>OZ021692.1:14028528-15228528 GCA_963978525.1 Ornithomya fringillina | reverse complement strand
TTTTTTAAATGAATTTCGAATAAAAGAAGCATTTATATGGAATTCTAAGAGCATATGTTACGATTCCCATTCCAGACGCACCACCAGGTTCTGGAGAGGATTTTTGGACAATACTGGATTTTCGGACCATTTTTTAATGAATTTGGAATAGAAGCAACATTTATATGGAATTTGAAGAACATATGCACCACCAGGTTCTGGAGAGGATTTTTGGCCAATACTGGATTTTCGGACCATTTTTTTAATGAATTTCGAATAAAAGAAGCATTTATATGGAATTCTAAGAGCATATGTTACGATTCCCATTCCAGACGCACCACCAGGTTCTGGAGAGGATTTTTGGCCAATACTGGATTTGCGGACCATTTTTTAATGAATTTGGAATAGAAGCAACATTTATATGGAATTTGAAGAACATATGCACCACCAGGTTCTGGAGAGGATTTTTGGCCAATACTGGATTTTCGGACCATTTTTTTAATGAATTTCGAATAAAAGAAGCATTTATATGGAATTCTAAGAGCATATGTTACGATTCCCATTCCAGACGCACCACCAGGTTCTGGAGAGGATTTTTGGCCAATACTGGATTTGCGGATCATTTTTTAATGAATTTGGAATAGAAGCAACATTTATATGTAATTTGAAGAACATATGCACCACCAGGTTCTGGAGAGGATTTTTGGCCAATACTGGATTTTCGGACCATTTTTATGAATTTGGAATAGAAGCAACATTTATATGGAATTCTAAGATCATATGCACCACCAGGTTCTGGAGAGGATTTTTGGCCAATACTGGATTTTCGGACCATTTTTTTAATGAATTTGGAATAAAACAAACATTTATATGGAATTCTAAGAGCATATGTTACGATTCCTATTCCAGACGCACCACCACGTTCTGGAGAGGATTTTTGTCCAATACTGGATTTTCGGACCATTTTTTAATGAATTTGGAATAGAAGCAACATTTATATGTAATTTGAAGAACATATGCACCACCAGGTTCTGGAGAGGATTTTTGGCCAATACTGGATTTTCGGACCATTTTTTTAATGAATTTCGAATAAAAGAAGCATTTATATGGAATTCTAAGAGCATATGTTACGATTCCCATTCCAGACGCACCACCAGGTTCTGGAGAGGATTTTTGGCCAATACTGGATTTGCGGACCATTTTTTAATGAATTTGGAATAGAAGCAACATTTATATGGAATTTGAAGAACATATGCACCACCAGGTTCTGGAGAGGATTTTTGGCCAATACTGGATTTTCGGACCATTTTTTTAATGAATTTCGAATAAAAGAAGCATTTATATGGAATTCTAAGAGCATATGTTACGATTCCCATTCCAGACGCACCACCAGGTTCTGGAGAGGATTTTTGGCCAATACTGGATTTGCGGATCATTTTTTAATGAATTTGGAATAGAAGCAACATTTATATGTAATTTGAAGAACATATGCACCACCAGGTTCTGGAGAGGATTTTTGGCCAATACTGGATTTTCGGACCATTTTTATGAATTTGGAATAGAAGCAACATTTATATGGAATTCTAAGATCATATGCACCACCAGGTTCTGGAGAGGATTTTTGGCCAATACTGGATTTTCGGACCATTTTTTTAATGAATTTGGAATAAAACAAACATTTATATGGAATTCTAAGAGCATATGTTACGATTCCTATTCCAGACGCACCACCACGTTCTGGAGAGGATTTTTGTCCAATACTGGATTTTCGGACCATTTTTTAATGAATTTGGAATAGAAGCAACATTTATATGTAATTTGAAGAACATATGCACCACCAGGTTCTGGAGAGGATTTTTGGCCAATACTGGATTTGCGGACCATTTTTTAATGAATTTGGAATAGAAGCAACATTTATATGGAATTTGAAGAACATATGCACCACCAGGTTCTGGAGAGGATTTTTGGCCAATACTGGATTTTCGGACCATTTTTTTAATGAATTTCGAATAAAAGAAGCATTTATATGGAATTCTAAGAGCATATGTTACGATTCCCATTCCAGACGCACCACCAGGTTCTGGAGAGGATTTTTGGCCAATACTGGATTTGCGGACCATTTTTTAATGAATTTGGAATAGAAGCAACATTTATATGGAATTTGAAGAACATATGCACCACCAGGTTCTGGAGAGGATTTTTGGCCAATACTGGATTTTCGGACCATTTTTTTAATGAATTTCGAATAAAAGAAGCATTTATATGGAATTCTAAGAGCATATGTTACGATTCCCATTCCAGACGCACCACCAGGTTCTGGAGAGGATTTTTGGCCAATACTGGATTTTCGGACCATTTTTTTAATGAATTTCGAATAAAAGAAGCATTAGTATGGAATTCTAAGAGCATATGTTACGATTCCCATTCCAGACGCACCACCAGGTTCTGGAGAGGATTTTTGGCCAATACTGGATTTTCGGACCATTTTTTAATGAATTTGGAATAGAAGCAACATTTATATGGAATTCTAAGAGCATATGCACCACCACATTCTGGAGAGGATTTTTGGCCAATACTGGATTTTTTTTAATGAATTTGGAATAAAAGAAGCATTTATATGGAATTTTAAGAGCATATGTTACGATTCCCATTCCAGACGCACCACCAGGTTCTGGAGAGGATTTTTGGACAATACTGGATTTGCGGACCATTTTTTAATGAATTTGGAATAGAAGCAACATTTATATGTAATTTGAAGAACATATGCACCACCAGGTTCTGGAGAGGATTTTTGGCCAATACTGGATTTTCGGACCATTTTTTAATGACTTTGGAATAGAAGCAACATTTATATGGAATTCTAAGAGCATATGCACCACCACATTCTGGAGAGGATTTTTGGCCAATACTGGATTTTCGGACCATTTTTTAATGAATTTGGAATAGAAGCAACATTTATATGGAATTCTAAGAGCATATCACCACCACATTCTGGAGAGGATTTTTGGCCAATACTGGATTTTCGGACCATTTTTTTAATGAATTTCGAATAAAAGAAGCATTTTTATGGAATTCTAAGAGCATATGTTACGATTCCCATTCCAGACGCACCACCAGGTTCTGGAGAGGATTTTTGGCCAATACTGGATTTGCGGACCATTTTTTAATGAATTTCGAATAAAAGAAGCATTTATATGGAATTCTAAGAGCGTATGTTACGATTCCCATTCCAGACGCACCACCAGGTTCTGGAGAGGATTTTTGGACAATACTGGATTTGCGGACCATTTTTTAATGAATTTGGAATAGAAGCAACATTTATATGTAATTTGAAGAACATATGCACCACCAGGTTCTGGAGAGGATTTTTGGCCAATACTGGATTTTCGGACCATTTTTTAATGAATTTGGAATAGAAGCAACATTTATATGGAATTCTAAGATCATATGCACCACCAGGTTCTGGAGAGGATTTTTGGCCAATACTGGATTTTCGGACCATTTTTTTAATGAATTTGGAATAAAACAAACATTTATATGGAATTCTAAGAGCATATATTACGATTCCTATTCCAGACGCACCACCACGTTCTGGAGAGGATTTTTGGCCAATACTGGATTTGCGGACCATTTTTTAATGAATTTGGAATAGAAGCAACATTTATATGGAATTCGAAGAACATATGCACCACCAGGTTCTGGAGAGGATTTTTGGCCAATACTGGATTTTCGGACCATTTTTTAATGAATTTGGAATAGAAGCAACATTTATATGGAATTCGAAGAACATATGCACCACCAAGTTCTGGACAGGAGCAACATTTATATGGAATTCCCGCTTGCAACATTCGGAAGGAAGCGTCGAAGACAACACAAACTTTATATATTCTTGCTCAAGATCAAAAACTGAATCAATTTAAACAATGTCCGTCCGCGTGTCCATGTGTTTGACTGTTCCTGACACTCTCACGGCCGTAATTTTTGAGATATCGAGCTGAAATTTGATACACATGTGTTAGGTGTCTGCAGGCAGGTTGTAAGTAAAATCGGGCAATATCGGTTTAAAAAATTTCAGAACCTAGGGAAGGGCATAGGCAACGTTTCATTTCGCGAGATAACCGAATTCCACGCGGGTGAAACCGCGGGCAACAGCTAGTTTACGATAAAGTTAATAGAATTTCCATTTTCGAAACAATTATTTTAAACCCATATACATAAGTTAATCTTAGCAAAGCTTTAATAATTGATTCCACACCTCAGTTTAGTACTTGTATGGTAACCTTTTTACCCTTATTAAGAACTAAGGCCCCTTGACTGCTGTCACAATCTAAGTAAGACTTCAGAAATGCTAAAGTTTAATTAGTTAGCGGAAGAAAACTTATTTTCTAATATATAAACCGCATAGAAAAAATTATACTACGAAAAGGAAGACAGAATTTTAACTTGTGTGACTTTTAAAGTAGAGGTGTTGTTAATTATTATCTTCCAAATCAATTTAGATATTGCACTGGGAAATTAATTTTTGACCGTTAAATGGTAAATAGTAGTTAAATAGTAAACTTTAATGCTTTTATGATTATTTTTCACTTTGGGAAAACTTTAGTAAACCTCAAGTTTCAATCATGCTTTCATACACCGCTATAAAATTTCTTCAAATCACAAAAATATACATATGAAGTTGAAATTTGATTTTAAATAAGATATATAAGAGTCACATCTAGCGAGGTTCTAAAAATCGGTGGCGTCGGATTTATATCTTATGACGTCTTATGACGCCAACTACTAAATGTTAGTAGGAGTGGCGTAATTGACCTAAACTAGCTCCCACCAGTGTAATTGCCACTCTCACTGTGTGCATACGGAAACGGAGCGTATTTAAGATTTTAATTAGAAGAATGCAGAAGAAGAAGATTTATCCCTGTTTTGTTCATGATACCAAGTGATTGTTTGTGGTTTTTTGCTGTTCCACATATTATTATTTGTTTGAAAAAATCTAATTTTGTTAAGTTGTCAAACATAGCAAGTTTGGCAAACACATTGAAAGTTTTTGTTACTAATCAAACTTCAATCCTTGCAACTAACGAACTTACTTTAAGTGTTCTTTTGAGCGATTTCATTATATTATATTGTATGAAGTGAACTATATTATTTCTTATCAAAATCATACAAAATTATAAAATTGCGAAAAAACATGAAGCATGCATTGTTACTGCACGAAAATACCCGACTTTTAACGCTTCATTCAGTTTTGATGACGTTGAAAAAGAGATTTTTCGCGTTAGATTTAATAACTCTTTAAAAATGTGAAATTGTTGTGTGTGTTGTGTTTTTACTTTTCTATAGTGATACTGAGATTGTTCTTCTATTTACAACACCCAAAAGGCGGCGTCAGAGACCCTACCCGTTGTGGAGGTAAAGGGTACTTAAGATTTGGTCTAAGTCAAATTTAGTTTTCTTACTTGTTTGTGGGTTCATTTTGGCTGGTACGTGCATTTATAGAGTGCACACAGGAAAGCACACAGATCCATTTATGTGTGTGTGTGTATGAGCACGTGGTCGTTTATGTAATAAATATTCACATGTGTGGTGACTCTTATAAGTACGCAATTACCTAATGGTAGGTGGAGAGAATAAAAATGTATACATATGTATATGAGATATAGAATAGTGACAGTATGAGTGACATTTTAACTTCATAGCAGCTCCACCAACCAACTCCAATGTCTACGGCGCAAATACATTATTTTTATGTTTACAATTATCCTTATTTTAATGTCTAACTAACACGGCAACTTTTGAAAATTAGTGGAAACTAAGGAAACAAACAGCTAAAGTTCTCTTATAATATTTTTTGACCCTTGTATGAATATATTTAAAAAAACATAATAAAGCACCTTAAAAAGTATACATACATACACCTACATTTATTCATATACAAAGGCGATAAAAGCAGAAAAAGAACTAGCGTTACACAGCTCTAACTAAACTAGACAGACATACTAAGCACATTTTAATAAATAACAGTTGTGCTGCATAGACGTCTGACGTTGAAAATTACGTTTTAGCTTTATTTTGTACTAACCACTTTGGGTGGGCGCATAGCTGCTTTGTCAAAAGATATGAGTCGATGAGCCTTTGGTAAAAGTAATACGATCACAAAAAATTTATTTATTTATATAAGCCACTTTGTTGGGATTTGATTATTTAACAAATATAGCGCATATTTGGCTAAGGTCAATTTTTGAAAAACGCTTAATGTACAGGTAACGTGTAGGTCTGATAAGTATATAGGAGCACCCAATTTTAAAGACCTTAAAAAAATGCATTGCATGACACCTCAGGAGCCGAATTCTTCCCTAAAAGTATTTTATGTAAATTGTGGGCCTGCCAGCCATCTAACTTCGCTAATTTTTTATAAAAACGGTAAATATATATATGTATACTTAACTTATTATTGAAAGATTTTTTTAAATGGAGCGGGACTTTTATACGATTTAGCCCATTTTAAACAGGGTACTCCCTGTACCCACATTATCCAAATATATCTGTACCATATACCACCTCAACATCACAATTTTTACGACCGTGGGCATTTAAACAATAGGCGGCTACGTTTAAATCGACAGACAGATGCTGATCAATGTTTTATATTCTTTAAGGCCTCCTTTTGATTGTTGAATAATATATGTAAATAATTACAATAATAAGGGGAAGGATTGGCCATGCCCATTATAAAACTTAATAATTCCATGTACTGGATTTTGAAATAGAACAGAAACCAGAAAACCCCGTTAACAATTGATTGGCATCATCACCAGCCATAAATTTCATGTAAATCTACTTAAGTGGCCTTCATTGGCATAATGGCTGTTTTTTTTGCCAAATTTAGTACTTTTTGTTTATTTCAATTTATTATGCCCTGAGTGATGAGGGTATACTAAGTTTGTTCTTCTATTTACAATACCCAGAAGGAGGCGTCAGGGATCCTGCAAAGTTGATCAGCGTCAAAAACTGAGTCGATTTAGACATGTATGTCCATGTGTCCGTATGTTGTTGGCACTCTCACGGTCGTAATTTTTGAGATATCAAATTGAAACTTGGCGTACTTATTCTTAGTTTAATTTCGCTGTTCCATATTAGAATTGGGCAATATCGGTATAATACGCCCACAATAAATGAAAATTTCAACATACCTCGAAAAAAATTATATCTTTAAAAAATTATATATCGCACAATACTATGTCTATCAAGTTGAAATTTGGTATAAATATAAGTGGTACTGTTATTTAACACTGTGCTAAAAGTGGGCGTGATTGAATAACGCAAACGCATATGGTAAAAAAAAAAACACTATTTGCGTAAGTAAATGAAATAGTCATATACATAAATATGGCAATAGGAACTTATTTTTAGAGGATTATAAAAGGTGAAGGTTATATATTCTTAATCAACATCAAAAATTAAATCGATTTAAACATGTATATCCGTGTGTCCGTCTGTTGTTGGCATTCTCACGGCCGTAAATTTTGAGATATTGAGCAATCGACAAAAAAATACTTATATGCCACAAAAATTTAACTATAAACTTAAAATTTGGTATGATTATCTATAAATATAATATTATCTTCATCGATGTGTCGACACGCCCACAATCAACACAAAAATAAAAAGAAAAACTTGAAATATCCACAGTTATCCCATCTACCGATATGCAAAAAAAAAGGCGTGTTCAGGGTAACAGACGCGCCCACATTTAACAAAAACTATATGTTTTTGTATTCTACCACAAAAATTGACACTATTGGCACTTATTTGAGGTTAGCCATCCATCCATGTGCCAAAAATGGGCATGGTCGTATAACAGACACTCCCACAATTTACAAAAAAACATACTCAAAGTAAAAGTAGACTTGCATGCTTATACGTAATGCGTACACTATTAGAGGGCGCAATATATAAATATTTGCCGTGGCAACTGTTGAAAAGGTGGTGAGAAGGTTCAAGATTTATTTATCAAATTTAGTTTTCTTTCTTGCTCTCTTCCTGTTCCTTTAAAATCATACAATAAGTTTCAATTTTCAACCCAAAACAATAGATTCGATTCCTTTGTCACTTACTATAGAATTTCTCATATTTCTCCTTTTTCGGTCTAGTCCTATGCTCTATATTCGTTTTTTTATTGTCACTGGAATAGTGCGTACTCGGGGTATGGACAATATGACAATGTTAATGCCCCTCTTACTTACCATACATTCCTACTTTAATGAGTATTTGTATCTGTATGGAAAGCCTTCGTATATTTACGTTTATGGGCGACCAAGAATGTTAAACTTGCGTGAAAGCATTATGCACCTAACATACATACTGCATGCTTGCATGTTGTCTCGTGGATACATTTACCAATTTAAGTGCGTCCACATTAGTGTGGGTGTGTGGCATTACTTTCTTTCGTTATGGTCATTCGCTACTATGGTTCTGCTATTTGTTGTTTGATTTTTATATGTTTCCAGTTTTTCACCATTGTTGTTGCTCTTCTTGCTTTTGCTTGTTTTACTGCTTTCTACTTCCAGTATCATTGTCGTTTATAAGAGATGCGCTCTTTTTTTTGTAAGTTATTCAGCAATTTGTCCTTAAGTACATACACCAACCTTTGATTAATTCAATTAGTCGGTCTTTAACCACTGTTTGCTCACTACATATTTTTCTGTTGTTCGGTATTGAACTGAAGAGAATTTCATATCCACATCATCCTACATAGGGGATTCAAAAAATTGCAAAAACAAAATTTTCCCTTTAGCTAAAGCAGCCAATAAAGAAGATAACTCAGAATGTTCGTGTCAAAAATTGAGTCAATCAGATGAGCTACTATGGAGGTAGCCAAAGCAGCCATTTTTGATGAAAATATATTCCACAAAAAATGGAAAGAAGAACATTTCAGAAATTATAATAAAAATTCTCTACCTATACGACGCATTCTTGTGTTCGAATCTTCTAAAGCTTTTTACTTCTTATTTATCTCTCTATATACATTTTGTATATAACAAAATCTCCCTTTGTGTAAAGTAGGTAGGAACGATAAACGAATGTAGGTGTCTCTATATGTTTATCGAATTGAACACATATTCATTGTGGGCGTAGTTCTTGTATTACAAATAGAATGACAAACTTAGTATACCCTCCACCTAATGCGGTGGGTATAAAAAAATGTAGAAGAAAAAGGACAATTGGTTGACACACCTTGTCTAACTTGAAAGGATGAAATAGCAGGGAAATAGCAATTTGTTTAAAGCAAATTATTTATGGTAGATAAAACAACTAGGAAAACTAAATTTGGCTTACACCAAATCTTAAATACCCTCCACTAAAAGTACCTGAAAAAAAATTCAGCTCAACATCTGAAAATTTACGCCCGTGAGAATGCCAACAACAGACAGGCACACGGTCTCAAGGACATATATGTCTGGATTGACTCAGTTTTGGACACTTATCACGAATATATTTTGTGGGGTCTCTGACTGTTTCTTCTGGGTGTTGTAAATGGAAGAACATACTTAGTACACCTTCGTCATTAAGGTGGAGGGTATAAAAGTCATTGCAAAAAATGTATATACATATATTCATACCTTAATATTGAATCATGCTACACCATTTATATATTGTTTAAAGTACCAAATAATGGAAAGTTTGAAAGCCTTTAAACTAAAAGATCTTTTTATTAAAGTAATTATGATTGCACAGTAAAGGGAAATAAATTTGAAAATGAAATTAGTTACAGTTAAGTATTCTTGGCATATATAGTACTTGTACCCAATACAAAATTATTTGTTTCCTGTTTCGACATGTTTTTCAATTCAATTGAAGGTAATTATTTTTTATTTTCTTTGACTATTTCCTTATTGGAGTCCTTTTATGTTATCGATATTATAGTACAATGAAAACAATGATAGATAATGTTAATATTTTTATGAAAACGTGTTATTTTGAATTAAGCAGCAGTCTGTTCATTTATATACTTAAACAAAAAATATTTTCAAAAGTCATTGAACTGTTTTTCGATTTCTATAACATTTATACAGTTAAATAAACTATTTTTGCCGAATTAATTACTAATTTACTTAAAAATATTTCAAATGGACCCCAAGATCACTCTGAATGTGGGATATGTACTTTAATATGAGTCTAAGCGGTTATCTGATAATATTAACTCTAAATCGATTTTTGTTGAACTGGCCATCAAACATTCTGCCGAGTGCATTCCAGTAAGGATATCTAACCTCATTCAATCCAAATTTACTCCAAAATAAGCATAGATGCCAGTTACAACAATTATTGTGAATTTACTTCAAATTAATTCGGTTCATACAAATGAGTACTGCCCTCCGAATCTTATATAAATATATACCGAATTATTTCAATTGGTCTCTAAATTCCGAAATTAATTAAGGGTAACTGATTAATTTTTTAATAGTAGTAATTGATAATCGATATTAAGTTGAATTGTTTTAAAAGCTTAGAATTAGAAGAAAGCGTCCTTTTTTATGCCCTCTACATAAAACCCGGAGAAGGCGTCAGAGACCTCCAAAGAATATATATTCTTGAGAAGCATCAAAAACTGAGCTGATCTAAGTATATCTGTCCATCGGTCTCTCTGTTAGCACACTCACCGGTCGTAAATTTCCAGATATTAAGCCGAAATTTTGTACTATATTTCTAGTCTATTTACGCATTTCGTTATTTAAATTGACCTATGAAGTTGAAATTTATACTTATATAATATATTTATAATTATTCCACGCCTACTGTTTGTGTGTGTCTGTTTGTATTTAATTTATTTATATTTAGCCCAAGCCAAATTTAGTTTTTCCGTTTTTTTTTACATAATTGAATAATTTTCCTTACTTTATATACTTTCTAAGTCTCAACACTGAATATATGTTATTTAAATAAAATTCTTTCATTTATCAATTTGTTTAATCAATTGTTTAAACCCTGTTCCTGGTTATTACATTCTATAAGCAGTCTCCACCAACATTAGAGAGAACAGTAGTAGCTGTTGTGTCATCCCCAAAAGTCATTTAAGCAATTATCTGTTATTGAACTATGGTACGGTGCTTCTGTTGTAGTAGGCACACAAGGGTTTAAAGAAAAGTCTGGAAAAGTGCCTCCCACCCACACAAGCTCAAGTGTGCAATATACCCTATATGTAATTTGACCTTAAGTTTTAATCAAATGGTCATTTATATATAGGTTAGGCTTATATTAGCAATACACATCTATGCAAGTATACACATATACATATACATGTTTATAAGTATTCATTCATTTATTGTCTTTTATTTTGTTGAATTTAAATTAGTGCGATTGTTTTTTCAGAGAGTTTAAGTGATTTCCTTTCTCCTTCTTTCAGTTCTTTAGTCTGTTGTGCTTGTTTTCTTTTGCAATAAATTACACACATTTCCTCTAGGTAAGTGTTTGCTGAAGTGTGCGTATTCTGCATTGAGTTGTAATGTTTACCGTTGTAACCTCAACTGTTGAATTTCTAATATTTTATATATATTTGCCATTTCTGAAGTTGTGTTTTTATTCAATGTACTGATATCGCTCGCTTCTTTGGTTTTGTTTGTTTATTGTAATGGAAGTGCCGACAGTAAATGCCAGCTTTACAGGAAATACTCATACGTACACATACACATACATGCATGTTCACATGCATATACACAATACAACCCTGAAGCAATACATAGATTGTATTAGTGTTGTCAGGAATAACGATTATTATTGCTATACTGCAATATTTTTAAATAATTAATTACAAAACATGCCATGGAAGGAATACACGCACTATATACTCCTATACACTATATAAATTTTTTTTCGCTTTCTTTAGTACTACAAAACCTCAATTCAGCGTAGTCAACACGCATCTATTAGGATGTTTTTTTATCCTACAAAACAAAAAACAAGAAAGATTTGAAAAAAATTTGACTTTAGCAAAATATAAGACACTCTGTACATTTTTTTATTAAATGTAGGTGTGACTTAAGAAGAAGTCACTTAGAATAAGAATAGAAAATGAAATAGGAAATATCCCCCAATGTAGAAACATTTTAAGAAGACTCCGTTAACCCATTACTCCTTACCCTGTCTATAGTATTGATGAAGAGTATAAAAATTAAAACAAACACTAACAGTACCCAGGACAGTTTTAGTTAAATTGCAACATGTAAATGAAGTTTTTTTGGAGTGGCAGTGAGCCATTGTATACCACAAATAATTCTGTTTGAATTCTATGGATCTATTGTGAAAGTTCACTTACATTTGTTTAATATTTATAATGGAATGCAAAATTTCTTATGGTTGGCATGCGACATGTTCACTACATAGCGTGGGAAAAGTAATTGAATTCTTATTATTATTGAACATTAGTAGCCCCCACAAGCAAAATCATTGTCTGAATCTGAATGATCATTGTATTGTTATATATTCCATCAATAATAAGTTTGAAAGGAGGCGTGTGTACATAATTCATCAGCATCTGAGTCGACCTGGCTACATCCGTCCGTCTATCTACCTGTTGTTGCCACTTCCACTTTAGTAGATATTGAGGTCATTGCAGGTCAGTGAAAATACATATGGTGGACATATTTTTACATTGATTTTTAATAAAAATTGCGCCACATAGATCAAGTGCCACGTGAATTTTTCTGTGTGGAGTCTGACGTAGGAGTTGTTACATATTACACTCATTAATAATAGGCATATTCAGGTGCTTGTCACGCCCACATTTTGTTGTGCTTCTTCTGCAAATGTTGCCAACGCACTAACAAAATCATCCAATAATCAACTCATCCTCTTTATGGCTACATATTCATAATACGCCATGAACTGTGACTCGGAACAAATGATGCAAAAAAAAACTCAATAAAAATCAAAGTAGAAAAACAAAAACGTGTGCGGAAATGATTTATTTATGGAAAAAGAACTCAACACAACTAAACATTCGAGAATGGACACGATAGGCAGGGTAGCACAAGCCACACACACAAACTGTATGATATGACAGGACATTTGTTTTTCTTTGACCCGTTTTAATCCACGAAAGGATGTAAAATGTGAATGTGTGTATGTATTATTATGTATTTGCTATTGTGTTGTTCCTGCAAGCATATTTATTATTTAGTAAAATATGGTTTAATCATTGAATTGCTAACGGGGAGGAATTGCATTTTTGGTGCTTTTTTTTTTGTTTATTTACAAAGCGACTACTTTCTGGGAATTTTGAATTGAAATTTTTAATATTTAATAGTTTTTGGTTTATATGTGAACGTGAGTGTGTGTGTGTGTATGTATGTCATTCATAAAGTAGTAGGGACGTACAGAGGCAAAGGTTTGTTCCATATTTGTACAATATGTATGTATGTGTAGATTTTTTTTTTGTTGGTATATACGTTACTATATACCAGAGGTGGTACATACATGTATTGAAATTGTGTGAATGTGTGTTTATATGATTAGGGAATGTATATGTTTTCCAAAGCTTCAGAATAATTTTTTTTCCAGCATTTCATCAATTCTGTAAAAGTTTGTATAAATGGAAAAGGATTGAAGATTGAAATCGATATTTCTAATGAATATTTTGAAAAAAAGTAATGACCCATATAACGGATTTTTTTTTCCAAATTTCAGTTAATTAAATTTTGGCGTTTATTGAAACTTTAAAATTTCTGTTAATTATATGTGGATGTTCCACATAACATTTATAACTATTAGAGGGGAAACGAAAAAGCTCTATCCTTGGACATAAAGCTAATAACGCGAGAGAATAAAAACCCTATGTGGTACATAAATTGGGTATAAAATTGAAATTGCGGACACTTGCTTATAATTAGAGTATGCACGCTCAAAATTTACAAAAGAAAACTTATTTAGCGTTAACAGTGCAGTGTGCAGTCTTGGGTAGTAATCACTTCTACAATTTATACATGGATATAGGGGGTATTTAATATAAGGCCTAAGCCAACTTTAGGGTTCATACCCTACACCGCCAAAGGGTATATTAAGTTCGTGGGGATGCTTGTAACTCCTAAACGGCAAATGCCACACCCACGTTCAATTAAATCGATCGATTCATTATCAAAAAATGGTCCACTTAATCATGTCCGCCTCTCTGTCCATTTTACCCATACCATTTTTAGGAACCCTTCCCCTATAAACATATATCACGAAGTGACTTATATGGCAATGCCTCGCGTGTACTGATACAATTGAAATAATTGTAGCATACTTTGTGAAACTGAATAGTGTAGTCGGGTAAATAGTCGGGTTTGATCAACTTTTCACTTGTTTTGCTTCTTTATTTGTTGGTTTTTATTTTTGGTAATTCATGAACATTCAATTTCTTATTCACCTGCACATAGTCTGGTTTTCAATTCGATTTCTCTTTTTCGGCTACTTAATCATATATGTGTACAAGTTATTTCTCTTTTGTAGGATTTCACGTTTTCACGTATATTGTGCTAATTGAATTTCAAATCTAATTACTTAATGTAATTGAAACTTCTTATATAACAATTGGATACGATTCACGTTTGCTACATTCCCGTATCCTCTGTTCTTAAGTGCTGCCCTCCCTCATCTATAAAAGTCCATAAAATCCAAGGTAATACAATATTTTGTGACAGTAAAATATTAAATTTCATTTACACGTATAGAATGAATTATTTTCCTAAGACGATAATGGCAAAACTGGCTTGTTGTATTCACACACGGAAAAGTTTACTCTGTTATTATATATATGCACACACACACATACACCGCACATACAGAACATAAAAATTATTGCTTCACTTTGTGTTTTTCTCTTCTCCTAACTTTGTGCTGATGTAGTTAATGTGTAAAAATTGGACCAATTGGTAGAATAAGAGTAAAAAGAAACAATTTAAAAAGTTTATAATTTCAGTTGAATGTGAAATTTTACGGAGACTATTTAAAAACAAGTTAGAAAACCAAATTTGGCTTAGGCCAAATCTTAAATACCCTTCACATCTAAAAGTGGGCGTGGCAAATACATATATGTTGCGCTCTCGACTCAGTTTTCGACGCTGATGAAGAATATATATACTTTGTAGGGTCTCTGACACCTCCTTCTGGGTGTTTCAAACTTAGTATACCCTCATCACTAAGATGGAGGATATAAAATATAATATAGGTCAGCTGGAATTTGTGTCATAAAATCAGACTTATAACTCCAACTTAATATATATACTACGTTAGTAATAAGTGAAGACTTAAATATCAGCTTTAGAATTTTGCTGGAATGTTAATAGTTGTTAATTTAATGGCCTTCGTAAAGTTATATATTGATTTATTGTATAGAGAACTTCAATAAGTTTTCCTTTTATCGTCATAATTACTAGTTTCATACGTCATCGAACTTATCTACAGATAGTGCAATAGTTGATAAAGTGATAACACATAATTCGCTTACATTTACCATGTTTTCATTATGAGGTTAAGTCGAGCGTACACAAAATGAATCACTTTACTTTAGGTTAGGTTGGGTTATGTTGCACGAGTGTCCGCTAAATAAAAAGCGCTTCACTTAGGCCAATATGTAGGCAATGGTGCGATACCCGAAGAAAAACATCACAAACCGCAAAAAATAAATAAAGCCATTCCGAGGAGGCTATATATCGTTTGAGGTCGAAAATATTAGCATCTGCTAGTGACCCTAGACGCTTCAAGTGTTTTCTGTCGTTTTCCCTGTAGAGCCGGGCATTCAGAGTACTCTACCTACCGTTCGTCCATCTCACCGCTTCCCTATACTTTCAGCCCTTCAATTCCGAGAGGGGCGTCCGCACCTCCACTCTTTTGTCCTGCATACCCGCCTCGATTCTTGTACACTCGTCAGCAATCTTTTAACCGGGTATACCGGAAAATTGCTATCCGCTTCAGCAGATTTATATGGTTTGAATGACTTGACCACAGAAAGCTGCCCACAATTCCTTTTTCGCTGTCCTTTTTATATATAAACGTTTAGTATTAAGATATAATATATAAAAATTTAATAAAAATATAACTTATTTAAGTTAACAACTATCTGAGAATTATGTGTTTTGCACCATTTTGTGCTTCTTTTACTTATTATCACATTATCTATATAGAGTGAATAGACAGTTTAAACAAGAATAAAACTCCTTCAATTTGACGACTTAATAAACGTATATACATGTGTGTATTGTATATAATGAGAAAAAATAATATGAAATATGTTGAAAATTATAATTTTCTCTGCCGAGCATGATTATTTACTTCAATATTATATAAAAATTAAGAATAATTTATATTGAGTTTTTTTATGCTACTACTTGAACAGTTCTTTTTAATCTTATGAAAAGTGGTATGTAGTTTAGTTAGTTTATCAGAGAATTTGCTGGTTATGTGGTGAAGGGGATTTTTCAAACTTGAATTGTAAATATCAAAATATTAGCATAGATTCGACACAGATATGAAACTTATGGAACAACTTGTACACGAAACTTTTCTTCTTCCTATTTTTGTAGCTGGCACACAAAAAATATGATATTTCACGTACTAGCTGGTACATGAAACATTATACATTTCACATGTGCGCCCAATGATTGTAAACATTAGATAGATTCTAAAAAGAAACGAAAGCTTACATGTACACTTTGCGGCCACTACATATCATTGATTAACATTTTTATGTGTTTTGGTTAAGTGCTCTTATATGATAAATATTTTAATTTTAATTCTTTCCAAATTCGTATTATTTTCACATCTTAATTTCTACACAATTTCTTTATAAACTTTTAATGTTAGAATTATTTTTATATACGTTACAACGTATTCAAGTATACCTGAAAGTGGTGCAAGGGTGTATTGTATTTGTTTTCCTGAACGGTAAACGCCGGACCCATCTTTAGTTATACCAATTCACTTGGAATGAAAATCTGATCTTTTTAACCATGTCTGCGTGTCCATTCGTGTATTTTTGATAATCAATCTAAAGGGTGCACTTTTTGAAACTTATTGATGATATTTGGCAGAAGAATAGTTATTGGATGCAATCGAATCATTCATAGAATCTCTTAAGACACGGGCACGGTTAATAGATCTAACTGAACTAATTGTAGCACAAATTGTAGAATTTGATGATGTATTGTAGGTTATTAAATGGTATGTTAGAACTGCCTGCTATATATTCACTTCTTATCATTTTGTTCTGCTTATCTCCCGTACAGATTCCTCCCAAGAAAAGGCTTTGATGACTGTTACGCTGTGCTTCGACAGATGAATTTGTGCGCAATGCCTACCATGCAAGTGTATAAATGACTTGCAATTTATTGTGATTTGTTCATGCTATTCAAAATTAATGATAATAAGTGTAACAATGCAACAGAACAATTCATGAATAATGAATATTATTTACAATCCTTATGGGTTATTGTTGTAACACGCCCAATATATGTACGAGCATTACTTTCTTATTTCTCCTGCTTCCATCAAAGCTAAGCTAAGCATCTCACCTTTTAGTATACTCGCCGTATATACACCTTTTAGGATACTGCTCATAAACATATGTACGATGTTGAATAGTGTGAGAGTGTATGCAATGGTAGCTGGTGTGTGTATTTGCGGTGGAATTGTCGCGTAATGATAAACTTCTACAATGAGTTGCAAAGGAATGTAATAAGATTGTGTTGTAAGTGAAGCGGAAGAACGAAGAGAAAACGCGAAGAAGAACAAAAGCAACAAAGCGCACAAATTTAATGGGGATAAAATTGTTACACTTTTTGGAGTTGAAATGTGCGGCTACAATATTAACAATAGCAGTATTAACGGCAATATTAAGAGCTCATCTTGGCTGAGTGCATTACTTGACAGAGGATTCAACACTACGACAGCGACAACAACGACAACAAATAAAACGACAACTATATTCTCAGCATTATATAAAGATAGAGTACAATTACCCAGTTGTTGGAGGAGGCGTACAAACGCTACTAACCCTGTCTGCGTTTGCTTTACAAAATCTCTCATTAAGTGGCACCAAATTGTTTTATTATCGATAATTATTTTATTATTATGTTGCACAAGTAAGTATAACTGAATGTACTCTTCTTATATTCCTTATCATTCATGTTTCCTTTGTAACCTCCGTACTATGCCACACATATGTAAGGAATTTCTTATTGGAACATAAAGAAACCTTAATAAGGAGAAAAAGCAAAAAGCAGAAGAAATGTCATGTGGTGTTGTTGCTTTCATTTTGTTTGCTAAGTTAAAATAATTTCGAGAGAAAAGTATGTATTGTAATATGATGAAGAAAACCATAAAAGGATTTAATTAAGCATAAGCCAAATCTTATATGCTCTGTAAATGTATATAAAAAGAAAGGTACATTATTAATGTAAGTTCCTATGACTTATAACAATTTGGATTCCATAACAAATTAAGTTTTTTGGGTGAATTTGTAATATAGCCGTCCCCTTTTTAGCACATGAAAATACGGGCTACTTGTAAATAGAAGTGCATAAAATTTCAACTCCATAGCTCCATCTTAGCGATGAGCGTATACTAAATTTGTTCTTCCGTTTGCAACACCCAGAACGGGGCGTCAGAGACCTTACAAAGTGTATATATTCCTCATCAGTGTCGAAAACTGAATCGATTTAGACATGTATGTCCGTGTGTCTGTCTGTTTGGCATTCTCACGGGCGTAAAATTAGAGATATTGGGCTGAAATTTTGTACAGAGATTTTTAGTTTTTGCACGCAGATCGTTATTTAAAATGGGCAAAATCGGTCAAGAGCCACGCCTACAATCGACAAAAATCTATTTATCTGCCACAAAAGTTGAGTTATAAACTTAAAATTTCGTATGTACATCTATAAATATAACCTTCATAGACGTGCCAAAAATGGGTGTAGTCGAATAACAGACACGCTCACAATCAATCTATATATTTACCACAAAAGTTGTCCTAGGAACTTAAAATTTGGTACGCATATACATAGTTATATCATTGACTGATGTGTCAAAAATTGGCGTCGTCGGATAATAGACGCTCACAATTTACAAAAACCATATTCGCCATAAAATTAGACTTGCAGATTACATACAGTATTTGAGGGCGCAATACATATTTACATGCCCACCGTTGTTGAAATGGAGGGTATTTAAGATTTGGCTTAAGCCAAGTTTTCTTACTTGTTTTTAAATAAATTTTAGATATATTTTACCTAAATTGTGGGCGCGGCTCATAAAAAAATTAAACCACTTTCATTAGAAATTCTGAAATTAGAAGTGAAATACATTCTTAAGAATTCCAACAATAGAAGGACATGGAGATTTTGATGCCGATCAAGTATATATACACTTTTTGATACTTTTACTCCCATTATTATGTGTAGTGTATAAAACATGATAATCGTCAATGCTTTAGTAAAAAGTGTTGTTTACGTAAATGAAAATTTAAAGAAAAAATGGTTCCGCTTAACGCAAACTCTCTCGTACAGTTTAATAGTCATTAAAATTAATAACTTCTTAAAGGCTTTGATTAGATTTTGCATTTTTAAAATAGCTAACAAATTTTCTATCTTTTCCTTGCATTCTTTCGTACACTTATCTTCTGTGTGCTTCTTTGGGACAACGTTTTTTTATGTTTTGAATACTGAAAAACCATCACACATAAATTACTTGATGGTTGAATGCATTTAATAACAACACAAATACTAACAACAATGACAATGACGATGACTATAATGGTGACGTTGGCTAAGCAGGTCACGTGCTGGCATTACGAAAGGGTCGCCTTATGACACCAACCACATTTACCGCTTTGAGTGGAGATCTTCATGTACAGATACAATTTATACAGGATGACAACGATAACGGCAATAGCAGCACCAACAACACCACCGCCACAACTATAGCAGATACAACAACCAACAATAAAACAACACGTTTCGTACAGCCGTCAAGTGAAGTTGTCAGAACGCTGCAAGCAGGAGCTGGAACATCAGCAGCAGAGAATATCATTACCAGTACCTTGGTCATTAGCAAATATATTGATGAGGTGTCAGAGCTTGAAGTATCAACACAGGCATCAGCAGCCACTAGTGCTGTTGCAATTACGTTAATTTCCAACACAAATGCCAGTTTGGCGGAGGAAGAAAGGCATAAAATCTTGCAAAGGCAGCGCAAAGAGATTGTACGTAATATTCCTGTCTATCCAGATCCTAGACATAATATAACACAAATTAAAGTACCTTGTCAAACTTTTATGCAAGGCGGCTTTTATGAAATGCAAGTGGTGACCAATTTAAAAACATTTCAGCGATTACCCTTTAAAGGGAACAGATCCAAGAAAAATGTCCAGAATATAACCGCAGCTACCACCACTTTGGTACCTTCCCTGGATGAACGTTTAAAGCAGACTTTAGATGTAAGATGGCCAAGTGCCGAAATTATAGTCAGTCCGGTACGATTGCTTACATATCCCGATACTTCGGTAGAGGTGACACTACGTTTTCCTGAAGTGAATTGCGATAGTGCCTGGCTTAACCATGAATTGCCCGAATTTTGGTTAGAACTGATTTACTGTGGCCGGCAGCGTTCTTGTTCTCAGCTATTAGCGCAGAACATCTCCCAATCCAGCATTTTGTTTAAGGAACAGGTACGCGGCTATCCAAAGTATAAAATCTTTAAATTGAAATGTGATTTATTCGGTTTGGCGGGCAATTATGCAGTTCAACTGAGGCCGATGGTATTAGCTCCGAATATTCCAATCACAAGGCGCTTTCTTAGTGTCGATTGGAGTGATAAATATGTGTTCAATGTCTATGCGCGCAGTATATTTCCCTGTGATCCGCATAGTGGCATAGGAGTCTTGTATGAATACCCCAGTTGCATATTAGATCAAGGGGATCGAGTGCGAGTTTATGCAAAATTGAGAGCTGACGTAGCTTCTTTGAAACCGCCCACTACGCTACATTATATAGCCGAGCAAAGAGTGGTTAAAAATCAATATTCCTTGTATTTTAGTTGTGACATTTTTACGGAGAAATTTGTTGAATATTGTTTTGTTTATGTCACGCATGCCGTGTCTGGAGCTGTGGCAGATGTGCGTATGGATTGTTTGCCCACTTTGCCGGTGAAGGGTAAGTTGTTAAATGAATTTCCTAAATTCCTTTTATGTACAAATAAATAGTATTTTATGATCGCCATACTTCACATAAGATAAAGTAAATTTATTATTCCATTGGAACTATACCAAAAGCTCACAGAGTCTTTAACCACTAAAAGCTAAGTCAATTTGGCATTGTTCGTTGTTGAAGAAACTGTCTAGGTGAAATTAATTTAAATTTTGTGTAAACATGTGGCATGTGTCTCTAAGTGGCAAATGGCACATCCACTTTTAAATTTACTCATCGATAAATTTTTGCACAAGCTACGGGTCGCATTTTTTGTGATATTTCGATGACAACGAAAAGACGAATCCTATTGAAAATACACCGAATCGGACCATTTTTGGAACCCTTTTCTTCCCCATATAAGGTTATATTATAGTAGAAGTCCTTATATGGAAAAAGATCGATGTTTAATATTCTTCGACAAGATTTGGTGAAAAATGGTTTATTAGCTTCATTGCTGGAACCGGATCCCGATCGGACCACTTTTAGAAGCTCTTCCCATATAATTATACTTTACGAAGTGCCTCGCCTATACAGACACAACTTAACTAATTCATGGGCTAAGTGATGTGGGGTATGAAATGGTCGGGCTTGACAGACTATAACATTTTTACTTGTTTTATTTTGTAATTATGTAGAGCTGTCATGCCGAAGAGTGTTGTAATTAAGTTGAGTGCTGAAAAGAGAAATCGTTTTTGTCGATGACATATTTTGTCCTCAATTTAATATCAATAGCAATTGCATACTATGCTTGACATGAACATTATGTTGCTCGTAGTATATATTATTAGAGCGGTCATATGATTGTGGAAAATCTTACTTATTTGTTTTGTTATTTTGTGCCTAATTTAGGAGGTTTGCAAAAAGGCTTCGCAGTATAAATGCATTTCCTTAGCATTGAAATCAGATTTTGACAAAGTTCATTATGGCCACCTGTTGTTGAAAAGAAAGACAGCATTACAAAATACTCAAAATGGCACAATATTCGATTCATAAGTTGTAGCCATTAAAAGACGTCACAGTTATCAAAATCTCCCGTTCTCAGTTTATATATACTCTCTATAAGCAAGGAGGGTACCCCAAATGTCTCCTTGGCCAAATGTGGTTTTTTGTACTTGTTGTATTTTTCTGGAATATCGCAATTTTATTATTTCAAATTGTATGAGACGTAAAACAATACCGTTTATTTTCCGTCATTGCTTTGTTAACACGTACTCGTTTTTATCAAAAGATGTGCTTTATAAGTGTACATATATGCGTATTACATTAGGTGATATCCTTTCAACATTTCGGTGCTATGTACTTGATTCAATGCGAACTTATTATAAATCACAAACGTTCAGTACTGACATATAAGAAATATATCGTTTATATTACTCCAATTTTTTTACGTACTCATTGGGTATCGCTATGGCACGGTTTTTGTAGGTTAATATGCTATTTAGTGTGTTATTCAAGGAGCGGTGGTGAAATTATTGCTTTGTAGTTTTTGTTTTTTATTTATATTTTTATCATGTTTTACTCCATAACAACAATATATTCAAGTAATCTGTTCACTTGGAAAACAGTTGCTTGTTTTCGCCATTTTATGTGGTTTCATCGTTTTTTTTTGTTTGTTTCCAAATGCATTTGTAATAACGAGATTAAATAAGACAAGTAAAAAAACTATTTTAAACTTAGGAAGTTTTCTCCTGAGCGCTGCTGTTCGTTTTTATTTGAACACAAATCTGATATGCCATCACATTTTTACTAAAGTTGTGGACATGCCACGCATATAATGCCGGCCTTTCTTAAAGATTACTTTGTGAACTTTTTGTATATTGTGGGCGTGTCTTTAATCAGTTAAAATATATATAATATGTAAAGGAAAATTTTGATTATGCAGCTCTAGTTAATTCAGTTAGCTCTCCTTAAAGCCTTCTTTTTGTAGAAGTTATAAGTGTTTTCGTCTCCTTATGAAGATTATAAAGATTCATTCAAAATTTATAAGTATTTTACTTTTGATTAATACTAAATACTTCTCATTTAGAATCGGACACTGGTGGTTGGGGACCCTGGAGTGATTGGACACCTTGCTCAACTACTTGTTTGGGTGGTACACGTAATCGTTATCGCTTTTGTGATTCACCACCACCTCGTTACGGAGCCAAATTTTGTGAGGTATGTATAAACCACGTCAATTCCAATTGAAAAGAAAACAAGTCAATTCAAAATGAAATTTAATGGGGTAGAAAATGAAAATAGTAAAAGGTTTCCTATTTATCCTGGGTGTTGCAGTCATATATACAAACCACATACTCCACGCCTTTTTCAGAGTGCCTAGAATTCAAATTTTTAAAATCGTACTCGATCAATAATATTCTTCATACCATATATTGTGAAAAGTCTGTAATGCTTTTTCCAAATGTTGTAAACTGAGCAGCAAACTTAATGTACTTCCAATTGAATCCGTCATTCCGTGTGTGGTCTAATATACGAAATATTATTTAAATTTTAGGAAGTTGGTGTAAATCATACACTCTTACAACCATTGTATATAACAAACATCTAACTAACACTGAAGTGTATCACTGCAGTGCTTGAACACATTCTTGATAAAATATTGTAGAAAGCGACATTATCGGTAAGATTATAAAAATTCTTAACATTGCATTGTCAGTATATACTGTTACAAGTATTGTTTACAGGAATACTTATTATAATAAACAAGTGAAACTGCCAACAATCAAATATCTGGCTCAGACCAAATCTGAGCTACTGTCCTTGTGTTATAAATGTAATTTAAAAAGAAGCCCAAATTATAGCGATTTTTGCGACACCGAGCATTTCATTTACAGACATAGGAACTTATGAACCCTTTTAGAACAACTCAGATTACTTTATAGAGTCCTTGAAGCCTCCATTTTTCCGATATTATAAATAGATTGATGAGATTAGCATACTGTTTTGGTGTAAGTAATTTAAAGAAAATAGAAAAGAATTCTTCAAGCATAAGTATTGTGCATATAGCAGCAACAGCAGCAGTAAGCTCGTACAATGCAAAATTGTAATGAAATTTTAGCGGTTGTAAAAAAGCAACTCAAGTTAGGAATAATGGATAAACGGACGCACGGACGGAAGGAAGGAGTGGCGAGAGTAATTGTGGGACTACTTTAGCAGAAAAGTTTATTTGCCATAGAATGAGATTGGTACGTAGTCAAAGTTACTACTATAGCTCTTAATACCGTTCAAGTAATACGCGTCAATATATATAAAACTGTATACTACGCGCGTAAGTGTGTATGCATATGAAAAACTTTCTTAACCATATTGTTTTGACTTGAAAATTTATATATACAGTATATATATAAAAAGAAAAAGAGAGAACTTTTCAATACTTCTCTGTCGACATTGTAGAGAGAACTCTTGAACCAACAAAACTTTGGTAGAATGTCATACTTTGTGGAAACAGCAGCAGCAATTCAGGTTTAGCTATTTGACTTGTTTCTTTATTATACCCTCCACATTAGGGAAGAGGATACATTCATTTTGATCATCCGTTTGAAATACATCGGAGGAAGCCTCGGAGAACCCACAAACGGTCGTAATTTTTGATATATGAAATTGAAACTTTGCATACGTATTCTTAGTTTAATTACGCTATTCCGTATTGAAATTGGGCAATATCGGTTAAGAGACACTCCCACAATAAACGAAAATTTTAACATACCTTGAAAAAATTGTATCTTTAAAAAATTATATGTCGCACAATGCTATGCCTATCAAGTTAAAATTTGGTATAAATATTAATGGTACCGTTACCCAACACTGTGCCAAAAATGGGAGTGATTGAATAACGCAAACGTTATTAACACTAAAGCTACCGCGAGGGGTCAAATGACCCTTTTTAAACTTTTTGACAGAATTTCATTGAAAATAACATTACCACGTAACCATTTGCCTTTACTACTTTTATTAAAAAATACATCGAAAGTATTTTTTAATATTTACTCCTCTCTTGTTTAATTTTTTACCGAGAAATATATGTAATCTGTCTTAACTACCACAAGGGGTCATTTGACCCCTGCAAAGATTCATGTAATATCATCATCATCATCATCATATACAAATCGTATGTGTCAAAACCATTGCACTAGGCATTTTTGCTATTGCAAATACTCCGCTATTGCATCGTATTTCACCTGGTGTATATTTTACCTGCGTTATATTGAAATAGCGAATTGTACTCTACTCCAAGCGAGCTTTACAGTAAAATTTCAAGTTATAGTGTATTTCGCGAGTCAAGAATTTATTTCATTATTTTACTAATAATTCTTATCGTAAAAATGTCGAAACATTCAAGATATATGAAATCATTGAAATTTATAAATAACATCGATGAAGAGTGTTCGGAATGTAGTGGAGAGAAACTATCTGGAAGTGAAGTTGATAGCATAGATCAATATGACGATTCATTTGACACTATGGGCGAATGTGAGTCCTCAGATAAAGAAAGTGAAGACGAGAATATTTTGAGTATACGTAAAAGGAAAGAGGAAAAGACCGTTATCGAGTTCAGAAAGTGAAAGTGATGTGAAAGACACATGTACCGAAATTGCGGCAGATGGTACAATTTGGCAAGAAATAAAACCAGGCTCAACACCTGGACGAGCGTCAAGTTATAATATTTTTAGAGAGGTTGTAGGCCCAACAGCATATACTAAACGAAACATTATGAAGGGCAAAGTGAGGACTGCATTTTTTTTGCTTATTGACAATCGTGTAATGGACCACATAAGAAAATGCACAGAAGAAGAAGCCTCTCGAGTATTGGGAACTAAGTGGAATCTTGTTCCTGCAAAAATAAATGCATTCATTGCTCTTCTATATGCACGTGACGCATATCAGGCAAACCATTTGAACATCTCATATCTATGGAACAAGAAATGGGGTCCTCCATTTTTTTCAAAAACCATGAGCAGGAATGAATTTTGTGAAATTATGCGGTTTATCAGGTTTGATAAAAAAAGTCAACGAAGCCATCGTTTACAAACAGATAAATTTGCTCTAATCTCTGAAGTATGGTACAAATTCATCGAGAATAGCCAAAGTTGTTACAAGCCAGGGGAACATATAACTATCGATGAAGAGCTTTTCCCAACCAAAGCGAGATGTAGGTTTACGCAATATATGTCGAATAAACCGGATAAGTTTGGTATAAAATTCTGGCTAGTAACTGACGTCAACACCAAATACATTATAAATGGATTTCCATATTTGGGAAAGGATGAAAACAGAACAGCTTCAGTTCCGCTTGGAGAATAAAAAAGTATTTTTGAATCGTTATATGAAAAAAATTGTTTACTTCAAGTACTAAATTATGCTACAATAAAGAAGGGTCATTTGACCCCCTTTGGTAGAAATAGGTATATATGAAGTGTCGGTAGCTTTAGTGTTAAATTTAATACTAAAATTAAAAAAAAACACTATTTGTTGTTTAAAAATAACCTGAATAATAATATATACGCAACAATTTAATGCAATAGGAACTTAATTTTTAGAGGGTTATAAAATATGGAGGGTATTTAAGCTTCGGTCTTAACCGAACTTTTCTATCTTGTTATTTTTTTATTTTTTTTATTTTTTTTTTTATTTTTTTTCCTTCTATTTTTCTCCTGATTTTGGAATTTTTATGAGAAAAGTTTTTCCCTTTTAAGCGGCACAAGTGCGGAAACTGATGGGCCAGCTTTTGGCTCTAATCGAACATTATCAACACCTGTTGTCGGTTGTTGGGGGCAACCTTCTGCCAATGTGTTTGATCAATAATTTTCAAAATATTTTCTCTGTATAGACATTTTGTTGTCTTTCCTTTTTTATAAATGTCTGTATAGACAGAACAGCTTTAATTACACTTCACTAATGTGAAGTTTTTTCGGCTTTTTTTTTTAATTTAAAGAGCGCTTTAGAGATATTTGAGGTTTTGTGTTATATTTTGATAAAACTTGTACAAGATTTCAGAAAAAAATGAGTACCAAGGGCAAGGGTAAGGAGGGGAAGGGTAAGAAGAAAAAAGACGGTGGTAAAGATAAAAGTAAGCTGTCTCAAGTGGATAAAACTTTTTATGAGCTCACCATAACTGATCTGAATAAGAAGTTGGCCCGTTTGCGAAGCTACTTGGCTTCTTTGGATGAGACCAACAACAATATAACTGAAAAGTTGCGACAAATGGAGGAAGATCGTATAGATGTTGCAGCACATTTGGAACGTACACTCGCTGAACGCAATGATACTATAATAAGCTTAGAAGAGCAAGTGGTTGAGATAACCAAAGTACGTAATCAAGAGAAACTAGAATGTTCTCAGCATATCAAGGACCTGGAAATAAAGTACAAAGCCATGCATGATCAATTAACCTCAGAGATAAAGTTGCTCAATGGAAAATTGAATTCGTTAGATGAGTTTCGCATCCAAAGGGATAACTTGTTAGCCAAGTTTGATGATCAGGAAACGGAATTGCGCGAAAAGGATAGGCTACATCAGGAGGCCGTATACTTGATGGAACAGAAGGCCGTTGTTGAAAAAGACGCTCTGAAAAAAGAGGTGGAAGCTAAATTGTTACAAGTCTCCGAAGATTTTACTCGTTCTAGTGAAATACGTAATGCCGGCTATACGAGACGTCTTATACGTGAAAACATTGCTTTGCAAAAGGAGATTGAAATCCTGGTGGCTTCACAACTCAAAATGCAGCAAGACTTTGTGGAGCAGGTTGAGAAGCACAAAGAAATGACGGAACAATATGCTGCCTTAGATCAACTAAAGACTCAACTTATTTATAGTTCGCAAAATAAAATAAATATTATTGAGAAACTCACCGATAAATATGAACGTCTGAAAACCAAATACACGGAAGTGCTCAAGTATCGTAATCTGTATGAAAATTTGATGACTCGTGATGTCTGTGATCGTTTCTCATTTAATGACATGTCGAAAAAATTACGCGCATTAGGTCAAAAGGCGGAAACACTTAAAATGGAGAAGAATAACTTGCTCTCTATACATAAACAGCATGAATATGAAATACAACGTTTAAAGAGTGCCATGAAGCAAATAAAAAATACTATTACAACTGCTATAAATGTGAGAGAAGAACACACGATCCCTGCCGTTGATGATATTGCACCACAAACCAAAGAAACTGAAGAAGAAGCAATGGCTTTACGCAAACTCAAACGTTCCAATTTATTATCCGAAGTAATGAATATAATAAGTACAAACGAAGAAAACTTTATAGAAACACCATCTGTTCTGAGTATATCGCGATCGGAAAGTTCGATATACCGCCCCGGTAAAATGGGTTTCTTGCCACGTAGCCGTGCTTCTATAATGGAAATCTTTAAACGCGAGGCCGGCATACGTCAAGTGGATATTGAACCGTCCGGTGAATTTAAATTGAAAGATGAAGCGAGTCAAATTATACCCAAAGAGAGAGCCGATGAAGCCGCATCGATTATTGATGTTGAACTGGGTTCAACTTTGTACGTGTCATCGTCACATGAAGATTTAGAAATAGTACAAGTTGAAGAAGAACCAGATGATATGGGTGAAGAGGGCTCCAGTGATGAGTATCCAGCTGAAGTTGAGGAGAAACATCCTACCAAAGATGAAGATCGTACTAGTCGTGTGGGCTTAGCTAAAAAATATCATAACGTAATAGAAACCGAACGCTCCTCAGAATTGACGGCTTCAGATATTGAAGAACAAACACGCGGCTCTCGAATATCACGTTTATCACATGTCTCACATGCCTCCATTTTTCCTGATGCTGATGATGAAAACTACAATGTACACTTGTTTTATTAGTAATAAAAATTCTTGGCGTCACTTGATTTAAAAAATAAAAATATAGTTTTGTGTTATTAGTGATGATTGTATAGAATTTTAAAAATGTGTGGAAACCTATATAGGTTTAAAAAGTCTGATTCAGGGTCTCGGCTCTTATTCTTGATCTCATAGAGTTGTTGCCTTCGCTAAAGTAAACGTTAGACATCGTTGTTTTTCAACAAATTTTATAAACAAAGTAAATTGTAAATATTTAAAAGTTATTTATTTTTTTATATTTCTTATATTTTCTTCTGGTTTCTTTTCAGGGACCCTCTGTAGAAACGGAAAAATGTGGCAACTCTGCAAGTGATGCTTGGGACTGCATTTATGAAAACAGTGGTTCAGGGAATAGTCAATCTAATCGTACTGCCGTAAGTCAAGAGATTGGTCCTGGTTGTCGTTGCGGTTGCATAGTACACTTGGGCTCTTCAAAATCGAGACGCATCTTAGCGGGTGCCACACAAAGCTGTCCAGGCCGATCATTTTGGCTAATACAGGTACAAATACCATTTATAGATTTTTGTAAGCGGAGTTCTTGGGCGATCTCTTTCTCATCATTTTTCTTTATCGCCTGTTGTGGATAGTTTCTGTTGCGAAATTCTATGCGCATCTAACAATCTCTTCTAAGTATCGAAATTGATGGAATAACTTAACGTTTTGATTGCAAAGCTCAGAATTTACTACAATCGTATGAGCTTATTGTATCAAGATTCATACTTGATATATTTTAAACATTCTCAGAGTCTTTTTTTGTGAGATCTATGGTGCCAGTGATCTCTTACATTAATTTCAATAATACTGTGAAGGTTCCAAACGTTCAGTCCATTTCCACTTAGGTAAATAAATTATTTCGACCATGTAAAAATATTTTAATGTGTATCAACAGCCATTATTTTGTCGTTTTGAGTAATTCTTTATTATACGTATTTAGATTTTATCTCATATTCTGTGTTTAATGCTTGAGGTATAGTTCAGTAGTATGTGTAAAACTACTACTACTACTCAAAATCATACTCGTTAAATAAATTTGGTTTGAGCGAAATTTTAAACACTTTCCACATATATAAAAAAATCGTGTTCGGGGCAGGTATCTGATTGCACTTACCTCTGTAGTAGTGTCACTTTACAAGTTGTATAGTTTTTTGTAAATTGTGGGCATCTTTTATATCCGATCACGCCCATTTTACATGACTATGGAATAATTATATATTAAATTTCATATTCGTTTAAGATACATTTTTGTGTCTGATAGAAAATTTTTTGTCGATTGTGTGTGTGCCAACAACAGACAGACATATGGACGCACGAGCACACGGAAATATATGTCTAAATCAACTCAGTTTTCGACGCTGATGAAGAATATATATACTTTGTCTCTACAAAGTGACTCTTCTCTGCGGCCTCCTTCTGGGTGTTGCAAACGGAAGAATAAACTTAGTATACTCTCATCACTGAGGTGGAGGGTATAATGAGGCAAATTAATGTAAATTTTGTTAACTTTTATAAATATTTATCGATTCGATTTTTGTTCGTGTTGTTTGCATATGTTATAGAACTCTTGTAATTTTATCAGGTCTTACCTTGCCATCCTTTTCTGTTCAAGTTTTTCAATTCATTTTATATTATAAATTCTTTTGTGGCCAGTTATTCAAAACCCTCCCAGCTTCTTCATTTAAATATAGTATGTTTTCGTGTGCACATGTGTATATGTATTTAAACGAATGCAAAGGCATGCCATATACTCCTTAAGGATCAATGGTTCATAAATATACACTTGTGTTGTATTCACATGCAGATATATTTCTAATTCAAACAAATTTCGTTATATTTGTTTATTTACATATATAAAAATATTATAAAAGTGTGTGAGTAAGTGTTTGATATCAGTATTTGATTGCTTAAGGTTTACTATTGTGCATCTACTACTGCGGATTCCAATTAGGGCAAAGTGCTCTAATTTTTTAAATCCTGCACCTTAATGGAGTTTTGCCATCTTATGAACGAGGTATTAATAAATATTGGTTAACATGTAGATTAAGTACAAGAAAACCATAACCGAAACGATAGACAGACGAACATGGCCAAATCGGCTGGTTCTGACATAATGGGTATAATTGAAGGTGTATATGGTATCTTTATGCTATAGGTCACAGATTTCAATCCTTTTTAATTTTCGTGAATGTTATATAACTTCAAAAGACTTGGCCTCGACAAGCTATATGTTGTTATTGCTGTAGAATCTCATTTCCATTTAAATAATTATGTAATAAAGTTAAAAAAACTCTCGTAGATGATTTAGTACATATAAACAATACAACAATTATTAACTCATCATCAATAATAACCGCGACAGTTTGTCTTTTTTGCAATTTATTGCAATCATTCTCTGGGTTATGTGTATAAATAAATAAAATTCACATGAAATTCTTGGCGAAAGCTTAAAACAATCGATATTGATTCTTGTCATAAATAACTTGAAGTACTTGGATTATTCGTATATTGTTCCGTTAGTAAGTACTTATAAATGGCATATATACGTATGTATATTTATATAAGTATTGAGCCAATTGTTATGAATCCATAGAGACGGATATAAAACAATACTCGTGCGAATGCATTCGAAAAGCACCGTTATTTTACAGAGTACTGCACTCCGGGGAATGTGTTATGCTGGTGTGTGTTTATGTAGATGCGCTTGTATATTTGAGTTATCAACTTGAGAGCTCCATCACGTAATTGAAAAAATCGCAATTCTGTCTTATTGTTTTCTCGTGCCGTGCACTAAGAGAGAAGGGACGACAAAACAATACATTTGTTTGTACGTATGTATTTACTTTTTACAGGTTGATGATGACGAGTTTATTTCAATAGAAGTGAATTTTTTACATTTGCCATGTGCCACACAATATATCAAGATACGTGATGGTCCATCGTTATCATCTACACTGGTAGTGGAGGTGCAAGGGACTGATGGCACTGGCAATGCTGACATATTTAATGCACCGATACGCTTCAAGTCTACAGGAGCGCAGCTTTTATTGGAATTTTTCGCCGGAGAAGATTTATCCTTAGGATACAACAACAATAAAAGTAGCAATGGCATAGTTAACTTTGAGGCACAACATAACAATTTATTGTGTACAGGGGGTTTTTTAGCCAATGTGGAGCAATTAGGTAAAATAGCCGTTTATTGTTTCACTCTTTGTTCATCACTGAATGAAATTTTAGCCAACAATATGAACACCACAAATAGCGATTTACTAGGTACCCCTAAAAATCGAATACTTTTGAAGAAAACAAAATCAAGATGGCATGAATTCACTCTAGTTCATCTAAGTGCAATAGTGTTTGCCAGTTTCATTATATTAATTAGTTCATTTTTAGGTAAGTTAAGGTACAAGTTCAAGTCTTATCACATATGTTAAGTGAAAAGTTCACATCTTAGGTTCGCAGTATGTGATGCGTTATCGTAAATATCATTTGGCGGTGGCCAAGCGTATAGATGAGGGGTCCTGCCTTCATACGCCGAGAAATTCATTAACATCTTTACAGGGGCCACCCTCACGAGCGCTTTCCACCACCACGTTAATTTCTGAAGTTATTTATATGGTAAAAATGCGCCCAAAGAAACCTGTGCGTCACTCGATTCTAAGAGAAAGCATAGATGCTGAGAATTCGGCCCGTGAAACAGAAATGAATGAGGTTTTAGCTAAGAAATCATTAGTAAATTCGTGAGTTGACAGTCTCTCCTAAATTATTTTAACATTTTTAGCGAAAGAGAATCTATTTTATAGTGGCTCAGAATTTAGCAGCAATACTTCCATAATGACTTTAAGAAATGAAATGGTTTCTCCTATTAGTGAAGGTGTGAGTCGTTGTACTTCCTGCGAGGGTGAATTAAATATTCACTCATTGAATTCTACCGTTGCTGAAGATAATCCATATAACTGTGACACCTTAACGCTTAAGAACAAATCTAAGGATAGTGAAAGTATCATATCATCGGGTATGAGTTCGATTTGTTATAGTCCTACTTGTTTAAGTAAGCCAGGTACAATAAAAATTACACAAAAGCATTTGGAAGAAAGAATAAAAATGGCAGATTCTTTAAGATCATTTATGCATAATCGTAACAATATGGGATGCCCTGCAATTTTAACCAATGTAAGTAATATTCAAACGTTACAAAATGCTTTAATGAATTTAAAGGCGGCCAATGTTTGATAAAGTAATTAAATAATTGTTTCATTTAGGGCCGTTATTCACCAGCGACCAGTATTATCAGCTCGGCCACCATACGCAGTACCAGTTGTATGAAGGAGAATAAAGAGAAGCAGAATCGTAAAAAATTGATGGCCCGTCCTAGTTCAGAATGTTCACTAGGTAATCATGATGATTTCGAATTGGACTATTACGATTACAATGTAACGAACAATAGTTCAGTGCCTGGCTCCTATTTGGGTATGGATCCCGCTTATCTTATTTGGATACCTCCATTTGATGATATCAGTGATACAAATGAACGCGACAATGACAACAAAACACCTCAACCACAAGAACTGAAAGAAACTCAACCATTATATGAAGAGATTAGAATACCCCAATATACTCATTACCTGAGTCCTCATAGTAATACGGACTCAAGTAATAATACCACCAGCACCACACCGACCCCAGAAGAATTATCCCTTAGCAGTAATGTGGAATCAAAAGTACCTTCGCCCAATGAAACAGATTTGAAAAATTCTTTTATACGTAGAGTCATATCAGTGACAAATTCCACCACTAATAAGTCGACAACACCATATTTTAATCGCAAGAAATTGCCTTGTTCACATAAACAATCGAAATCAACTTTATCATTGGACAAAAGAAATAGTAAGGAATCTATTGCAATGTTAGAAATTAATGCTACAAAATCGGAACATAATGTAAATTCGAAAGAGATGGAAACAGACATCAATGCTTTGATGATAAGTTCTTATATAGAAAAGGAAACTACTGTAGTTAAATCACCCAGTGATTTACAACAACGCTTGAACGTTGAGGATTTGCAGTTTGCTGATGAAAGTGAAAGTGATCATGATGGAAAATTTATGGATATAAAACGATCAGCCAAAGAAATTTTAAAAGAGGAATGTAAAGTGTTGAGAGATTTGAAAAGAGTTAGTACAGCAATAGCTGTAAATAAAGCGAGGACCATAAGAAGGACTCAAGTTTAAACATGTACTGGAAAATTCGAAAAATTATTATTAATATGGGTATTATTAAAAAGAAGTAAAAAAGCTATATTTGGCTGTGGCCAAATCTTGAATACCCACCATCTAGGAGAGTGAGAGAGAGGAGAGTGACAGTGTAAAGACAGATATGGTTATGCTGATTCAAAATATATATACATGGTGGGGTTTCCTACATCTTTTTCTGGGCGTTTGGACAAGGTGAAGCATATGATGATGGGAATAAAAATGTATATAATCCAAAGAAAAAAAGAAAAACAACAATGTCGAATTAAAAAATTAAATTTAAAGTTTTATTAAAATAACCAAACAAATTCATAATGTAATCTAATTATCATTTTGTTTTTAAAATAAGAATACAACAAAAATAAAAAGTTATATTGGGCTTACGTTAAAATTAAGTGACGGGTATGCCTTAGGGAATTAAAGTAAAATTTATAATTAACAATAATGTTTATAAATGTTTGATTTAAAAACGCTTAAAAATTTAATTATGGGCGCGTCTTACAAGAAATTTTACACAATTTCAATGTGAAACTGCATACAAAATAGTCACTCAATATTTCTGTAACATTTGAAATCCATGTTCCCTTTCTATAGCTGCTGGTTGTTCAAAATTCTGGATAAATCTTTAAGACATACAGTCTCTACATACATAGAAATAGATTGGTTCAGACTTTGTGGGTTTATAAAGGGACTGCAAAGCGTTTATCAAAGGTGGGCATACTCTGATCTTAATATGATGGGCATGATAGTGAAATTTTGAAACCGAACAAGTTCACTTGCCCAATATGACATTAATTTTTCAATAATAATTTCAACAACATTTTTCAATTCGAATCAAAAAATTTTATAATATAAAATAAATTTAATATAAAATTATTAAGTGGAAGTCCCTTAAACTAAATATCCATACTGTGTACCTTCCTTTTATATTATTTACATTACACATTATAAAAAACAAATTCCAAACAAACAAGAACTCTTCACCTCTTCTTAAAAACCGCAACTTAGTGACTACTAAAATAAAATGTCATCTTTTCCAAAATAATATAATATATATTTTAGTATATATAAAGCGTTATATTATGAAGATAGAGAACAAAATTATTTTTGGTTTCAAAATTAGTTGATTAAAAAATACGAGCGGCCTTGTCATTTAAGTATTTTTTATTAATTTTTTCTTAAAAACGTACCAAATAAAAACACTAGTCATAACTGAAAGTTTTTATATAAGTACCTATTTCATTTATATTTATTTTAATCGAGTTAATGATAAAGTCACGCGTTCATTCCGTTAAATAAATGATATAATTTTAAATTTTTTAACTTTTACTTTTTAATAATATGTTTTTGTCCCTAAAAAGTAATTATTTATATATTGTGTGAGCATATTTATTGTATTGTATATAACATATGAATTACAATGTTTAATTTATTATATAAAAATAAAAATATATAAAAAAATAAAACCACATGAATGAATAAAATAATAAATTAAAATAGATATATATTAATTCTTGCGGTTTAAGTTTTATTTATAGATATTAGCAACTTCCCTTTTTATACCTTTCACATAAAATAAGTTTCTGTACGCAGATTGCTATTTAAAATGGGTAAAATCGGTCACAAACAACATAAATCTATTTAACTGCAACAAAAATTGAGTTTCTAAGTTGAAATTGGATACATATATTTATAATCACCATACATCAATGCGATAAAAATAGCCGTAGTCGAATAATAGACACGCCCACAATCGATAAACATTTATTTCTCTGCCATAAAAATTGGCCAATGAAAGAGAAATTTGGTATGCCATTCATCGATGTGCCAAAAAAGGGCATGGTTAAATAACAGAAGCGCGCACAATTTACAAAAAAAATAATTCTCAGCGTAAAACTCAAGAACTATTAGAGGACTTTATTATATACCTGCCAGGCCCACCGTTTGGGCTAAGATTTGGGCTTTAAGCCAAATTTAGTATTCTTACTTGTTACTATTTAAATTTGATAATAAATACATCAATATTACTGAACCTAATGATTATTTGGTGGTTGTGGAAACCTACAGTTGTTCTCAATTCAGAAGAAATATAATAGGTATACAAATATTTATACACATGCATAATATGCATCCTTCCTTTATATTTTATTCAGTAATTAATGCTTCCGTATTTGAATAAAGAACCATTTTCTTTATTTATTCTTAATTTATTTATAATGCAACAGTTATAATATGTATGGTGTACAAATTTGTTATGGAAATCCAAAACAATACGATTAAAATTATTGGCAAAAGTATAGATAACTTCAACCTAACCTTTTAGTACGTAAGCAGAATGTTGTAATACCACTACAATAATCACGATTCTGGAAAAACTTAATCTTTATATTAAATTAAAGCAACTTGTATTTTAACAATAGTTTGGTGTTTGATGGGAATGTCGAGAAGGGTTGTGTTCCCTTAGAAAGGCCATTTTATCTGATTTTTAGGTATGCAACAATTGCGTCTGATCAATGAATTAGGATATTATTTTTTTTACCTTTCACATTATACTTTAGGAATATTAACTATTGTAACTACTAGAAGAACCCTTCAGGGCTTTTACGTAATATATATATATATATATATATATCTCGTCAAAATCGTACTCTATTCAAAAATTGACAAAAATTATTAAAGTTAATATTTATATACATATTAATAGATACTTTATTCATTAATGCCCTGGAAGTGAGTATAGTATAAAATAGAATTGGCTCCATATAATATAAATATATATAATCGTCAATAAATGTGAAGGATATCCCAAATTTGGTCTAGGCTAAATATAGCTTATAGCCATGTTTTGGGCTTTGAATTTTTTATATAATTTTTGAAGTACTTATTAGTTTTAATTTATTGAATATATTACTAAGGATTACTTTACAACTAATTTAATTTGGCGTTAAGCAGATTATGGTCACTTTGATTGTTTAAAGTAAAAATAATAAATATTTGAAAGCTGCAGTTAAAACTTTTGAATTGAAATGGACGGCAGGAGAAAGATTAAAGTGGTAAGTAGGTAGTTTGATTCAATAGTGTCAAAGAATGCTTAGTTGTTTCGAATGTAATTTAGAGAATTTTTAGACATTCATTTTTATACACATAATGCAAATGTTCGTTGTATTTAATAAATTTCTTTCAACATTAACTTTTCATTACCCTTGAATGAAAGTCTTAAGCATTTGATTCACAATCAGCTGGATCTATATCATTTTCCATATCATTGAACTCTAATTGTTGCAATTCAATAGCCATGGCCGCCACTGTTTCACTACATTCTAGAAATGCATACATTTAATAGTTTACCATAATTTTTAATTGAAATTGACTTTGCACTCACTGCGATCTTGCAGAAGTTTCATGGTCTCTTCACTGTCAATGGCCTTATCATCTGTGTCACTTAAATGCTCCAATGTATGTAGAAGTTTTTGAGGGGGTTTACTAGTCATGTGCTCATTTCGAGCTTGTTCAGCTAAACGGAATGCTTCTAGGAATTCATTGAGATCAACTAGACCATCTTTGTTGAGATCCATCATGCGACACATATTGAGTAATTGTTCGCGGGTATTGGCACCGGGCAAATGCTGTTCTAGCAAGTCACAGGCACTGCTAAACTCATTAAGAGTTATGGAACCTAAAAATCATATTATTTATCTGATATGATCTATCATATCTATCAATTGAAATTCGATGATGATTTACCAGAATGATCTTGATCTAAAATACGAAATATAGTTTCCAAACTGCTAACATTTTTGTATAAAGAATCAGCCACACTTGTCTCCAATTCCTGAGCTTTCATCTGTAACATAAAATGAAATGAATTATTTTTAACTATTTAAAGAATTTTTACACAATTTAAACACCATTGTATCTGTATCCAACAGTTCCAATGTGGATAAATAATTCACTTTAGTGTTGGCATCATTAGGTATTGGGGCAGCTAAACGGGGCCTTAGTAAACGCCAAGGCAAACCTAAATTAGTAGCTTTCTCCAGAGCTTCGCACCACTGGGATATGGTTATGAAACCTATACAACAACAAAATAATATACACATTTAGACAATATTATACATATTTATGTACCGTTAATGAACTTGCCAGTATTATTGAGATCATGTTTTTTAAATTCCAACTCTAAATCACCACGTTTTGCTCTCAACCTGGCACCCAAGCCACGTATGGCGGAGGTCTCTACTACCCCCACACGTTGACAAATAGTTAATTGACGTGTCTTGGAAGCAGCCGAAATGTATTGCACAAAATGGGGCTTCAGTTGAGGATTTAATTTCATATAGGCGCCCCGATTAGAACCTATGGCATAATAGTTGGAGGCGGAGAAAAGAGTTACCACTAATTGGTTATGCACATATTCATAGCCATCCACTTTACATTCATGCGAACGTACAAGAAAGTCTAATTTATGATCTTCTAAAAACTTTTTAGTAACATCTGGACCAAAATAAGAGCCTGCACCCCTTAAACTATTGGGTAAACAGCCGTCGGTATGTTGAGGGTCACTCCACATTATATCGAAAAGCTACGAAACAAGAATGTTAAAATATATTTCAATTCTTTTTTTTCGAACATTTTCTTCTTTCATATTATTTATGTAAAATTCATTGAAGTGGCAATAAATTTCTATATAGAAGGAATATACTTGTATAATGTCTGTTTATATAAAAATAGATTGGAAAAAAAGTAAGGAGAGCAACTCTATTTTTTAAATATTTTAAATATTTTATTTCAGTTTAAAAAACCGATGTATTGTACAAATTTATATATCCATCGGCCAAATCTTAAATACCTTTCACATCCACAACGGTGGGCGTGGCAAATATTCATATATAATTCGCCCCCTAATAGTGTACGTATTATGTATCAGCTTACAAGTCAAGTTTTATGGTGAATATGTTTTTTTGTAAATTGTGGGCGTGGTCGGATAGCGGATATTTTTAGAACATCGATGAACGAATTATTTATAGATATACATACCGAATTTCAAGTTAATAGACGTGTCTGTTATCCATCCATACCTATTTTCGGCACATCCCTTAACTAAGAATCATAGTTGTACATACCAAATTTTAAGTTCATAGGATATTTTTGTGACATAAATAGATTTTTGTTGATTGCGGGCGTGGCTTTTGACCGATTTTCCCATTTTAAGTACCTATCTGTATGCTACACATGGATATACACATCTAGATCGACTGAGTTTTCGACTCTGATCAAGAATATATATACCATATAGGGTCTTCTAAACCTTCTTCTGGGTGTTGCAAACAGAAGAACAAACTTAGTTCTTGTGTTTGCATCACTAAGGTGGAGGGTATAATAAAGGTATTTTTCGAACATGGAAATGGTCAAAAGCAAGGCCTCAGATTAACTAATTGGTCTTAGCTTTAATAATAAAGTACAAAATAGAGAAAGTGGAAAGGCAAGCGGTGTTAACCAGTGAAGATTAGTTCTCAGTAAAATATATCTTTTTTACTTATTTCTTATAATATTACTATAGTGGCCATTTTAATATTAGCAAAAATTAATAAAAAGTAAATGTAAAAATTTAAACTTTATACCAAACTGATTAAATTTATCTTGGTTTACGGTTTATCTATTCAAGATTTTAATTATTTCTTCTAATCTAAAGCTGGCAAACTCACGCTATTTATAATTATACAGAGTGGTAATGTTGGAAATTTATATATAAACACTTTATATATATGTACTTTGTACAAATGAATCAATTAGTTTTTTCTTATATGTTATTGTCAAAAGTTTTAGTTGTTAATCAAAAATGAAAAAATAAAAAATCTCTCTTTCGTTTTTCCGTTCAATGAATTAAGTTGCTCCTATTTAATGAAATAAAACAAACTACAGGTACAACACGTTAAAATCAATCAATGTTCATGGTTGGCTATTAGCTTACCTGTTTCCATTCAACTTTGTCAATACCATCACCGCTTGTCTGCTCTAAAGGTGGTCTCAGTATAGAAACATACTTTTAATCCAACAGTGGTAAAGAGCAGTAAAAGTGGTAAAATAACCCACACGCAGAAAAGGAGTATAAAAATAACAAATAAGCAATAAAGAAAAATTTTGCTATACTTATATATTGTATATAGTTAAATAAAGAGAAAAATTTGTGCCCAAGCTATAGATTAAAAGTTTAAGATATTTTGATTGAATTCAGGGTAAGATATGAAAATTGACTGAATTAGACCATTTTTAAAACCCCTTCTCATATAAGGTTCTATTATAATGGAAGTCTTTATATTGCAAATAATCGCAATTTTTCATATATCTTGACAAAATTTGTTAAAGAATAATAATAATTGGCTGCGCCAAGTATGCATTTGATCGTACCATTTTTAGAACTCCATACCATACAACGATATTTCACGAAGGGGCATAACAATGCCTCGCAATAAAATTAAACTGTTTATAACATATTATAAAATTATTGATGATTGACCCATAACTGTTAATAATTGTTGATTTTTTCCGCTAAAAGGGTCCCTATAACTGAAACTAAGTATTTTTAGTCCTCCCAACGTTTTGATGATGGAATTTCATCTTCTTCAGGGGAACTGTCGATTTATTACATTATAATATATAATTTTCACATATGATTACAAATACAAACCTTGAAAAAAGTTTTAATTTGATGAAGGTAATAAATAATGTTAAGTCTGATTATTTAGATATTAAAAATAACAAGAACAATTAGTGGAGAGCTAAAATGTAATTCTTGGTGTTATCAATATCCTCTCTATGGTTAAGAATATTGTGTCTGTTTTTTTGGATGTGCAAACTCTATAATATTTATCGTTTTCTTTCTCTCCTTTCGTTGTCTAATATTTTTGTATTCTCAAAATCAGCTGTGTGTCCTTATGTTTATAACATAATTTATAGGGCTAAGTGTTAGTCGGGCTTCGCCGCGACCATAATACCTATTATGGTCGTATGTGAAATGAATAACAAAATAAATTTTGGTTATCGTTTTTAATACAATATATAGCACACGAGTGTACTTTCACAAAGAAGATTTTATACGATTTTACAGGTTACTCATTGACCATATATTTGAATTGAAATACAATATAACATATATTATATATAATATATGTATGAGGTAAGCAACATAATTGCATACTTCTACAGATACGCATATTATATTAACCGTACATATGAGTATTTGCATGCTATATTTTTACTTACTTTTCCTCTATCCAAACTTTTAATTAAATCCAAATTAGTTGTGTCCGATATCCCGCCATGCACCACCAAGACACGATTGTTAATTATGCTGCCCAGCGGTAACCAACGATATACCTCATCAATGAGTTTCAATAACTTGGGGGAATTGCGCTAGTTAATGGAATTAGCACATCACATATACAGTAGAGTGTTCTTAATGTTTGCTGGTTAATAAAATATTACGTCGGAATGTACAATACCTTGTATTTTTGTTGTACTTCACGTATGAAACCATAGCGTGAATTCATTACAGAGTCTTCATGATTACCGCGATTCAGGTACACAGCATTAGGAAAGGCTAAAAAGCAGGCTAATAATAACAGAAACACTTCCAAACTCTTTTTGCCACGATCCACAAAATCACCGTTAAAAATATAAGGATTCTCAGAGGAGGGTAAACCATTCTAAATAACAGAACAAAGATAAAAAACTAAATTTTGTAAATTCATTCATAACAAGACGGAAGTGTTTTTATTCCATATTGTGTAGCACAATATAATAGTTTTTTTATAACATATATATATATAATAATTTATAACTATGATTAATTTAATACTCTATTATATGATGTATGATTTTGTATATTAAGCAAATACATAAAGTATATTATGACTACATATATTTTGTGGTACTTTTCTACACACACACACATACGCACCTTATAAAACACAACTAGTAGATCGTCTAATTTACCATGCAAATCACCACAAATGGTGATTTGTTTGGAGATAGCAGTTGAAGCGGGATTTAAATTGGGTAATCGTCTTAAGTGTATAGCAGCCTCTCTCAAAATAGCCCCCACATATCTGGCATGGAGGCGATTAGACTAGAATTATTATAAAATTCTTTTATAATTACAACAAAAAAGTGAAATAAAGAGTTTTGAAAACTACCCTTTTCTTCCGAAATAAATCTATCAATGTATCAATATCTTTTTTAGTTAATGGTAAATGGATTTCTGGCCCTTTATATTTGGCACCACGTTTATCATACTCCTCATTGAAATCGGATTCATCTGAATATTTTGAGTCAATATTATCTGAAAGTAATTGATTAGTTGCAAGAATAAGAAGTATAATAAGTAAAAGAAGCAACGTGACTAAATATGTTTTAGGACATATTAAGATTAAGAAATTAAGAATACTTAAAAGTGTCCTCCACATTTATACACACAAACAGTGAGTGTGGTAGGTACATGATTGAAGTATATACATCAGGTATAAATTTTAAAGTTGGATTTTACGTTATTTTTTTTTTGGAAATTGTGGGCGTATTTATTATCCGACTACACCCACATATTGGAGATATCGACGAATAACATAAAAATAAATATGTACACCTAATTTAAGCTTCATAGCTCAATTTTTGTGGCAAATAGACAATTTTTTTGACAGTAGTGGTTTCTTCGACCTATTTTTTCCCAAATTTTTTACCAAGCTACTTACGAAATATTAATATTTGTACCAAGTTTTAAACTGAAATCACAATTTTGCGACCGGAAGACAGACAAACAGATATAGATAAATCGGTTCGGCTCGAAATTTCATGCTGATCAAAGACATATATATATATATATATATATATATATATATATATATATAGTGGGGGAATATTTGTATTTTAATAAGAAAAGAAACGAAATCTTACCTAAACTCGAACCTGTGGAGGGACTACGTGATAGTCCAAGGGTAGCTTTTGGAATATGTGTCAGCAAGGCATTAAAGAAATTATATAGCTGAAAATTTAAAGAAAATTTATATTAATTGTAATGTATATATGTATATAATACATAGCCATATATCCAATTGTAGGGTTGAAAATAAAGTTTTCGGTATTATTGAGAAATATTATAGGCTAAGCCCGTTCATGAAATATCCTATACCATTTACACCATCTATATCATACCTTCCACCTATTAATTAAAAATTTAGCTATACAAGAGTTTACGGCATGTGTACTTTGTGCGGTGCCTTTAAGGACCCTTGAACACCGACCCACCATTCTACTCCTAAATTTCACAATATTCAATACATGAAATAATAATAAGCACATAAAAGGTAACGAGTGATGGAGGGTCAGTTAGTTTTGCGGCAAAATTCCAATACTGGCAGCGGTTGCTGTTATAATTTATGATGAGAATGCCAAGCTTATAATTTCTGTATCCTGCACCAAAGTGACTAACAAGTGAAGAAGTTTGTAATAAAACATGCAGGCGTGACAAACACCGGCGCCCGATAGTCTAAAGTTCTTGATTTATTTTATATGCAAATACTTATTGCAGTATTTGAAGAGGTCACAGAATGAATGCTTCACGCGATTCTAGGCAACATTCACAGGAATATATAATATTCCGCAACGAAATATAAGATTTTACGCTAAATGACCTTTCAACCTTAAAAACTCATATAATGCAAGTGTCTTCTTTATGTACACTTTAAAGATTTAATTCATTTTGATTCTGAATCGATCGGTATAACTAAAGGTGGCTATGGCATTTGCCATTTAGGAGTTAATAACATCCGCACAAACTTAATGCACGCTTTGCGTAAGTGGTGCAGGGTTGGAATATGTCACCCAAATTAAGTCTAGAAATTGTAAGAAAATTTATAAAAAACCAAAAAAAAAAAACACAAACCTCTACTTGATCTTGTTCACCAGCATACTCCAAGTTTGTGAATATCGACCAAGTATAGCGCCGTTTAATTTCCATGCGGGCTGTATGACGACGATACCAACGCTGTATAAGCAATGCAGCCTTCATTGCTAAAATGAATCAAAAATTACAGTTTGTTAAATCTCTTCGTGGATTTTAACAAAATGTTTTAATTGTATTCTTTTCTAGACAGACTAAAAATTGACTTGAACAGGGGTATTCAAGAGTTCTTCAGCATTCAAATTCAAAAACAATAAAAGATAAAAATCGGCTGGAAGCTACATTCAGCGATGTCATAAATAACACGGTTAGTTGAAAAAGTTAAAAAAGAACGACCAAGATTAAACGGATGGACAAAAAAATTTTGGTAAATGCATTTTTAAAGATATCTTTAGTCCTTGCTCGGATTTTAGAAAATAATATTTAAGTTGTATTCATTTTTATAAACAGCACCATAACCGCCAGTGTAGCGGTATAATTAATCTACTCATCGTTGTGTTAAAAAGTCTGTCGTATAATCGCATTTGGTGCAGAATTACATTCTCTTGTGTTATTAGGATATTACTCTTAAACCTGAGTACAAATATAACACACCCTTGTATGTGAATGTCAGAGGGTGCCTTGGATGAGGCCTAAGCCAAAATTATATATGTACATACTATTTATAGGGTCGCCATGTTTATGTCGCTTCGTTATGCAGCCCATCATTTTGTTATTTAAGTCTCTTAACTTTGATAAAAAACTCAGTTGTGAAATCATAGGTTTACACTTGCACGCACAATTGTATTTATCATTAATTAAATTATAAATTTAGTAAAAGAATAACAGTCGACGCATGAAGTACTCTTTATTCTAATTATTTTATAGCAAAGTTTGAAGATTTTGCGAGAGACCCTTTTTTTAATTGAATATCATATAATATTATACGATATTCGAAATTCGATATATACGAAATTCACCACATTCACCGCTATATCTAATAGATTCGTACTGGCGTTACTCATTGAAAAGTACGCAAGTATTTGTAATGAAATGTTCTGTGGGATTCAAATTTCGGATATTGTACGCAATTTTCGCATTTATAAAAATATATGATATATAAATACAGCCCATGATCACGCCTATTTGTGATCAATTTAATTTGTTAGCAAAATTGGTCAACAGCCACGTCCAAAATTGACAAAATGTATCCATCAGTTATAAAAATTAAGCGAAATATTTGTAATTTTGGGCTTCTACCATAACTTATGAATAGTATTTCTTTTAAAAATGGAGGAATTTGAAAAGACAGACATGCCCACTATGAACAAAAAAATGTACTTGGTAGAGAAACCAACACATATTCTGGTAATCATCTACCTGCCCACCCCTTATTTATTAATTGGCCTGTAGGCTAATTTTTGTTAATTTTTCATTTTTTAGCTTAATTTTTGTTTGTTTAATTTTTTTTAGTTTTTATTTTTTCAGCGCAAATGTTTTTTTTTTATTATTATTTTTTAATGTCAACTTGAAAATACCAAATATACTGGCCAACTGACAATATCAATAAGGTTTCATGTTAAGCAGACCTCAATGTTTATTGTTCATTGTTTTCTGGTATTTATTGTTAGTGGATGTGTGTGGTTAACAATTATTTTTACTCATAGTCAATGTATGTCTGTGTGTATATGCATATATCGTTCACTATTTGTAATATACAGTAAACATTTCTACTTGTTTTCTTCTTTATTATATTTTCAAATTACCCTCTTTTATATGTATAAAGAGTCTCCGGTGTTTTAGTGTATTCCCCTTCATGGGTTTGCTACTAATTATACAATAAATACTACAACTACTAGATTACTATGAAGCACGATATTATGCTGCAGTTAAGACACTTTATGTATGTAATGTAACTATGCGGTATATGCAGATAATAAGCACCTGTAGTCCTTGTTTGAAAAACCGAGAAATAATGCAACAAAAATCTACCCGTTTTTTAAGTTAAATATTGTACATATATGCATATATATAATTATGTACGTACTTATTTCCACTTTAGACATGCTTAGGCCGCGTGTAGGTTTACGCCAGTTACGATACCAACTTTGCGTTTGAAGTAGTTGAAATAAACTGGAGGCCATTGAAGTTCTCTGGCCTTCTGAGTATATAGTGTTGGCAGCAGTATTAGCAGTAGCTAAAGTGACCGTAGTGGTGGACGTTTTACTGCCTCGTGCTATTTCTGATGAACGACACGAGGACGAGGTGTCTAACGAAGAACTGCGCCGTTTATCCGTGGAACGGTGGCCGAAACAAACACAACTACGCAACATATTATGTTCGATTGTATTGTTTAAAAATAATTGTTATTGTTCTTGGTGTTGTTGTTAATGTTTTTATTGCTATGCGTGATTAGAGGTCTCTGGCGTGATGATGCAATGAAATGGCTCTTTTTGTTTTGTGTTCTCTTTATCTGCTTTTGTTTATGTGTGTGCATGTGTGTATGTGCCTGCTTTTGAACGAGAGATTTAAAATTAAAGTTCATCTGTACTTTCCATTATAAACATACTACTTTGTTTGTTAGGATATGTGTGGGTATTCATTCGTTGGGTTGGTTTCTGTTATTAATTCTCGGCTCTATGTCACATGAGCCATTTTTAAATTTATGCTCATGCAATAGCGGTGGATTCTTAAATTGTTTCTTTATGCTATTTAAGCATAAAAAGTTCCAATTTTTTTATTTTTCTCTTGATTAATTTCTCTTTAAATCAATAAATTTATTTGGTTCGTGGTCATAGAATTCAATTACACTAAATGCACTTAAAGCGAGGAATTTGTTTTTGTAACAAACATACATAATTCTAATTACGTATAATGGTTTTATAAGCTTCGAGGAAATTATTACTTTAGCGCTTACTGTGTCGCCACGGTTTTCTTTTGCTCTTCTTTTTCTTTCACGACATATGTCATCATCAAGTTTGTTCTAAATAAATAAGAAGTAAAAAGGCTTTATGTGACTCTGGCCGAATATGAGGCACTCTCCACATTTTAATGTTACAAGTGGGTGTGGCAAGTATATAATTGTGCGATACATTTTTTTACAATTTTTTTTTTGTTAATTCTGAGCGTGCTTACTAGGAACTTAGAGACATGGACTATGAATGATTTGGATGCTGATCAAGCAAGTTCTTTAAAGCCTCCTTCTTAAATGGCAAACTTAGCATACCCGCCAACACTACATAAAAAATTTTTATAAACATTTTATGATGTTTGTTTTTGGCAACGTGCCTTTTATTCTGTACACACGTGTGTGTACATATATTTTATATGTCATTTTCCATTGTACACATGTATGAATACATATATTTGGAAGTAAGAACATTTTCCGACTTGTTAATTATGACATAAATGACGACTTTACTTTGAAAATCATGGCTAATAATGGTGATTTGTTGTTGTACATTTGGAGGTTAAACAATATTCCATGGTACATAATATATATTGTAGTTATTAGAAGTCAAATCGATGTGTAATCTCTGGTAGACAAAAACGCCGCTATTCTTGTCAAATGATATAATTAATTTTTTGAAATATTTTTTCTACGAGGCGCCAGACAAACTACAAAGTTTATATATTTTCGATCAGCATGAAAATTTGAGCCAATTTGTCCATCCGCATATCTGCCTTTTTGTTGTTGGAACTCTCAGGGTCTAAATTTTCATATATTGAGGTGAAATTTTAGTACAGACTTTTGTAGTTTCTGTTGTTAGATATGTATTTTGTATGTACGTTCATAAGGTATAATTAATGAAATTAATCAATCATCTAAGATTTACCCCGCGATTGTGCAACTGCCTATTAGTGCACAAATATACTATTAGTTTTTCTTAATATCTTATTTATGTTGAATCTGAGATATATGATCACAGAAATGTTGTAATTATCTGTCTTTAATATAAATCATTCATACGCATTGTAGTACATGAGTTATTAGAATACACGTTAAGTTGTATGTATTAGTTATCATTTACTTAAAAGTTGTTTCTAACAATTACAGAGACTACTCTCAAGTAAAATAGCTGCAGGAAGGTATCGACAAATGGACAACATATCAAACCGTTATATTATTATTTATAAGCCGTCAAAGCTAATATTTGATCAAATACTGATCGGAGGTTCCATTATTCTGTAACTCTGTACTGTTATGTATAACACACAACAAAGTGTTTTTGTAGTTTAGTTTGTGGTAATGTAAGTTCATATGTATAAAAAATTTGGGACCTTTTTTTATCGCTTAAACCCTATATGAGGAAATATGAAAAAAATACAACCTTTAACATTTGCAAACAATTGCATAGATAGACAAGGGATGTATAGTTAAACCGTTTTATATTCTTATACAGTAATTAATCTCTCTTAAGCCGCTGAAGATTTACAAACATCGGGAAAAATATAATATATTATCTCTTATAAGAAGTATAGGGTGTGTAAAAACTTGTGAAAATTAAAGAAAACTTTACATTTACATGCTAAAACTGTAAGTGTATATACAAAATTTCAGCTCAATATCTCCAAAGAATTACCATCCGGAGAATGACAACACACGGATGTCTAGATCGATTCAGATTTTAATGCTCATCAAGAATGTATATACACTGTGGGACCTCTGTCGCCTTCTCAATATTGCAGGCTTAATGACAAACTTAGTACACCCCCTACCTTATAATAATTGTCCATTAGGACAATCAATAACATAAACAAAATTACTGAGAGGGCCATTTATTTTGTTTTGCCATTATTTTGTTTTGTGAGTGGATGATGATTGGTATCCTAATTATATTTTTTATACCCTCCACCTTAGGGAAGAGGGTATATTCATTTTGATCATCCGTTTACAACACATCGAAGGAAGCGTCGGAGACCCCACAAACCATATATATTCTTAATCAGCATGAAAAAAGAAATCGTTTGAGACATGTCCGTCCGTGTGTCCGTCTGTTGTTGGCACTCTCACGGTCGTAATTTTTGAGATATCAAATTGAAACTTTGCATACGTATTCTTAGTTCAATTTCGCTGTTCCGTATTGAAATTGGGCAAAATCGGTAAAGAGACACGCCCACATTAAACGAAAATCTCATCATACCTCGAAAAAATTGTATCTTTAAAAAATTATATATCGCACAATACTATGCCTATCAAGTTGAAATTTGGTATATATATAAAGGGTACCGTTATTCAACACTGTGCCAAAAATGGGCGTGATTGAATAACGCAAACGCCTGTAATTTAAAAAAACACTATTTGCGTAAGTACATGAAATACATAAATATGGCAATAGGAGCTTATTTTTTAGAGAATTACAAAAGGTGGAGGGTATTTAAGCTTCGGTCTTAACCGAACTTTTCTATCTTATTACTTCTCATTTCATAAAATAAGTTCATATTGGAACAGATTCGATTTATATAAGTAGTAAATGCCTAAACGGGCTATTGGCCTATGATGTGCCCTGCTTTTGAATATATTTTATTTATTCTTGTCGTACTTGTATTGTATATCATATGCACTTAAAAATATATTAAAAGTGAAGGTATCGCACTTTTGTGGAATAAACAAATGAAAATCAAAACTTAAATCACAATAAACTTCTGTTCGTACATATATACATATTGACTTTTCACTACTGTTCTGTAACAGTGTTTCGGTATATATACAGTTTATACATTTGCTTTAACGTGTTTTCCTTTGATACCATTATTACTATTCAAATTATTTAAAATTAAGTTTTCACAACCGCTCCATGAAACAATTCGTTAAAAACTGTTGTGCAAATATTAAAAACAGATAGCAGAAGATATGTTCTTGTTATTGTTAGTCAAATTCGCCTCTCGGTTTTCTTGTGTTATAGTAGTATGCCGAATATATAAAAAAATTTGCAGAGATGTTCTGCATTTTGTTATGGAGTGGTTTCGTATTGGGGTGCTGCTTCTGTGTACTCATATGCATAAAAAATGTATGGGTAACAGACAGATGATGTTATTATTGCAAAGACCATTTCTTGGAGCAAAGTTCAACCTTCGAGATAAAGTTCTACAAACCTTGATAGTCGTTAACCAAGGGCGCATTTGTTTATATAAACGTCTAATGCGGAGGGTATCTAATGTTTGACTTAAACCAAAATTTACCTTGTACTCCTTTTGTCTATTTATTTTTATACTTATTTTATTGCTTTGTCAGTTAAGCGACCACCTGCCGCCTAAGTTTAACTTGGTTTTAAAGGAATAGAAAATAATATTGTTGTTATCAATTTACAAAAAAAAATAATTGATTCGATGTTTGAGTCAAAAATTAATACACTTTAATATTCGTTAAAATTCCCAAAAAAAAACGCACAGCACACAGAAAAAAAATTACACTATATCTGTAAGTATTTTATGCCTCTACAGTGCGTTTTGAAATTTGCCAAAATCTATAACAACTTCTTTCCGTTTAGCCTTAAACTCCACACATTCAATGTCCGCAGCTTTAAACATTATACGTGAAGATTTGTATTCCGGTTTGTGGTAGTATTTATCACTCATATAAAAAATTTTCCTAATGCCCGATTGTATTATAAGTTTAGCACATTCATTACATGGAAATAAAGTGGTATATAAGCGAGTGTTTTTCAAATGAGCCGAATTTTTATTTAAAATAGCATTAGCTTCCGCGTGCACCACATACATCATTTTATTATGCAGTGGATTATTCGTATCGTGCTCTCCATATTTGTACCAGGGAAAATCATCGTCATGACAGTGTTGAGGAAAGCCGTTGTATCCAATACTAACAATACGATTATCTCCGTTCACCACGACAGCACCAACTTGGGTAGAGGGATCTTTGCTGCGTTGGGAAGACAATATAGCAGTAGCCATAAAATATTCATCCCATTCCAAATAGTCTGCTCGTTTACAGTTTACTACAGGAGTGAAAGCGTCGGGTGAGGTATCGTTCATTATTTATTTTGTTTTGTTTTTACTGCTAGTGCTAGTATTATATTATTGTTTTACGCAACTTTGTATAATATTTATGTTAGGGATGATTAATACGGCGATAACTCTAAAACTTCGATATGTGCTATTTGGATCCGTTTAAAATGTTTAAAGACACATCAATGAATATGACTTATGAGTGTTAGAATTTTGAAACAAGAAAACGTCACATTCAAATATTATCTCAGAAAGATTGCGTTCAATCGTAATGTTATATAAGTATTAATAAAAATATATAATGACAAGTTTACGGGATCTACGATATCTTCATAATTAACGTCTATGTTCTTGCAGTGGCACTCGAACCATTCATTCTTAAGTTGATAAATTTTCAAATTCGCTTTATTTACAAACCACTGCATTGAAATGAGCGTAGCTCAAGAGTTGCAATTATACACTTGGAGACCTTGAGCTTTCACGATATTAATCATCCAAAAAACGCAAACACTTTTACTATGGACGCTCAATTAGGTATAATATTTAAAAAGTCAAAATGTGAAAAAATTAAATATTACAAATTTTTTTGAATTAATTTTTTTTTTCTAACTTTTAATAGCAGAAACAACCATCGTGATTATGTAAACACATATGATTTATATGATTTATATTTTTTTATGGATCTCATAATTTTCATTTATTTATAAATGGGTCACGTTTGTAAATAAAAACATGAATTTAAGCTTTTTGAGCTTTTACTGGAATTGGATTCTGTTTGAGATGTAAATAAATGGAACGCATACGCAACACATCTTTTCCCGATTTATTCACTTTTGGATTAAAATCACATAATTTAGCAATGCGTTCCCATTCAGTTCCTGGCTCCATTGCACCACCATTTTCTGCGGCTGCTTGTTTTTCAGCATTGCGCGCGGCCGACTTTGTTTTCGCTATTGACTCTTCAGTTTGTCTTAGCCAATCTTCCAACTCTTTTTTTGCCTGTTGGTGTAGTTCCTCCTTTTTACGTTCTTCTTCGCGATCTTTTTCTTCCAATCGTTTCTTTTGCTCTTCACGCCATTTGCGTATTTTTTCTGGTTCCACACGAGAAGGTGGTGGTGCGGATATAGGATTGATATCGTTATTATCAGCACCAATCATTTCAAAACTTCCGGTAGATGAACCAAAACCTCCGCTTTTAGCAGTTCCTAGTTCATTGCCATCCAAGCTCATAATTCCAGCTTCATCTACTATAACCGGAACCGGTGTCGTATTGTTGATTACATTAGAGACTGCATTAATCTCAGCCTCTAATTCGCCCAACATAGTTTGTTCCCGAGCTAAAAACTCCGCAGCTGGATCGATCTCTTCACCATTTGTTGAAGGTACTATAAAATCGTCACCAAAATTCATATCTCTACTAATTGGATGACACATCATTTGTAAGAAAAAATGGGTGTTCTTTTTATAAAAAAAATTGCATACACTTACCCTCACACTTGCCCTCTTTTGTATTTGTATTTATATCTATTGAATTCAAGTATTCTTATATTTTAATTTGTATTTTTTAGTAAAGTTAGTAGGAAAAAAATTAACAAATAAAGCCAAGTCTAATAAAGTGTGTATATATAATATATATTCGTTGATAAAAAAAATTATAAAAAAACAGACGGAGCTTTTCAAACTACGTAGCAGTATTAGTAACTACTAGAAAAACAGAGAGGTCTTCACCATGTTCAATTATGCGAACCGAGTTCGTTGGTGTATCGGAATTGTTTAAACTCGATGTATCTAAAAATAAAATGACTTCAATGCTTCGAGATTTTCTGAATCAATTTTCGGAAAAAAGTAGGAAAGAAAACAATTTAAAAATTCACTATTTCGAAGTACATTTAATGAATACTACACGGGAGCCACAATTTTTTATTAAATAATTTAAAATAATTATTCACAATTCTTAAAAAAATTTTACCTTATTTTATTTATTATTATATTTATATATTTGAGACTTTTTGATAATGCATATTTCCTATGTTTACAATTGAAATTTAGAATAATAAGTGAAGGACTTAAAACTATAATGTATTCCTTTAATGTCATTTGGTGTTACAATATCAATTTTTGAGCATAACAAATGCAATAAATATTACGTCCGAATCTCACTTCAACATTTGTTTCGAGTTTGAATAACTCAATTTATTGAACGATCCGAATATTTGAGGTATTGAAAAAACATTAGGGTATACACCAACGATCAATAAACGTTATGCCACGTTTGAAAATGCATGCCTTGCTAATTATCGCGTTATCAATTGCAACAACCATTAATTATTTTATTATCGTTTGGGCATGACTATAAGTGCTTCCATTTTTAAATTCTTAAAACCCACATTAATTAGGCAGCACTGTAATCAGTAAGCCATATTTTTTTAAAATGGCGCTTTGTCGAAAGAGTAGACGACATTCAGGATATTACATATAATTAATGAAAAAATAACAACGAAGTCTGCGACAATTCTTTAAAAAATCATCATAAAAGTGCAGTGTAAATATGAATCTAGTGCATGAGCTAAAAAATGTGTTAAATTTTCTAAGTATTCAATAAGAAATTAGTGGAAAATTTTCATAGTAATATTCTGGAAGATAGACGTGATTAGTGATAGGTTTTTTTTCATTGTATTTGGAAAGAAGAACGCGAGAGACACACATGCACACAAACAGAAAATACGTAGCAGCAAGTAAATCAATGATACTGAGGAAGAGTGAGAGTACAAAAGTTGTGTGTATGAATTGTGTTGCATAAAGTGGAGCTTGTTGGTTTGTGGTGTAAACCGTTAAAACGTTGAATGTTACAATAAGAAAAGAGACATGTGTTAGAAGGCGGTGGGCAGGTTATATTATCCAAAGGGGCAAAAAATATTGCACAAAAATATATTATTTGTGGTGTTGTACGGGAGAATACCTTGTACGGGAGAATACCTTGCAGTTTTACAATACATATATTGTATATATATATATAAAGGTGGGTTGCTTTATTATAGAAAAAGTTTCTTACAAATCAATATTTTTAATATTTTTTTACATAATTGTGGTACATGTAGACCTTACCTAAACGCGGATTGCGTGTGCTTTTGTTTTCAATTATACGGCAATTTCGTTTCGGTTGAGTCACCATGGACCCTAACTCAAGTCCTTGGCCTTACGCTTACAATCGTATTGTGCCGGCTGCCAGCGGCGCTACTTCAGCGGATGACTTTCAACATCCGCATTTGGCGTCCAGCGCTCAATCATTGTTATTGCAAGCTGCAGGTTTTAATGCTGCCGCAGGTGGAGGTAGTTTTGTATCGCCCTCCCCTATCAGTAGCTATAATCCGGTATTTCAACAAATCTACCACCATGCTGCAAATGCTGTGCAGCCAAAGCCAGCACATTTTGCCTCAACGTCCGTAAATACGCCACACCGCCAATTACAAATACCCGCCACATTGGACAAACAGTTAAGTTCATTCCAAAATCAAGCTGCTATAGCAGCGGTATCCTCGGTTGCAGCGGCTGCAGTAAATAATGCTGCTGCCACAAATTATTATGGGGAGAACTCTTCATCTAGTGGGGCTTCACCATCGCCTACTACAGCATCCATTACGCCAACTACTCTCAGTTGGAATACTCCTACAATGTTGTCAAATACATTTCTGGCGGTGCAGCAGCAAACGCAACAACAAGTCCAACAACAGCAGCACCAGCAACAGCAGCATCAACAGCAACAATTGAATCTAGTTACGGACAAGGTGGTGAGTAGTAGTATGTAGTCACTGAGAAAAAGAAAAATTAAGAAATTCTAAATTGCCAAAAAAGTATTTATTTAATTAAAAATTAATTTTTACACCCACACATGACCATTGCGTGAAAAAACTGAACTGAACTGCCAGGGACTGCTTACGATTATCGTTTTATCATTTTTAGTGTTAAAAAATGAAATTAGTAAATTGACTAGTAGCCCATGTGCAATTTGTGTTCGATATATGTGTGATTTTATTAAACAAATGTCTCACACATACTACATACATAATGTAGCAAATGATGTATATATAGATCGCGAATTTTTTTTAAACCCTTCTTTTCTAGTATACATATATAATTTCGTGACTTGATTGAAAACGGGTATAAAAACGAACAAGCCATTGGACCACCCGGGTCATAAAAAGACTCAACTTTGCCATTAGAAAAGATGCACGCATGTGCGTCCGCCCTTCTTTATTCCAGGAATTATGAATATGAAATAAGCTCTAAACTGGTTTTCCTGGGGGTAGGTGTAGGGATTTTTATTAAACAGTTTTCAAATTATATAATTAAATGGAAATGGAAATGGTCATGTGGTAGCAATGTAAATATCTTTATATACCGAAAAGTTTATAACAGTTGTCTTTCGCTTCCTTTGCTATTGCGTTTTATGGTGTTGTCTGCCCTGAGAGTTGAAAGTAAAGTAGTACTTCTAATGAATATATATATATATATAATGAATATATATATATATATAATGAATATATATATATATATATATATATAATATTATGTGTACAAACAATTCCTTTTCTGTATGTGTTTTATATGCATTTCTTTTATTCCTTTTTTTGTTTGAGTTCTTTCTTTTATCTCCTATATGCGTATTTATGTGTGGTGTGTGCATAGCATACACATATATATGCATGCACACATTCTTTTTTATATGACTTTTTTCATATACTCACATGTCTCCCCATTATATAAATTTGTACAAAAAAATATGTGTATGTATAACATTTATATAAAAATACAATATAAACAACAAATGTTATATGTACGCACATATAGTGACTCACTCACACTTACTTTCCTACTTACCCACACTTAAATGTCTTTCTTTTTTCTGTATATAACCAAAAAAATAAAAAACAAATAAATTTGCTAAAAAACAACAACAAACAAACCAACAACCAACTTTGTGTACCCTTCTCCACCAATGCTCTCGAAATATTCTATTCAAATTATAAATTTACCAACTACTACTAAAAAAATCTATAAAAACACAATGAACAACATGACAACAACAACAAATTGTTTTTGAAAAAATTTAGCAAATCAAACAAGAAAATGCTCAAATTAAGACAGAGGTTAAATCTTACAATGATTTGTTATACCTCACGCAATTGCAACAACAGCAGCACCAGCAGCAACACCAACAACAAGATGAGGGTCAGCTTTCCGAAGAGGCTACGTACTATATAGATGGTAAACATTATAAGATTGTTCGTAAATCCCAACAACAACAACAAGTCTTACAATTGGACCAACAAAATTCTAGTCCTGCCTCTTCCACCACCACCACCACACAAAACTATCCCATGTACGCCAGTCCGGGTTTGAGTTCCACTGGTGGTTCATCACCAGCACTACATAGCGGCAACAGCGGTACGAATAATGTGGCCGCTACCACTCCACCCCAAGTAATTGTTTATAAAAATTCGGCAGGTAGTGGTGGCGGCCAAGTGGGTGCCGAGTCGCCCATACGACGTACTCACATTACAAATGCTAGTTCATCAGCATCGAATACAGCCGCATCCACGGTTGCTTATTCGTCTGTAATACAAAGTACGCTACAGCAACAACAGCAACAACAACAACAATTGCAGCAGCAACAACAACAACAACAGCATTTGAATTGTTGGAAAATAGCTACAGACGGTACTGCCAATGCAGAAGATGTAAAGCACGTGCTGCAATTGCAAGTAAAACAAGAACAACCCAGTCTGGACTATAATACTGGTCATACGACCAGTGGCAGCAGTATTTTAGGCAATGTTGTGATGAGCGATAATCTTATATTTAATTTACCGCCCGGGTTGGAAATCAAGCAAACTGTTTGCAATAGTAATAATAATAATACTAATAATAACAATAATAATAATAACAACAACAATAGTAATTCCCAAACGTCAAATTCTGTGTTACAACATACACAACAACCACATCATATTCTAATACATCAACAGCAGCAGCAGCAACAACAACAACATCACCAGCAACATGTATACAATAATGAAGTAAAATTGCAACAACATCAAACGGACAAGCGGCGTCAACATATGATCGCCAATATGCTTATGTCTCCATCGACATCGTCAAACCATCAACAGCAACAACAGCATAGCTCCACATCTTCGTCTGCGTCACACGCCACAACATCGTCACAGATTCAAATAATTTCCAAGGTTTGTATTTTTATTATTTTACTTTTCGGTTTTTATAATTTTTGTTTCCTCGCTTTCCTAATTTTTTTTTTTATTTTTCGTACATTTGTTTGTTTAACATTATTTTTAATTTACCTGTGTTCGGCTTTGTTTGTTGCTCTCCTAAGTTTGTTAAATCCGGTTCCTACTAATAAAGTGTAAATGCTTCTGATTCAACTGGGGTATCGTATGCGAAAACCATAGACACAAACCATATGACCACAATACATAAACAGAGAGTTGACATCTGCCAAATAAACATTAATAATGACAAGCTAATAAACTTTAGGCATTGTGCAGAATACAATTTGCTCTGTAAAGGAGAAATACTTGAGGAGGAGTGGGTAGAGGGGAGCGGGAGCGGGAGCGGGAATGAGTATAGCGTAACTTAGATTATGGTTGTTACAAGTGGCCCCTTGAACGGATCATCTTCCTCTGTTTGCTACATATATATGAATATGTTCAATTTTCACGCAATTTAGTAACACAAATGCAGGCACTTGTATACGTATATGTATCTAGATGTGTATTGTAGATTATTGCTACAATTATATATGCCGTTAATACCAATTGTACTACGCACTAATACCTCACATTGTATGTATATTGTATATTTTTAAAGTTATTACTTACTAACGTTATTTTTATTTATGTTGCGTTGTATTGTGTTGTGTTATTATATTGTGTTGGCCTTTCATTTGATCGATACAAGCGGCTACACAGCTTAGTGATATTATTTGAACCTGTGACGTGTTGTTAATATGCCATGTGAGGAAGATGAGCGTAAGATCTGATCCTTAACTTCTTAACTGAAAAAGCAAACAAAATACCAAACACATACCATGATTGTTATATCGATTTTAGTTTTTTTTGCGTTTTTTCTTTTTTGAAGGAGTAAAAAAACAAAGTTTCTTCCCTTCTTCAGTTATAATAATTCACCCCTATTACCTCTGATACTGAACTGAAACTAGATGAACCTTCTCATAAAATAACGTTTTGTGTGTTCTATTCGGTTTCAGGTGGATGAGAAACAAGTACAGCATCAGCCGCAGCAACAACAGATGACGGTGGCAAAACCGACCAAAACACCACGAAAACGACAACCGAAAAAGACGTTGGTGGCCAACGACTACGATACCGTGCGCAGTCCTCAGACTGAAGCTACGAATAGTCATCACCAGCAACATGTCCAGCAACATCAGCAACAACATCAGCAACATCAACAACAACAGCAGAGTGCATATTATGACTTCAACAGTAAATGGAATGCGAACAGTTTAAAGACCGAAACCAATACAACAACACCTGCCGTGCAGGTGCCGGCCATTAATATACCCACGTATGTAAATCCGCACTCTGCTGCGACTCAACAGCAGCAACAACAACATCAGCAGCAACAACAGCAAACAGTTGCTCAACAACAGCAACAACAACCACAGCAGGAACAACAACAGGTGCCGCAGCCAGCACATCTGCAGTCATCGCAAGCTCAGTCTCATCTAACGAATTTGTCGTCGTACTATCCAAATTTTACACAACAAATCGCCTCACAATACACGGCCTGTATGCAGCAGAGTGCTGCTGCAGCCGGAGCCATACAACATACACTCTACAATCTTAATCAACATCATCAGCAACAAGTACAACAGCAACAGACAAATAATCAACAAACATCGCAACAACAACAACAACAGCAGCAGCAACAACAACAACAACAACAACAACAAAGTGAACAGCCCCAGCAGCAGCAACAGCAACAGGCTCAGCCTCAACAACAGTCACAATCACAGCCACAGCAACAACAATCGGAACAAACATCTGAACTGGACGTCACTAATAAGGTGATCGTGCCGAACATTGAAGAGGAACTTGATTTTCTTTCAGATGCTGTAGCTCCCAAACAAGGCTACGCCAGTGCCAGCGACACGGCATCGCGCAATAGTGCGGCGACCAATAAGCCCACCAATTTTGGCATTTGTAATCCCAATGCTGTCAAAGCAGCCAACGGCACTGGGGCTGGTGTGGCAATAGCGTTATCTTCTTTAAATAATGGAACAACGGCAGCAGTTACGCCACCTGCTGCGGCTGGTGCTAATTATGTTCCACCTGAAAAGAAGCCGGTGGTGGGTACCTCCATTGGTGAAAAGAAGACCCAATTTATGGACAGCTATCTCAAGTTTCTGCAAGGCGATCGGGAGGAAGATACACCGACCACATCTAAAAGTGGACGACGAAATAATTTGACGAAATCTGCTGGTGGTAGTGGTGGTAGTGGCAAGCGAGGTAGGCAGCCAAATAATGCCGCTAACGCTAACAATGCTAGTTGCAGTAATAGCAACAATAATGCAATAGCGGCTACTCAAGGTGAGGATATAGAGGGGGCGGTAACGGCGGCCGCTCACTTAACAAGTGGCAACCTAGATGGTCACGCTACCATGGTAACCGGTGACGATGGTCATCAAATAAAGATTCTCTCTCAAACACAAATACTACCGAAGAAACGGCCTCATGCACAAATGGCGGCTGCTGCAGCCGCTGCAGCAGCATCCTCATCAAATACTAATAATTCGCATTCAAATCCTGGTACTTCGGTAATAACTCAGCATCCACAACATAATGAGCATACGCATCAGCAACAACAACAACACGAGCAATCATTCCGCCCCTACGCACAACATCAAACGCAACAAACGCAACAACAGCAACCACAACAACAACATCCTCACCAAGGACAGCAACAACAAACTCATCATCATCAGCAGCAGCAACAACAACAGCAACAGCAGCAGCAACAACAACAACAGCAGCAGCAGCAACAACAGCAATATTGCGCTCAATTGGGGTTTATAAGCGGTGGTAGTGGGTCAGCAGCTGGCACCAACCATGCAAGTCAAGGTATGTTGCTACTTGACCAACAAAATTCCACTAGCCGTAGTTTTAACGCTCTAAACAACTCTACTACTACAGCCTCACACCCCTCCTCCTCCGCCGCCACTAGCGTACCACACAGCAATCATCATCATTTTTTAAATTTTCTTTGGCCCTGGCATTGAGTATAAAAAGTGACTTTGTGTCTAATAAGCAATAATAACAAACAGACAAACAAACACACATGCATAGAATCGCTCACGTACTCGTTCGTTTGTTTGTTCGTTTTGCCATCTAACATTCTCCTCTCTATCTTTCTCGGATGATTTATGATTTACTCCAGTGAGTAGAAAACAAACAAGTTGTATTCTTGTAGAAATCGGGCAACATAATGAAAACGACAAAATTCGTTCGTAGTTTTTCTGTTTTCTTTTTGATTCTTTTTTTTTCTTTAATTGTTGTAAAAAAGTTTATATCATTGTAATATATATTTTTCTTGTACCATAATTTTTTTTGTAACTTATAACCTAACAGATAATAATTGTTAACACGATTAAGAAGAAGATAAGCAGACAATTAGAATAGAAATCGCATCATGTAAGAGAAACGTATGTTTTATTAGACGGAGAAGCAAAAAATGAAGAAAAAAGTATTTTTTTAAAACATATACGTACGTATATAAAAATAGAAATTTTTATGTTAATTAAAAAGAAAAGAAAAAAAAAACAATTAATAAAAGCAACATGTCTATGTATGTGTTTTTATTTGCAAATGGAAGCATAACTACGAACACGGTGGTATGTTGGTGGCTGATCCTGCGCGGAGTGGACGTTGTGGCTGTTAAAAAAATAATTAAGGGTGAGACAGAATGAGTAATAACCCAACGACACTGCATTAAATTTATTCATTTTTAAAACGGACAAATTCAAGTCAAGTTGAGTTGTTTAGAAATCTATAAATATTTCAAAACGTAAAAAAAAACTAAAGCATTTAGATTTATATGGGCATTGGTATAGAGCCAAGTTCATCAGTAGTGATGCATCTATATGAACTATTCGGACACTACTTCCAATGTCGAATATTTAAAGGTTTGTCTTGTACCTTAAGTTTTATTTTAATATTGCTTTATAAATATTATATATACTAGCTGTTGCCCGCGGTTTCACCCGCGTGGAATTCGGTTATCTCGCGAAATGAAACGTTGCCTATGCCCTTCCCTAGGTTCTGAAATTTTTTAAACCGATATTGCCCGATTTTACTTACAACCTGCCTGCAGACACCTAACACATGTGTATCAAATTTCAGCTCGATATCTCAAAAATTACGGCCGTGAGAGTGTCAGGAACAGTCAAACACATGAACACGCGGACGGACATTGTTTAAATTGATTCAGTTTTTGATCTTGAGCAAGAATATATAAAGTTTGTGTTGTCTTCGTCGCTTCCTTCCGAATGTTGCAAGCGGGAATTCCATATAAATTTTGCTCCTCTCCAGAACTTGGTGGTGCATATGTCTTCGAATTCCATATAAATGTTGCTTCTATTCCAAATTCATTAAAAAATGGTCCGCAAATCCAGTATTGGCCAAAAATCCTCTCCACAACCTGGTGGTGCGTCTGGAATAGGAATCGTAACATATGCTCTTAGAATTCCATATAAATGTTTCTTTTATTCCAAATTCATTAAAAAAATGGTCCGAAAATACAGTATTGGCCAAAAATCCTCTCCAGAACCTGGTGGTGCATATGTTCTTCAAATTACATATAAATGTTGCTTCTATTCCAAATTCATTAAAAAATGGTCCGAAAATCCAGTATTGGCCAGAACCTGGTGGTGCACATGTTCTTCGAATTCCATATAAATGTTGCTTCTATTCCAAATTCATTAAAAAAATGGTCCGAAAATCCAGTATTGGCCAAAAATCCTCTCCAGAACCTGGTGGTGCATATGATCTTAGAATTCCATATAAATGTTGCTTCTATTCCAAATTCATTAAAAAATGGTCCGAAAATCCAGTATTGGCCAAAAATCCTCTCCAGAACCTGGTGGTGCGTCTGGAATGGGAATCGTAACATATGCTCTTAGAATTCCATATAAATGCTTCTTTTATTCGAAATTCATTAAAAAAATGGTCCGAAAATCCAGTATTGGCCAAAAATCTTCTCCAGAATGTGGTGGTGCATTTGGAGTGGGACCCATAACATATGTTTTCAGAGTTCCATATAAATGTTTCTTTTATTCCAAATTCATTAAAAAAAATGATCCAAAAATCCATTATTGGCCAAAAATCCTCTCCAAAACCTAGTGATGCATCAGGAGTGCCGTTGTCAGATTTCCCTACTATTTAAATATTGTGAAATACTTATTGTGAATACTTAATTTCTTAATTGTCTGGGTACATGTGAATGCAATGTTTGTATGGCAATATTACTATCAATGGTGGGTACAAAAAGGGGTTATAGTGACATAATTACAATAGTTGGACATATGGTCTCGGAAAGTTTTTTGTAGATATTGATATGTTCTATAATATTGTAGAACATTTTTTTGTTTTAACATCAATACTTTCCGCAGCGTATTCCATGAAAGATATTTTATGACTAATTTTTTTACACCTTGGGTTAGTAATAGTAGGAATGTCTAGGGATCCCCAAAATTTTTTGGCAATAAATATAGCCTATGTTACTCAGTGATAATGTAGCTTTCTAATAGCGAAAATATTTTTGAAATCGGTTCAGTAGTTTTTGAGTTTACTCGTTACATACAAAAATACAAAAATACAAATCTTTCCTCTTTATAATATTAGTATAGATATAGATTATAATTCACCCAAAGTCATCCAAGAATAAACTTTACAAATGTTTCTTTGAACGGATTGACTTGGTCAGGACCGTCTCTAATGTTATGCTTTTAGAGAAGGGACATTTGCGGCAAAATTCAGAAAATTTTGATATTCATTTCTCAATCAGCATTCTGAATACATCCAGACGTGTCTGTCAAAGTGTCTATCTGTTGATGAAATTGTCAGGGACGAAAAAATTTAGATGTCAAACTGAAATTTCGCAATAACATAATGAAAGGAGATTTAAATATGGAATACAAATTTGAAATTCTATCTAACAATGGACTAATAAAACGTGATCGGGTTATGAAAATGTTCACGAGAAAATCACATTTCATACAAGCAGTATTCGACGTCTAAAGCATACTTCAAAGGTTGTTAGAAGAGGGCTTGCTTCTATATATGCCATGCTCACAGGTTACGTATAACTGTGGTATTAAAAATTGGGCCTAAATTCAAAATATCTTTTTACTTCATTATATTTAACTGGATCATGCACAACACGTGCTTACAGTGCGATCGTTTATTGAAATGTTTCCTTTAGCTAATGGGCCCCATTTTACACTTGTGACCCCTAAGTACTGTGGTAAGAACGCTTTTTTTAGTAGTTCCAATTATATCATATGGTTTTTACAAGTTTACAAGATCATTTGCCTATCGAAGCGATTTCGACTTTAATGGTAATATTCCAACCCAGTCCAACGTGACAGACAGGTTCAAATACCATCCAAAAATACGTTTTTACTCTGAGGTGGATTTGAACCCGTGTACCACAGAGTTTATTAAATAAAAGAACCTTCGCGGGGCCACATAAGGGATCGTACCCATACATAAGACGTGTAGCTGTTTATAGTTTAGTTGAGAGGTCATAAACGAATTGAACGGACACTATTCACATTTCCCGCACATCTATAATAAATAACTTTTCAGTCCCGTGTTGTAATAAATATGTGTGGAATGTATTTACACTAATTTTATATGTGTGCATATATGTTATAGATCCCTTAAATCTGCCACCAAGACGTGAACAATGTTTACGCAAAGCTAAACAAAACAGCATTGCTGTGATGGGTACAGGAGGTGTCAATGATGATCAAATGGCCGAACCGGACGAATTTGCCGATTCCGATACAGATCCGGTCTGGACACCGCAAGAAGATGATGTATGACCATAAACATTAAACATTGTACAAGTTAAGATTAAGTTAATAAAACACTGTTTGCAGAGTGATGATGGGCGTGGTTATAAACGCAAAGGGGCACGTCGCAGTAAGGGTGCTCCTCGTAAACATTTCAGTCAACAACCGCAACCACAATCCCAACAGCAGCAGCAGCAACAACAACAACCATCACAACAACAGCAGCAACCGCAGCAAGTGCAGCATCATGGAACTGGTGTAGGGGCAAATGAAGGTTATACCCTAAACCAGGAAATGGCGAGTAGCTCGAGTGCCTATGGCAATACGTCTGGTGCTGGCGCCAGTGATAATTTTAAGGTAGACTTTGTAAAAATTTGATAATATATCGCAAAAAACGAACTGGTTTACTTCTTCTTTTTAAAAGACCGGCGATTTTATAGTGTTACGTTCAGATTTGGTCAATGATTGGCCCACTATTTGGCAAGTGGACTCTAAATGTATCCTTCAAAAGTACGAGCCTTTCTATCAGAATGGTAAAATGTTTTATCGTAATATGTCCAAGGTAAGTAAACCACTTTACATTATTTCTATGATGTGGAAGAATTTTCGTTGAACATAATTTTCTGGTGCGTGTATGTAGTATGCTTCTTGGAATTTGGAAACAAAGAAATTGTATTTGAAGGCTCCGGTGCGTATACAGGTACAATCCCATACAGAAACCATAGTTGAATTTATGCGTTCCGAATTATTGGCCGATGATACTGAACAATTTATTGAGAAAATTATGGAAGACTATTTATCCTATAGAGACCACTTCGAAATATATATACAAACGATGATATCTCAGGTGCTGGATCCGAGTTTCTTTTCAGAAATAACTAGAGAGAAAGGTGGTAAACAAACGCTACTCAAATTCTTGAACAATTTTTAGGACAAATTAAATTTTTTTTTTATTTAGATGAATACTTCTTGACTAGTGTGCGTGCGGTGGACACGATAATGGAAAATTGTAAACGTAAATTATTGTCCATTACGCCATGGACACGTAGTGTTATAGCCTCTATTGAAACTTGGCCTAAATGTCACGTGTTTACTGAATGGGGTCAAAATAATCTTACACAAAAAAATTGTGCTGGTTGTCATCAGCCAGGCATCTCTGTACGTTTTCTCTTATTTGGCCATCCATATAATTCAAACACGATGCAATCGGTGCCCACTGATGCCCGCATTACTTATGAAAAGGTATCAATGCAATCATTAACCAAATTCTTCATATAAGAGATTTCTAAAAAAATATTCATAATGTGTTTTTTGAACTTTAGGATATTTTACTATGTCGCATATGTGCTGCCAGAGCAGATATTTTCCACAAGATTGCTCATGAGAAATATAATCTGTATATAAATTGTTCACGTCGGGTGTCTGAATTGCAGCAAGAAAGTCCCGGTAAAACTTCAACGGAAATCCTAAATGATTTATTGGCCGAACATAATTGGATTGATGAGGTATTAAAAAGAGATTATTTCCAAAGTTGTTGATAAACATTTTTTCCGAACTAAAATCTTCAAAATACTTTCAACTTAAGTTTAATATATATGTGATTATTTTCTGAAATTAGTCCTTGCTAATAAATGCAACGCTTAGGTTAGCAGGTGTGCTCAACCACATGTTGATGCATACCCCCCGCGTTTCCTAAATAATTTTTTTAGCTCATGTGTACGAAAAGAGCAAATGAATGTGAAAAAAACCTTTAAGGAAAATAACTTAAAGCAAAAACAAAAACATGTCCTACATTTCATTTATCAGATTACGCAGTTAGAGTGATTGTAATATTGAAATAATTCAATGCTGAATTAAAAAGGTTGATAATGCATGCTCTTATTTTAAATACAATGCAACAATTGTCATTCGTTAATATGAATAATTTTTCAGCTATTCCGTAACATGCGCAATTCATGGGCTGAGGTGGAAAGTCTAGAGAGGCAGAAACGATTCCGCGAAGTGTCACAATGATGTGGTTCCGCTTAAGAAACTTTATACAGAACGCCCAAGTAAGCATTAAATGGTAATATGTAGTTTTTAAACCTTTAGATTGTGTTACCTTTCCTAAAACACATACCACCACTTGGCAATATATTCAAAATAATCTTCAATTGAAAACATTAATTAATCGATTAATTAAATTTTAAAATCATGCAAAATACTAAGGAGTAAAAGCCACTTCTTTTATAAGTTGCTTTGCTTTACGAAAATTTCAAAAAAAAATAACATCAAGTACAGCCACATCAGACGTAGAAAGTTTATTAAAAAAGAACAAGAAGGACTGAGAAGTTAGAAGTAGAAGTTACAGAAATGGAACAAGTGGAACATATATCAAAATATATACATATAAATATAAATATAAATATAATAAAGTAACATAATTTTGCTGATGGAAAAAAAATTAAGTTTTCTGAAATTGTAATAGTTTGTATAACTATTGTCTTTATCTTCTTTATTTTGTTAAGATAACACGATTCTTTTACTGCAATAATCGTTTTGTTATAATCAACATACAATTTTTTGCTTGAATCCACATTCTATTCTAATAGATAAAACAATGTACGAGTATATGTTTTGCTTTCATTTGTTAATTAATTAAGATAAAATAAATCAAAAAAATAACTAAACGTAATGCTTGTATTCACCTACATAATTGAGGTCTCTACTAATTAATGTAAATTGTGGGCGTTTCTGTTATCCAATCGAGTGCATTCAAACAAGCGAGAATCCACTATTATTGTTACCATGAGAGATTTTCAGACCTGTTAAACGAATTTTCTCAATGTAAATAAGAAAAATTTACGTAGTCTACCATAAGTGAGACCTAGAGAACATATATGTTTAGGGGGTACCTTCTCATAGTTGAAAACCTAATGATAAATTTTAGTATTATGTGGAGGTTGTATAAACATTATTATAGAATGTAAAAAAATGTTTAAACGTTGTGTTTTTTCTTTTTATTTTCCTCTTGCAATACTTTATTCGGTTAAAGTGTCCCCTAGCACACATACACTACATATATACATATACAATACAAACATAGAATAACAAATATGAATATAGGTTTTTCTATTACGTGTATAATTTGATATTAAAGAAGAGCTATTAATTTACATTACAAATCTATACATACCTTATATGTAATACTAAAAAGAAAAGTAATAAAAAAATTCGCAAAAAAAATTCACTTACATATATAAGCACACGTGCAAAACGATTCATTCTGTAATTCTTTTTCTTTGGTGACTTTAACCAAATCTTAAATTACCCATCTAAAGCCCTTGGAGCCCGAGGAGTATTTGTGTAAGTTTCAAACTTTCCATTTTCTATACGTTTTTAATTTTTGTTGCATAGTAGGTAGGCGGATCACTTGATCGTCTTCGCTTAATTTCCATACCAACGCTTTTGACATAAAATTAAAATCTCTAAAGGAAAGTGATTTCCATATACAGACGGACCTAAGGACATGATTAAAACAACAGTTATCCATGATTGATTAAAAATATTCACATTTAGTTGGATCTTTGTTTACAGTCTAACATACCCGCAACCTCAGGTTGATAATTTTAATAAATTATAAATCATTTGTCACTCTTTTAAAATTATACAGATTTGGTTGTAAGACAATCTCCTACTCGTTCGGGCAAAATGAAAAATGTTTTGCCTTATAAAACTAAAATGCTAATTTGGGCAATCATTAAAAAAGCTTGAAACTGATTAAGAGCATAAATGTTAAAGGTTGTTCATATGAAGCTTTGAAATTTGAATAATTGATTTCACAAGTGAACGAATAGTTTCGCACTATGATGTATAAACAAGTTTGTAAACAGGTGATTTAGAGCTATAATGAATCTTAATTTTTTTCGTGATATTTTATTATAATAAAGGGGCGACGAAAATAATCTTTTGTTATATATCGTATACGGTGTTACAAATTATCTAGTTATACCCTCCGCATAGATGGGGGGTATAGTAAGTTAGTCATTCCATTTGTAACACGAAGACTAATTAATATAAATTGGGCAAAATCGGACAAAAGCCACACCAGCATCGACGAAAATCTATTTATCTAACATTATTTAACCCATCCATTGATGTACCTGCCACGTCCACGCTTTGTATGTACATGTGGAGGGTGTTAAAGATTTGGCCCAAGCCAAATTACATTTTTACATTCGTATTAAAGTTTCATTAAATTATTAAGCATCTGATATTTGATAACATCCTCTAATATGCCCAGCATACGTTTCTTAAATATAGGAATGGTGCGTTCATTGAGCATATCAAACTCTTCCCATAGCTCTGAACATTTTTCAGCTTCATTGGAGTTACTGTCCTCCTCCAGACATTTTGTTACTGAGCTGTGGTCATCATTTTCTTCTTCCTGCGTTGAGGATGTTAATGATGCACAAGATGATGTCGATGATGAAGTTGATGATGATGTATTGGAATGAAACGCCTCAGCCACTTCATCAAAATCAAGTATTTCTTTTTTATTCGATATGGAAAATGGAATGGAATAAACGGCTATACAAAAGCCATAAATTCCGTAATCTTGCAATTGCTTCAGGAATACCTCACGCGGATACAACTGATCGATTGATAAATCATAAAATTGTAAATATTTATCTAAACTGGTATAATAGCAATCCATAAATTCCCAGAAATGTTTATCCCGCAATTCCTTTTCGGTGCTGGTAAATAAATAGTGTACTAAATCTAAGACTGGAGCATTATAGCGGCAAATTTGAAAATCGATCATTTTTGCTGATACGGGTTTATTGGATTCCTGCAAAAGAATCAGCCAAAGAACTAAACATTAAGGTGAAGGCAATTTACGGCGCTGGCAAACTTCAATACATTTACATTTAAGAAAAAAAAAACTGCGTCACCTAAGATTTAACAATTTCTATGAAATCGCCGAATTTTTATACCCATCCTCCCAAGGTTGAGGAAACGTTTACAATGGCCAGAAGGTGACGCCAGGGACCCAATTAAATAATATATTGTGTAGAAGCATTCAGTACTGAGTTGATCGGACTATGTCTGTCTGTCTTAACCCATACCTACATATACTTATTCACTGAAGTGTTGGAGAGTGGCGGCATCAAATAAGATACGCCTTTTACTGTATTGACCAGTGAACATATCAAAAGTCCATTTTTCACACTACATTTTTATACCCTCCACCACCTGATGAGGGTGTACTAAGTTTGTTCTTCCGTTTGCAACACCCAGAAGGAGGCGTCAGAGACCCCACAAAGTATATATATTCTTGATCAACGTCAAAAACTGAGTCGATTTAGACATGTATGTCCGCGTGTCCGTGTGTCTGTCTGTTGGCATTCTCACGGGCGTACATTTTGAGATATTGATCTGAAATTTTGTACAGGCACTTTTAGTTTTTGCACGCAGGTCGCTATTTAAAATGGGCAAAATCGGTCAAGAGCCACGCCCACAATTGTCTATTTATCTGCCACAAATATTAAGCTATAAACTTGAAATTTGGTATGTACATTTATAAATATTAGCTTCAACGATATGCCAAAAATGGGCGTATTCGGAGTACAGACACGCCCACGAATAATAAAAATCTTTATATCTGCCACAAAAGGTGACCTAAGTACTTGAAATTTGGTACGTGTATACATAGTTATCCCATTGACTGACGTGCCAAAAATGGGCGTGGGCGGATAATAGACACTCCCACAGTTTACAAAAAAACATATTCAACGTAAAAGTAGACTGTCATGCTAATACGTAAGACATACACTATTACGGAGATCAATATATATATACGGGTACGTACACGCCCACCATTGTGGAGGTGGAGGGTATTTAAGATTTGGCCTAAGCCAAATTTAGTTTTCTTACTTGTTTTTGCTAAAGTACACTTGTACTACTTTCAAAATAATTCGTTTATATGATAAATGATCATTTTTATTAAACGCTGATGATCGAATTTCACGGAGTGGTAATGAAAATACATAACCAGCACTTCACTCAATTTGTGGAGTGCAGTACATATAAGTAAAACATGTATTTTGTTATCGTGTGTGCATACAAAAAAAAATATACATACAATATATAAAAAAATTTTAGTCGTAGTATTTTTGTGTGTTCAATACTATATTTAAAGATGTGTGCGTGCATTTGAAATTATAGTGGCTGTCGTACTCACATCATATTTGTAGAGAATGTTGTTATTCCAAAAGTCTCCATGACTTATGACCGCATAGGGAATAGCTTTATCAGTCTTGACGCAGTCCACGATAATCGTCTTAAAGTGATTTCCTAATTTTTGCAAAACATCAATGTGCAACTTGGAGTGCTGTGGATCTTGCTGGAATAGGAGGCGAGCCCGTTTAAGATATCGCTTGGCAAACTCTTGGGTAACGGTTTGCATATTATCGGTAAAAACATATTCGTTTAAATTTGGCAATAATGCGGCGAGGATGTGAGGCTTGCGCGTTTGCAGTACAAAGGACATCGCGTGCAGTTGAGCAATGGTACGAACAGTTTCCATAACCAAATCATAATTAGGCACCTGCATGCGAGAATTCATTTTGTAGCCTTCTCTGCTCAAATCTTCCATTATTAAAAACTCATCATTCTCCTCGAGGCAGGAACAATACATTTGCGGCACTACATTGAACGGTAAAAGTTCTTTTTGAGGTTTGTTGGTATTACCGCCAACATTTAATTCGCGAACACGTTCTTCGTACAACGCGTAATATTCACTGAATACATTGGAATATGTAAACACTTCTTTGGCATAAAATTCCACCACACGCATGTAAACACGTCGTAATGGGTTCTTGGGGGATATTTTCACAATAAATGTGCATTCGCGATTGGTTTCAATTTCATTACCACTGCGATTTACGTCAACTAGAGTCACTTGCAGTATTTGGCCGTAAGAGTTATCGCCTGATTCGGAAAAAGGCTTAATCATCAGAGCATGCGTAGCGATACCCTTTTTGGCGGCTAAATGATGAAAAAATTTCAAAATTTTGGGAGAAAGTTCTTCAGAGCAGTCCATTCTTGAAATGGTTGTACTGTGCTTGTTATTATTTTGGATTTTTTCTTCGGTCATGGTTTTTTATAATATTAATTTTTATTAATTGATGTTGCTTTAAGCTCTTCGAATCCCTATATTGTTTAGTAACGATACTATAGAGGCGTTTTCAAACATATGCTACTATTTACCGAATGAGAAGCGAACACTTGCTTTTTAATGTTGTTTTTTTTTTTTTTGGAGATTTATTAACAAAAATACTTTTTTCGCACACGGTTAAATCTAAACTGAGTGCTAATGAAGGCCTTTGCGTACTTATATTAATTATTTGTCTATGCGTGTATATATGTACGACTCTGCTTCTGCATACATATGACAGTGTTTTGTTCCAACATAAAGCAGGTTTTAGAGTGTGTGTAACCCTTACTGATACACTTTCAGTGAGAACGCTGTCGAGGTAAAAAAAAAACAAGTAAAAAAGAAAACTAAATTTGGCTTGGACTAAATCTTCAATACCATCCAAATCTACATACAAACAGTAGGTGTGGCAGGTATATGATGACGCCCTCTAATAATGAATGAATTAAATGTTAGCTTGCACGTCGAGTCTTACGCAGAGTATGCTTTTTCTAAATTGTGGACGAGTCTGTTATCCAACCACACCTATTTTTGGCGCATCGATGAAAGGGGTAATTATAGTTATGCAGCCTAAAATTCAATTTCATAGGTAAATTATTGTGGCAGATAAAGTTTTCGGCGCTGATGAAGAATATATATACTTTATAGGGTTTCTGACGCCTCCTTCTGGATGTTACAAACGTAATGACTAATTTAGTATCCCCCATCTTATGTGGAGGGTATAAACAAACAAAATGTATGTGTGAGTCAGCGTACTTAACTAGTGTGCACACGATTGCCCATTTAAAAATTTTCTCTGTTTGTTATGTTGTGGCAACCGCTACGCATTTATTAAGTTTCGTAGAACGTATTGTAACATCTTCAACATCAAAAGATCCTCAAATAACTTTTTTCTGAAACATTCATATTGATAAAAACTTTTGAAAACATTCAAACAATTATTATCCACCACCATTTGATCATGAAGTGAGTTGTTAGGTTTTATTAATTTCGAGCAATTTTGAAGAGATTGGCCTTTATCTCGCTCACCGCAACATTTATTAGCAATAATTATTAATTCACTTGGCACATTAACTTGTTTAAAATATGTATGTTTCATATAGTAATTTTCTGTGTATTTATAATAATTTTAATAGTTTCAGACCAGACGGCCAGAAAGCAGGCTGATAATGCTTACTGGTTTTTTATGCAGTCGAAACAACACATGGCATCATCTTTCTGTTATTATATTGTAAAAGGATTTTCTTGATTATTGGAAAACACACTTATGTTTATTGATGTTTATTAAGTAAAGAACTGGAATTTGACTTTCCCACACCTTCTCTAAGATGCCGTTCACTTTTTAAAAATGTCTCAATATTAGCAATGTATGTTATAAAGTCAGTGTTGGCTGGGTCGTATTATTCATATGATGATGATACATGCAGAATGGTGGTTGAGTGGGAACCGAACGTTAGTCGCACAAGGGGTAGTCCGAAATTCCGAAGGACCAAGTGTTTGAGTCCACGCAAATACTTGGTATATAAAAGTAGAAAAAAGTGCGGCAAGTGACCTAAATTCTAAATAAGCTGTAATCGGCTAGTAATGATGATGATATTATAACGTCAGTTATTTAGGATATAACGTGATTATAAATCGATCGTTAACCATGTATGTCTGCCTGAAGATTTTCTATGCATTTATTGTTGTTCAAGTTGGTTATTCCGTTTATAAGACCTATATCGTGTCTATAGCGGTTGCATAGAATATAACATGTATTCTTAATCTCTGCTCAATACACAGTTTTTATACCCTCCACCTTATTGATGAGATGTTCTTCCGTTTGTAACAACCAGAAGCAGGCGTCAGAGACCCTTAATCAGCATCAAAAATTGAATCGACTTAGACATGTTTTTTTTTTTTTTTTTTTTTTTTTTAACGAAGGGGAAAGCGTTGAAAGCCCAGTCAGTGTGGGACTCTCACCCACTAAAACCCCTTCAACGTCCGACGGCAGGTCTCCTGGGACTACCGTTAAGTATTACGTCAGGAGAACCGTCTGAGCCTCAGCTCAAATCGTGCGTATCATGTCAGTCGTTCTTTGTCTGTATCTTTAATAGATATCCTATGATAATATAATATAATAATATTATACGTATAACAATATAATATAATAATATGATATTCTATACTAATGGAATATAAAATAATATAATATTCTAAAAAAAAAAAAAATGGAATTTGTCTAAGCTGCAGGTCGCGATTTTGGAAGCATTCTACGTGGTACAAGGACTAAAAAGGAACCCTACCAAAGCTATCGGGTTTGAACTTGAGCGGATTTTATAATTCCTAGTATGTTTTTTGCGAGATTTTTGGTAATCCTACGGTCCAGTCGTAAGGTATTACTTCGCAGGAGGAGATTTGCCACTGCGCATGTTTTAGTCTCTGGATTGTTGCTCCAATCTCCGTAGCACTGTGAGTACGTATGCAGCTATGTCACTGGTCATTAGCCAGTTTTGCGCGTTCTCTGTCATGAAATTAGTTGTGTTCTCCACTGTAGGCATTGGGGAGGTCTTGTCTCTAAAGCGCCTACAGTAATAAAATACATGCTCTGCGGTCTCCTCGTCCTCGCAAGATGGGCACAGAGGAGACGTGCATCTTCCAATCCTATGTAAGTATTTCCTGTAAACTCCATGACCGGATAAGAACTGCGTGATGTAAAAATTTACTTCCCCAAGGTTCCTTTTTATCCAAGTATCTATACTTGGCAGCAATTTATAGGTCCACCTTCCTTTAGTTGACGTATCCCATCTATTCTGCCACTGATTTAGAGAATTTTGACGCTCTTCCTTCTTTATAAGTTTCACCTGTTGGGAAGCATTAGTCTTTCTTATAAAGATGCGCCTCATTTCGTCTGCCAATATGTCCATTGGAATAGCTCCTGCTATGACGTTTGCTGCATCTTCAGAAATCGTTCGGAATCCACTAATTGTTCTTAACGAACTGATCCTTTGTACTGAACACAGTTTTTGTTTCAGCTGTTTGATTTTCAAGCAGTGGGCCCATACTGGGCATGCATAGAGAAGCCTAGAGGTAACTACGTTTGCTAGCAGGGCCCTCTTTGCGGGTTTTGGTCCACCTACGTTGGGTAGCATCCTAGATAAGGCTGATTGCATCTTAGTAGCTTTGTCGCATGCGTAGTTTACATGGTTCTTGAAGCTTAATCTGCAGTCCAGCATAACACCCAAGTATTTGATGGCTTGTTTGGAAGTTATGGTAACATTTCCTACTTGCACATGGATTGTCTCCATAACTTTCCGGCTCGAAATTAATACCGCCTCCGTCTTGTGTTCTGCCAGCTTAAGATCAACCGATTTTAGCCAGTCCCACACAGTTTGTATAGCTCCATTTGTAGCCGCTTCGACTCCGTTTATATGTTTGGATACCGCTACGAGTGCAATATCATCCGCGAATCCTATGATTTGTACTCCTCGAGGTACGGGCAGATTTAGGACGTCATTGTACATCAAGTTCCACATCAGTGGCCCGAGGATTGAGCCTTGTGGTACTCCTGAGGATATATTATAGGATTTCGTTCCCTCATCGGTATTATATAGTAATTCTCTGTCTTTAAAGTAACTCGCGATTAATTTAAACAAGTATTTGGGGCCTTTAATTCTTTTAACTGCATGCAAAATGACAGGCCAACTAGCCGTATTGAATGCATTTTTGATGTCTAGGGTTACCACCGAGCAGTATTCTTTGGCACCGCCTTTCCACCTTTTGCCTTCGATGGCTGTTGCTGCTATTTTTGTGACTAAGTCCACTGCGTCGATGGTGGATCTGCCTTTCCTGAATCCAAATTGATATTCAGACAAAGCGCCTGCTTCTTCCACTAGCGGGAGAAGGCGATTGTATATGATTCTCTCCAATATCTTGCCCATAGTGTCCAGCAAGCATATTGGACGGTATGCCTGCACTGCGCCCACTTCTGGTTTACCTTTCGGTATAAGCACCAGGCTTTGTCTCTTCCAGCATTTTGGGAAAGTACCTTCCTCCAGACATTTTTGGTATGTTTCGACAAATAAATCAGGCCTGTCCTCGATCGTCGCTTTAAGTGCTTTGTTAGGAACACCATCCGGTCCTGGTGCCTTGGAATCGGCTATATTTCTGGTGGCTATTCTAAGCTCGTCGATGGTGATAGGTTGTATTTCCTCACCCGAAATATCAACTATTATTTCGGGTCGAGCCGGTCTCTTTGGAAAAAGGGTGTCAATAATATTTCTTACTGCCACTGGATCCGTAGGCTGGGGGCTACCTTTGCTAAATTTTTTCGTAACCACCTTATAGGCTGTTCCCCAGGGGTTTACGTTTGCTTCCGCGCAAATTTGTTCAAAGCACCGCCTTAGACATGTATGTCCGTGTGTCTGTCTGTTGTTGGCATTCTCACGGTCGTTAATTTTGAGCTGAAGTTTTGTACAGGTACTTTTAGTTATTGCACGCAGATCGCTATTTAAAATGAGTAAAATCGTTTAAAGGCCACACCCACAATTGACAAAAATCTTTATATCTGTCATAAAAATTGAACAATTACGTTAAAATTTGGTGTACGATTTATTAGTTACCTCTTCTATCGATGTGACAAAAATTTGGCCGGATAAGAAACCACAACCAACATAAATCTATACATCTGCCACAAAAGTTGTAGATGTGGAGGGTATTTAAGATTTAGTTTAAGCCAAATTTAGTTTTCTTACTTGTTGATGCTGATTTAGGATGTATACATTTTGTTGGGTCTTTTCTTGGGCGTTAGAAACGTTTTGACAAAGTGTTACATACTTACAACCTTGGATTGGTGGGTATAAAAAGGCCAAGTGTTGTAGAATATTAAATATTCGGCTTTGACCGATTGGAATCGTATATTTACAACAATGAATTCTCATGTAATAAAAGTATACATGAAGATATAAAGTATAATATACTCGTATATCACCCAATTTTTTATTTTTTGGTTACAAAATCAGTTAATTGAATAAAATGGCAATTTCAACAACATGCTTACTAAGTAGTCTTCGTCTAATATTTGTATTATATCTTATCGGGCCATTTACTATTTTAACGTATTTCGCACTGTGCATACTGTTAGCCTTGAAGTTATGAGAGAAAGAGTCATTGACATGCGAATTGAAAGTTTGCAAAAATTTTTTTCCGTATATATGGAATGATTTTTTAAGCTTATTCAAAGCATTTATTTAAACAACATGTTAGGTTTGACTGTATTAAAATATTAAGAATTTTGCTTCTTGTTTAGCACTTCATGTTAACAATATCCTTTTCGTTCCTTTTATTCTTATTGGCTTACTTGCCATAAGGATAACACTTCTTAAAGCTTTACTTGAAACAGGAAGAAGAAGCAGCGCAAAATTAGGGAAATTCAAAAACATATACGGAGTTTTTAAGCGGGAATATGATATTATAACTTTAATAAAATTATGGAAAAAAGATAATAATAATTGTAAATACATTTTAAAAAAGTGTAAAAAATATTTGTATCAAAAAACCAAAGCGGCACATAAGTACATAAATGTTTCTTAGATGTGTTTGTTTGTTAAAAGAAATTACGATAAGATTGTAGGTACTAGGAGTTTTTTACTTCTTCCACATTAAACGGGAGTATATTATGTTTATCCATTCGTTTGAGATGATTTAGGTGGGTGACGCTAAATGTATCAAATTGAATATAATTAGTGCTAATCTCACGACCAAGAAGTATTTGAAGGTAAGTAATTAAGTAATTAAAACTAAACAAATTTTTGACTTCTTTATTGTATAGGTATTCCAATGAAGGAAAAAAATCTATTAACGATTTTTAATTATTCAAGAGACACTTACGTAATTTATATACAATTTATTTAGAAAATATATGAAAAATTCTTTTACTTCATATATGAAATGGCAGTTGATATAGTATTATATTTATTTATGTGTTGGAAATGAGTCATTTAAAATAAGAGATTGAAGCCGGGTAGTGGTTGTAAAAAATGAAGAAGTGTTTTTCGGATAGTAAACATATGAAAATAGTAATTAATTTAATTGCAAATTATACGAAAACGGTGATAGGATGCAGACAAAGTAAAATAATAATTAGAGGTACAAAGAAATATTACACAATAATAAACAAGTAGAATGATATTATGTATGAATAAAGTTACATGTAGAAAAGTCATTCATTGGATTCGACAGGGCTGGATTTGTCATCGGAATTCTTAGAGGAAGAATCACATGAATTACTAAAACGAAATTCTAAATCAACCGTATCTCCCACAGAGGCGGAATTGGCCGCTTCCACTACAGAATAACCAATGTCTGGCGGGGTGCCTTCCGGGTAGCCCAAGTAATAATCAGCAATGCGTCCCGCTTCTCGTAACCCGGACAGAAAAGCACCATGTACAGTGGCTGGGTAATTGCGTATGGTGTGCTCTCCAGCAAAAAATAAACGTGGCAATTCATCCAGTTCTTGACTTGGATTGGGATTGTTGGGATTTGGTGGTATTACAGGGGCAGCCAATAAATCATAATCGCTACCGGACGAACCGACTGAAACAAAACTGTATGATCCCCTGGCCCAAGGATCAGCACGCCAACGCGTTACTACAGTCTCTTTGGGTTGTGGCACCGAACCATTGCCAAATATACCCTTAAGTACAGCTATACAACGTCCCACTATAACATCGTCTGAGACATTCTCCATGATAGCAGCCGATTGACCAGCCACCAGTGCTAGCAACACTGGCGATGAGGAGATACTCCAAAATAGAAATAGCTCTCCGCGGCTAGCGGTTGTGCTGCCTACATGGCCAAACAAATTGCTATTGGGATCCCAGAATATGCGATCGAAACATAACACCACCTTGTTTAAATTACCAAAGCCCAAGCGCTGTATAGCCTGCTGCTTCCAATTGGGAAGTAGTGGTTCAAATTTCACCGTGTTAGCTTGTTGAGATTGCACTTTGGCTGTCGCAATTTTTAGTACTCCTAATGTGAGGGTGCATAAAACTAAATCAGCCTTGTAGGTAACAGATGAGTTATTCGTTTTTAAATTTTCGGTAACAATCTCGACGCCAGTGGGAAAATACTTAATCGTTTTAACGGCCGTATTAACACGTATGTCCAAACCTTCGGTGAGGGCTATAGGAACGCAAGAGTAACCATTGCGCACGGTGGTGTGATTGCCAATGAACTCAAAATCATCATCCTGGTCCCAATGCTTCAGAGACAAATTACTTAGAGGGGTAGCATTGGCAAACTCCAGATTAGCAAAATGCCAGTCCAATATTTGTCGATCTTTTGAGGACAAATACACGTCACTGAAATGGAAATTTTACTGTTCAAAATACATCCTATGCCTCACCATAGATGTAATTTTTCACTCACCTCGGTGGATTTGCTTCAAGCTCTTTCAATTTAACTTGCTGCATATCTTCCTGTTTTAATAGATCCTCATATTGCTTATAAGCGTTTGTCCATTCATAGTAAGTGGAACGTAAAGCAAATTCGTGCTCAATGTGAACCATATCACCTTCACCAATGCGTGGGGGGCGCGTTCTTAATAGTTTATTATATAAGCTCTTTAATTTATGTAATCGTTCCAGTAATTCAGAGGTTTTCGTTTGATTTTCGATTATGGTTTTTTGTGTTTCGCACACTTGGCTCAAATGTTGGACCTGTTTCTCTTTTACTGCCTTCTCCTGCAATTTGATAATCCACTCTAAGGCCTGGCCCAAGGATACCGGATTGTTGCCAGCATAATTGAAGTCCAATTGGTGTGAGAGATAACTGGCTGATTCCAGTAAACGATTGAATTCACGTTCCACCATGTCGTCTTTGTGTTTGGGTACAGGTTTGCCACCTGCCCCATATAGGGGGCATGCTTGTCGTATGGGTACCATTTCCATGCCGACTTGTTTACTTAATATGGTCATGGGATTACCCCACACACCTGTTACAACCATAGCACCCAAATCGGCAATGTAGTTATTTTTGCGAAAAGTAGCTATGCGACCACCCACCCGATCTCTGGCCTCTAAAACAATAACATCCATGCCGAATTGTTGCAATTGTTGAGCGGCAGCTAGACCCGATATTCCCGCTCCTACAACTATAACTTTACCCAGTTTTTTTGTAGGGAGTGCTCTCAAACGTTTAAATATACCGAAATTTATAAACCCATGGCGTTCCAAAAAGGAATGGATACGTTTTACCAAATTGGGATCGCTGTCAAATGGTGCCTCCATTTCTTTTAAGCCATTCTCCAGGATCAATTGTTGTTTAGGATTTTCTATCCACATTTGCAGCAAGCGATTACGTATATTAAGGAATACACGCTGAGCCACTAAACCAGTACGTGTAATATCTGGAAAGCAGGCGGCTTCATTTGATGTCATTTTATCGAATGGCAAGCGCGATTGAAAAGCGGCTCCTTCCAAACCTGTGAGTATTTCTTTATAAGCCTCTGCCGCGGCTGCAGCCGCTTCACGTGGATCTGCAAAAGGACTGCGTGACGATTCTGCCTTTCTAGCTTTGCCCTCTATACTTTTACGATCCACTCCAGATGAACTGCCTACCGGTGTTTGCATGTATGTCAAAGAAATTGCCTTCTCTTCGTTATGAATGAGTTTATTTGTATAGTCTACTTTAGGTTTAATGCGGCGACTGGTACGTCTCTCATCGTTGGAATCTTCATCGATGGAGTATTTTTTTACTGCACTACTGTTACTTGAAGTTATTTTACGTTTCGGGGAAGGTTCTGTGTCTGAATCATCGCTAATCAAAGTAACGCACTCGATGGGTTCCAAATTATTCAATACCTTAGGTTTCGGTGGGGAGCAAGTCTCGTTGCCAGTTAACGCCGCGTCCACTAGACGTTGACCAATGTTACATAGAAATGTATTACTCGCGTCCATATTATATATGGACATTATGTTTAATTTTAAATTTAAGTCTGATCTTATGTTATTTTAATAGTGCAAAAATTTTCTAAAAAAATCAGCAAGCTTTGTTTATGTGCTTCTTTTTACTTATTTATTAGTATGCAAAGATAATTGATAACACTTCTTTATAATTGTACAATTTGTAAAGCATTGTGACAACGTAGAAGTTTTGCGTAACGTGTGTAAAATGATGGTTCATTAAAATATATATCTACCGAAATAGGTAGAATGATTTTAGAAAACTTTAGAAACAGTTCTGTTCAATTTTATTTTGGTGCATCTCTCTTTAATGAACTTTTTATATGAGTTAACATATTTTATTGGTTTATTTACATTACTTGACTCACCATAATTGGCATTTTTAACACATAATTATCGAATACTTTTTCATAATATATAGAGGACTATTCCGCGAGATAAATGCTTTAAAAGCAGCCCAAAGACACGTGTTATTTAATTTCGTTTTCACACGTTTTTCAGGGTTACGTTATGGTTAAGTAGGTAAGAATTTTAAAAAAGATTTCAAGACCCCCACAATTGATGAACAACATTGCCAATCATAAATTTTATTTTAGTATCTTAAGGTTTAAACCAAATACAGTTTTTTATACACTGCATCACTTGTGGTAAACGGTATATTAAGTTTGTGCGGATGCTTGTATATCCTAAACGGCAAATTCCACACCCACCTTTAATTATACCAATCGATTCAGAATAAAAATCTGAATCAGACAGATGGACATGGTTAAATCAATTCAGATTTAATATATCAAATATAATAATATATCAAGTGGTGTAGGGTATTTCATGGCGGGCTTGATCGACTCACTTGTTTACTTATCTATTTTTTTAATTTACCTAAACTTAATTGTATATCTTATCTGTGTGAATTAAATAAAAAAGCTATGGTAAGGTCAAGCCAAACCTTGGACACTCAACATCATTGTGCATTATTAAAAAAATTTTGCGTGGCGGTAGTGTTGATAGAAGCCTAATCCTAGTCGTAGCAAACGTTTTGACAAACGGAACTTGTGGTGGTGAATATAATAATAAATCCAGTAGACTTTACACTCTTTTCATTCTGTTACTTCATGGGTAAACGTATAAGCATTTAGAAAGGAAAATGGTTCTTTTTAAAGTACTAATCTCAATTATTTTCATTATTTTATTAAATTCTTCAACAATAACCGGAACAACGGAAGTCTCTACACATAGAGATTCGTCGACTATTCTTAATATTTCATCTTTAAATTCAACACAAGTTCCTAGTTTTATAACTACATTTAAGAATATCTGGATAAAGTTGCGTTCAGTGGTGTTTGATGAACGCCAAGAAAAAAATCTGTGGAAATCGAGACAAGCCTTCTGGCAACAATTAATGGAAACGCATTTTGGTTAAGAAAAAAATTGATTTAATTGTTGTTTGTGTGTTGTACGTAAAATAAAGTTAATATTACATTGAATAAAGTTTTTTAAATTCGCTGCTGAGTTTTAAATATTTTACTTATAAGTTTCTTTTATGCTCACCTACTTACTTACGTGGTACATTTGCTCACTTCGTCAAAATCAATGAAGCTTTAATATATTCTATAGCTATAAAGTATAGGTATGTAGGGCCACGGAGAGCTAATGGACCAATTTTCTTTTCTTGCTTTATCAATTTTTTGAGTCGTATGAAAAAACACTTTAAAAATTACTTCTCTTCCACTTTTATTGGCGTGCCATTTAACCGACGTTGCTTATTTTCAATACCAACAAGCGTCTCTTGAGATCATCTCAATCCTACAGACAGACATAACTAAATCTTAAGTGCTTCGGGTGTTAGTAATTTCCGTGTGGAAGGCACGCCGTTTCCATTTTACAAAAAATTAATTAATCTCTTCAAAACTTTTAGTAGCCCTTTTATTGATAACGGTTTATATTACATATCTTAAATAAAGCGCGCGGAGTTGTAAATTAACTTTGAAAATAGTTTCTACGTGTGCTCACATATTCTATCCAATTCTGTCTCCTCTTTATATGCATTCTTTCGCTCTCGTTTCATTTGATCAGGAGTGTTATGCATGGGCTAGAGAATTGTGCTTTTACACAAACACATTTTTATTGTATAACTAAGCGAATTGTTGTTTTGTGCGGTTTTCAGTCGTTATTTGCGCAATAATGAAACAGTTAAACGCCAGCTACATGACATGCTAGTGCACAAAGAACAACAGAACGGGAAAACATTTAATAAATCGTGAAAAAAAAGCTGCAAAAATCGTTTAAATACCTCAAAAAATGCGTGATTTTGGAGCCAATCATTAAAAAAAAGGAATAAATAATTAATTAATGAAAAATACACAAAATAAATCGTGTGCAAGTAAAGTAGAAAAATTTAATTAATTACACGTAGTCAAGTGCGTCTAATCGCTCATATGTGGATATAAATAAAAATCGACATAATTAAAGAAAAAAATATTTATAAAGAAAAACTTTAAATGTTAACGAAATATAAATATATATATATAAGTATATATGTATAAAGATATAGAGAGAGATATACATTCTCGTGGTGTGTGTGTGTTTATTTCCTTAGTGAGTACCGAAACCATTTAATCTGCTTCCAGTAGGGAGAAGAAACAGATACGCAGAGAGAGGCAATGTTATAGAGTAGATAAATGGTGATTTATTTATTTAATTTTTACATGTCATTACATGACTACCTAAGAAACCAAAACCAATGGTTGAATTTGCATCGTACATATTCGAAACACATACAATACACTGCTACAGTACAACTATATGATCCCCCGGGAAATATAAACAAATCAAGACGATGTCGGAATGTTGTGAATGCATTGCTGCAGTTTTAGAAAACCAATAAAAAAAAATTGGCTTAAAACAACTCTTCAACATCCTCCACTTCTAAATACAAACCGTGAGCGTGGTAGGCACTAAATTAAGCTCTCTAATAGTGTGTGCATTATGTGCAAATCGCCTTTTAGGCTGAGTGCGGTTTTTTGTAAATTTTAGGTGTGTTTCTTATACGATTATGGCCATTTTCGGCACATCAATGGATGGAATAATTGCAGATATGCATACTAAATTTATATAGGTTATAAGCCAATTTTACTGACAGATATATCGATTTCTGTCGGTTGTGGACGTGTCTGTTATCTGACGACGCCCATTTTTGACACATGGATGAACAAAATTTAAATTTGTGGTAAATAAAGAGATTTTTGTCGATTGTGAGATTACATTTTAACTGATTTGGCCCAATTTAAATAGCGATAAGTGTCTGTACAAAATTTCAGTTTAATGTCTGAAATTTTACGATCGTGAGAATGCCAAGAATACACGGACACACGCACATACACGTTTAGATAGACTCAGTTTTTGATGTTGTTCGAGAATATATATACTTTGTAAAGTCTTTAAAGGCCTCTCCTGGATATTGCAAATAGAATGACAAGCTTATCTTTTGTGGAGGGTATATTAAGTTTGTCATTCAATTTATAGCAAAGGCTAAATACGGGACTGTTATAGTTAAACTGTGAGCGTACCATGTATACAAAAACGCTCTCCTTGAAGAACTATTGAAGTACAATATGTCAACAGTAACAACAGTCAAATTCTATATTAAAAATCTGTTTTCCGACTCCGCCTATATATAGCACATTGTTTTATACAATTTATACACATATCCATATAAACTTTGTAGCTCTTTATATTATTCTGTCAGAGTTTTTTACAAACGTGGCTATCGGCTGATTTTTTCCATATTAAATAGCAACCTCCAGACATGGGCTAGAAATGTATGTAGCGTATTTCAATATCTAAAATATTTGCAACCCCCGCTGAAAAGAGAATCAATCAATCTAAGTTAAACTAAAAAGTTTGAAAGTGTTTCAGAAGAAATTATTTGTAGTGTACGTAAATTATGGTCACTCCCTCAAATAAGCCAGGAATTACATAAGTAATACACTCGTGTGAAAAATAAATCGAGTTAATTGAACTCTGTGTCTACCTCATGTGACACTCTTTCAACTAAAAAGTTGCACGCTGACTAACTTTGAGTGATTTGTTTGAGGTGGATGTAGGTAAATACACTTTGTATTTTAAACAATAGTGAATTTTATATACTTGCATATGTACGCATGTGAGAAATTGAAATATTTGTCAAGTTTGTTTTCAAATATTAGTTTTCAGTTAAAGTATGATTTTTAGCACGTTTATATATCATATATGCATGGATGAATTGTGCAAGAAATTTTTGTACACTTTTGCTCTCAGTAATATTGAAAACAAATACCTGAGAGACAATGATTACAAAAAAGTGGAAAAAGTAAAAATAAATAAAAATTACTTTAACAAAATCTAAAGTACCCTCCTACCGCTACGCCACATTCCAACATTGGGCCTGGCAAGTACTTATATAATAACGCTATCTAATCTGAGCTGAATATGTATTTGTCAAACCATTGCAACGCATACCCTCAAACAGAAGCTAAATACTCAGATGTTGATGCTGATAAAGAATAAATGTTTTACGTACTTTGTAGGGTTCCTGAGTGTATAGCAAATTTCGATATAATATAGAGCAAAAACACAAAGGCACCGAAAAGCAAATAGACTTTAAAAACCACAAGTGAAATATTTTTTTTTTTTTTATATACTCAACATTGTTGTGTTATGTATAATATAAAATATATATAGTATATAATATATATACATTTAATTTATTCTTTGTAAAAAAATTAAGATTAATCAGCAGAGTAATAAAAATACAATATAATACATATAAGTATTTTAGTGATATTTAAAGAGTGGGAGCAATTGTATAAACACCACTCCAGATTTGACTTAGATTCATATAAAGCTTTTTAAAATTTGTTCTGCGTTTTGTTTTAGCGCGTAAAAGATAATGCGAAAACGAGACAAATATTGTATAAACATTGAAACTTAACTCAAGAAGTAAAAAAAATTCAACTATTGTAAATATTTATATGATTATGTGAATGTGTGCCAAAAAAGAGTATATTAATGTTGTGCATCCTAAATGGATAATTCGTCATCAATATTAATTGTGAATTCTTGTCTCAATCGATTTAAGCATGTCCGCCCAAAAATTAGTCTTCAAGAAACTGGCCAAAAACGCAATCGTAAAAAAATTGTGATTTGATTGAGTTTGTTGCTGAGCACTACTTGGAGTCGTTTCAAAAGGAATAGCAAACTTTGTATAACCCCCCCGTTTTGTGGAAATACTCATAAAGTATAGATAGGTGTTTGTATATGTATATAATAAAAAATATATGTAATGTTTGCGTTGTAAATATAAAAAGAATTTTATCAGTGGCGAACTAGAGAAACACCGATAAATTTAAATAATCGTTTGAAAGCTAAAAATAAGATTTTATGAAATTTTCTAAAAATCTTTCATAATTTCGCATAAAAATTCTCCTTTACGTTTTTAATGTTACTTGTAAAAATCGACAACTTTAAAAACCGGTTAAAAATATTAGTCATTATACATAGAATTAGCATTGGTTACATTCACCTTTATTTACATATTGTTTTGTCACCTTTACAGCATGTACGAGTATATGAAAAATATCATGATATTTCTTTATATACCCACCACATAAGATGGGAGATTTGTCATACCACTTACAACACTCAAAGACACTACAAATCATCGGCACCAAAAACTAAGTCGATCTAGATATGAATTTTAAGATATTGAGAGGAAAATTTGTACAGAAACATATAGTTTCTACACGTGGATCACTATTTAAATTGGGAAAAATCGGTCAACTGCCGTGCCCACAATGACAAAATAACTTAATAAGTTGAAATTTGGTATACATATTTACAAGTAACCCATGCATGGACAAAATGGGCGTGGTCGAATAACAGACACGCACACAATAAACAAAAAAACTTATTCAGTTTATAACTCAACTTACAATATGATGCTTACGTACACAATTAGAGGACGTAATCAAATACCTGCCACACCCACCGTTGTTTAAGATTTGTTATAAGCCAAATTAAATTTTTTTACTTACTTACACGGACATCATGTAGATGTCATGTCTAGATCCACTTGATGCTGATCAAGAATACATATACTTTGTGAGATTTGTGACGCCTTCTTCTGGATGTTGAAAGGAAAAAGCAAAGTTAGTATACCCCCATCTTATGTGGAGGGTATACAAATTTGTTGCAATATGCGTCGGTTGTGAACGGCGTAAATATTTTTTCTTCTTTGAAATTTCTATTCCATAAATATGTAATAATTTTAACACAATAACACATTTTCACTTTTTTTATAAGTACATCGTGTCAGGTGGCTTTTTCTTCTATATTTATTTATTTATTTATTTTACAGATATAATGTAAAGTTTGTGGAAAGTAACTATCATTATGAATGCTCCCAAAGGTACCAAAATGGCTTACAAGAATCAAAAGAAAAACCAAAAAATTAATAAAAAGCAACCTCAACAACAGCAACAACAACAAAGGTTGAGTAAAGATCAAAATGAAAATGTAACGTCAAGCAATAGAATAAGTGAAGTGAAAAATTCGAATCAATATAATGATAGCAACAATCGAAATAGTCTTATCAGTGAACCTAGCAATAATAATAGCAGCACTCCCGCCACTGCGGTTAATATAAGTCAAAAGTTGAGAGATTATTATCATCAGCAGCAGCGGCAGCAGCAACAACAACATTCAAAGGCCATGCCCGCTGTAACGGTAAATTCAATTAAAATTGAACGATCGACTAGTTTCTCTTTGAGAGGCAAACTGGCCAAGCTAATTAATTCTATTACAAGCAGTAAAGAGAATCTAAATAATAATAATAATAGTGATGAAAATGCAGCTTTACCAACTCAATTTACACGTAGCCGATCATTGATATTGCCCAGACGGACAAATCGTAGAAGTTTAATTGAGCCGCAATTAGAGCAACTTTCCGAAGAAGCGGAGAAATCAATAGATCCCATGTCACCCTCAATAACTAGAAAGAATTCAACGGAAACTGACAAAAATGAAACTACCTCAGATGCATTAACAACAAAAAACACAAGTGCTAGTGATCCTATAGAAATACCAACAAGTTACACACAACGTAAAACCTCCACACCGTTAACCCAAAGACAAATTTCTGCAACTTATGATCCTCAGGAACAATTTAAGAAACGTCGTTCTAGTTCATTTATAGCATCGTTTAAGAATACATTTTCCGGTTTGGGGGCGGAGAAAAAGAAAGAAAAACTTAATCCCAAATGGAGTGCTTCGCTGCAGTCATTGCAAGCGATTGATAATATGGTCAGCTATGAAAATATGTCGTTCATTGATTATGATAAATTTAATGGCTATGAGAGGCAATTGGAGCGTGAATTGTCACAATTAAGCCTGATGGATAGAGTGTTGAATCCCTCTCCACAAATAATTGACTCTCCTTCCTTATTAACGCATAACCTTACCAATGTATTACCGAGCCCGGCTACACCGATTAATAGTACAGTGACTTCTCCGTTTATCACACCGCAAACGGTTATACGGCGGCGTAAGCGTTCACCATCACAACAGAGGTCTGCGCGTAAATTGACGCAATGTCGTAGTGTTTCGCGTAATAGTTTTAATTTGGATACGGATTATGAACATAATTTGGATAAACCGCGTAATGTATATCGCGACAGTTTAGATTCGCGTAAGCTTGAATTATTAAATGCCATATCGCGCAGCTCCTTCATATTGGACAGTGATGTAGTAGATACATTGGATTTGGCAGATAATACCCACAGAATTCATAAACATGCTAGAGGATCTTCCACAAAGTGCTGTCGTCGTCATAGTGAACACAAAGAGAAAAGGAATGCAGTAGGCGTGGACATAGTGGATGCTACAACTAATATACAGGTAGGAAGTGTTAACTGTATTTTTCTTATTTTTATGCGAACAACTCAAGTAACATATTAAAATACAATCAATCAATCGTTTATTTCATTAAGCTTTTCTATTTTCATTGATTCAGCTTCAAAATTTTAGTTCATTTAACTATGTCCGTCTGTCTGTCTTTTCGTCTACATATTCAACTTCTATGCACCTTGCAGGTTTAATCTTGTAGAGTATAAAAGATAAATATTTATTAAAAAAGTACAATCACTCAGAAAAGTGTTCTTGTGTACATACTGTGTATAAAATATTCGGATTTTTTTCAAATTTACTTATTATTCTTTTTGTCAACTATTGAACATATTCCGTATCACCTTTCGCATAGTGTAAGCAGGCCAATACAGTATCAAGCAGATACAAAGCGCCCTCTATAACGCATAATGCGCCCATGGCCAATCCGACTTGTCTCTCGGAAGTCACATATAAATAATCACTATCCTTCATATAGCCCTTCCAATAATGTAAAGCAGTACCTCCCACCGAGACCCACATAAATGTACCAACCACATTCATAATGGTGTCCGTCAATTCGCTGTAATTAAAAACGTGTCTTTTCAGGAATTTGTGTATGCGTGTCTTATATATATGATTCATACTAACCCTTTATGTTTAGTAGTACCAAATAAAAATCCTATCGTATGACATCCTGTATATATAAAGAAGCCCACCATGACGCCTGAGGCTACAATCTCGCAATCAGCACTTTTCTCTTCATTTAAATTCCATGTTCCGCCAATACCCAAAAAATCACCACCATCACCAGCCCGATATAGAATGATAATGATTAGATTTAATACCTAAAAATGGGACAAATCATCGAGAGAGAATTTATTTTTAATCATTTTTCAACTATTTGATTATATTCACCAGTTTCAAACATTTTATAAATATCGATGCAATCGTTTCTACCGACACCATTTTTTTTATTGTTTTTTATTTTAATTTTCAAGAAGAATTATGGTTAATTTTATTAAGTGTTTTGTTAAATCAAATCGCAATAAGACTGGGTAGTTGAAACACTTTCGTATAACTGTATAAAAAACCATCAACCTGTTACTTTAGTCTGCTTTACAATTAGCGTTGATAAGATAAGATAATATTAAACAAATATGTGGCATAAGTTCGCAGTGCCTTTAAATGTTACCGTGGCATGATACCAGCAATGAAATCATAACTGTTACTCTTTTATACGCTTCAAATTTGATGGGGGTTTTATTAAGTTTGCTAGTCTGTGTGCAATACCCCACAACGATTTCAGCTTTTTTCAAACAAAATTTAAAATTGAAATATTGTGGGTATTTATAAATGCGTTGAATATAGGTGATCGCGACCACAAACATTTCTTTTTGGTACAGAATAAATTTTGATGATATCCAAAATTTGGGCTAAGTTTTTTAATTTCTTTTTAAAGAGATCGGCTCTCGGCGCCGTTAAAACATTTTTTCTATATTCATGTTCCAGACACATAGTATTACGCTTTGCGGGAATCGAAGCTGCCATCTCTCGCATGATATGTGTTTATTATACCCTACACCTTAGTGATGAGGGCATGCTAAGTTTGCTATAACGTTTAAAACACCCCGAAAGAAGCATCAAGAAGACCCTACAAAGTATATATCTTCTTGGTTAGCGTCAAAATCTGAGGCCATTTAGACGCGTCCCTCCGAATGTCTGTTGTTCGAATTCTCACAGTCATAATTATGCAAACATTTCTAGTATCTGTGCGTGGGTACCTATTTAAATTTGGTAAAATCGACTATATACATATATATAATAAAAATAATTCATTGATGTACTAAAATAGGCATGGCCGGATAACGCCTACAATTTACAAAAACTTTTTTTTATAGAATCTAATGTTTAATTTGATTAGTATTATTTATACTGTTACAGGGCGTAATCAGCTGCTTGCCACACCCACTCTTCGTATACGGAGGTGGAGTGTTTGTATTCGATGCTCTGAACGCTCCTTGTGGTAATTGGTTGAATTTTGAGAAGGGAATTATGTCTCTACAATCGCAGCCATTCCATATTATATAAATTATAACAACGCCTAATTTTTGCTCAATAGAAAAAATATTCCAGTATTATCTTATTGTGTACAATATTGACAAACATGTTACGATTTTCTTTTCTATAAGTTGTTTTATCAAATATGTACATACATATGATGTCACTTCTACTTTCACTTTCTATCATGACTAATATTTATAATTTATTCAAAACAAACTTAATATTTAGGAAAAACAATCATTTAATATGTAACAATGAATGATGATTATTCAAGTAGCTGTGCATTCATTATTTTTACGTACAATGTAGTAGTATGTAATAAGTTGACCCATTTATTGTTATTAATTTCAAAATTTCTGTAAACTTGTTGATTCTGTTTCAATGGCTCTCTCTACCCATAATCTCCACAAAAAAAAAAAAATGTAATCGTAGTACATGAAAGCATGTACACATAAACTTTATGTGCACTTATATTGACTTGAAATATTGAACTTGATCTCCTTTAGAAAAATAGTGACGGCCGTGCAGGGCATATTTTTTTAAAGTCCAGTACAAGCACATATATTTTTGAGAGAATTACAACTAATATATTGTAAGTATGTATGTTCCAAATTTATGTTAAAGCGGATCATTTTTAGCACCAAGAAGAAGAATGGGTTATTTTGAAAATGACGAATGTTACCGAACTGGTTTTAACTATATTTGAAGCGCTGAATCTATTAGCCCTCTCTGTTATTTGTTTGTTTGAATTTTGAGTTTTATTTAATTTATAGTATTTAGTTATGTCTGGGTTGTCGTTAGGTTTTGAATTGTGAAGATGTGTTTTAATTTTGTTTAAAGACAGGCACTATTATTTCAACAAGTAAGGAAACTAAATTTGGTTAAGGCCAAATCTTGAACACCCTCCATATCTACATATAAAATGGTGGGCATGGCAGGTATATGATGACACTCTTTATTAGTGTATGTATTACGCATCTGCTTGCATGTCGTGATTTACGCTGAGTATGGTTTTTAATGTTTTTAACTTTAGACTAGGTAGACTCTACCACATCACTTTTGTACAAAAAACAAGACGTAGTTCTTAAAATTAAAAACATTTTATAAAAAAGTTCTAAAAAATTTTTACCTTAAGCTGAAAAATTATATGGAAAGAGATAGAACTAAAATGGTAAACTAAATAAAAACATTTAATCAAAAAGTGTGGTTCTTTGTAAATTGTGTATAATTCGACCCCGGCCATTTTTGGCACAACGATGGATGGGATAAATATAAATATGTGTAAATTGAAACTTAACCAGTTTTTATACCTTCTACATAAGATATACATACAGAAGAACAAATCAAAGCGGACATTACTACACCATTCTAAGGTTCCAAATTATAATTGAGAACTTGAAAGTTGAAATTGGAAAACTGAAGTTTTAAATTGAGAAAACCAAACTCAAATTGAGAAAACTAAATTGAAATTGAGAAAACCAAATTAAAATTGAGAATACCAAGTTCAAATTGGAAATTTCCAAATTGAAATTGAGAAAATCAAAATTGAAATTGAGAAAACGAAACCAAATTGTAATTGAATAAATAAAATTGAAATTGGGAATTAAAAAATTAAAATTTTAAAATTTATCTCAATTGAAATTGGGAACATATCTAGCACAATCTCCACTTGTCAACGTTAGTTTAGCTTCGTCAATAATACTTTTTAAGTACGCTAAACGTTGTTCGCCTACTCTAGGTGGAGTTGGATTTGGAAGTCCCATATATTTCTTTACGTGGGACTTTACTTCAATAGGGTTCAACATTGGTGAGTATGGGCTGAGTCAATTAGATATGCTCAACATACTACAACCTTTTATGAAAGAGCAATTAAATTAAAGGATATGCCAGTTGGAACGTAATGATACAATTTTCCAATTTTTCACTTAAATTAAGTATTGTTAATATAACTTAAGAGAATCCTTTATAAAGTTTTTATCTATGTATGTATATATGTATTTTAAGTAGGAGAATTTTTACTTTTATATCCATTCATTTTTTTACTACATACGAATAAAATATATGGAATGAAATATTTAAGTTTGAAGCATAAAAATTGGTTTATCTTATTACTAAGTACTAAAAACCCAATTTTCAATATTAATTTTCTTAACTTACAAATAAATTTTAAAATTTTTTAATTTTAAAATGCATTCTCTCAATTTCAATTTATATTTTCCCAATTTCAAATGTTAAATTACCAATTACAATTTTTATTTTCTCAATTTCAATTTGGGAGTTCCCAATTTCAATTTTGATTTTCTCCACATCAATTTTTATTTTACTAATTTCAAATTTTATTGCCTCAATTACAATTTTGATTTTCCCAATTTCAATTGAGATAAATTTTAAAATTTTTATTTTTTAATTCCCAATTTCAATTTAATTTTTTTCAATTACAATTTGGTTTCGTTTTCTCAATTTCAATTTTGATTTTCTCAATTTCAATTTGGTTTTCTCGATATGAACTTGTTTTTCTCAATTTCAATTTGGAAGTTCCCAATTTCAATTTAGTTTTCTCAATTTGAATTTGTTTTTTTCAATTTCAATTTGGAAGTTCTCAATTTCAATTTGGTTTTCTCAATTTAAGTTTAGAAGTTCCCAATTTCAATTTGGTTTTTTCAATTTAAGTTTAGAAGTTCCCAATTTCAATTTGGTTTTTTCAATTTGAGTTTGGAAGTTCCTAATTTCAATTTGGAAGTTCCCAATTTCAATTTGGTTTTCTCAATTTCAATTTAGTTTTCTCAATTTGAGTTTGGTTTTTTCAATTTAAAACTTCAGTTTCCCAGTTTCAACTTGCAAGTTCTCAATTATAATTTGGAAGTTCTCAATTTAACCTTAAAATGATGTAGATTGCTTTGTTTACATGTTTCAAGAGATTATATAATTTAATTGTAGCGAGATTTGCGTTTTATATATTTGGTGTACGATGCAAACGTTTGTATTCTGTTTCAAGCAGAATTTCTGTAATTCTATATATACTATATACTCGTATATGTAATTTAAATTTTTTTTTTCGTATTTTTTTCCATTATTTTTCATTCCCCCTTATTTGTATATTTTTAGCTTTACTATATATTTTATAGTATAAGTTTTTGGTATTAAAACGTGTCTGAGACGCCTGCCATTCTCTCTCTATAAATATACTTATATGCTGTTATAAATAAATGACTCACTCACCCTCGTATTTAACACAACGAAATCATCATTGTTATTACCTACAGCAATGGTAGTATTGACGTTGCACTTATATGAATTAGACCGTATGAGTATATAAAACTGGCAACTATAAATATATTACGTGCTAAAAAAAAAGGGAGTAGTTTAAAATACATATATATTTATATATATATAATAAAACTGTAAATGTTTTATAAACATACATATCGTAACTATGGCAAATGTAGTGGGGAACTCTCATTACTTGGCATGCGTACTCATCCAGTCATTTATATTATAACTAACAAAACTGTTTTGTGTTGTTAATTGATTAACTTGCTTAATAACTGTCTGTATAACCGTTTTAGTGACTCATGTGTACATAACCTGCTATGATTTAATTGTAGTAAGTGTATGAATAAGATGAAGCGCTAAATTTGTAACGAAAATATTTTGATTCGAATAGAATTCAGAATTAATGTAACCGTTGTTCAACGAACAGAAACCTAAGCTGAAGAGAGATTTGTAGCTGAATTATTATGGCTTACAAATGGAATTTTGTCCATTATGGGCGTAGCTCTCAACCAATTTTGCTATTTGCGTGCAGAAAATAGACATTTTGATTCGGTTGAATTACATTTCATAACTGAAAGCGTAAAGCAATTTTTATGTGCAATCGTAAATTTTACTTCTTAAAAAAAAAAATAATAATAATCACATTTTCCAAATACACATTTTCATATTGGCGATCTTTTCATTTTTGCATACATGTCTGATAGAAAAATCCTCAAAAGAATTTGAATACTAACAAATAAAATGAGGACGTATGGACACCTTTCTCAAATTGTGGTTCCTATGCCCTCCATGGCAGTGAAGTTCATAGTCAAAGTAATATTTCTGTAAAATGTTAACTAAAGAATTGTATTACATAATATAATTAATAAAATTATGAAAATTGACTATGCCTGTGAACTCGATCAGACTATTTTTTTAATCCTACAATACAAAGGGAGTCATTATGTAGCGAAAATTCGCAATTCTTAAAAGCGACCTGCATGGAGAAACTAGATATGCAAGTACAAAATGTCAGCTCAAAATTTCAAAATGTATAACCATGAGCCTTCTAATATACGGACTGACATGGCTGGATCGAATTAGAATCAATGTATATGCCTTGTGAGGTCTCTAACTTCTGCTTCTGAGTGTTGCAAAGGAAACTTATTTAAATGTTTTTACATCAAAATTGATAAAGGATATTTATTCTGCCTTAAAATGAATGTTCTTATTTTGGTATCGGATTGGACAATGTTTAGAACCTCCCTAAAAAAACAAAATTTGGTTTTGACCAAATCTACAACGTTGGGCGTGGCAAATATATATATATTGCGCTTTCTAATAGTGTACGTATTTCGTATCGGCTTGCAAGTCTACTTTTACGTAGAGTTTGTTTTTTAAATTGTGGCACAAAAATTGTGTTAAATAGCGATCCGCGTGCAGAAACTAAAATTTCAGCTCAATATCTCTAAATTTACAACCGTGAGAATGCTAACAATGGACGGACACATGGATGCACGGATCGAATCAATTTTAGATGCTGATCAAGAATATATATACTTTGAAGGGTCTCTGAACTGTCCTTCTGGGTGTTGCAAATGAAGTGGTAAAGTCTTAAGTAGAGGGTATAAACATTTTTTATGAATATATTAGACGCAAATTTGAAATAAAAAACATATAAGAAAATTTTTATTGATCTACAAACACCCGCCGCTATATGTGAAAATTATAAAAAAGAAAAAAGCATTGTTTGTTTATTGTTGTTTGATATCATTATTGTTTGCGAATAGGTATATATGCTTAAGTGCACCCAAACACAATATGGTTTGTTTATACCGGCATATTATATAAATCTTGTGTATTTGTATATAAACTTTTCGTACCTTCATCAAAGCTTTTATGAATGAAAAGTTTCATTTGTTTACAAACAAATCCAAAAATATTAAAGAAGCAGCAACTATCCGCAAAAAGTAAGAGAAATAAAGAGAGGGAGAGACAGAGAGAGTACTGAAATTGAGAGAAATTGAGCTTTGCCAGAGACTTAAAAAAATAAAAATAAAAAAAATAAAACAAAAAAATAAAAAATTTTCTGACGTATCCTATTGAAATTTTTTGAAAATACAAGTAGGTATAGACAAATAAAATTTTTCATTATACCCTGCTTTTTCAAAGAAAAAAATTAAATTGAATAACATATTAAGTGGTGCCGGGTATTTAATGGACGGTACGTATACGTCTGAAGTGTTAGTAGTTTTATAATTAAGTAGAAATAAATTCGCGTCCGGTCAAAATTAGTTATTTTCTACATCATTTTTTTTTTTAATTTTGATTTTAAAAACCGTGTAAGATCTCAAACGTTCAAAACGAGTAGTGTGTAAAACGAGGGATAGGTGTACTTTGGGAAGTTTTACATGTGATTGTATATTAAAATTTTTAATTTTACACCCACCACCCAATAATTGAGTATGTTTATAACGTTCCTAAATATAAAGAAGACGTTTATACTTATTTTGAATTATTATCGAATACTGAGTGAATGATATCTGTACATCCTTGTGTCTATTTGTGAAAATCATTTTTCCAGTCGGCGAAAATTGGTATCAAACTTAACAGAACTTTGCAGAATAGCTTAAAACAAAATCGTTCTTAGGAGTTCTTCAGAATTATTCATTAAGTATGAAAGATAGAAAGTCGATAATTGATAGGAATCTGGAGAGCATGAATGGTGAGTATTCCAGAGTTTTCTTTATTAAGAAAAAGATTAGATAAATAAAGATTTTATTTTAGGGGATTCTTTAAATTCACCTTGTGTGTTTGTATTTTTTAATAGTTGTTGTTGATGTTGTTATTATTGAGTTCATTGGTACCTATATACCTAGAAGTATGATTTTCATTGTATGTGCATGATGCAAAAGCTTTATGTGGCCAAGCTTTCGGATTATAAGTTTGTTGTTCTTGTGGTTATCGCGCACCCTTTACCACCACATACATACAATGTATCCTTAGGAAAACCCAAACGAATGAAAAAACATTACAAAAAAAAAAACAAAGAACAAACAACGAAACCCTTTTAAAAGATAACTGCTCTGTTAAAGTTACACTAGTTCATCATAAACCGTGTGGCGTTAAACATTGGTTGCTAATAACGGATTATTTTGCAATTTTTTTTAAAGAACTTTAAAAATATATTGTAAACATCAATAAAATATAATTTTTTAAATTACATCATAGCAGTCATTATATTAAAGTGTAAAATAAATAATGCTAGTGATTAAAGTACAAATATCAAAACAAAAAAATCATTCATTTAAAGGAAAACAAAGAAATTAAATGCTAAAAGTTGTATAAAATAAATGCTAAAATTGTTGTGCGAAATATTAAAATTTGTAAATAACTGAAACGCTTCAGAATGTGATATATGTGTGCGTATACGTACCTGACATACCTTGCAACATTTTGTATTTTTGATTGCATCCATTACGAGAATATTCAATTATTAGACAGCAAATGGAAACATTTAATATCAATTTGTCAATTTGTGGTAAAACCCTCCGCACTACTGTGGGAGGGAGAGTTTGTATACCACATACTTTGCCTTTGCTCAACTTATGAAATCCTCATTGTTTTGTATTGATTGTTTATGCACTATTCGGCGCCACAAAGTTATGTAAAGGTATATTGTGTTTGTGCGAATGTTTGTACCGCGTAAGTAGCAAATAAAGGACCTACCTTTAATCATACCGATCGTCTCAGAATACAAATCGAAGTCGATATTTTTTTAAATTAAACTCTGGGGTGCAATTTTGGATATATTTTGATGAAATTTTGGCACAGAGAAGTTAGGACTTTATTAAAATTGGGCGAAGAGATGGATATTTTAAATTAAGTTTTAAAAAGAATTAGGTTCTCACTTTTTATACCCTCCACCTTAGGGAACAGGGTTTATTCATTTACAACACATCGAAGGAAGCCTCGGAGACCTCACAAACCATATGTATTCTTAATTAGCATGAAAAGAGAAATCGTTTGAGACATGTCCGTCCGTGTGTTCGTGTTTCCGTCTGTTGTTGGCACTCTCACGGTCGTAATTTTTGAGATATCAAATTGAAACTTTGCACACTTATTTTTAGTTTAGTTTCGCTGTTCCGAATAACGAAAACGCCTATAATAAAAAAAAAAAACCTATTTGCGTCAGTACATGAAATTTGAATCCGAAAGGACCATATTTGAACCCCTTAACTCCCATGTCGTTTTTTACGAAGTCACTTTTTTTATAAGAATGACACGCGTTTATTGGAGCAACTAAGCTAATTATAACATAAATTATGAAAATGTAAGTGTAGGGTATTAAATGGTCGGTAGAAATGAAAAATCGTAATTTTAATATTTTTCGACAAAACTTTTACAAAAAGCAGTTAATTAGTTTAATAATTGATTGTGCCACATTTGAAAGAAATGAAAGTACAACATGTCAGCTCAATATCTCAAAATATATTCCAATATACGGACTGACATGGCTAGATCGAATTAGAATCAATGTGGGGTCTCTAACGCCTCCTCCTGAGTGTTGCAAAGGAAACTTACTTATATGAAGAATGTAAACTTTTCATTTCTTAAATTTTTTAAATAGAAATTGGTAAAGGATATATATTCAGCCTAAAAATAAATGTTCTTATTTTGGTATTGGATTGGACAATGTTTAGAACCTCTCTACCTATAAAGATTTTTCACGGCAATGATTCCTGCTTACTGATACAACTAAATTAATCATAGTACAAAGTAAATTTTTGGATGGAAGTGGTCACATATAAAGTTTTGGTTAAGCTGTAATAAATTTGGTATAGAATTTTGACTTCGTAACTCAATTTCATTTTTATCGTGAAGGCGTTGCTCTCAACCGATGTTACCCTATTTAAATAGCAATCTAAAAAGATCAATAACAAAACCTTCACACAGACATATATAAATCAACTCAGATTTCAATGCGGATATATAATTGCAAACGAAATAGCTACCTTAACATAAGGTATAGGGTATAAAAAAAGTTGATTGAAATAAAAATAATCTCTTTCAGGTAAGATAAGAAATGCTCTTGCAAATCTTTACTTTGCTGTTTCGCTCGGAAGTATGTTTTTGACGATTTTTTTATGACAAAGCCAGTGCATGCTATGAATAGATTAAAACTGAATATTAAGAGTATTTAATAAATGTTTATCGTGACAGCTTTGCAAAGGAGTCTGCATAGAGCAAAAAGCAAGTAGTTGCAGTACTGCTTCAATTTATGTGTGTATATTTATTTATAATAAAATACTACATAAACTCTCTCTCCGGCTCTTTCACTTTTCCTTTTTTTAGAATTTATTCAAAACATATATTGCCCTTAAATGCTTAATGAAATATGATAAACGAGTGAGAATAATCCAGACGCAGGCGAATTATTAAGTAATTACAAAGCGAGTGTTTTGTATTATTGCATGTCCTATAAATATCCTTGAAAATTGCTGTAAATACGAAAATAAAATATTGCAAGCATTGCAAATGTTTGTCTAGAGTACAAATGAATACTTCAAGTTGAGAGGAGGTTATGGTGACTGTAAAGGATATCAAAAACGTTTCAATTTGAAATGATGCAATTTGGCTATTTCCAGGCCCGCATGTATTATAATATATGAAAACAAATAGCCGCGGCAAAAGATAAACGCTTTACCAATCTTAATATTTTCCACTTTTAAGCATAAACGATAAAGCAATATACACATTGCCGAATCAAGGTAATTGCTACGGGCGGCTGAGGTCATAAACAAAAATTTTATTAATAGATTTTCACTAAAGCTTCTACATTGGGATACTGTTTATGAAGCCACTATGATCAATAACTGCAGGTATTAAATAAAAATCAAGTTTGATAGCAGGTGATCTAGTGTCAGGAAATCCATTCACTAACAAATTTCTGGAGTCAACCCGCACCTGTGTACACTCTTGAAAACACAATATAATAACGAACTGAAGCAAATGATAAAAACTTTAGTGTATATTGGCACAATTGAAAAATTTAACATTTCATTTTTGAGTTCAACAACAATTTCGACTATATTTTGAAGCATTGCTTTCTTTGAACCACGACTGATTATTTTATACCCTTCATATAAGATTGGGCGCATTCTTAATTTAATATTTTGTTTGAAAAATCCAGAAGAAGGAATCAGATAACCTACAAAGTATATAAAATCGTGTTTAGCATCAAAATTTGAGTCCCTTTAGTCCTGCCCATACCTGTATCCGTGACTATAACAATTTCACTTGTTTTCCTTAAAGATTTTTTTCATGCCTCTTTATTATTCTGTGCATTGTTTGCTGTTTCATCAATATTTTAAGGAAAAAATGATATTCAACTCGTTTTGGTGTTCTCATTTTTTAATGGTCACTTGCATTTGATAGAGAAATACATAGAGAGAAAAACTAGTGAAAATATTATAATCGGTCAAGCCCGACCATCAAATACCCTACACCACTTGAAATATTATTCATTTTAATTTTTTTCTTTGAAAAATGAAAAATTTTATTTTTTTTACTCTACTTGTATTATAAAAAATTTCAAAATGTGTAAAATGTCACAAAAAAAATTTTTTTTTTTGGTGAAATCGAATTTTTTTATACTTACTATTAACTATTTTTTACCAAATTTTGACAAAAAATTGTTATATGAGGAGAGGTTCAAATTGCACACAGCCAATTATTAAGCTGGTTAACTATTCTTTAACAAGTGAAAAACAAGTGAAAATATTACTATCTGTTGCCCAGTCATCGAATACTCTACATCACTTCATAAATAAAGACCTCTATTACAACAGGATTTTAAATGGGGAAAGGTTTTAGAAATGGTCCAATCCTAAGACTTTTCAAGAGAGTTCCTCTATGGGCCAATACATATGCTTGTACAAAATTTTATCGAAATATCTCAAAAACTAAACTAATAGGATGTCATGGTTCCCCTGGAGCCAATATATGTCCTCGTCCCAAATTCCATTGAAATATCTCAAAAAAATACGACCTTTAGCTTGCGCATTAATTTATACGGACAGACAAACGGACATGGTTGAATCGATTCAGATTTTGTTATAACTGAAGGTGAGTGTAGCATTTGTACTTTATGAGTTACAAACATCCGCACAAACTTAAAATACCCTTTGTCACAAGTGGTGCAGGGTATAATGACGATTCATGGCATATAGCATGTAGTGAATAAAGGCGCACTTGTTTTTCTAAATTTCATAAAATTGATGGTAGAAGCAACAAAAAACCGGTAAGATATCCTCACTTTATGTGGAGGGTATGAAAGGGGCAGGAAAACAATGAAAAGCTCACATAAAATTGTTTACAATCAACCATGAGTTTGGTTACATGTCGGTGGTAGTTGGTAGTTGTTGCGTTTACCCATACACCTCCTCACAGCTTAAAGGCTTCTTTAATATATTTCCTAATATAATACCTGAGGGGTTTTTAAAATGCCTGCCATAAATATTCAGGGCGCAGTTGCATAACAACCAAAATTAAGTTGAAACGAATTTCCACTTTATATAACATAACCCTAATATGTACACTATAATAGTTTGTGTCTTAGAGATGAAAAATAAACAAAAAGGATATGTTTTAAACATTACGTGCAATTGTTTCACTGTTCTGTTCTGTTGTAACAATAGGTTACAAATTATACTTAATAACTGCTATTTATGCACTTATACGTGCAGTCACGATCTAAAGAGAAAGCCACCCCTTTTTTATTTCATCTTAAAAAATAAATTTGCCTTTCCAATCACTTGCACATAACTTTCCTTTGTTTTGAATCTTTGCGTTTATTATTTATTTGATTTTATTAGAAAACACAATTTCTTAGTCTTTTGTATGAGGCATAGTCTTAAACTAACCTAAGTTTTAATCTTAAACTTTTTGTATTGGCTCCGCACAAATTGTCTAAAGAAACTAACCAATTACTAAAATGCAGAATATTTTATATTCATTATGTTGTTTCTAATAAATATTAAAGCCGGAGTGATATAAGAAGGCCACGTTGTTGAGCCAAAACGGGTTGTTGTGCCTGTGTGTAGGTATAATATATTAAGTAATAAATTACATATACAGGAAATGTATATATAAAGTGCTTGTAAGTAATTTACAAGAGTGAAATAAGGAGCAAGTATAAGGCTCCACACTTAAATTCTGTCCAAATTATTTTTACCGCTATAAACATACTTCATGTATTTTTTCATTGATTGAAAGTTTATTTACATGTGTTAAAAATTGAAATCGATGGCGACGCCCACCACATTGGGAATTATCAATTTTAATGTTTTTATACCCTGCACCCCTTGTGACAAAGAGTATATTTAGTTTGTGCGGATGTTTGTAAAATGCCACACCCAACTTCAATTAAACCGATCAATTCTAAATCTGAATCGATTTAACCATGTCCGTCTGTCTGGACATGTAAATTTGTGCGTAACGTGATTGTCGCGTTTTTTGAGATATTTTGAAGAAATTTGGTGCAAGTGCTCGGAAAGAAACCCTATTGAAAATGGACGAAATCGGACCGTTTTTGAACCCCTTCTCATATAAGGTTCCTTTATAATGGAATGGAATATATGGCAAAAATCGCAACACTTAATTAATTATCTCAATATACAAAATTTGGTGAAGAATTAGCTTCATAATTGCCTGTGCCACATTTGGATCCGTGCCCATTTTTAGCACCCCTTCCCATGTAATGTGAAGGGTCTTATATGGTAATGTCCCGCATTTACTGACACAACGAAACTAACTGTAGTATAATTTGTGCAGCTAAGTGGTGTAGATGTAGTGCATTAAATGGTCGAACTTGATCGACTATAACATTTTTACTTTTTTTATTATAAATAAAGGAGGAAAGAAACGATATGACGGTTGAACGTAAAAATGTGCTTATTGCCAGTCAAAAATTCCACTTTAATATACCTAAGTGGTGGGTATGCAAGATATGCCCAAAGCTACACTTTTACTTGTTACTAAAAAATAAGAAAAACAACATTATAACGTTACATCTGTACAATATATTTTTATGTAAAGTTCACAGGTGAATTTTTACCAAATTATGTTCTAAATTTTTAATTAATTATCATTACTTGCAATAACTAAGAACACACATTAAATGACATTAAATATATTGATAATAAATAATGTAAGGTCAAATAAATTCCGGAGAGGTTGCAACCTTTACAACCACTACGTGTTTGTCATTCGCCCATAACAAGAGAACATAAAGTATGCAAAGCATACTTTATATATATTGTTTGCAACGGCACGTATGAGTAATGTAGTTTATTTGAAATTGTAACCATCTTATATTACAGTCATTTAAAAACACGTAAACTTACTTAAACAGGCGATTAAATCTGTCAATAAAAAATATAAATAATTTTTTTTACATAAAATAAGGGGTAAGAGGTATTTTTCTCGCTACGTGTCTGTTATGACATATTGTAAAAGAAATATTATGCGATGCACGTGCAATAACGTTCATGCATATAAAAAACAAGTAAGAAAACTAAATTTGGCTTAGGCCAAGTCTTAAATACCCTTTGCATTCATAACGGTGGGCGTGCAAAGTATATATATATTGCGCCCTCTAATAGTGTATGTCTTACGCATCAGCTTGGTAGTCTAGTTTTATGGTGAATATGTTTTTTTTTAAATTGTGGATATTTCTGTTATTTGACCATGCCCATTTTCGGCTCATCAGTCAATGGAATAACTATGATTACGCGTACCAAATTTCAAGTCCCTAGGTGAACTTTTGTGGCGCATATAAAGATTTTTATTGATTGTGGGCGTGTCTGTTATCCGACCATGCCCCTTTTTTAGCACATCGATGAAGCTAAAATTTATAGATATGTGTACTAAATTTCAACTCCATAACTCAATTTTTATGGGTGATAAATAGATTTTTTTCGAGTGCATGCAAAAACTAAAAGTGTCTGTACAAAATTTCACCTCAACATCTCACAATTTACGCCCGTGAGAATGCCAACAATAGACAGACACACGGACACGCTGACATACATGTCTAAATCGACTTAGTTTTTATCGCTGATCAAGAATATATATACTTTGTAGGACCTCTGACGCACCCTGGGTGTTGCAAACGGAGGAACAAACTTAGTATACCCTAATCACTAATGTGGAGGGTATAAAAACAAATATGAAAAGAATATGTTTGTCTTGCACTTATGGAGCCGAAGTGTAAATCAAAACAAGTAAAACAACTAAATTAAGCTTAGGCAAAATTTTAAATATCCTCAACAACTACACATAAACGGTAGGCGTGGCAGGTATATGATAATGCCCTTTAATAGTGTATGTATTACGTATCAGCTTGCAAGTCCAGTTTTACGTGGAGTAAGGTTTTTTGTAAATTGTTTGATCACGCCCATTTTTGATACATCGATGGATGGGATAATTATGGATATGCGTACCAAATTTCAACTTCAGAGGTAAATTTTTGTGGCAGATAAATAGATTTTTTTCGATTGTGGGTATGGCTTTTGACTGAGTTTGCCCAGTTTGCAGAGGAGAGTTTGCCCATTCCAAATAGCAATCTTTTATATTTATATATCAAAATTTACCGACGGTCACACTGTTGTGCATGTCTAGAACTATTCGTTCTAGGTAGAGTTTTTTATGCCGATCAAAAATATTTATACTTTGTGGGGTCTTTGACGCCTCCTTCTCGATGTTGCAAAGTCTCTTATGGTATATATTATGCATTAACTCGCAAGTTGTATTTTTTAATAGACAAACGCGAACGCAAGGTCAGCCATGACTAAAACCACTCAGATTTTGCACAATACAATGATAAAATATAATCATTTTAGTATTCAATGTTTTTTTCTTCTTCTTCAATTGTTTGACCGATTTTTCTTATGCTTTTAAGGAATTAAGGTAAAGGGAAGTAAGGAAAAAGCTTACTACCAGGTTTTATATTTTGTACCTTAGAATGAGTTTGGTGTTCCACCTTAAATTATTATGAGTTAAAATTAAGACGAGTGATTACTACTCTTTCTTTAATTAAGAGACTCTTATGTGAACATAGTATCGGGTAATCTACATCTAACCATAAGTCCCTACATGGAATTCTATATGTATTGATTTGTTTTGCTGTATGCAATAATCTGTTACAAGTAGACCATGCGTATGCGTAAGCGTTTGTGTACTTATCCTATAAAGAATATGTGCATGGATGAAGGAAAAGCTATTGAATGGAAATTGCCAACAACACAACGTACATAATAAATTTTGGTTGTGTTGATTGTTTGACATACTTTAAGGTGGCCGTACTTGCATTTACCACCTTACTGTAAGCATACTGTTACAGGTAGTACTTAGATGACTACAAAAATTCAAAAATTACTGCTACATGGTATTACGTAAGTTGTGCATAACTTTAAGTTTTATTCCGTTAACGTATTTTGTTTTCTTCCTTATTATTTTTATAGAAACTTCTACACATACGTTGATATAATGTTGTTGCCCTAATCTCTATGAAAATTTGTTTTTGGAAATGTGCCAAATAATTTGTATATTGTATATATGTATGTGCTGTATATGCTATCCTTTATATTGTACACATGAACACAAAAAATACGTCATATAACTCGCGACCTTATTTAACGAATAAATTTTTCCTCTTTCTACTCCCCTCCCCTCCTCCGCCTTTCGTTTCTTTCCGTGTCAACTTTTCCTCTATCACAACGACCCAACATTTACCGACGAGTAAGTGTGCGCAAATATTTTATTTTATTTATTATAACATAATAAATTTTATAAAGATTTTAATACCCGCTAGAACACATTATGCGGAGAGAGTATGAGGTTCGAAAGGGTGGAACAAACGAACTTCATATATATACAGATGAATTTAAATTGTTATGTTTTGTAATAAACTACATTATTTCAGTTACCTGTAAGGTAAAAACAAAAAGCTGGAAATACACATTGCAGCTTAAATTAATATTTAAAAAAATAACTAAAAATCGATTTAATATCCTTAAAACCACAACCAAGGTTAAATGTTTTTTTCCAAAAAGGATGTCTGTGGGATCAATTTCACAAAACAAGTAAAAAGTCTATATAAAAGTATAAAAGTCTCTAGGCCCTCAACTTTATATGAAAAGTGTGGGCAGAGCGCGTATACAATTTTACATAGTTGCATAAACTAATTTTAGCATAATTTAAGAAGCTAAATAGTGTTGGGTATTAAATGGTCAGGGGTGATCAACTATAACATTTTAACTTGCTTTTTTGGCTGTAAGATTTTTGAAAATTGCCCAAATTAAATAAGACCCAGCGTTAGAAACTAGAAAGTTTTCTACAAAATTTCAACATATGGCATAGTTAGAACCATTTAAATTTGTTCCTAGGAAAAGTTAAGTCTCTAGCGCCTAGGTGTTGCAAATAGTTGTCAATTGTGCTTCATGTTGTCAGTACCAAGAAACAAATAAAATCGAATCGATGATCTTGCCAAAAACTCATTAATCTTAAATACTTGACAAGGTTTCTTTTGAACTTTTTTCTCTGCATAACAAACATTTAAAGAACACACAACATACATCTTGTAGCCTTTAGGTTGAGGGTGTAATAATAATAAATAAATGATTTGCTGTCACATACTTTTTGTAACAGTAAAATGTTTTCTTAGATATGTTGTAACTTTTCCTTCTTTAGAAAGTCATGAATGCCAAAAGAAACTTATAAATTTCTATATTCCCACAAAACCAAAAGAATTCCTTTTCAATGTTTTAAACTGAAATGTTTGTTTAATAAGAAATCATGTGCTCAGCCATCATATCTATAATACCACCACCGCGCTTGTGTTACCCGCCCGTTAAAAGAACATCCCCTGAGTGATTGGTTATTTAGAAAAAAGTATCGTATCGTAAAAAGTTTTCATATTTTCGAAAAGTTTTTCAATTTGAAGGGAAGCACTTTCCAGAAGTGGCTATTTGTAATGTCGTGCAGAATATACGTACAAGTGACAAATTATAGTACATTTGTCAGGTATACTATTTCTCTTCGATGTCATTGATGAAAATGGCAGAAATCCAATAAACATGCTTGCAATTAAAAAAAAATACATTTTGTGCGAAATTCAAAAATATTTCAATAGTGATTAAAACTGTTTAGTTTTGTTTCAGAAAAAAAAAAACAAAGGGGAAAAATCATTCAAATCAATGGCTTTCAAAGCTAATGAGTCTTATTTTGTAGCATAGTGTAAATGATAAAAGACAATAGACAGAAACATGTTCGTTTGTTTATTTTTAAATTTCTCTCATCATATTTCATGGAACCATATGTACCGCATGTGTGTAATTATTATCGATTATGTGCTTATCTGATGATTTTTATCTGCATCAATTAAAGGTTAAGGGTGTACTCATTTTGTCGTGATGTTTGTAAAAAGAAGGGAGCGGAAGCAGATCTCACAATGTACGGAACCGTATCGAATTCTAAATAGTTTTAAAAATGTCTGTATGTCTGGTATTTTCAATTCTACTATTTGGACATAAGAAGAAATTGATCGCAGAACTTATTTAAAGAATAAAGCATTACCAACTACAGACCGCAAGTTGGTAAGCATTCGGAATACGGCCTAAGCTAAATATAACCTTTTTACTTGTTTAATTCTTATTTCAACACAAACATAATTTTTTCACATCATTAATTTATTACCTTGACATGAAATACTACAAAAATATTTCAATATAACTATAATCGATGAGTTTTAATTATCTCTGTACACCTGTTTCATATGCTTCCTCATTAAGTTAATTGTAATTGCTACTTTCATTCGTATTTTCGTTTTTAAATCGAGAAAATATTTAATATTGGAAAAACATAATTTTATTATAAATGAGAGTTTATGCCAATAATCGCAATTGAGTGGAGCAGGTTTGATGAACGGTTATAGTTATTTAACCTCTTGAACCTGGTAGAGCTTGCGAATTTAATTGGGAAATGTGAAAACATATCATACAAAATTTTATATACATTGTATATATCCTTCAAGCGCCTTGGCAGAATGTGGTTTTGAGAAATATTTATTTATTTTGCATTTTTATTCAGCTGATACTTTGTTCCACAAAGGTTAAATCAATAATAAAGAAAAGTGATGGGGTGTATAGTAAGACCCTACAAAGCATATATATTCTTGATCAGCTGAGTTGATTTAGTCATGTATGTCGGTATGTCTGTTGTTGGAATTCTCACGTGCGTAAATTTTGATATATTGAGCTGACATTTTTTACAGGAACTTTTACTTTTTGGATGCAGTACGCTTTTTAAAATGGGCAAAATCGGTCAAGATGCACGCCCACACTCGAAAAAATCTATTTTTCTGCCCCAAAAATTTAACACATGAACTTGATTTTTATTACCCACATTTATAGCTATCCTAGGTATCGATGTGCTAAAAATGGGCGTGGTCGAATAACAGACATGCCCTAAATTTACAAAAAAACGGCCCTCCACATAAAACTCAACTAATACATACACTATTAGAGTGTAGCATAATCGTACATCTACCACGTACACTATTGTAGATGTGGATGGTATTTAAAATTTGACCAAAGCCAAATTTTGTTTTCTTACTTATTTTTTATTTTGATTAAAAGCAACACAACGGTTTAAAATAAGTTCAACGAAGTGTCTAGTTTAAATTGTATAACTATCTCGATGTACAAAAAACATCAAAACTGTGACTATAGATCATAATCACAAATGGATATAATATGCAAATTGATTTCCAATAATTTAAATGTGAGTGGAAAAATGTTCACTTTGAAATGCTTCGAAAGACTTTAATTGCCATTAAAGAAAAAAGGAAAAAAAAACTTTTTTAAACATTAACTCTCCTACCGATGTGGCCGTGGGAATTCTACACTATCCTTCCTCTTCTTGTATCCTCCAAATATATTGGGTGGCAAGCATTTGCAACATCCAGAAACACGTATCAGAGACTCCACGATATATTCTATATATTCTGTGTCGATCTAGGCATTTGTCTGTATGTGCAACTGTTCGCTAGACTGATGTAGTCACTGTAGTCAAAATTAATTTCAATTGACCTAAATTGAACAGTACCTTTTACAGTTTCTGTAAGCGGGATTCTTTTTAAAATAGGCAGAAAGTGTTGGGTTGGGATTTAAAATCCAGCAAGTAGCAGATTTTTTGAAACCGGAATTTCAATGAGTCTTCTGCTAATATTAATAACTACTTTCGAAACGTGTTATGAATAGTTTTTCTTTTACGTGAAGTATTTTCCTAAAGGGGTGCACTTTGCACGGTGACAAAATTCAATTCAATTAACACTGCAATGCCGTTCAACTTCAAACTGTATTAAAACATGAGCATGTTTCACAAATTGTGTGGGGGATTTTTTCATATGAAAAGGAAACTTTTCTTGGTTTTATTACTTTTGATAAATGGCACTTCTCTTACCACAGTAGAAGAACCAGATGTTGATATGTGCCAAATAATAACAAAGTTTGACAAATGGACGAAAATCAGTATTATCTACCTGCACCTTTCATTCACATCCAACCACCCACATTTATATGCGTAATAAAAGTAAAGAGACATTCAATCATTTTATGAAACCATCATAAATTAACAACATTGAAGGGAATAGCATGGTCTTATACTTCATACTCTTCTTATGGCATGGAAGTAACAAGTGTGCTGACAAATCAGAAGAAAATGGGTAAAAAACAAATTTGGCCTAGGCTAAATCTTAAATATCCTCCACATCTAAATACAAAAGGTGGGCGTAACTGGTACATGATTAAGCCATCTAATAGTGTATATATTACGTATCAGCATGCAAGTCGAATTTTAGGTTGAAAAGCCACAACCGACCACGACTATATTTGCCGCATCCATGGATGGGCTCACATTTATGCCAGATAAATAGATTTTGTTCGATTGTGGGCGAGACGACTCCTGGTCGATTTAGCCTAATTTAAATAAAAATTAGCGTGCAGAAACTATAGTTGTCAATTAAAATCAACTTCAGCTCAATATTTCAAAATTAATGACAGTGAGAATGCCAACAACAGGCGGGCACACGGACATACATGTTTAAATCGACGCAGTTTTGGATGCTGTTCAAGTATATATATACTTCGTACGGTCTCAGACGCCTGTGTAGTGATGATGGTATTGGTAGATGGTGGTGCAAATAGAATGACTAACTTACTATACCCCCATAATATATGGAGAGTATAAAAATCAACTTAAAAATTACTAATTGGAAGGGTTTTTTTTGTCCAAAACGTGAACACTACATAAAATTCTCCAGTGAACTATATGAGTATGAAGGCTTGTGTTTGAATACAATTTGTCAAGTGATTGTTGAAGCAAGAGAACGACTAAATAAATTTGTCAATATTAACTAAGCAAGAAAATGTGACTATGATGTAATAACGCATTAAAAGAAAATTCTTTTTTGGCCCCGTTTCTTTTTTACTTTTGATAATATTAACGTTGCTTGCTATACTTATTATTGTAGAAGTTCATTCAAATATATACATTAATTAATGAGCAATTTCTTACTTTTACTACTTTACATGTAAGTATGTAAAAAATATATAGAGAGTTTGTCTTTTCCTATCGAAGTACCAGAAGGTGTCCTTCAAAGTATATACATTTTTGATCAGCTTAAAAATTAGAGTCGATTCGTCTGTGCGTCCGTCTATTTTAGAGTACTAACGGTCGCAAAAAGTAAAATGTTGTGCTTTCATTTTTTAAATTTCTATTTAAAATGGGCGGAATCGATTAAGTTCCACACCCATAATTAACGAAAATCTTTTACGATCAAAAAATTTCTAGGAATTGTATTCATCTATATACTGAAAGTTGGTGAAATTGTATAGCAGACACTTCCACAGCTTGGGTAAGCCGGATCTTGATATAGAATTCCACCTTTCAAGTAAAATGCAACTGAATTAATCGCTAAAGGAACGCTCTTGTTATAAATGTGTAGGACATTCAAGATTTGGATTAGCCAATTACATCTTTTTTGATCTTCTTTTTGGCTATTTGGTTTAATAAAGACTCTGTGGTACCACTACTAATAATAATATATTTCAATTTTTTGCAATGGATATTTTGAGATTTTGCGAACTTTTTTATTTGCATACTTTTAGGCGCTTACGATACATTTTTATACCCTCCACTCTAGTGATGAGGGTATACTAAGTTTGTTTTTTCGTTTACAACACCCAGAAGGAGGTATCAGAAACTGTACAAAGTATATATATTCTTGATCAGCGTCAAAAACTGAGTCGATTTAGACATGTATGTCCGCGTGTCCGTGTGTCTGTCTATTGTTGGCATTCTCACGGCCGTAAATTGTGAGTTATTGAGCTGAAATTTTGTACATATATCTATAAATTTTAGCTTCATCGATGTGCTAAAAATGGCCATGGTCAAATAACAGACACGACCACAATTTACAAAAAACCATATTCACTATAAAACTAGACTACCAAGCTGATACGTAAGACATACACTATTAGAGGGCGCAATATATATATATATATTTTCCACGCCCACCGTTATTAATGGCGAGGATATTTAAAATTTTGCCCAAGTCAAATTTAGTTTTCTTACTTGTTTACTTACACGCCTAGTAATTGTTGATGTAATAAATTAATTAAATATATATATATAAAGAAAAGAAACTTTTACATTAGTTTCCAATTGCGTAATGTACCGTTATAAAAACCCTCCATACATACAACGTACCCTATTAGTGGAAAATTGTTATAAGCAAAATATTTGCAAAAATTTTCTCATATCTATAAATTCCTCTCCCCACATCATTAATGTTTGTGTGTAGATTTTTGAGGGCTACAAAATTTTATTATTACTACTTATTATTACTTTACACAATTTTTGTTATGTTCTTCTCACACCAAGAAATTTATAAACAATATATCTAACAATATATCTTCGAAGTAGGGTCATATTTTTTACTTCATCATCATTTGTGTTTAATATTGTTGCGGACAAACCAGTTGTTTTCCACAAGGATGGTTTGCTTCAAATATTTATAATTTTCTTCATGTTTCAGAAGTAAATCACAAATGTCAATGTCACGAATAAAATTTCTTTCTAGAAAAACATGTTCTTCAATAAGATAAACCGAGACATTCCCCCAACCATCAATAGTACAATTTGATAAATTGAATCTCAGGAATTGTAATTCGGTGGTTTGCATCAAGCAGCTGCCTTTACAATGCCCTTATCAGCTTCAACGAAAGATGATTTATGAAGAAACTCTATCACATGAAAGAGTTGCTAGAAGAAGTTGCTCCCTAATTATATATAGTTTCTAAAGAGATAACAATTTCATTTCTTTAAACAATCTTGTACAAATTCTGTTAAAATTCTCAAACACCTCTAACATCAAATAATTTTTTAGTTTTCCTTTTCAATTTATTTCCCCAATGATTTTTTTATATTTCAACAAAAATACATAGGAGGGAAGTTATACTTTTGTTTCTCTCCAAAGAAATTACTTTTGAATTCAAGTATTTAGCTTAGTTTTCTGGTGTTGTTCTACGATTCATATTTATCCTTCCAATCATACAGCGCTCACGTGCAATCACTACAAATGTTGTACTACCGTACAAGTGGATACATTTTTAAAGATAATTGTTGAATAGTATGTATTGTTTTCCTTTTTATTTTGATTTTTGTTTTGTTGCTGTAGGGAAAATACTCGACAATGATTCTCTATCCTAAAGAATCAAATATAATTATGCACATGCTGCAACATAATAGGTCTTTCAAGATGCAGATCAATTATAACTCATGCTCACGCACATTGTTAATGAAATTAAAAGTGTTGATGGAAGCTGTAAATTGGCTTCTATTAGCAGCAACAATCATATAACCATTGCATCATTTCATATATCACAAGGACTCATGTTGTCAAATTGAAATGCCCAGGATGCAGCTCAAGGGATGTTATAAAGTATTATATACGTTGTATTGTATCTTACCATAAATTGTACATAAACATTCTCCCGGTTGAAAAATTGTGATATCGATTCAAGCCTTTGCAAAAATACAATGTTTGCAGTTTGATATTAAAACGTTAAAGGTGCACATAAACTAAAACAAAATTAAAAATTAAATTTTACTATTTTACTTTTGATTTAATTGAAAATTGTATTAAAATTTGAAAGAATTTAATTTTTACCAAAATGGAAGTCTATTCTGCCTATTAAATAAGTGAAAAAGTTATAGTGGGTCAGCTCCGACTATTTAATACCCCGCACAACTTAACTCAATAAATTATGCTATAATTAGTTTAGATAATGTCGAAGCCCAGAACTATCCTGGCCTCTGCTCACTTTAAGTTGACGCACAACCGCGTGGTACCACTGGTTAGGTGTTTTTACATCCGTTTTGGCAGCGAGCTAACGTGCGCAGCGAAGAGACCGTCGCGCTGGATTTGCAACCTGCCGGCGGTAAAAAACTATTACCATGAAAAGTACAAAGGAGAATAAAATAAAATGGCCTCATCCCCTTGTTGACGATTCGGTACTAAACAAGGTCTCAGAACTTTCGTGTATCATTTTAAACATCAGCATTAAAAAGGTGTTGCGGAATGCTGAGAGTAGTATCAGTGGCACAATCATCATTGGTCGAAAAGCGTGGAATGTTATCTCAGCATTTCCAAGAATTGAGAAAGAATCGGCGAAAATTGGTCTAGCGGTGAACGAGTACAAAACGAAGTATATGGTCTCAACGTGCAGGGATTCGCGACGCCCTGTATCCCTCGCATGATGTGACCGATATAACTTCGAGGTAGTTAGTCTACCTAGGTACAGCCGTAAATATCTCCAATAACGTCAGCATGGAGATAAAAAGAATTATGACTGCTAACAGGCGCTACTTTGGGCTAAGTAAGCGGTTCAACAGCAAAGCCCTCTCCCTTGCGACAAAACTTACACTCTATAAGATCCTCATCGTCCTCGTACTTCTTTATAGCTAAAGCATGAACGATGACACAAAATGATGAGGCTCTTCTAGGCGTGTTCGAAAGAAAAAATTCTCTGAAAAGTCTTTGGCCCTGTACGTGTTGGCGATGAGTTCCTAATCAGAATGAAGCTGTATGTCGCATAAAGATTCAACGTATGCGATGATTAGGTCATCTCGGCCGTATGGATAAAAGTGCTTCAGCTAGAATTGTGTTCGCAAGGGAACCGCAAGGACGTTGCGCAAGAAAAAAGAAATGCCCCGCAAGTGTTATTAACTATTTTTCACAAAATATTGTCAAAAAATATTAAAAATGGGGAGAAATTCTAAAAATAGTTCGATTAAGTCCACTTTCAATAGGGTTCCTCTTTAGGCCAATACATGTCCTTCTACCAAATTTCTTCGAAATATCTCAAAAAATGCGAACTCTAACACACAAATTTAAATGGTCCGACAGGCGGACAGACGGACATGGTTAAATCGATTCAGATTTTGATTCTGAATCGATCGGTATAATGGAATTTGCCGTTTAGGAGTTAGAAGCATCCGCACATACTTAACATAACCTCTGCCACAAGTGGTACAGGATATAAAAACTGTCGTTTATGATTTCAAATCTTATTGTTCACTGAGTCTAAGATAACCAAGTGTTGACCAAAGCTAAATATACTTTTTTACTCCTTGTTTTACATGCTTCGTACAACTTTTCACAATAAAGACGGATGGAGACAGATTTGTCAGTGTTTGATTTATGAAGAAGAATTATTCACTTTTCTTTAACCCATAAATTGATGTTTTCATAAACAATGATGAACACATTTTGTACAATTCCTTCTAAAGACAGCTTAACAATTGTTATGTTAGAAGTACGCAGAACTGAAAATGTTCTCTTCTCCTGTTAGATTTACTAAATTAAATATGTGATAAGAAATAACGTGTAAAGGGTATTTAAACGAATTTTATAATGAATAGTACTTTACTCACAAGTTGACTGCACCACAAACTGGTACATGTAATGTACGTTGATGTTTGTGACTCCTATATGGTAAATAAAGAGTTTTTCCAGAAGTAGTCAAAAATTAACTTCAACGCTGAAGATGATTTTTAGCTGAAATTCAGGATTTTCTTCAATATTCAGCAGAACTCAAGAGGAAAAGTTTGAGCGCTTTAAATGATCAAGAAGCTTCAGTTCTTGAGTTAATTTGATCTTATAATGGTGTAAGCCAGGATTTTGAAAGATTTCCAATTCCTGTGAAGGACGTTGATTTCGTTCATTTTGAACTGAAGCACGTTGCAACATTTTCGGTACTTCGACGCGTGCGTTGTCCCAGTAGCACCGGAACATCCAATAGTGAATATTTTGACTCGAATTTACTCAATAAATCACGCCCAGCCTGTCTGGTGGAAAATTTAATAACGACTCATAATTGCGAGAATAATTTTTAATCATTTCCAATCATTCTAAACTAAACATTTTATCCCTTTCTGACGTTTTGACGATAACAGATCTTGAAAAACGCTCTCATTCGTTCGTATTAAAATACAAAATTGTTATGTTTTTGGTGAAAATCCCATTACCAGATCATCTCTAATTATATCGATCAGCTTATAAGAAAAGCCCAAATCGATATCATCATGTCTGTCCATGTCCAATACTAACTTTGCAACTTAATCTTTATGGTTGTTAGGTCGGTTTTGATCGATTGGGGGCGTGACTTTCAATCGATTTTTCTCAAAATTGAAATTTACAAAGACATTCTCGGACGGATTGAGTTTTTGATGTTTTGGTAAAGGGTCAAAAACTGATACTATTGAAAAAGAAACTGTTGTGCCCAGTTTTATGTCGTCTCCTTATGTAAGGCCATATTTGAACATTTTTTTTAATTCTTCATGTTTAAAAAATACCCATTTTATTTTAATTTTGCAAGTGCCTTGCAAATCATAAGACATAAATATCTAATAAATTTCATAACCTAGTATGTGTTTTAAATAAATGTTAATAATCATTATTGTATGTGTCTGTACTACCCAGAGCTATAAATGTGCATATGCTAATAATTTTCCATTCGAAACAATTAAAACAATCATAATCAGACAGGCGGTCTTTTACTTTTCCATAAATTATAAGCTAACTGTACAACTTTTTTGTTGATGCATCTTTTATTTGGTTAGTTAAAGTGCTCCTTCTGCCAAATCTTTCCATAACATTGTAAACGATGGAAAAACGAAATATAAGTAAGTTACAAGATTTAAATTTTGCTTAAAGCAAATTCCAAATACCCTTAATATCTAAAGGCAAATTGTGGGTATGGCAAAGATGTGAAATAGTTTATGTAGGTATCAACTAACGAGTCCCATTCCCAGCCCATTAAGGTTTTTTATAAATTGTGAACCACCTCGTCCCTATTTTTTTTCAATTTCATAGAACAATTTTTGTGGTGTAAAAAAATAGATTTTTACCATTTGTGGTCGTGACTCTTGTACGATTTTTCCCAATTTAAATGGAAACGCACAAAAACTAATATGTTTTAGTTCAATATTTCAAAATTTACCACACTGAACGTTTTATTACACATAGCCACACAAGACACACAAAGGTCGATGTAGCCAAATTCAGATTTCAAATATATATAATGCATATTCCTTGTGGGATCTTTAACGCTTACTATTGGTTGTTGGAAACGCTTCGACAAACTTAATATAACCTGTATATTGTATAGGGGTTATGACAAACAATTAAAATATTAACTTGCTGATCGAAATATTCTTTTCACAATTCATCAGCCATTCAAGTGAACTTGTGCAAACTTTTGTTTACATTTTTCAATAAAGTTTTTCTACGAATGTTATAAAAAGACTTTCAAGATATTGAAGAATTCTTTTTATTGCTGATAAAAATAAAAGGGCTTCGATATATTCAGTGATGCGGAGGAAAGCATGTATTTGTAGCGATAAGTTTTGGTAGTGAATCTATTAAAATTTACTTACTCGCCTAAAAAAACTTTGCTCTTCATTACTTAATTGCATTCATTTGAAGAGATTTTGTCAAAGCCACAAATAAATTTTGAATGCTATACGAAATTTTTTTGGAACGTAAATGTCCCATTCTAACGAAAAAAAGTAGAGATGGAATACAAAAAAAATTGTCCAATAGTTTAAAATATAAATTACTCACATTCAGTAATGCTGGTTAAGCTTGATCATTGTCCAATACATTACATACACAGTTCATGAAATTTTGTGCAAATGTAATAGAGGTACAGGAAGGAAGAAAGCTCACGGACACGTATATTTTAATACATTACTCACTCATTATTGATTTTAAATTGAGAGTTGTGTTTTTGTTTGTAAAGAAAATATAAATTGTGACATGGAACACTCCTATAAATAGCTACCTATAGGTGCGTTTTATTTCAATTTCTACTTAAGACGGTAAGTATACTCTAAGTATTATTCCGTTTGTAACAACCAGTTGGAGTCCATACGTGTATCTGTTGTTGGTACTCATAGTCATAAATTTTGATATATTGAGCTGAAATTTTGTACAGAAATTTGTAGTATCTGCACGCAAATCGATTTATAAATTGAGAAAACTCGATTAAGAGACATGCCCACACTCGACATAAATCGCTTTCTCTGTCACAAAAATTGGCCCAAGAAGTTGAAATTTGGTATAAATGTTACCACTATTCAACGATATGTCAAAAATGGGCGTGCTGGGTTGTAGTTTTTCAAAGTAAAACTCTACTATTAGGGGGAATCATGTATTTGCCACCCCCACTGTTTGTGAATGTCGATGTGGAGGGTATTTGTTCTAAGCCGAATTTAGTTTCTTTACATGCTTTAAATATATCCACCTTGTATTAGGAGTGCATATATATTTGATCACCATTACATTTTGTCCGTCTAAGTTCGACGTGGGCTTCTTTCAATTGAATTTACTATTTAATTAGTGATTCATGGAATGTTCTTTGAATTGGGCAGCATACTCTACTTAATAGCTTAAATTGTCTCAAGGACACTAGAGGCTGCTCCAATAATTTAAGCAAAGTTTATAGAAGCACATGAATTTACAATTGAATGATTTTATTGCATTTTCTTACGCCTTTGTGCGATGAATTAATGTTATCACCACACGAACCCACAAACAAAAACGCCTTTAAATATTAGTTAGAAAAAGAAAACAAGCAATTAATAAAATATTCTATCTATATCTTATCTTTACAGGTAATGATGCACGTTTTCTTCTTCTTCTGTCACCTATTGCTCTAGTAACGTTTCGGTTCAAGTAAAATATTGTAAAATTAGAGTTTTATATACTTATTCCATCTGTCATATCTTCATATGAGAACTCTTTTATAAATTACACACCACGAATGTTGAGTAATCAAAAGCTCATGATAAGTGAAACAACAAGTAATAAAGCACGCCCAAAATATTAATTGAATACCGAAGGCGTCTATATATTGACCAGGTAAGTAATGAAATCAATTGAGAGGAGAGTAGGAGGACTTTACAAAAGTAACCATTTTATTAGCCACCTTATTTAGTGTACAGCCCACATTTTTTCTCAGTTTGTTTAAAAGTGTATTTGTTATTATGCCAAGACAGTGTATTCTGTAAAACTCAAATACAATCGTTTAGCAATAATACAAAAATGCACAGTTCTGGCTAGTAAGTAAGCATGCTTATGTACATTTGTGTATATACACAAGTGTATATACGCATCTTTATGTAAATGCAGAAGTAGTTGCGTCAGTATGTCAGTTTACAGATACACTGCGAGGAGGATAAAAATGGTGGTCTTGACTCTTCAGCAAATATTTGTAAGCGTAGAGGTGCATTTAATGTAAGTGTTGGAGGCTTTTACATGGCGTGATGTAAGCTTTTGTTTATTTAGTGGCTTATAATCTTAAATTGACAGAAGGTGTTATAAAAGGTGAATTGTGATCTTTGAGCCAAATGAGAATTCATTGCGTTTCCTTTTTTCACCCAAAAAATTTCCCAAAATAACACATTTTCCATTAATTTAAGTGTAATTTCAATGAATGACGGGGAGAAACAAATAGTAAATTCATCGATCAAACATAAAACCTAAAAACCGCAATATGTACTAAAGCTTTGTATAACACACACAGTAATACAATAATTAAGAAGATTTCAAAGTTTTCAAAAAGATTACTTCTTCAAAACGTGCCTATGTAAAGGGTTTAAAATTATTGTAAAAACATTTAATACGTCGTAGACAAAGTTTCAGTCCATTGTGGACGATATATAGATTTTTGTCGATTTTGGTCTTGTCCGTTATCCCACTATGATCATTTTTGGCACGTCAATGGGTAGAATAACTGTAAATATGCGTACCAAATTTTAAGTTCGTCAATATTTGTGGCAGATAAATAGATTTTTGTGAGTTGTGGGCGTGGCTTTTGACCGATTTTGTCCATTAAATAGTGATCTCGGTGCAGAAGCGTTATGACAAAGTGCGTGATCCATCACGCGGTAGAATTTTACACATAAAGGTCGCTTTCAGTCCATTCTTTTAAAATATAATAATAACATATCTTTATATTTTCAGCAATGACACATATACCAAAAAAAAAAAAAAGAAAACAAAAAAATGTCGCTAAAATGTAATTGAATAATAAGAAAATCAGTAAATCAGTGAAAAAAATGGGGGAAAACCAAAACGCTTCGTTAGATTCTAAGTAAAGTCACCAACTTTCAAATTTTTGTACAAAATTTTATGGTAAACAACGCCCACACTGACATACAGTGTCGGAGAATTAAGTTATAGTGTTAAAACAATCAAAAAATCAACGAAACCAAAAACCCACACTATTCATATATTAGTTTAAATATGCAGCAATAGCGAGAACGGCAAAATCAAGGATAACCACAGAATAATGACGACGTAATGGGTGGTAGTTTTGCTGCACCGCCACGGTATGCCCAAGAACAATTGAAACCAGAACCAATACAATTCACTGCAACGACAACAACAATAACCATAACAACAACCACAACAACTAATTTAAACAACGTCTTAGTGGTAAAAGGTGAAAGCATTAAACAGATGCATGAAAAACTCTTAGATAATGATGGATGCGAGGCAACGTCAGAAAAGGATAAGAATGATAAAACCAAAAGTAAGCAGTATAAAGAAACGAAATTTACTGAGCGTTTGAGAAAAAGTTTTCGACGCCTTGAACAAAATTCTTTTGAGGTAAAGAGGCCGGAAAAAACGAAAACCCAGGAGAGATCGTCCACCAGTATTTTGAAACCTTTGCAAAAACAACTGAAAAGTTCAGTTTCGATTTTCTCTTTAACTGCGAATTTACCGGGCTTAGGCGGCCACATAAATCCCGCTTTATTATTAGACAGTCCCGATCCGGAGTGTACACCACCCGAATACGCATACCGTCACTTGAGTAGTGTGGCTACCACAAATTCTAGTACGTCCTTGGAAAGTAATATTTGTGAGTCACCGTCAACCAGTATTAGCTATTGGGCGTGGCATATAAATCATTCAAACAACAACAATATGGGTAACGAAATAAGCAGCGGTATTACCACTACGACGACCACCACCAACAAGAATGCGAAGCCGTTGTGTGTGGCAGGTGATCTGAGAGAATATTCGATGGAGAGAGGTGCGGAAAATAAAAGAACAGCGCCACCTTCTACGGCAGCAAAGTCGTCATCGGTTACTGAAAGTAGTCGCAGTTGCAGTACAGCCAGTGATATCACTAGTAAAGGAGCGAAATTGACACGCTTACAAAACTTACTTTCTAGCAAATCCAGCAATGAAAGCTCCAAAGGCTTCACTATCTCCTCCTTCACCTCTTCTTCAGGAGAATGGGAAAATTTGTGCGCATTCTCCTCCACCACGCCCAATCTAACCATCGAAGAAGATGAAGAAATCAATGAGTTTACCTTAAGTGAGAATCACCTAAAGAAACCGGACAGTGTGGCGGAAGATAATGTTTCTGAGGCAGGCAATTACTATCAGTATACCTTGGCCTCACCTAGTAATCCTTTTCTACCAGAAATAACCGCTCGCACCTACCACAGTGCGTACGATGAAATGAGCGAATTCCGAGAGTTGGATGAAGAACTGGATGAAAATGTTACCTCAGTGAAATACCGTATAGGCAGCTATTCAGCTCAAATGCCGACACCCAATTATAGTAGAGCCGGATCACAAGAGTCAACACATAGTGATGGGATGCCACACCCATATACAGCTAGTGGTAGTAATCGGGCACTGTCATCGTCTTCGTCTTCCACGCCGGGCCGACACAAAAGAAAACTGTTTAGTTTGAGCACACCAAACAAATTGAATTTTTCTCAACACCAACAACACCGCTTTCTACAACAACAAGAGCAATCATCACATTCTCCGGTAGCTCTGACTGCTGGCACCACAGAAACCTATGTATCCTCTTCCTCCCGGAAATCATCCACTTCATCGGCAAGTTTGGGGCGTAATTTGAATCCTTTTAATTCTAGTGCTACGATAGCGACATCTCCCCTACCGAAACGTACATCGTCTGGCAGCAATTTAAATAAACGCAACCGTCCACTGAAGCAAGCAGCCATCACATCACCCACAGCTAATGTACCATTAATAAAAACAACCGCAAATGTAGCGAAAGACTTAAATGCTCGGCACGAGGAATTCCTGAGAGCCACTACGCATGTATGCTTGGTGGTGCCACCACCATCGTGTCGTTTACAGGTAAATGATTGCATAAGTAGGTGGTTAAAATCATCTCCCGTATTAGAGCCCCACCTGAGATTTACCGCTTGATTGAATTGCAAATGAATTTTGATTTCTATGATTTTGAATTTTGATTGATTTTGTAACTTTTTGTAACGACATTAAAATAAATATGTATTTACTTTTTAATTTAAAGACTATTTTTTGGAAATATTCATATTTTGCATTTCACTAGCCTTTAATAAGAATCGATTATTTATACTTTCTCCCCAACATGTCATGTGATTGTGTTTCGTTTAGTTATTGTGATTTACTTTAACGTTGTAGTATGTACTTATATATTTATGTTTCTAAAACGATTTTGTACAATTTTCATGGTAAATTTCTTAACGGACGTTGTTACTAATTAGTTCGACCCTACAGGCGAGTTCAAATCCAACCGCAAATAAATGTTGCATGAAGATATAATGTAAAGGGTATACTAATAAAGTTCTTTAAAATCAACAGCCATTGTCAACATAGAACAGACCAATCTTACATTAACACTCAATAACTGGAATAACAAATTTACAGCAACTGACACAAAAAGACAAAGCTCTGTTCTTGCGAAACGTATCTCTCATTATCTAATTTTATTTATTTGACATTCGTAGGTGTGTTTTCTACAATTCATGTACCTGCCCTCATTTATTGATTCTTTTAATGATAAGACCTGAATGAAGATAACAAACCTTGTTAATGCTTACTTCGGGACTTGATCAAATCAATAACGCACATAAAGGTAATTTACCAATCAACATTTGAGGGTTGAGTACAAATACAAGAAAACATACTTTATTTGTCCTGCTTCGAAGAGGTTTTCTAATTGTCTTTTGTGTAAAAGTGTAATAATAATATAATAATAAGTAGGAAGAAGATTTAATTCGATTAATAAATTTATTCGAGAAAGAAATTTGCCTTACGCTAAATTTTAAATACCCTCTACATCAACACAGAAATGGTGGGCGTGGCAAATATATGATTACACCCTCTAATGTATTACGCATTAGCTTGTAAGTCGAGTTGTACGCCGAGTATGGTTTTATAATATCACTTAAATAAGCCCAACAAAATTTTAAGTTCACATGTGTGCGTCAGTTAAATAGACTTTTGTCAGTTGTGGGCGTGGGTTTTGACTGATTTTGCCCCTTAAATAGAGATCTGCGTGTAGAAAGTAGAAGTGTCTGTATAAAATTTCAGCTCAATGTTTCAAAATTTTTTACCGTGAGAGTGCCAAGAACACATACATGTTTTGATCGACCCAGTTTTTAATGCTGATCGAGTTTAATATAAGTAAATATAAATATTTTGCAAAGCCTATGACGCCTCCTTCTGGGTGTTACAAATGGAATAACTAATTTAGTATTCCTCCCATCCTTATCGTTTTTACGTAAATTGGAAAAGATACATTTCATAAATTAGACACTCTATTTGTATTTCATAGTTATTCAATATTACAGAAGAAATATAAAACAGTACGATTTTCCTAGCAATTGTAAGACTAAGAAAACGGTACGTGGATATGATAAGAAATTACTTTATTAGATCAAAATGAAGTATAGTCCATTATCGACCTAATTGACCTTTCTCCTTCTAGGTGTTACAAAAAGAAAGGCAAACTTGGTATTCCCTTGTTTTGAATTCTATAAAAAGTAAAACCAATTGGCTTAAATAACGTGAACACTGTTACTTTTCAAAGGAATGATGTCATTTGCTTAAGACACTTTATTTGCTGACTTTATGATTGCAACCCATTCCATTAACACAAATGGTATATTAATACCATGAAAATCGAAAGCAAAGAAGTGATATGAATTAAAATTTTAACTTCATTGGTTACACTTGTACTGATTAAAATCATTTCCAATTAAGAGAAAATCTCCAACATTAAATTAAAAACGTTATATTAGCAAAAGTTTAATATGCACTCAAACCTTCTAATAATAAAGCCTTAAAAAATTATTATGCACTCTACATTAAACCAAGTTTGCCATTCAGTTTACAACTACCAAAAATACATTATATGTGTGTATATGCAACTTCTATAGCTGAGCTGGCTAGTCATTTCCGTCCATATGTCCTTGTGAAGCCATACGCTCCAAAAGTGCTTCAAACTTCAATTACGCATTACTTCCGATCTAAATGGGAGTGTTGGAATAGAGTGTCCTAAAATTCACAACATTTTTGTAAGGTAACGTGTTGCCAGCAGAAAAAATAAAGCATGACAGCCGACAGTTCAGCGTAATTAGAAAAGAAGTAACAACGTCAGCCATCAACCTTTTTATTTGACTTATAGGGCAAAAAATAGCAGTTTTCAATATTTTTTATTAAACTTCTAACTAAATACTAAACGTGCAAGCTTTGAAGCAGATTAATCAATGAAATGTGTTTTTCTACAAAATATTACTGAAATAAAAGGTGCAGGGAATTGGGCGTGATCAACTATAACACATTCACTTATGTGTTTGCATTTAAACAGAGCTTCACCATGACTCGTATGAATTATTTTCATTACTTACTTACACGTATTGTATTTCGATTTCGATTTCTCTTTTCTGTTTTTTAGTTGAAATCAAAAAGTCTTACCCACTTGGATGGCCTTCAAACAGAAGTGATTTATAATAACACTAAAAGCACCAATAATGTAAGTTGTGATTTATTTTAGTTTTTTCTCTTAGTGCGATTTAAAAAATTAAAAATCTCTTCAAATAAAATTTTTTGCTAAGAATTCAAAAAAGTCATCTTTAACGTTTAATTAGAAAAAAGAAAAGTGTTCTTCTATATTTAAATTTGTTGCTTTCAACCTCTTATTACACCCTCTTGTTGGCTGCCTCATCAACGTAAAATTTAAGATGTCAGGTGCCACGCCCACAATTGACAGAAATCTATCTAACAACGACAATGTTGGCAATGTTAAAATTAATTGGATACGTATATACAATTACCCTATCCACTCATGTGCCTAAAGGTGGGCGGGGTCTTATAACAGACACGCTTTTAATTTACAAACAAATTTTTGATGCGTAACAAATGCTTTAAAAGTTGATAAAAGGGGTTATGTCCCACATTTTACTTTTAAATATGGAGAGTATGGTTTACTCCTTTTTACTCTATTTTATTTTATTTTAATTTATTTTATACTCTGCTTTAAAAATAGTTTGGTTAGCTAGACTTCTTAAACATAAAATGGGCGTATTTTTTGTGTTTGTATTTTGTATTATAAAAAACTTTCGTATATGTTTTGTCAGTGTATAGACTTCGTCCGGTTTGTTAATTTCAGTTTCAATTTACTTTTCAATAATAATAATGGTGGGTATCCTTGATTTGGCTCACGCTACATTTTCTTCCTTTTTAGGTGTTTTTACTTCAATGCATTCTTAAAAATTTCATTTTCAATATATGTAACTCCTGCCGCAATATATTTAAAAAAATATTGAATTTTATGATTATCTTTATATACATATCGACCTTATTAATAATCACCAACTTTTTCTGTTTTTTCTTGTTTCCGTACGCTTAAACCGCTTAACTTACACTAAATGTTCATGTAAATATTGAAATGTTTACTTTTCTAATATTGCACTGCACTGTACAAGTAGATTATAGCCAATGTAACAACTACACACAACACTATTACTACAGCTACGCTGAAAACAAATTCTCTGATTTATTCATCATTATCACCTCTACCACCACCACCTTCATTCTTACAGTATCAAATAAAACAAAGTTCACTTTTACTAGGTCGAGCTACTTCAACCTCACACCATCGTCATCATTTTAAAAATACAAAGCGGGCGTCATATTCACCACAGAAATTTTCTAATCGCTTAACACCCACAATTTTCACACCATCGACCACCACAACCAAATCATTATCCAGTATATTAGGTGCATATTCAACGATTACCAAATCAAACACCAATATTACAGCGGCTGTGAGCTGTTGCAATAGAATGTATTCTGCCCGCTTGGGTCATACGTACCCCTATTGCGGTTGTAGTGCTCTACAACCACGCTCTCATCATTATTGTAAAAATACATTTCAGAGTGATGCTTCCACTACAACTTCATATGATCTAGGAATTGCTTCTGCTCAAGGCAGCAGCGGTAACGTTTATGAGGCACTATGTGTTGCTTCTGCCAAGACAGCCATCTATTTGCCACCACCCTCGGATGGTAGGGTTATACCCACAAGTTATAAAAATAAAAATTCCTTTTTACAACGTTCAAAAGCAATGCTCGCACGCAGCGAGGTGAGTGTCTTAGATAGCCTTCATTTCAAAATCCACCATCCTTAATTCGAACATTTAAGTACATATGACTTTGTCAAAACGTTCCAACCAAAGTTCAGAAAGAGGTTCCGAAGAACCTGCAAAGTATATATATATGTATAATCTGAATCTAGCAATCGCGAACTGTACATAAATGAAAATCTCGGTTTTAATCACAACAAGTAAGAAAACTAAATTTGGCTTAGGCCAAATCTTAAATACCCTCCATATCCACAATGGTGGGTGAAGCACATATATATATATATAGCGCCCTCTAATAGTGTATAATATTGCATGTATGAGCATGCAAGTTTACTTTTACGTTGAGTATGGTTTTTTTGCAAATTTGGGCGTGTTTGATTCTTTCCATTTTAAATAGCGGTCTGCGTACAAAAAGTATCTGTATAAAATTTTAGCTCAATATCTCAAAATTTACGCCCGTAAGAATGCCAACGGACGGACACACGGACGTACATGTCTAAATCGACATACATACATACTTCGACGCTGATCAAAAATATATATACTTTGTAAGGTTAAGGTCTGTGGCGCTCTCTTCTAGATGTTGCAAACTCAAGAACAAACTTAGTACATTCTTATCACTAGGGTGGAGGGTATAAAAGTGGAAATTTTGGTATAAAAATTGGTGACAATCGATCAACTGAGGAACAAGCAATTATTGAGGCCTCTTTCGTATTATCTTTAAAGTAAAAGTGAGAAAAACTTAAAAATTTACTCCTTGAAGCACTTGGATTTGGCATAAGTCAAATAATTTTTTTATTTGTTTTATCTTGAGCCTCCTTTTTTCTTTGTTGTGGTCTTTTGGTTCAATGTTTTTTTCACAAATTGCCTTCTTAATCCTTTAAAAACCAAACGGTGCAACATTGTCATTATTTGAATTTTCTCGCAACTCGTATAAACAATATTTTATACCATTTTTATTCTTTTTCTGTTATCTATACCTTTTACAAAGGCTAATGCAAAACATTGCTAATTAAAATCTAAATTATGCAACAGGTGGCTTACATTAATGCTAAAGCATTACATGCATTAAACAAACTTAAACGAAAGTGGATTAATCGGTCCAAATCGTACAGTAATTTACTACAAAATTTTAGTGGAAAAATAATAACAAAATGAAACTGAATCTCATTAAATTTTATCAGGTTGGATTAGAGGTACAGTTCGTCTTAAAAAGAAAAGTTGTGCGTACTCTGCATATATACAAAATCAACAATAAATATACTTAGTCCACTTCTATTTTAATAAAGGGTATATGGACCAATACTATTGTATTTAAAACAAAGCTTCGACTTTTGTTTAGATGCATTTGATGACATATTGACTAAGAATTGTAGGTATTGCTTCATAAAGACTCATGTTAAACGCTATTTTCACAAACATCAAACATGATCTACTCTTAACAGTTCCGAAATGTTTGAAATAATCTAAAAACCAGAACATTGGAACGAGAACTTATTTACTCCCCCAACAATAGATTTTTTAGTTTTTTGACTTAATCAATTACAACAAAGAAAATCTATTTATCTAAATTGAATTATTGAGTTTAAATTCGGTACATATAATTATTCTATTTATCGATGTGTGCCAAAAATGGGAATGGTCGGCTAACAGATACGCCCACAATCAGCAAAAATCTATATATCTGCCACAAAAATTTTACCTATGAACTTGATTTTTGTTTTAGCTATCCTACGTATCTATGTGCCAAAAATGGGCGTGGCCGAATAACATACACATCCACAATTTACAAAAAAACCATACTCTCTGTAAAACTCAACTCGATCGAGCGAAAGCTGATACGTAATACGTACACTATTAGAGAGCATAATCGTATACAAGCCATGCCCACAATTGTAAATGTGGATGGATTTTAGATTTGGCCCAAGCCAAATTTAGTTTTCCTACTCGTTGAAAGTGATCTCCCAATTTCTGTAATACAGATGGACAGTTTGCTAAAGAGAGTAAATTTTATTTCGTTGTGGCTAAAATGTACTGTGGAGGGTATGCTTGATTTAATTTTACCCAAAAAAGCTCTTTTTTATTCGTTTCATTTAAATTTTATTATTACATTTGTAATTATAGTTATGATATTATAGATTATTAAAAATTGCAAAAATACTTTATATGGTTATACCCTCCACATTAGTGATAAGGATGTACGAAGTTTGTTCTTCCATTCGCAACACCCAGAAGGCGACGTTAGAGATCCTACAAAGTATATATATTCTTGTTCAGCATCAAAAACTGAGTCGACTTAGATTTGTGTATCCGTGTGCCTGTTTGTTGTGTGAATTTTCACGGGCATATAGTTTGAGATATTAAGCTGAAATTTTGTATAAGCCTTTTAGTTTTGGTTTAGCAATGTCGGTCAAGAGCCATTGACCTATCCTATGAGCTTAAAACTTGGTGTGTATATCTTCAAATGATCCCTTCATTGATTTGCCGAAAATGGGCGTATTCGAATAAAAGATACACTCATAGTCGACAAAAATCTGTATATCTGCCACGAAAAATGACCTATGAATTTGAAATTTGTTACCCATATACATAGTTATTCCATTCACTGAAATGCCAAAAATGGGAGTGGTCGAATAACAGACACGCCCACAAACTACAAAAAACCATATTCACTTAAAACTAGACTTGAAAACTGATACGCAAGACATACGCTATTAGAGGGAGTAATAATATACCTGCCACGCCCACTATTATGGATGTGGAGGGTATTTAATGTTTGGCCTAAGCCAAATTTAGTTTTCTTGTTTATACTTTTTTTTAGGTACCTAATACGGAATATTTTTCGGTGAGTTTTTGTACAGAATCCACTTATCAAGAGGACGAATTTTTCCCAGCCACCAAAGATGTTACCTTAGGGTAAGTTTTCTCTATCTTCCAAGTTTTTACTGCAATATGCATAAACAAATTTTTCGTGTTAGGATTGCTTTAAGTCAAGCTTTAAGAAGACGTAATTTAAGTTTATCCAAATTGACCATAACCGATACCACTAATCGAACTACCAATTTTTTAGAAACAGGTTGGTAGCTAAACATATTTTTTCAAATCGAGAATTATTTATAATATAATAAGTTTCCATTTTTAAAGAATCATCCTTTCTGAACAGCTCTTTGGATGAAAACACCGCAGTAGAACATTTGGCCGGTCATCACTTGATCATAACCGATAAAGAGGGTAGTCGCCAAACTTTACATAAAGCGAATTCATTTGTAGGTTGAAATGCTATTACTTTTTACAACAAAATAAAGTAAGAGGCAGTTATATTTTTAGGGATCTCATGCCAGACCTCCCGGCCTATTTTCTGGTGACTCTACTGATGAGTCTAGTGATCCAAATTTAACTGGAAAACAATTGAAACAACGTTGGTCGGGTTTGTTTGGTGTTAAAAATCCGCAACAAACGCAACTGTGTGAATTGTTGAACAATTATTCCAAAAATGGGGTACCCCAGAGAACTACCGCTTTGCATAATTTTGAACATCCGCAATTGGACAGCGCTATAATTTATTTAGATAATATGCATAAATCTTGGAGGGATATAGTGGAATGTTCGCAAATGAGTGACGGAGAAATACGCATACAAACAGCAATTTGGGAACTGGTAACTACAGAAGTGGACTACATACATTGTTTGCAAACTGTAACCGATGTAAGCAATTATGTTCTTATAAAACAATGTCGAATGTGATGCATCTAATAAATCCTTTTAGTTATTTCTTGCTTGTCTAGAGTCAATCCAAATGGAAGGTTTACTGCAAGATGTCGATCAACATCGACTCTTTGCCAACATACGTGATATTTGTGAGGCGAATTTAAAATTTTGGACTTTCCACTTATATCCAATGGTCTCCCACAGCATTATCACGCGGGAGCCGCTACACATTGGCTTCTTCCAGACAGGTTTTATACAGTTTGCCCAAATGTTTGCACCGTATAAAAAGTATTGCGCTGAACAAAGCAGTTGTCAATTTTATTGCAAGGACTTGAATCGAACCAACTCACTGTTCACTTCATATTTGGCCTGGTGTGAGTCTCAAAAAATGTGTAACCGTTTGCGGTTAGCTGATATTTTAGTAAGACCAATGCAGCGCTTAACCAAATATAGTTTACTATTAGCAGCCATTAAGAAACATTTAACAGATATTGAAGAAATCGAAGCTGTCGATATTATGGTGAGCTTTGAAATGAAAAAGACGTATAAACATTTTTATTAAATACTATTATTATTTTTAGTTACATGCAACAGAAAATTTCGTATTTAGTGTTAATAATCACTTGACTACCCGCCAAGAAAGTGAACGTTTAAAAGGTGTTATGGCTCGTATAGAATCTTATGATGTAGTGGTGGGTGTTGAAAAACTGTTTCCGTTGTAAAATATTATAATTAATCATGAGGTTTTTTTTATTAGGATACAAATAACGAGCAATTGGACAAAATAATCAAACAATACAGTCAAATGTTCGACTTGTGTGGACCAATGAAAGGTTGTGCCCCTCATCATGTACGCCATTTATTTATGGAAGGTGATCATAAAATCAAAGACATTCATGGAAAAGCCGATGTGCACTGCTTCCTATTAACGGACATATTGCTAGTGTGCAAGTCTGTAGCGAAAAAAGGCTTGGGGACTTTGAAAGTGATACGTCAGCCCTATCTCACCGATAGACTGATTGTACACCATTCACACAATGTATTGTCTTGTGTTTATTTAAATGAATTCCAAGTAGTTACAACGGCATTTACTTTGCACTGTAGCGAAGCAAAGAATTGGTATGAGGCTTTAAAACGTGCCAAAATCATTTATACACGTTTAAAACAATGCTTGGGCACTAATGGCGATAATAATATACGTTATACCGGTGGTGGTAGTATAATAAGTGGTGGCACTATTGATTCATTGAGCGTGAAAAAATCACCCGTGAACTCTTCAGTTTGTAGTCATGTAACAAGTGCTAATAATAGCCATAGCGGTTCAGTGGAATGGAATGATTCACGTAACATATCAGCAGATTTTGAGAAAACCAACTCTTTATCTAGTGATGAAGGTGGCAGTTATTTGGGTAAAAAGAAGTTATTTATTGTTAAATAGCGGTAATTTATTTATTTAATAATAAATGTCTAGGTGTTCATGGCTGCCCTATAAAAGTTAAACCAATTACCACCATAAGTCCGCAACAATTCAAAATCATTCCTACCTTAACTAGCAAAACGTTAACAGTACAACCTTTGAATCATTTGGTACAAAGTTTACCTAATTTAACGTTACATAATTCACAAACGTAAGTAGATGAAAACAGTACAATAATATAGCGGTATTTACTTTATAATAAATATACAATTATACAATATAATTACGAATATATACAAAAACAAAGACTAACTTTTTTTTGTCATTTTTGCGTTTCATTTTGTTTTACTTATAGAAACATGTTAATGGTGCCCAGCTGTGGTACCAATCATTCGGGTACCGCATTATTATATGCCAGTCATAGGGGTATATCATATCCACCCCCTAGCCCCACCAGGTAAAAAAAGAATGCCTCAATTCTACAGGTTGTATATAACATTTCTTTTAATTATTTATAGAGTACCTTTACGCAGAGCTATGGCATTTTCCAGTTCTATAAAAAATCCACCTCTTCTTAAAACACGCAATATTACCTCACAAAATAGCATCAATTGGCACCAAATACCTGCTACACCCACACCAACCACTAATCCACAATATACTTTGTTAAACCAGCCAGTTAATATTAGTACAACTTCAAGTTCTATTGCTTCCAATACTACCGCTAATGTTACAACAACACAAATGAACTCCTTAAGTTGCAATACAGACGTTACATTGAGAGACATGGGTGGTAAATTATCATTAGGTAATAACCAAAATTTGTCATCACGATTATCAACAAATTCCGAAACAGACATATGATAATCAATAACCCTGAAAATAACCAAATTACAATAATAAGTAGTGAGATATTGTAGTGTATGTAATTGTTTTTACCATTTGGTATATAATAAACACATATTCATTATATCCTCCATTAGTGCGAGGCTTTAGAGTTGAGCTTCTCATTCGAGTCTTTCAAGGCCAAAAAAGGAATATTTTGAATTAAATTCTATCCGGCAAGGGGTAAAATCATTGATTGTGGTTCTTTTAAAAATAAGAAGAAGAACAATTTTGCATTCAGATATACCATACATAACACCATTAATTTTTTTTTTCAATTAAATGTTTTTTCATTTTGAAAATTTTTGAAATTTTTTTTCAAAAATAACAGAATCTTCAGATTTTTGACCAAATGTAATGCTTACTCTAAAAACAGTTTCTTTATAACTTCTTCAGTAATGAAAATGAGAACCCTCCCCGTACAACGTATTATTTTAAAATAAATATTTAAAGGGTGAACATTTTAATTTTAATTTTTTTTCAATTCTTGAGTTGGACGCAACCAGTTTAGCCTATTTTTACACACACACATACACACATACGTACTTACGTACATACATACATACGTGTAGAACGTATTAACTGACAAAATATCCTTTGACTTTATATATATATATTAAAATAATGTATTAAATTGTAAACTATAAAATTCGTAGAATATCTATAAAACTAATCTATCGACAGATAAAACTATTCAACACTGTAAGAGCAGAACAACAATTAAATTAGTAATTACATAAGATAGGGATCACTGTATATAATAAATTGTTTCCATAAACTTTAGTAAACTTTTAAAAATTCATGTTATTTTTTGTAAAATATATTTTTTTCTTTCCTAGAGCGAAAGTAATAAAATGTAAAGTTCTTAATAGTTTCAACTGCTTAAACATTCAAATGAAGTATTGTTTGTGTTACACATTTAATTTACTTAATCAAGCACGTATGTACTAATAATTTATTTTTATATACATATTTGTAAATAATTGTAAGGATATATACGTTTTTTATTTTGTATATAATGATGAAAAGTGAAAAGCAATTGAATGTTTAGCAATTATTGTATTGTGCAATACCACTTAGTCATAAGCAATAAAAAATATATCAATAGTTGCGAAAATAAAAAAAAAATGTCCAATTGAAACCTATTTCAATTCGGGTGGAGGCGTAAAAATGGTGCGATTCATTCACAGAAAAGTTTAAATTACTTTCATTGCAACAAACTAATAATAATTCATTTAAATAATTTTTTTTACAAATACTTATTTTATACTATCTTTATATTGTTAATTATTATTATTTACATTAATAATACGCATAATAGAATTAACACAATTTAAATATATTTCGTAAAATCACGATTGGTGTTTTTCTGTTGATTTTGAGCTTCTGCCGAGTTGTCACCCATATCGCCTGTTGCAGTGCCACCTTGATTCTGATTATTTTGGTTTTCAATCAACTATTTATCAGTGAGGTAGGAAGATAGATAGAATGACAATGTAGAAGAGTAGACTGAATAATAATTTTTACACTTTACCTTAGCACGTAATCGTTTAATGGTACGCAATCTTTCCAGCCAATTAGAGGCATACGGCTTTTTCGTTTGCAAACTTTGATAAACATGAGACGCCAACTAAAGAAAACAATCTTAAATAGAGAAAATATGCTTTTATGCCTCAATTGAAACATTATATCCTACATTGGCATGCAAAGCTAACTGTCTAGCTAAGAGTGGAGCGCTACGATCTGACACGATCTTCGGTTCGGGGTGGCAAACAAATTTTGCAATTTCCGGTCTGGCTTTTACATATATGCGATTGGTGTTTAATTCCAAGGGTTCAACAATTACACAAGCGTAACTAAATTGGCCCTAAAATTAATAAATTTTCGAACATACATTATATAAATATATTATACAAAAGAATTAACTGAGCTACACAATTTACACAATTTTATGTGGTTTGATACAATTTCAAACTTAGCAACCAATCAACCGTGCAAATTGAGAGTTAAGTGCATATAATTTTATTTACTATCTTACAGATATTGTATTGAGATTGTACTCCTCACCGCTTTCATTATACACAATATTTACGTAGTCATTACCAATATGTTTTTTCTTCTCATTACAATTCGGATCTTTGGATAGATTTGTGGGCATCAAGGTGGCCACATGAAAAGTAACCTTTTAATAATAGTATTTAATGAATGATATTTGTATAACTCTGGCATGCGTTTGTACATACTTGCACAATATCGTCTTTCCATACATAAGTGAATTTGCCGTCCGCCCCACCTGTGTCCAAGTTAATAAACAAATTCTTTTCAGCGGCCTCTTTTAAGTTCACCAATGTGCCAATATTACGTAAAAACTCTACGTATTTAGTGCTGCCATGAGAATTGCGCAGTATTTCAATAACATTATTACATTGTCCCTGACCAACATAGAGAACACCAATTATATGCGATTCAAAGGGCGGCGTCAAGTCTAGCAAATTAATGCTTGTCATATGTTTCTGGGGCACTTTGATGGGCGTATCTGTCATTTGTAATTGGCCCGTGTTATACAGTTGCAGAAATACGAAACTGGGATTCATGCAGAGTTTGGCGCTTGGCAGTGGCTTAGTGCTGCCGCTAAAGTTGCGTAAAGTGTGAGTAATTGGGCGACCTTTACTATTGTTCACTTCACGCACCACCGAAATAGTTTTTGACCTTACACGCATTATATCTCCGTTGTTGTAGTCGTTATTATTGGCATAGGTTATAGAAGGGGTGGCCGTGTTTATGGTAATATTACCACTGGTAGATTTGGCCAAGCCCTGATGGGAACCGAATGATGTAGACTTTTTGGCAGTGGCGTGTTGTTTATCTAAACGTGGCGATAAAGGCGGTTTATTAAAACCTTTGTCTTCGCCGCCAGGCATGGCAGTTTTTAGGGATGTAGTTGACACGGATGGTTGCACTAAAGTTATGCCTCTTGCTGAATTTTGTGTAACATCATCGGCTGACAATTGTTTGGGTAGCAAAAAATTTTGTTCGGGAGCTTTAAGATTAGCTTGAACATCGCTTAATTGGGGTGGCGTTAAACCAGCTATTTCCTCAGGTATAGCGTCACAACTGACTTTACTGTATTGTACGTTTTTCTTTTTCTGTTGCAATTGTTGCATCTCTCTCTGCTGCAATTCAATCTCTTGCTGTTCTTGATGCAATGGTGCAGGCTTGCTGCTTAGAAAAATGTTGCGCCAACTAGAACTCATTTCTGGACTGGAGTTGACACGTCTGACTGGTTTGCGGGAACGACTGTCATCACCGTCAAAAACCATGGTGTCCTCGTCGGCTTCGCCATCACTCACACTACCAGAAAGAGCATCTTTACCACGTTTACTTGTTGCCGTTTTCTTCGGTATATCTATAGCTGCTGTACCAGTTGCACCAGCCGCTGATACTGCGGTGTTTGAGGAAGTGACCTTTCCTTGACGTTGCAAAGCTCTTACCTTGGAAATAGCACTGCGTCGATCTGCCAAGGTTTGATTATCAGTCAAGCTATCCTGCTTTATCATTTTCGAAGGCTCTTCCGCCTGCACAGATGTCTTCGTACCATTGTGACCCGTTTCTAATTGAGGAAAGTCTGGCCCGTATATGGTACCATGAGAGCTGGGTAAAAATAATGATATCATATTACTAAAAGGTATGTCATGACCGAAGCATTCGCTAGAGATCGGATTTTGTATACGTGTTATCCACGATATATTGCCAGTGGGGCGGCGTATTAATATTTCTGCCCAAGCTGTGCATGAGCGTACACATATAGGTGAAGCACATACATTTAATGATACTGAAGAATTGCTCAACGGGGTGTTGGGTGTGGGCATAGTGTTGTCTGCAGTCATATTAGACTCCGGATTAGAGCCCCGCCTGGACAAAGCATCCACAGAAGTTGTAGAACTGTTTGACGTTTGCCTTTGCGTAGTATGTGTTGTAGATGAAGACGATGAGGTCAAATCAGTGCTACCGCCAGACTCGTTACCACTGCTATACTGTAACGAAACCTTGGAATAACGGTGCTCATAAGCCGGCCTTGACGGTGGCTGTGTTGTGGCAGCTTTCGATTGATTGTTAATTTCTAGTGATACAGGTGTGCTGCCCGAGTTGTTGTCGCTAGAGGTTTTTGCACCTATAAAATAAGCTTTACTTAATTGGGCACAACGATCGCATAAGCCGTTGTGATTGGGTCCTGATGGGCAGCTAGAGGTTGTAATGGTCACAATATTATGACCCACGAGCCAAGTTTGAGAGGGGCCATCTTTTAGTAGATATTCCACGGCGGGTAAGCTAAATATTGATAATACGTACAAATATGTAAAGTGATGTCAAACTAAATGCTGCATTCATTACCGCTTTGGCAAAGGTGAACATGGCGAAAAAGTATGGCGTGCCAAAAAATCTATGCAAGTCTCAGCCAGCTCTGCATGAAAACTCTTCAAGTTGTCATTCATGAGCGGACGCATTTCAGAGTCATTGCGCGTTGACGACGCATTAGCTGCTGAACTCCGCGCACTGCGTTCCGTTAAACTGGTCAAACTAGTACTGCGCTTTCGATTGGTGGAATCCTCATTAAGGGCATTAAAATCAGGACGCTGTAAATTGCGCGTCAATTTATTAATATCTTCATGCAGCATGGTGGCATTCGACTGTATAGACTGGGAATTAAAATTAATTAATAATAATACTCAATACTTAACTAAAAATTAATTAACGAGCACTAACAGATATAATATAAGTAACATAATTTTTACGCAATTCCAGTTTACACTTCAAAAACCAGCCGGCTATGACATGGTGAGCTAGCGATACAGTGTAATGATCGTAACGATGTGGCTTTGTGTATGGTAAAGAGATGGCAAACACATACATGTACTGGCGTGGAGTGAAATTGGTAAACAAGTGGTTGGTCAAGCGGCTTAAAACTGCAAAAATGAAAATTTAATTATTGCAAGAATATTAAAGATTCATTCATGGCGCCCGTTACTTGATAAAAATTCCAGCACTGGTATGGCTACGGTAGTGGTGTCGGACATTTTGCTCATTTGCAATAAAATATCTGGGAGTACCCGAGCCATTAGCGTTTCTGGCATTTCCAATATAATGGTGGTCATGGTATTAATACATATGTTAGCTATACCTGATAATATTCCAATCTTCAGCACTTCAATGATTTTGTACTGATGCGAGGGCTGTAGGAAATGATGATACATTACCAGAGTTGCTATAGCTGGCAACACCAATAAGTTTAATTCGTCAATACTGGATTTGTATGTTACATGCAAGGTTTTGTTACTCTCGTATATTATTTGAAATAAAGCCAAAGCTAGAGATTCAATATCATTGCCCTGAATAAGCGCTTTATTTTGCATGGCCTTGGGTAATTCTTTTATAACCAATTGGAATATTTGATAGTCTAGTAAAAATACAGAAAATTTCATTCTCTTTGTAATTCAGAATATAATTTAATAGACGGAGTACCTCTATCATGCTTTAAACATTTCACTATAATTCGACAAGCTCTGCGGATGGATATTGCCATAAAGTGAGGATTAGTTGTTGTATCATAAGTGCTCAATTGAGACATCACCTGCTGCCTTTGATGATGATGAGACATACCATGTAATGGTAGGGTGGAATCTATACCCAAATAATAACTGTACTTGATTATATCATTATTGGCAGCATCTGGAAAGCCTATATGAAATGATGCATTTGCTCGAGCCTTTAACAACCAACTGAAAATCTTTAAAAAACAAAACACATCACTAATAAGATAATTGCGTAAAAGTGTTCTCAAACTTTACTTTATAACGCACAACATTTGTATTTTCAAAGACTTTGGGATTATCGTAATGCAACTCCAAGTGGCCCACCAATATATTAAAAATTCGAATGGCATGGCAAATGGGCGTACGATATAATTTAATGAGAAACACTTCAATTAGACCATTAACCGCCGCCACAACATCGGCAATATTCGATTCAGTTTTAATTTCATCCGTTATGTGGTGCTGATCAAAAGCACGATTAATGATCTTCTCCAATATATCCAATAGTTCACGACACCTTTTTGTGTCACAGTGACGAGAACATTGAATCAGAGCATTAACTATTGCTGTACGCAATTGCACATCTGTTTCCTGGCATACATGACTAAATAATGGTATTAACACTCTCTCTAAAATGTCCTCTTCGTAGCAGTAGCGATTCAAATTTATGATTTTAACCAAAGCTTCTATAACCTTGATGCGTATATTAGTGTTGGACATGTAGTAGAATCTGTGGACAAAACTGTTCAAGGTACACAGCCACTGAGGACGGGTAGGCGTGATCTTGGATGATCGGTAATTAATTAAATTTATCACCGATGACTCGGGACGATCCTCAGCCACGCGTTCTATTAAATCGTTAATTTTCTCTTGATTTCCTAAAACGTTTTCCTTCTCATCTTGCAGTAACTTCTCAATACAGTTGAGATTCTCATGAAAATGGCTTTTCAGTTGGGCTAATCCAGTAACCGTAGTTGCCACATTCTCTACAAAATGAAATATATTTGATTTTTAACTAATTTTTTTTTAATTTCTACACCATCAAATACCATAATAATTTATATTATCGGCTATGGTAGACATAATATCACATATGCGATCCCAAATGATTTCGGGCAGTTCGGCTTTATATTTATTAATAATAATATGAATTCCCAGAATGACTTCATATGTAACGCTAACGTGACGACTGTGAAGAACCTGCATATGAGTAAAAACGAAAAATACTTGACGACTATTTTGGAAAAAATATTCATGCCAAAGTCTTACGCGTAAAAAGCTATTCAAAACGGTTGTGGCGTAAAATAACGGTGACACTTGGAACACCATATGGGCACTGAATATATTCATGTTCAAGTGGAAGACCGCTCCTCTTAGCAAATAATCATCTTCATAGAGAGTTCCATCATTTAATATGTTACACATCATCTTCATAGAATGATAACCCAGTTCTGTACCCAACAGATTTTTCATAATCTGTAAATGTTCATGCAAGTATTTTTAATTGATTAATTTAGTTAAGTGTAAGCAAAGCTTTTTTATTAAATAAATGAGATGAAAGCTTAAGTACGTCACGGCAACAGATAACATAATCAGAGGTGGCTTCTAAGTGTTCCCCGCGATACATGTATTGCAAAGGAGAGATCAACTCGGAATTGTTGTTAAATTAATATATGCTGCTATTAATTATAATAATTAAAAAGGAGGCAATGTCATTGCCCGGAATTGTCATCTCTTGTGCAAAGTGACAATTATCTTATTTCGAGTTATTCATTGCAACTGTTTTGGCACCAGAGGTTGGACAACATGGCTCTAGAACATTGAGGCCGATTACATTCTATGCGCCTTTAGAAAAGAGAGAGTTATCATTAGACACACAAAGTAAAGTTAATCCAAGTCAGAATGTCGGATCGCCGTATATTATGTGTGGGTATGTGTGTTTTGGACATTATATATAAATATTCCAAGTATCCCCTAGAAGACACGAAATTTAGCTGCACTGAAGGTTACTGGGCTCGTGGCGGTAACGCTTCCAATAATTGCACAGTATTAGATAAATTAGGTGCCACATGTGAATTCTTCGGCTTTGTAACTGATTCTCCGAAATTTTCATTTCTTATGGATGACTTCCAGAAGCGTAGCATTATAATAGAGAATTGTCCTACCACTACAATGTATCCGCCATTTTCTTCAATTGTGATAACGAATGAAGGGACTAGAACTATATTCCATTGTCGCGTTCCCGAATATCCTCGAGTACAGTATGAACATTTTGAGAGATTGCCACTAAACCACTACAAATGGATACATTTTGAAGGGAGACAATTGTCTCCGACACTTCAAATGATAGAAAAGGTAAAAGACTACAATGGGGGGCAGAGCACTCCCATCGTGATATCGGTAGAACTGGAAAACTACAGAGAATCTGAAGATTTAGTAAGACTGGTTGTTAATGTTGATGTAGTATTTATAAGTAAAGATTTGGCTCTTTATAAAGGCTGGGTTTCAGCAGCTGAGGCTGTTTATGGTATGCGGAAAGATATACAAAATTTGCGTAATAATTTGTTAGAACAAACTAAAGCAAAAGAAACACCGTTACCTCATATAATTTGTCCGTGGGAAGACAGAGGCGCGGACTGTTTAAGCAGCACCGGGGAATATAGTTCACATGCAGCTAGAATAGTGCCTATAGAAAAAATCAAAGATTCTTGCGGTGCTGGTGATACATTTATCGCTGCCTTTATGCATGCCTATGGTAACTTGCACAAGACTTTAAAGGAATCAGTTGACTATGGCAACAAGGTGGCAGCTTTTAAGATTCAACAACAAGGTTACGATGATATACATGCAGATATATAAAGAGATATTAGAATAAATTGACAGTCGGTTAAGTTTTGAAAAAAAAAATAAATTTGAAAGTAAATAAATTTTTTGTTTTAAAATTTGCTTATAAAAAAAATACTTCACTATATATTCCCAACAATTAATGATTGGGTTATGTCCGAAAAGAAGCAAGTTCTCTGCGTGGGCATTTGTATTTTAAATGTTGTGCATGTATGCGAAGAATTCCCTGCTATAGCGGGAAAAACACGCTTAGCTGATGGCTACTGGCAGCGCAGTGGAAGTGCTTCCAACAATTGTACGGTATTGAGTCTCCTCGGCACTGATAGTGAGTTCTTAGGGGTACTCAGCCGTGTGCCTGCTTTTAGTTTTATCATAGATGACTTCAAACGGCACAATATAAAGATTAATAATTGCCCAAAAGTCGACACATATCAACCGTACTCATCAATATTATCGTGCCGCCCTACTGGCACTTTTACAGTATTTCACACAGACATGGGCTTTCCCATATTAAGGTATCGGGACTTTAGGGGGCGCATTAATTTGGACAATTATAAATGGATACACTTTGAGGGTAGAAATCCGTGGGAAACAAAGTATATGATAAACATGGTGCGACGCTATAATCAAACCTTTTTGGAAACGAATGAGGATAAAGAGAAACCTATAACTATATCAGTGGAATTATCTAAGCCCAGCAAAGATTTACTATCGTTAGCTATACGTTCAGATGTGGTATTTGTGGGGCGTGAATTTGCCACCAATTTAGGTTATAAATCACCCAAGGAAAGTGTTTATGCGTTAAGGGAATTATTGACGACTACTCAATTGAGAGAAGAGAAAGAGCCAAATGAACTAGATTTATGTTTTCATAGCCCACATATTATATGTCCATGGGCAGCAGAGGGTGTGGACGTTTTAACGGCTAATTACGAATACTATCGTGCACAACCATCTGGGCCCGGTAATATAGTGGATAGTATAGGTTCGGGTGATACATTTGTAGCTGGTACCATTCATGCTCGAACCACTTTGAATATGACCATGCAAGAGGCCGTTGAATTTGGCAACCGTTTAGCCATATACAAGATACAGCATCGCGGTCTTGATTGTGTAAAAAATTTTAAACCTGATTCTAAAATATTGAAGCAGATTAAGAACATTTAGGGTAGAGTCAAAAACACGGATAAACAAATTTTGCACAGAAAATATAAGCAATAATACAAAATCATTTCTAACCTTCCATGAAGCGCGACAATACGGTGCTATGTTGACGGTGCGACACAACGTAAACACGAATTGGGGCAGAGGATCACTGGGAAATATGGTATAACTCATTATCATTTCCAAGATTGTTAAACATTGTAAACCAATTTCATCATCTGATACAGAACAACTTAAATTACAAGTTTTCCTATAAGTATAAGAAAAAACCAAATCAGTTACTGTTACCTTTATATACACTAATAAAAAAAACTTACTGCACAATGCCGACAATAATGTCATTATCTAAATGAGCAGCATTAAATTTTATTAAATTCACCAACATATCTAAATAAGGATGCAACAAATTAGCCTCAACAATAGCCGGTAACCACATCAACATGAAACTTCCAATCTATGACATTAGAAATATTCATTAATTAAATTAATTATTTAACAATATACAAGCACCTTTTCTTCCAAGTTTTGAATATCTTTGCCATTTTCCGTTAGTGTATGCAACAGCTCCAAACGATGTTTAAGATCTTCGGCAACTTCATGATTTTGTATAACCAAAAAGAATTGCTCCCGCATATAGGTTAAATTTTTATACTGTGTATATATAACTTTTTTGTAAAATGTTAAAGCTGTTTGACGACATTCCATAGATTTGGTGGGCACCAATAGGTCTTTTGTAACATCCCATAGCCGTATAATAGCAGTCTCATCCAAATTATACGTTTGTAAGTGTACATCACTTAAATCTTTAAGTACTTTGCACCTTTGAGCCACCGGATTTTCGGGCCGCAATTCCCTCTCAATTTCAGGCCTAATGGATCTTTCGCTAGATGCTATAATTTAAACAAATGCCATATATTATGCATAAATTTTGTTTGCTTCTGCTTCACTAACCTGCTGTATTTTTTGCATTTTTAAAAAATGATTTGAACTTAGATTTTGATACCTCTTTATCTTTAGAACTCATTATTATTGGTAATAAATTTACTAGTTCGCTATAGAATGGAAAAATAAAAAACCGTACATATATTATAAATTTAACAGAGCAGCTGCTCATAACATATGTTGTACTATATTAAAGAAGTTTTAGATAACATTTTAAGGAAATCCAAAAGAAACAAGTAGGTATAGACTATATTAGGCACACGCCAAATCTGGGACACCCATTTACATTGTAAATTCCACCCAATTTCATTTAGACGTAATCATTTTACCAAATAGTAGAATATTAACTTTAATAGTCCCGGAGTAATTAAATTTTTGTAATTCGTTTATATATCGTACATGTTTGTCTTGCTTATATAAATTATACATTGTAAAATTATTCTTATATAAGAATTTAATTAATATAGTAATTGCAAATTCATTCGTTATATTTTTCAGTCCTTTGTGGTTATTTATAAGTACTATTACTTTTAATTCTATTTCATCTCAAAGAAAATATTTTTTACTATAACAGGTTTGATAAAGTCAATTGAAACAGAACGAAAAGAAAAATTAGATTTTGTTCTACATATATTTAATAATCGCGAAAGAAAATAGATAAAATTCAGAACCGCTTATAATACTTTTGAATATTGAAAATATCGGCGTATTGTAAATTAGAAAATTTCCTTTGAAATAAATGTTTATACCTCTTTGTGACGAAAGTAAGGGTAAATTATGTGTACTGGAGTTGCTATATGTTAAGGTTTATAAAAAATGATACAAGCGTTTAATTTTTGTGGATGAGGTTACCCTTCATTATGATATAGTATCCAGAAAAAGGTGTAATTTACGTCATTTGTAAAAATATTGTCGACTAAATATTCGCAAATATTTGTATGCGACATGATTGACATGAAATTCAGGTTTTTAACCTCAGTTTCCCGAAAGGAAAAGAGTCATTTGCATATAAGTTCTTTTATTGTGCAATTACTTTTGTTTATATTAGAGCTAACAAAATTTTTAATAATTTATTCCATTCTTGCATTAAATTGTTCAAATAAATAAAGCACATTAAAGAGTTTGATTTTTATTAGTGTTGAGCTTTTAACCATTTATATTAAAGGACATTATATCTGAGGTATGAAAGATTATGATAATTCAATAAATTTATCGATACTAAATTATCAATTTTTATCATCTTTGATTAATTTTTTAAGCAAGGAAATTTTAAAAGAATTTCATGTGGGAAGGAAGTATTAATTATTATTTCATTTAGATAATTTTCATTATTCATAATTTTAGAGAATATATATTGTCATGTAAGTATAGATTACTAGAAAAACCACTCCTACATTATTTATATTGGGTATTAGGATACACACATACGTAATGTATACGACACCTAGCGGTTTTTAAAAGGAAATTATATATTAAAATATATAGAGAATAAATTTAATTTTCTAATTTCAGTTTAATTGATTGTTCGTGAGTCACAGTAATTTGTGTTGTGCTTAAAATATAATATTACATACATCTCAAATGAGTGCCACTAACGAAACCGGGAATACCCATCAAGTTGCTCCTGAGGAACAGGTTTATCTCTTCTTCTGTTAAAAAAAACTATTCCCAATACACTAATGTTTCTTATTTTAGTCTAACATAAGGGAATTGGAAAAAATTGAAGAGGAAAAACTAAAGTCGAAATATCCGGTAGGTTTCCGGGGTCCCGGTGGTCATACCGTATTTTTGCAAAAACGTTTACAGAAAGGAGTAAGTTCATTCAATGTTATTATAACCGCTTAATGATTATTTTTGCTTATGAATTTCAGCAAAAATTTTTCGATTCTGGTGATTACCAAATGGCTAAGCAAAAGGGAGTTGGAGTTAAGCAAGTTTTTGCTAATAAAGCGACAACCGGTGAGGCAATACCAACCCCTGAAACAGTGCCTGCTCGGAAAACTTCCATTATACAACCATGTAATAAATTTACGTCTAGTTAAGTTGGTGTTTGTATTTTCACAGCTATACATTACACGATATAAAAATATTATTTTTCTAAATTGTTAGGGTTACAATATATTACGATATGTGAATATACAATTAGCACATTCTAATCATAATTACGTGAAATCTTACCATTTATTAATTTAACAGAGGATTTAATGAAAAAATTAATTCAGAGTAAAAACTTTTGTTTTAGTATGAAAATATTGCAAATGCTTACGCAACTCATATTAAAAAATTGTCGTATTCTATATAATATTTATGTTCAAATAAAATAAATTGTGGTTAACATTTATTGATTTACAATGTTTTTATTTTATTGCAACACCGCATACAAGAGAGATACTTGAAACTCTATTCAATTAATTTTTTTGCTTTAAAATATCTGCGCAAGTAGAGTACTTGCCAGGTGGCCAAACCTAACAAGCAACACATACTAAATATGCTGAAAAATAAAACACGGCTATTTGTTCTCTCATTAGTATCCCTCATCTCCTCTTCTCGTTTTCTCATTAAAGCAAAATCACGCACAATGGAGTCGGAAAGATCTTCCAACCTTTTCAAGTCAACTTCCAAAGGTTTCAATTTGGATGCTTCTGCAATCCCTTCATAACTCTTCGTCTCTACGCCTTTTCTTGTAATCAATAACACTTCCTGAGCAATACCTCGTAGATGTGGTGGCACTTTCGACACAAAACATATTTCATATGTATCATATATCTCAGACATAAAACTGAATTTTCCCTTATTCAATCGTTCTTTCTGTGATAAAATATGTCCTTTGGTATCTCGTGCAATATAATCAATCACTTGTCCGGGTACTTCGGTAACTTCATATTCACCCATAACCAATTGATTTGCTTGGATATCTTCTTTTAAACATTTTTGCGTATTAGGTGCCAAATGGAACATAATCCCATTTACTTTAGCAATCATAATAATTAAGCTAAATGAGTATATTGCAAATAAATTCATAATTTCGAATCTTTTAACACGTCTATTCAGAAATTCTGAATATAAAAACTTTTACTGAAAGATAGAGCGAAAATTTACGTCAACTAAACTGCTGACTCCGCTTCTATATGTGCTTATTAGAGTAACCAAGTATTTTAAAGAATTTTTAGCCGGTTATACTCTCCCTTCATTTATAGTATACCCTACACCATCAAACACACAAATCACTTTATTTTAGTATCATTCTAAATTATTTAATCATGACCGTTTCTTTAGTCCTGTATCTGAAATAAGTATATAATTAAAAATTGTCAGTGCAATATTAAATTTTAAATGATAAGAATGAAAATAATTTTTAACCGAAACTAATGTATTGGAACAGGATGAAAAAATTTGGAATTTTTTATACCATTTGGGCTTAATATGTTATAATATTTAGAAACTTGTAATTATAAGTATTATTATATAAATTGTGCTATGGGCAAAAACACCTGCACAAGAGAATTATTTTTTATATGATAAGTTAAAGATTTCATCAGGAGCTTAACAATCCGCCTTGATTTTACTCTTTTATTTAATAATACAATTGTAAGATGTTAAGGTTTGCATTAAAACAAGGTTGATATTTTAGTACGATCTTCCCATAAGCTACATATATATGTATAAAAGTTTGTATATATATCACACTGAGTTAGTCATTTATTGAAAATTATTTTTAGAAATCGTTATAAAATATCGAAATCATATATTGAATTGCAACAGTTTCGTTTTTCTTTATACACTCACATAAACTGAACCAAAAAACATGCAGGTAAGATTACCAAACGATATCCAGACCATTTGCTTCATTACCTTATACGGGCAAGTAACTAATGAATACATTGGCCTTGTATAGAATATTGATGAGGATACAGAGTGGAATGATGTCTTACGTTCTAAAGGTATTTTACCTCCAAAGCCTAATGAGGCGGAGATCTCTGAAGAGAAAATTCAAACAATGCTAGATGAGGCCATTCAAAAGCGTACAAATTTGCCGGAAAGTAGAAACAAAAAGATTGAGGATATGAATTTAGATGAATTAGATGTACTAGAAGACTCTGAAGATGAAGAAGTGTTGGAACGTTATCGTCAACAACGTATAGCCGAAATGAGAGCTTTTGCTGAAAAAGCCAAATTTGGTACAGTGAGTGAAATCTCAGGCCAAGAATATGTGAATGAAGTGACGAAAGCGGGAGAAGGAATATGGGTAGTCCTGCATTTATATGCACCCGGTGTTCCTATGTGTACACTAATACACCATTACATGCAACAGTTGGCAGCACGCTTTCCACATACTAAATTTCTGCGTACAATAGCCACCACTTGCATACCTAATTTTCCGGAGAAGAACTTACCCACAATATTTATATATTATGAGAGTGAACTTAAAAAACAATTTATAGGCGGATTGGAATTAAGGGGTGAAAAGCTTACATTAGACGAATTGGAATATCTATTAGGACAAGCAGGTGCTGTAACAACAGATCTCACTGACGATCCTCGGTTACAGATTAAAGATAAAATGTTTGCTGATTTAGAAAATCAAAGCGTAGAATTTTAACTTTGAACATTTATATAATTAATGCAAAATATATTTATATATGTAATTATTGTAAGAGGCGTTGTTTTCCTAATTTAACTATATTCGATTATAATATTTGTGTCTATGATAAAGCAAGTATATATATGGAGCTAAAAATGTTTAAATCAGAAAATTATCAGTAAGTGTAGTTGACAGTTAAGCGCAAAATTTAAAAGTTCCGCGAAGCTTTAATTTTGATTTTAATTTTCGAATTTCTAATTAATTCCTTTGATGTTGAGATTAAAAGCTTAGAACTTAAGTCTTAAAACACGGATTAGAAATATTGCAAAATATTTAATTAACAAGTCGTCATGGAGATATGTTACAATTTGGGCTCTTTAGTTTAATTTTTACATAAATGAATATATTTGACGTATATTTTGGTTAAGTATTTAGAAGTTGTATGAAAATGGCAAAAAAGCTTACTTCTGACGTGGCTTTCTTGGAAAACATAACTTTGGGCTTAAGTGATGCCCTGGGTAAGCGATATGAATGGATTAAAAAAAATTCATTTCTAAATCACGAACTACTCCAGCCAATGTACCACGCATATGCGATGTTGTATGTGAAAAACGGGAGCCCTGCGAAAAATCACAAGTAATGGCTTGGGAGCAAAGGCACGGTGTTTATTTACCAGATGACATGAAAAAATTTTACTTATCAACTGACGGTCTTCTATTGCAATGGAGTTATCAATATGCAGGTAAATTGTAAACTTAAGTGGTTTATTTTATTCTGGTTTTATCAAAAATATACCTTAGCTAATGACATACGACGAGTTGGCTTTATACATGTACCACATTTAATGCAAGTTACTCTACTCCGTGAAAATGTTGAACCCAACATGGTTTACTCGGGTTCGGAAACGTTGCTAAACAATAAATCGTCAAACTCATCCCTCACGACTAGTTCGGCGACGATAATTTGTGCTTCTTCTACGTCCACCAATTCAACGATTGCAATTGCAAACGATCAATGGGGTAATCCCACACCGCTTATAGGGCCCAAAACAAAAATATTTGAAGTAAACGTGATTAATGGCATTGCCAAAGTATGCTTAATATATGACACTACCGGAACGAATAATCCCAAAGTATATTTGCTGGAGTTGGAAGATCTCAAATGGGTGTTTTTAGCCGAAACGTTTAGTGAATACTTACGCATGGCTGTAGCACATTTAGGTTTACCGTATTGGGAATTATGTTTTGCTTCTTGCGGTTTGCCTTCATGGACAGAGGTGAGTTTTTTGTATAATTATGTACCTATCTATATACGGGCACATAAAAAAATGTATTTGGCTTAGTAGAAAACAAACGAAAACTCCTAAAAACTGACATTAAATTTTTGATTAAATGTGGGCGTGTATTTCAAGCGATTTGGTCTATTGTCGACACTGTGTAGGAACTATCAGATGTTGACATTTCGTGCTAATCAAGAATACTTTGAGCTCTCTTTCTAAGTATTACAAATAAACATTTGAGCAAAGTCAATTCTTTAAAGGCGCGACTTTAAAGTGGCGTGGATTTTAAAAAATGTGGAATACATTTGTATTTGGTGTTTTTCATTTCATTTAAGCAATTATTCTTATTGTTGGCTCCACATTTGTTAGAAGAACGTGAACCACGGCGTTCTAAAAATATTGAACCAGTTTCTGAACATCCCTACAATACGTTGGATCCCAATATATTTCGTTTTAAAATTAAAACAAACGTTGGTAAAAGTAATGCAGCGAAGCGTTAGTATCTATAAGAGTAAAAATCACTACAAGAGATTCCAAGCAAATATTGTATGCACACAAAATTGTTTTCAAATTATAAATTAGTCAAAAATATAGACAAAAGTTTTATTGAAGCGTATTAGGAAAAACAAATAAAAAAGTTATATACATGTATATGGTTTAGGCCACATCTTGGATACACTGCACGTGCGACATTAAATACAATATGCGACTACTTATGGAATCTTAAATACGCCACTGGACTGATCATATCTACTTTTGTAGAGATGAAAATAAACAGGAGTACATTTCGAAATCTAAGCTATAAACGCAATTTTGATTTTAATTGTCTTTAAAGAGAAATATTAAGTTATTCGCGATGTGGCCTAAAGTGTAGCTTTTTATTTCGTTTTGCCTGCAACCCATTTATATGTACACACACAACTACTGGTTTTAAAAATGAATAAAAATTTTTGATAATAGTTTTGGCCATCAAGTGATTTTTGTAATATTATTAAGCATTGTCGTTATGTCAGGAAACTTTCCAAACGCTCGACTCAAGGGAACGTTTAGGTCGCAAGGCTACTTCAACGTGAGCATCCAACATGCTACTTAGACGAGAAAATCGCCTAGGGGAACTGTGATGAGATTCTTTTGCTAAGTTATTTGTGTCGTTAGATTGACCTATTTCACGAAGCACACTTATCAAATCCTGATTATCTCCAAACTGAGCACGCTTAATGCCATGTTGATATTTGGCCTCTTTGGCTAATAATTGTTCACGTTGTATTTGTGTTTTCACTTCGGCGGGTATGTCTGGTATGAGGAATTGCATAATGCCCGTGATAATTACGACAACATGCTTTTCAAGAAAAGAGAGCTAAATAGGATTAATGTATGCAATACATAAGTGAAAGTTGTTTTACCTCAAATATTACTACAAAAGCTAAACGGGCGGCAAATACGTGCCAATAGTGAGGACTTAAACCATAGGGTTCCTTGTCATTAGGACCATTCCTATAGAGAAAAGGAAATATTACGTGTAAACTGTGGGCGTAGGCCTACCCCAATTGTAATTTAAAAATTATTAAAGTGAGTGTCGCATATCACGTTAAAAATGTTAAATTCCGGATCAAGTTAATTTTTTTTACCAATTGTGGGCGTGGTGATTATATAACCCGCTATCCACACTGTCTATCTCATGATGTGGAGGGTATAAAAACATTTAATTATTAACATGAATACCTGTAACCCCTATAAGCGCAAGTATCAGGATCCTTTTCAGTTTTAGCACCCCATTCCTCCTTATAATCTGAGGTATTGAACCAGGATAATGAATGTTCTATGTAACCAGTTAATGTATACGTCTCGGAATAGACATATTTGTAAACCATTCTAGGTATAAAGTCACTGGTATAAGCAATAACAAAAGCATTTGATACCACTGCTGTATATGTTATGATGCGTAGTATGCCGTACCAGGCGCCAATATCTTGTACGCGTTCAGCCAACGGCCTCCTTGCTTGAGTAACCATTTTAAAAGCATCCAATCGTATTTCAGCTATATTGTTAAGCAAGGCAAATAAAGGAGCCAATGGAAAAGCGGCCACAAATAATGTGACAAATCCATATTGCAGTACTTAAGGAATTATGAAAAATACTTTTATATTGAAGGTCTTCTTTTATTTCGAATACTCACTCATTTCTAAATATTCATCAAATAAAGCTAAACGTCCCGGATCTTGCATGTGGTAGTCTTGCTCCCATGTCATATGCAAATGTGTTACGTCTTTAGTAGCCTGTTTATGTTTGCGTTGACGCCACCAATTGTACATTTTGGGAAAGAGATATTCCATAAAGTTGTTCCAGCACTGCTTACCGACCATTATGATGGCCAATTGAATGCACAGCTCCGACAAACATCCAGCTGGATCGCAGATATCATTTTTTAAGCGAAAGAATTCGCTTTTCCGGGCCTGATCGTCTCCGGGATAATCGAAAAATCGACCCTTGAAAAATGCTATATAAATTAGAGATGAATAAAAGTTCATGAACTCAAAAAAGAAGATCTTGAAAGTGTAAGAGTCCTCATATTCCGTTTGCGTACGAGGATTCTCTAAATTAGTGAGCCTTATGGCTAGGCGATGATATATCTGCAAGTGTGCAAGAGGTAAGAGGGTTATAAGTTACAGCGGCTTTTTTATAGAAAAGCAATTTACACGAGTTAAAAGCATAATGACCACTAAATTGATAAGGGCTGCGGTTACTGTAGTAAATAATTTGGCATGCTCTTTGACATAATTAGTACCGCCACTATAGATAATTGTTACCACACTTATGCGATAGATTATTGTACCCAATATCGCAGACAACACTACGCAGATCTATGATAACACAGTCATAAAAATAATTCATTTGATACTTTCTATGCTAACTGACCATAAAAAGTACTGCGCTACTGGTAATGACGAAACGTATAGTGCGGTTCCATGTCGACATGTAAGGCTCACGCTCCCGGGTTACAGGATTTATACGAAAACTTGTAGCATTCGTTTCAAATTCGGGACGATTTTCTTCATCGTACTCAACACTACGTAGATCCCATTCCCAAACTATTACTGATTGCTTTCGTTTCCACAACTCTAGAAAGGTGGTAGCTAAATGATCAAAATAAATATAACCAAGTAAATGTTTTGATCAAGCACGGGTTCTTCCAACTCACCCCAAAACGACATGAATATGGCAAAAAAAACTGTTGACGGATTATCGAAAAGATATGTAAGACGTGAGAATAGACACGATTCGTGTAAACTCTGATAACTGCACGCCTTGTCGCATAAAGGGCACAAGGTTATATTGCCTGCATCAAACTCATTGCAAATTTCTTGACTGGGCGTATTATCAGTCGAATCAAATGTAGCCAGACCATACATAAAGCAAAGGGTTCCTACCACAGCCGGATACAGTAGCATTTCGGTATAGAAACCCAGCCAACAGAAATATAAAGCAATCTTATCACCGAAATATTTCCTCACCAAACATAAAGGTTGCCGCTTAAACCATTGTGATGGACGAGCCCATGTTAAATATAGTTTGCGACGATCTAATACAATACCACTAGAACTGCAGCGATCATAACGTCCTTCATGCAAAGGGAAACAGGCCAAATAAGTGTCATCGTTTAGTAAACGTCTAATGCCACAACGATCACTGTCATCAAATGGGGTACGTATCAGTATCTGCATGACCATTAAAGATTTTTGTGCACTTGTATAGGCTGTGGCTCGATCTTTAACAATAAATCTAAAATTGATTAAAATTTAAAATTAATTAACCTTTACAATAAATGTAAAGTTACCACAAAACTTACTGTTCTTCGGGATTGCCATTAGCAGTGGCCGCTTTATATGTGGTTTCACTCTCTAATATCTCGCTTTCTAGTTGCATTTTTTTAGTTAATTTTTGCCACAACTCTTTCCATTGTTGCGCATTACGAGTAAGCATATTTTCTTCATACTTGAAAGAAGTGAAAATGTTATAGTTAGTCAAGCCCGATCATTGCACCACTTAGTTCCACAAATTACACAATTAGTTTAGTAAACACAAGGTACTACCAAATAAATCTCTTTATGAAATATTATTATATGGAAGGAAGTTAGTCCGATCGGATCCAAATTTAGTACAACCAATTATTAAGCTCATTAACTATTCCTTATTAAATTTTGTCAAATGATCCGATTCAGTCCATTTTCAATAGAGTTCCTCTCCGGGTCAATATATATCCTTCTATCAAATTTCAACGAAACATTTCAAAAAATGCAATCTGCACAAATTTGTACGGACAGACAGATGGACAAGCATCCGCATAGACACAAATGGTGCAAGAAAATAATTTTTGTTAGATAAAGCGAAGAACATTTTAAATGAAAGGTTTCCTGGAAGGAAGCGCCCACATCTCCAAGTAGATTTGTCAAGAATGTTAATTGTAAAAATCCCTGCACTAATAATAGATTTGCGATTCTGTGAGATTTGGAATTTGAACAGAGTGCTGCTAACGATTCATCTCAAACGCAAATCAAGAACCGGCTGAAAAGAAAAAAGGGACCGTCCCCATTTTTGTTCATTTATAATGTAAATATTCAACATTTAAGAGATCAGTTAAAGGCTAAGGGAATTATTTTTAAAATTGCCAACAAAGCTCGTTTTAAAAGTAAGTTATATGTATCTGATGCTAATGCTGATTCAGAAATGATATCACTTTTAAAAGAAAATAATAATGACTCTTATTCTTTTATTCCCAAAGAATTATTATGTAAAACTATTGCTCTAAGAGGACTGTATTACAAAACAGATATTAATATCATTAAAAGTTGATACTTGATACTCTTTTGCTAGACATTGTTAAATCTGTTTCGAAACTTGTGACTACATTTTCTAAAAAGAAAAACTTCCCAACTAGTTTGTTTCTGGTAACTCTGTTGCCTAATAATATTTCCAAATTTTAAACAATAAAAAATCGTCTAGTCTAGGCCTTATATCAAATTTTTAATTTATATAATTTTATTTAATTTTTTAAAAATAAATTTTCTCTCAAAGCGTTTGATATATGGAATAATATTCAATAATTGTTTAAACAATGGTTATTTTCCTAAAGCATGGAAAGTCGCGAAAATATGCCTAATACGGATAAAATATCTTATCTTTAGTTAATGTTCGTCAAATTTCTCTGCTATCCAATTTGGGTAAACTGTTTGAAAAAGTAATTCGTGAAAAAATGGAATTGGACATAAATAATCCTATTCTATCTATCCTATAATATATTCCTATTCACCAATTCTGGTTCAGAAAAGGTCACTCCACTGTGCACGCTCTACTGAAATTTCATTGATATTGTTTGCAACTTAAGGCAACAGAGATGTACAGTAGCAGTGTCACTTGATATCGAAAAAGAATTTGACCGAGTGTATCATGATGGTGTTTTTTATAAAATGATTTCGATTGGTTTTAGTCTTTTTTTGATCAAATCGCTTCATAGTTTTTTTTCTAATAGAAAGTTTTGTGTACAAATGGATAATTGTACCTTGTCCTTTGGCAGTATCTGTTGCGGAGTTCCTCAAAGTCCTATTTTGGCTCCACAAATATTTAGGCGTTTGTTTTAATAATCTAGTTAAATTTTATGAACATGCACGTTACTTACTAAAAAAACTTATTGTATTAAGGGTAGACTTTTTCATAATGCATATCTCCCAACCAAAACTAAGTTATTGATTTACAAGACAATAATTCGTCCCGTCATCCTATATGCCTTTCCAATATGATTCTCCATATCAACCACGGTTATGATGGAGTTAGAAGTGTTTGAACGTAAAATTTTAAGACAATGTATTGGGAAAAATTTTGAAATTGAACTCTTCTCCAATGCATTTATTTACGAATCTGCAAATATAATTCCGCTTGCAACTTATGGTCTAAATTTGCTTAAAAAATTTATAGACTAGAATTTAGTGAAAATAATTTAATAATTAAAAGCATATCCTCTCAGAACAATCTAAATTAGTCAAATACAAATTATTTTTCACCTTTAGGGTTTATTGACACTGAAATCCGTTATTACAAAGACCTGCTTTTTACACCATTACAGAAACATAAATCAAACAAATCTCTTTACTTTTTTTTTATCATTTTTTTTATATTTTCCATTTACTTAGTATGTAAGTCTATTGTGTAAGTCTAGTTCATAAGTCAAAATTTTTTAATTTAAGTTTAATTTAAATACGCAGATATGCCAAGTGCCGGGAGCAAGCACGTATCTATGTAATTTCGATGTTCTTATAATCTCCAATATTTGTTATGTTTTAAATTTGATATTGTCATACTAAATGCCATTAAAATAATACCTTATAGTTTTTAGTCTTTCACTATTACTCTAAATTTCAAATTTTAAACATATTTTCTGTATATTAGAAAATAAATCTCAAATATTAGATATATTTAGATTTAATCTAATCTAGTCTTGTATTAAATTAAAATTTAGAATAATCTTTTGTTACATACCCATGATGATTTTACCGATATTGTTATGAAACGTTTGGTTGGCAACTTCAAATCCATAACTTCCGCTAAACGAGTTTCTAAACGCCACGGTAAATGTATTTTCAGAAAGAATGTCTTTTCGTCGAATGCTTGAAACTTATCTTCTAACTCAACTTCCAGTCCTTCTTTAATTAAATTATCCATAAATGTTTGACGGCAATCTCGCTTTTTTGATTCAGCCTCAGTCATAACACCTAAATCTTCTTCCTCCCACGCTAAAACCATATCAATACTACGTCGCCCATCTCGAAACATCAACGACTCAGAATTCAGAGACTCTTTATTTTGCTTGCCACATTCCATAGCTATTTCATTATCGTTTTCATCTTCACTATTAAATTTACTTCCATTATCAAACGATGGATTACGGGTATTGGTCAACATCTCATCGTAGTTTTCCAACTCTTTATAAGGAAATTGATCTGGTGATAAATGATTTGGTGACGATGTTGTATTTACATATTCTTCTTGCTTATGTTCAGGTGTATGAGGTAGAGATAGTTGTAAATCTAAATATCGATATGAAGTCGTATTGGGGATATCTTTAGTATTATTAACTTTTGGACCGAAGAGTTGGGTAGGACTGGGTTCAGATGAATCTGTTTCTATATGTGTCGGCAATGGTCTAACTATAGGATGAGTTTTTAGACGTGTCAAGTAATTTGTGTTCGAACGATTTTTGATGCCATCGATAAAACTGCTTGAATAAGCTTTATTCTGCCTGCTATGTGGCATTTTAAACGTCTCATGATCTGGTATGTTAGAAGGTGAATGGGGTTCTTGTATTAAAAGTGTAAATAAATTTTCGGATGATGTAATAAAAGGCGATTGTTGAGGCGGATTTGGTTGCAAAAAAGATAAATCCTGAAAGAAAAGTTAAAAATTTTACGGTACTTTAATCTTTGCGATCTTAAGAGATTTTACCCCCCAACAATAAAATATTAATTTTCAAAGCAACCACGGATCCCTAAGTTGTTTTTTTTAAATACTTACTGCACCGCCTACTAAGCGACCAGCTACAATACCACTATCTTGACTTAATCTTCTCGTTTTCGATATCCTAGCACTTGAATTTTCACGTTTTAAATGTTCACTTTTTGCCGGGCTGGAGGCTATGGCACGTTTCCCATGCATTATTCGAATATTACGCAGAGATGGCACAGAAAGAAATCCTAATTAAATTAAATTAAAATCAATTTAACTGATGTAACAATAATAATGTAGCATGATAAAAGTTAAACACCTACTGGAAAATCTTCCACTTGCTTTGGTTTTATCATAATCGTTGTTTATATCGTTTACAAGCAAACCTTCCTGGGAGTTAAGTTCCACAATAGTTGCGGTGTTTGTTTCTTTCATGGTAGCGCCACAATTCAATTGAAAATGTTTCCGATGTTCATCAGAATCAATAATTAGTTAATTTAAATAATTCACTTCATTTTTGATTGGTTTCATTTAATTAGTTTGCAGAGTTTTTTTCATGAAGAATTTAGACAGTTATTGAATATTTTTATAAATAACTTATTATATCCTGCACCACTTGTGCAAAGGGTTTATTAAATTTGTGCGAATATTCGTAACTCCTAATTGTAATTCAAAAAGAAAATCTAAATCGAATAAACTATGTCCGTCAGTCCACGTAAAGATTTGCACGAATTACTGGTCGCATTCTTTGATATATTTCCATTAAATTTGATACAATGACGGTCATTGCCTTAGAAAGGAACCCTATTCAAAATAATCTGAATCGGATTATGTTTAAAACGCCTTTCCATGTAAGGTTCTATTCCAATGGAAGTCTTTATATACATATATATCAAAAAATTGCACTTCTTAACAAAATTTGGTGAGGATAAGTTATGTTAATACGCTGTGCCAAATTTGGACTCGATCGGACCATTTTTAGAACCCCTTCCCATATAATTATATTTCACGAAACAAAATAGGGCAAAAGCTCGCGTTTACTAAATGAATTTTATATCTAAGTGGTGCAGCAGGCTAACATTTTCACTTGTTTAATATATAGCTTTGAGAATTTTTGAGATTTCAAGGTTTCAAGCAAATGGGTAGCAACGAATTTTGAAACGGACACGTATAAAAAGGAAACAAGTAATAAAGATAAATTTTGGATATCTATTACAATAAAAATAAAATATTGGTCAGGACAACTGTAGTAATTACTAACATCAATGCGGTAAATTGCGTTGCAGAAAACATTTAGTTAGACATTAATTTACATTAAATTTATATGAAATTGTCGTTAAATGTGAACACTCTTTATATATTGTAATATAAAGCTTACCAATAACCTTTACGTGCATTCTGTTGCTATAAATAACTTTTCGTAGAGCTAACTAAAATGATATTTTTGTAATCATCATCATAGTAAATCATGTATGCATCGCGTATTAATATATTCTATACTCGAAAAGACAACTAAGCAACAAGTTCGTTGTAAAGTTTATTGTGAGGGTGTAATAATATCACGTAAAGTAAATATTATAGAAAGAGGTAAAAGTTTTACTTCTAGAATAAAAAAAAATGTAGCAAAATTAAAAATGCATTTAGACGTTGAGTCCTAGGGTAAGCATTTGACATTTAATGATGATTGGAGGCAATTATATATTTCTCTGATACTATTTTTACCTTTTTTTATATTTTTGGCACTAACACTAACAAAAAATCTCTTTTGCTCAACAGATTTAATTATGTCTATTCGCCCGTTTGTCTGTGCATTATTTAATTACTATCATTATTTAGTTGCAAAGATGGAAATATCGATTCCAATCATAGCAGTCATATTGTTTTTCCAACATGCGCCATATCGCACTAGACCAATGTTAGGTTTGCAGAATAAACTTAAAAGTTACAATTTTATGGTTGAAAGTCAATCGTTAAAAGACAATTACTTGTAAGACTTAACATACGTTTATTTCGTTTACGCTTAATTCAGTCGATGAATATGATGAAAATAGAGCGAAATGCCGCCATTGGTATTACTTTATCTACAATGAACATATGCAGTTTTCATATATATTTTTCATTTACGTTATATTTAACTTCCATAAAGTTGTACCAAAAAACCCACCTAAAGTTTAAGTTTCATAAGAGGTGAAGGAGGGAACATTAAATACACAGAACATAATTAATCATGTGTTGATTCGAACATTTTTAATTTATATAACCAACTGAAGTCGTGGTAAAGAAAATTCTGAAATTTTACACTCGCAAATTTTGATATATTAACCATATATCTTCAAACGCATTAAGATAAGGAAAAACCATACTTTAAATAGTTGCACAAATATGGATGTTTTGCTCTCTCTTCACCTAAGTTAAATATTGATTTTTGACGTGGTTCACTTATATTCTCTTCATTATTTTTCTTTTTTTATTGTATTTAATATATTGCAGTAATTAATATTAAATTACATTTGTACCGATTGCTAGTTCACCGTTATTAAAGTCCATTCAAAAGCACTGCTTCATATAAACTGTCCGTAATTTTGCCTATAATTTTGAATTAACCTACAGTTTGTTAATACGTATGACATGCAATGAAAATGCATCAATATAACAAATATATTATATACAATTACAATACAATTGTTCCAATACAATATATTAAATCATTAAATTACATTCATGTAAGTATAAACATTCTACTCCTTTTTTATACCCTCCACCTCAGTGATAAGGGTATACTAAGTTTGTTCCTCCGTTTGCAACACCCAGAAGGAGGCGTCAAAGTATATATATTCTTGATCAGCGTCAAAAACTGAGTCGATTTAGATATGTATGTCCGTGTATCCGTGTGTCTGTCTGTTGTTGGCATTCTCACGGCCGTAAATTTTGAGATATTGAGCTGAAATTTCGTACAGGCACTTTTAGATTTTGCACGCATATGGGCGTATTTGAAATAGAAATACGCCCACAAACAACAAAAATCTATATATCTGCCACAAAAGTTGACCTATGAACTTGAAATTTGGTACGCGTATGCTTAGTTATTCCATTGACTGATGTGCCAAAAGTGGGTGTAGTCGGATAACAGACATGTTATTTTAAAATAATTATTAAAAAGAAAAAAATAATATAAGCGCTCTGGATAATTATTCAGAATGATTGCAGTTATAGGGTGGTTTCTGACGGAAAGTTCCATTTTAATTCTCCATTTAATTTAAAGTATATAATATTGTATAATAATAAAAATTGTTTTAAAAAAAAATTGAAAAGTAGTTCGAATTAGTTGGAATTAAGTCCCAAATTAATGATTATAATATAGTTTCGAAGTGGCCAAGTTAATCTCCTGCCTCTTTGATCTCTATGGAGCAACTTATAGCTTAAAAAATACTGTTTCTATTATTATATATAAAAGCTCTTTTTGCACGCAGATCGCTATTTAAAATGGGCAAAATCGGTCTAGAGCCACGCCCACAATTGACAAAAATCTATTTATCTGCCACAAAATTTGAGCTAAAAAATTTAAAGAATATTATGGAGTAACTAAGAAATTTATTAGACACCTCGACGTGGCAGTACCTTTCAATTTACAAGACAATGACGAAAGGATTTCTGCATACATTATATGACTAATTCAAAAGAAATTACCTACGAAAGTATTTCTAAACTAGGAGATATCAATGCCTATGTAGAAATACGCCTACGCATTATATAATTAATTTTTATACAAACCATCATAATAAAATGCGGGTATATTGGTTTTGTTCAAACGTTTATAACACTCAGAGGGAGGCATACTGGTGTGTGGTAGAGAATATATATTTTTGCCAATTTGTGGTTGTGATTTGTTAACGTAGTCACGAAACACATGGTAAGCTAAAAAGTTACGTGCGTCGTTATGACACTGTTCATTAGGGTGTTCTCTCACTCCTACGAAAGCAATGTTGGTGGGTGGCGCGTAGTGGCCTAATATAACCCTCTCTTACTTGTTCAATTTGCTATTTATACATATTTTTTTATTTGTACATAAGCATGTGAATACAAAGGTACAACATTTTGTTTATATAAGGAAATTTCAAGTGATGTTTATAAACATTTTTTTTTGGAAAATTGCGAACTACATTGTCGAAATTGTTCTTTCTTATTGAGAATATTCATGGATACGTTTTGAACGTCGCTTAAGTTTTCGTTTAACATATCGGAGTTGCTGCTCTTCCGTAGGGTTAACCGAGGGAGACTCCTCTCTTACAGAATAACCTGATTGTGTTACTGTTGGCATGTATAAAGGCAAGGATTTTAGAAGTGTTTTCATGTCAAAATTTTTAGATAAATATGGATATTTTTGTTTATAATTCATTTGGTATTCTAAATCTTCAGGCAAAAGCGTAGTTTGATTTTTATATGCCACGTTGACTTCATGTTTTTCCAACACGCCTCCGAGTTTCTTGTTAGAAGCACGATAAGCTTCTAACTCTAAGGGATTATCCATATAATCGTAGAGTTGGTCACTTATAAGATTTTCGTTTATATCACCTAAATCGCCATAGTTCTCCGGATAGTCTTCGTAACCAGTTTTGTATTTGATGTAATGTTTCTGTAATTTACCTCCATATTTCTTGTTTTCCGAACCACCTTCGTTTATCAAAACTTTCAGGTTACCATTTTCATCATAAAAAGAGGGTGTCATATCTGCGTACTCGATTTCAGGTTCATAGTCTGAGGTGAATTTATTCTTGTCTTCATAAACCACTCGATGTTTTTCATCATTTGAGATATATGGCACAATAGCAATTCGATCATATTGTTGGTCGATCAGGTTTTGGTCCCCACCCTTAGATGCAGCCGCAGGTAAAAGTTCAGTTTGGTTTTTATATATGACATTGACTTCATGTTTATGCACCAAATTATATTTATTGTCCATTAAGCTATCGTCATGTTCTGTTTTCAGATCATCGATGGAGGGAGATGTATATTTTATAAATCTGTTATATAGATTTTGGTTTTTATGTCTAAGTTTGGTTTCAGTTTCAAATGTTCCAGAATCTTCATTGAATGTTTTTGTGCCGCCATTTTTTGCCAAACTTAGTGCCAACGCGACCTGGCCGCGTCTGTGCCCTTCATTCTCAGGTCTTACTCGAATTATCTTTTTCTTTTGTTTTTGTTTGTCCGCTAAAATTTCTTGGCGTTTCTTCTGACTAACAATTTTCCAAAAATGGCTTAAATCATGATTCTTTGACAGAACGTTCTCTGCTGGAGGATTTTCTACGATAAGGATGGGAATACCTTTTGGTTGGTTTTTAACATTTGAATATATTTTGCTGTTTAAAAGCTCTGCATTTCCTTTTTGGGTCAAAATTGTCAGATCATTATCATTTATATCGTACGATTTAGGCGTTTGGGGTGTAACTACAATTATCGTTTCCTCAGAATTTACATCACTTGAATCTATCTGCTCACTGGAACCTTCATCCCGATCCTCGGTCAAAATGTTCACGGCACCATTTATATAGTATGATTTGGGTGTTGGGGGTGTATACTTCACATACCATTCAGATAGACTATTTGGTTCTTCGTTCCTAACTACAACAACCGTTTTCTTGGAAGTTACATAACTTGAATTGGTCTGTACACCTGATATTTGATGCTCATGTTCACGTTTACCTTTAGTTTTGATTTGTTTCTGGTTTTTTACTCCAACTACATCCCCAATTATTGAATAATTTTGTAATAAAGTGGCTAACAATTGATTTTGCTGCATCAAAGAGTTGAGAGATTGTTGTAATAAAACAACTTGATTGTTAGTCGAGTCACTGAGCTCAGATGGCACATTTGGTTCCTGCTCCTTACCCTTGTTTATTTCATTGGATGTAATGTTGTATGCGACAGTTATATTCTTAGATGCTATGTCCGTTACATGATGGGTAGGTGGTGGTTGTTGGACTTGTATTTTAGAATTATCTTCAATCATACTCAGAATTTGCTTTAAATACATATCTAACATATTTTTTTTATAGGATATCGCCTTCTGTTGATTCATAGTTTCACGCTTTATATCTTTAAGAGAATCTTTAAGCAAACCTTTTAACATTTTTCTTATGCTAACTGGGTTAAGAATATTTTCACTCTTTTTTATAAAACGAGAAATTTGTTCATTCCATTCAAAGTTTCCTTGATCTTCATTATCTTTATCATTTTCACTACCAATAATTTTTATTAAATCACGCACTTGCTTCGTAGCGGCTAATTCCATCATTCCGTTAGGTAGAATATTAGATTGTCCTTGAGGGATTAAAAGTTTCATTTTAGGTTCTATTATATATTCACTGTAACCTGTGGAAAGTCCTCCTTGAGTTATGTCCGAAGTTGGATTGTCTATCGTTTCGTTAAATTCGTGCTTGTGTTCAATAGTTGTTGTTGTGTTCGTTGTTGTTGTTGTTGTTGTTGCGTTTGATAAGGTATTCAAATTACTTTCGCTATTTATTCCTGTCTCTTGTATTTCACCTGTTGAAGTGCTTGTCATGTTAGACCTTGATTGACCTTGATACGAAATGTTAACATGTGGTTTGTAAAAGATATTGGTCATACGCTGTCCAGGTGATAACGGTGCTGGTACTGATGGAAGTACTGGTGCTTCTGCTGGTATTGCTACGTGTGACGATTGAGCTAAAGATGGCAATTGATATGTCGGCTGGACAAATATAATTGATGGTAATTGCGGATTCGATTTTAAGGCATCTATTTGTGATAAAAGCGACGCGTTGTTAACTATTTGATTGGTATTAATATTTTCAGATGTACCGGAAACGTTCGACCCATCAGTATTGCTTCCGTTTGAAGTCAAATTTGTTTTAATTATTATGGTTTTCTTTTTAGTGGTGATGGTGTTTGTTGTGGCAGGATCAAACAAATCATTAGAGCTGTTGTTCAATTCATCTAGTGATGTTGTGGTGGTAGTAACAGTTGAATTAAAAGTATTTCGCAATTCCGTATTTAACTCAGTCATCCCGGAAGCAGCTTCACTTTGCAACCTTTTCAATTCTAGCACAAAGTTTTCGTAATCGCCAAAGAGTAAGCAATCAGTGGTTTCTGCATAATCACAAGCATGTTTATTTTGATTCCATATCAAATTAGGCGAACATATTGTTTCGAATGGTTCATTGTTCGTGCATTTTATGAAAGAGTTACAATTTGTCATGTGAGGATAATACGTAAGATTATTTGCATGCAAGCATAGGAGCTTATATACTGGATCATCAAATGGTTCAACGACCAAAGTTGACTGGGTCACCAGAAAGAAAGTGGCCATCAACAACCAAGTTAAACCTAAAATTTGGTGAAATATTATTTTTAAGATAAGAGTTATTAAAAATTTAAGTTAAACTTTACCCTTCATGTTGGAACTCTCGCAAAACTCTTAAAATACTGTTTAAAGACGTGCAGTTTTTATAGTAAAAATGTATCTGATATTAACCGAAAGGACATAATGAAATTTCGTAAGTTCTAATTTGCTTTAAAGTCAATCAAATCAATTATAAATAGATAGACGCTTATAAGGTGATGCAGTCACGGTGGAAAGTTTTTTGACGGTGTTTGAAGAGACATAAAAACAAAAACTATGCAATAGTAATGTTATACAGACAAATAGATCACTCTGTGACTTTTAAAATTCTCCACCTTCGTGAAAACTGGCCAAAAAAGGAGCTTCAATAAACTGCTTATAGTAGGTCCTACTACCTTATATGTAATTTCTTTCCAATATAATGGATTAAAATTTGGTACTTTTATACCCTCCCTATAAGATGGGTGTATAAACAAAATCTGAAACGATCTAAACATGTATGTCTGGGTGTCTGTCTGTTGTTGACACTCCCACAATGGCAAGTTTTGAGGTATTGAGCTGAAATTTTGTCCATGTACTTCTAGTTGTTTAAAAAAAAAAAAAGATCGATTTGATAATTGTCAAAACCAACTAATGTCCAGAAACTTCTAAGTTTGAAATAGATAATTTCTAGGTTCTCTGAAGTTTTCATCCGAATATTGCAAACATTTTGACACAGTGAATACATCCCTGACCTCAAGGTAGGCGATTATAAGGTGGTGGTTATATTATCTAACGAGTTTTTTCTTGCTTAAAATCTCATTTTTACAGTTATAAAATCATTATTTATACTTGTGTACCATAAATAAAATAATTTTATAATTTACTACAGAAAATTCGGCGATTTTTACACCCTCTATAAGGTTAGAGTTATACAAACTTTGTCAAAATGTCTGAAACTCCACGAGATATTTGTACATATATATTTAATAAGAATTATATCTGTCTATTTTCTATATAAAATGGTAGAAATCGGTTAATAGGCACTCACAAAACAGTCGTTAAATACAGATGAAATCTTATGTACAAGCAACGTTCACAGTAAACTCGGGTATGCGAAGGGTACCTCAGGTTCGCCTACGCCAAATTTGCCCATTTCCATTTCAATTTTTTTTATTTACTGAATATGACCTTGGGTTGAGGTGACCATATCCAATGGTACAATATAAAAAAACTATAGCGAAAGTGGCTGAATCAAATTATATTATTAAATTCACATAATTCCTCTTCCAAATATAGATTTCTCTTTAAATACGTACCTCTAAGTTGCAGAAGAAATGTTTAAACTTTACTAACTCATATATATTACATTCAGGGAAATTGAGCAATGAAGTAGGAATTTTTTAAAAATGGACGTGGCCTTATATTAGACACGCCCACAATTTATAAAACGCTCTATTTGGTGCAGATTCGATGATGGTATTTTAGATTTAACTTTAGCCGAATTCTGGACGTACGAAATTCAAGACAATGGAGTCGAAAGGAGTGGGAGTTAATTAATATTTTCCACCTCTATCTGATCTTGAAGAGAAAAGAAACCTCCCTAAATTTGTGGTTCCTAGGTAGCACCTTTGACCAAAGTAATCTTTTGTAATAAAGAGTCTTACTCAAAATATGGCAAATGCTAAAAAACGAATTTTAATTTCTTCACATGTGGGTGTCTATTTTATTTATTTCCAAGTTATTGGAAATGTTATATAAGTAGAGAACGTGACAGGTACAGGATAAAGCTTTTAAATATTTATGCAATATATAGCAAGATACTCGCCAGATTTTCAAATTGTCCAAACGTTGTGCAATATCCGCTCAATTTCACCCAATTTATATAGCAGTCAGTGTAAACATAATTTCAACTCAATAACTATAAATGTACGATCATGAAAACACCAGTCATATTTAAATCGATTCATATTTTGTTGTTGATCAAGAATATAGGTTTCTTTCAGGACGTTGCAAAGGGCATGACAAACTTTTTATACCGCCCATCTTATGTGTAGGGTATACAAACTGATCTCATTGCATCACAAAAAACCAATCAGTCAGAAATTTCTAAATATGAAAAATTAATACTTACGCAAATTCTTAAAGAAAAAACATTATTATTATAAAGTAATTTTTTTAATTTTCAGTTTTAATAAATATTTATTTAAGTTAAGGGTGGCGCATAGAAAGGAGTGTGTTGCTGTTATAATAATAGTTCTAAAAAGGTACTTGAACTATTCACAGTATTTAGCAGTATTAAGCACGTCCATATAATGTCTTTGGGATTCATGTTTCAGACGCTAAATCGAAACACACCAATATTCTTTACTCGCCTGAGTTTCCACACCGTTTAATTTTTTCAATGGTTATGATTTTTATTCATATTTGTTACGTGTGTCATAGGAACATTGTAAAGGTAATTGGGCTTTCAACGTTATGCACGATGAGACGATGAGTTTCGCCAAGTTAATTAGGCATGATTGTAATTTCTACATGCAAATAATTAGATTGGCTACTTAGTTAAAATTCTTATCTAAATTGTCACGATAACAATATTATCGCGATTTCGTAAATTTTAGCAATAAATTCAATCAATTGTAAAATATTTGATTAGTTCGCATCAGTCAACGTACCGGTTTAGAAATATCACTTACTTCAAGTTTCGTACTATTTGATTTTAACACAATGTGGTTGTATATATGTTTCGTTTCATTTATTATTGAACCTGCCTTAAGTAGGAGAGTGAGAGAAAATCCTTTGTCGGTGGGAGATTCCTTTAATACGTACAATGATTGGTCATGTGGGGATAACATCATTTACACAATGGATCCCACAAATTGTCAATGCTATTACATGAGCTGCGGTCAAAGAATTCAACAACGAAAGTTCCAATGTGTTGAATCGTTATTTTGGAATCAAAAAGTATTGACATGTGTACCATATAGAGATCATTGCAAAGAAAACGTAATCGATGGGGACAGTGTTGAATATACGAGTGCGGGAATGCCCACTGACGATTTAATGTGGGAAGCAACGGATGCTACGGTATGTAATGATGGTAGGATATATCACCCAGATCCATATGACTGTCACTATTTTATACAATGTAGCAATGGCACACCATACAGACTTAAATGTGCTGAGCCTTTATTTTGGAATCAACAATTAATTGCATGCGTTTGGGGTTCTCAACACTGTTCTTCTGCAACAAGCCCAGAAATGGGTGGATACACCACTGAAACAGATCAGGAAACTGGAAGCACATCAACTTTAGAATCCACTATTGACATTACAATGAATGAAACTGAAAGCTCATTTAATTTAAAATCAACTACTGCTTCTGAATTCTCTACAATAGATTATGATTGTACCGATTTAGAAAATACTACGGACGACATTACAATCACTGAAACTGACAGCCCGTTCAATTTAGAATCAATCACTGATTCTCAATTGTCTACTGAGGATTATGATTTGGAAACTACTGAAAAAAATACAATTTTAATAAGTGAATCTATTTTTGAAACAACAACAGTTTTAACAACATTGCCAGATATCAGTACGATTGTAGAAGAAGAGACTCCGGAAGAGACTTTTTCAACATCACCGATATCTACATCATATGATGAGACTGCTGAAGCTATTTATACCTCTACAGCCAATACGGAAAGTTCCATTCAAACTTCTCCGAAAAGTTCAACTGAATATATGACAACAGTAACTACAGAGCACACTATAGAGACAGAACTCGAAACAGAACGCGCAGCAGAACAGGAGACATCGTCCAAATTTGCTACTTCTACAGAAAAATTCACAAGTCAAACTACTACCGAAACTACACCTACCACAACCACAACAGCAACAACTCAGGCAAAGCCTAATTTAACCGTGAAGTGTGAAACCGATGGCATGTATATTCCAGATCCTAAAAATTGCCATATATTTTATCATTGTAGCAATGGAATCCCTTTAAAAAAAAAATGCGGCGGCAATACGTTCTTTGACCCTACTTTTAATGTCTGTAACCACTTAGTTGATGAGAAAAATTGTGTGAAGTAATGAGACAAACGCCGTACCAAAGTTAACTACTACCACTACTGCACCCACTACCATTCCGCAAATTATAAACGCCAATGACAACAACAGAGGCTAAGCCTTATGTAACCAGCACAATAACAATCAGAGCATTAATCATCTGAAGGCGAAGTGTGGTAGCCAAAGTTGCCTCAATAAGAAAAATAAAGAATGGACACAGAGTATTATGGAAGCTCCATATGTAAACAGAAAACTTCGACTTAATTAATTTCTCTCTTATCAACATTAATTTATCGCCAATAAAGATTATTTGATATCAAAACAATAGGCAGGCAGTACACTAAACAACAACATAACAAGCCTAGAAAAGCTCGAAAATATTTTTTTCCATTGAGAATTAAAAAGAAAATGTGTATATGGCACCGTACTGACACATTAAAATCGAATTATATCAAAATTAATGTCTTGCCTATAGTATCATAATTGAATTGCCCACAAGCACAATTTAGCCAATTCGCGGCTGTCTTCTCATTTCCATATAAGTGTAAGATGTAGTATATATATATATGTAATGTGTGAATTAATCACTAAGTCATTGTGTGATCAAATTACTGAAATAAAAGTCTTCTACCAATTGCGATAATTTTGTTTTTTGGTTTATTATTTTCTTAAATGTTGCTTAGGGGATATGGAAAAAAAAACCGATTGACCGTTTTAAGTTCTAATTGATACTTGGGAATCAGACATAAGACAGAAAACTTAATATTCATGCAAAAGTTTATACTTTTGTATTGTGTTGTATGGGCGTTATATTATATTTAAAATTATATTGAATTAAAAAAACATAAAAGATTAAAATATATAAATTTAAGTTATAAGTAAACTTCCTCACATTTGATCAAGTAAATGGTTAATTTAAAAATAAGGTAAGCGAACGAAAATCGAAAAAATTAAATTAAAAATCTGTGTAAGGCTGAAACATAAAACGTGCATATGTAACGTGCCGTGCTGCAAGCAAGTTTTGGTTTAAGCCAAAGCATATACTTATAAAATGTACGTGTATATATCCAAGGAAAACAGAGAGAATTTTAACTAAATGAAGAGCCTTAAATAGAGCTTCAATTGGTTTTTATTAAAGATTAAATAAAAAGACATAATAATTATTATACAAGAAAGAAATGTAATTTATGGTAATTAGCACAGTCACATAAGAAAATATACCATTATTATTTATGGTCCATATAAATATTTTCTCTTTTGCTTCTCAATGTAGTCTTGGGTAGACATTTGTATGGCGCGTTGCAACATTTCTGATTCACTCAGTTGACCCAAACCTTTTAAATGTATTCAACTTTCAATGGGGGCGCATATATTAAAAAAAATCTAGTTACCGCTGGTGGCATATGAAGCCTCTAATAATTCCTGATAAAAGCTGGAGACTGGTTTACTGTTTGTTTCGTTAGGGGCAGTATTTGGAAAACCTTGCTTTTCGGGAGTATTTGATTGCTTTGATGTGCATGGTTGCTGTTGTTCAAAATCAGGTGTTTTAGAACGTTTATCTATATCGGTCGCCTCATGGTTATTAGCTTTATCATCGTCTCTGTTAATTAGCACAATTAGGCATAAAATAATTAAAAACTGTTAACGATTTTTACCTTTTAGCGAGCTTGTCACGGCGTCGTTTCTTTGATGTTTTCAATATACCACTCAGAGTATTGCGAGATTTTGATTTTGTACCCCTAGTCACTTGCGAAGGTGAAACATCACCATTGCCAGCACTATTACTATTCATTGAGCTGGTGCTGCTCATGTCTGTGTCGTCACTATCGAAACCGCTAAAGTCGTCATTTTTTACTTGAGAAAAATCATTGAAATATTTCGGCGATGCATTGGCAAATGTGCTGGGCGAATTATTAGTTGTGTTGATACAAATTGCAGACGTCGGCGAGCCTGGTGGCGCAGTATTTACAGTATTGATGTGCTTGGAAGGGGAAGCTTCAGTTTCGAATGCTCCCACATCTCCCGAAGTGACAGTAGCTGATGTAGACGCTTGGGTATTGCGCGTTTTTTGTATATTATCACGACACCACTGTAAATATGATTCGCGAGCTATTTGCTCCTCGATAGCCTCATTAGTGGCTTCCCAATCGGTAGTTTTAAGTTTATCCTCAAACATTGTCTGCTCAATTTCCAACTGTTCACTTAAACGTTTTGCTTTTTCAGTTTGCAGCTCGGGCTTATAGCCTGCCAAACCTAAACCTACACCTACCGTAGCATTATACGGATCGATAATGGCATTGTAGTGGGAACCTCTTTGATAGGACAAGCGTAAAGGGGCATAACCATTATTTAGCTGCTCTGAATTAAAGATATTTATGGGAGCTACAATGAAGTATTCAAAGTTTATAAAAATTAAGATTCCAACAATAAAGTGAAGTTTTACTTGGTTTATAACAATAGACTTCAACTGGCCGATTATATATTTCTGATATAGCTTGTATCTCAATGTGATTACCATGCGAGTCTTTGCGCCTTTTACGCTTTATGTAGTTGTTAATGTCTTCGGTAACGAATTGGCTAAAGTATTCCTTGTTTTTGCTCTACAAAAACACAAATAATACAATTCCATAATTATGGTCCTCTTGTGGAATAGAGAGGGAGAGAGAGAGTCCTCCTTACAATATAATCCATAGTATGTTGTCGTATGACGTCGTGCATTTCTTCATCCCCATAAATTTGCAATGATATTGAGCGAAAAAGACAAGCTCCATCCTCTTCCACTGGTTTCAGTATGTAACCCCGATCAGCCATGCATTTACCAAATTGTTCATCTCGTTTTTGCCATTCGTCGACTGTAATTGAAGCCTCTTTCGCTGGTAAGTGCTCATCACCTGAATTGTAACCTGAATACGTTTCTTCTCCAACTTTTAACAAATTTATGGTGGCGGGTGTTATAGTCGAAGATGGCGTTTGTGAATTTTGATTGCCCAATATGTGGTGCTCCGGAGAGGTACTACCCGCCTTTGCGGTGGCTGTTAAGGCGTTGTTGTTACAGCCGAGCACTCCACCCACAACTAAATTACCACCAACGGTGTGCGGTGTATTGCATTTGTTAATAACCCCTGTCACCGAAGAAACCTTATCAACGTGCTGGCGATGCTCACGTTTATGATGATGGTCGTTATTGTGGTCACGACGTTTTGAGCGCAACGTTTTATGGGGACTACGACGATGACGTGTTAAGTCTTCGTACACATCAACACGTCGTTGAGGGCTCTATAAATGAATGCTGCTAAAATAGTACATGTAATTATTGTTTTATTACATACCTGTCCACGACCATCCAAAACTATATTGCGGTGATTGTGACTGCTACCACTCCGTGTCGATTGCTGGTGCACACTTGACACTGATTCAACAACACCTCCAGAGTTTTGATGACAATCTTTTTTATCCGTTTCACCGGCAGGACCTCCATTACGTTTCTGTACGGGAGCAACTATTGGCTTAATAGTCATAACGACTGTTTCTTCGTGTTAATAATCACAGGCAATGACGTAAAATGTTTTTAGATTTTTCTATAATTACTTATGCTGCTTCTTACGCCTTTTTCTCAACTATGGTGTCTTCTCCTTTGTTTCACGTTTATATGGTTGATTGTAAATTGTAGAAATTGAAGCAAAACGTTTTACATATATATTGTGTGCTTTGTAATTTATATGCTGAGATATCAGACAATAGATAATTTCTATAAAATGAGGTTTTCTGGAATTTATCGTTTAGAAATTTTCCTTTTTTCCTTCTAAATTGTTATTACTTTTCCTAATTTCAATTAATAGTCCAGAGACTTATTACAGGCTGATTACTCAAGCTAAGATAACAAACCCGTACAGGTGAGTATAACAAATCGGGCGATGAAACTTTAGCAAACATATGATACGCAAAGATAATAAACATCCAACGGACAGATTTGGTGGAAAAAATTTATTATAAGCAAAACGTTAAAATTACAAATCCCACCCTCGCAAATGTATTTGTTTCTTTTATTTTTTATTTCGTACTAAATGGTAATTTTTTGACAGTAGAATCAAACAACAACCCTGTAATGTTAATTATGCCAGGATGCATTAAATAGTAACAGTTGCTTGATTTGGATTTGTGTATAGAGGCCAAACATAGTAACAGTTGCTTGATTTGGATTTGTGTATAGAGGCCAAACATGAGAATGAAGTTAACCGTTACTATTTATTATAAATTGATTGAATTAGGCATACAAAGGAAAAGCATTTGTAAAAAAGAGAAAAGTGTTTATATTTAAAAATGTGAAATTTTTTATTTCTGTAATACAAAATAATTAACTTTTTACATTTACTTTATGTACATATACCAAGGTAAGAAATGGTAGTAGTGATTTGTGTCTTTTTTCGTATTTATATAATTATGAAAATATATTTGCTTTAAATACGTGCGGCTTAAATTTGCTAATTTTACTATTTTCACATATTCAACATACATATTTACAAATGAGTATATATATTGTAAGTGTACCTAAAAATAATTAGTCTAGTCTGTGAAAAAAGATATTTTTGTAGGTAATATATTACATTTAAATTATTTATATGATTATTTAGCATTCAGATTGTATTTGTATCTAGACCCGGATCAATTGTATTTGCGTTGGTTGTATAGAATAATTGCTTCTACACTGTAATGATTGGCAGCAAATTCTGTATAACGTCTTTGTGTAAAAAAAAAATTAAACCGAAAATGAAAAACTGTGTTGCAGCAAACGTAAACTATGTAATTTTACAAAAGTCTTGAGTACCAGGTGGGGGCTAATTTAGGATTTGCGTATGTTGTGGCTGGTGTTGGGAAGTTTGTTGCTGCTGTGTCACTACAGTTGTGTGATGTTGTTGAGGTAATTGCTGTGTATGAATTAGATGTTGTTGATCAGTGTTTTGCTGCTGCTGTTGCTGCTGAAGTGTTGCATGAACAGCGGCAATCACACTCGGATCCGGCACTAGTAAACGTTCACTGGTTGATCCACTATTAGCAGCAGTACTGGTGCTGGGACCCGTTTCAGAATCTTTTTGTAAACATAATTCTGCCTTAACCCTTCTTGCTATGTGAGAGCGAGTATGTTTTCTCAGATGATCTTTCCGATAAAATCTCTTGCCGCAGTCTTGACAAATGTGCTTCTTTTCACCCGAATGAATGACAAAGTGTAGGCTCAGTTGTTCTTTTCGCTTGAAGGCTTTCAGACAAACCGTACAAATGAAAGGACGTTCAGGATTGTGAGACTGTTTATGCCGGGTTAGGTGATCTTTGCGTTTGAGAACTGCCTGACAAATGTCACATACAAATCGTCTTTCAGCATTGTGGCCTATCAAATGGATTTCCAATAATTCTAGTTCGGGATAAGCTACTTGACATTCTGGGCACAGGTACAGACAGCTGCCATCCAAAGCAGTGGTTAGACGTATCTCGCCCGGTTTTGGTTTCGGTTTGTGTTGCTTTACACGTCTTCGTCGTTTTTTGCGCTTCGTGGTAGTTTCTGCGGTTGTTGTTGTGGCAGATTGTTGTCCTCCGACTAAAGCACTCGTCGAAGCTCCCGTTTCTAATTGGACTGTGTTAAGAGTTTCCTGTATTGCACTACCTGTAACTTGTTGTTGCTGTTGCTGTTGTTGTTGTTCCTGTAATTGAGTGGTTATTTGTTGTAGTTGGTGTTGAGGTATTGTAATGGTTGTGGTGGTTCCTATTGTATTAATGCCAAGATGTGGTCCCGTTTGTACCTAAATGTAGAATTCTAGGAGTTTTTTTTTTTCCAATAATAGTTCACTTACTAGATTTGGAGTTTCCTTTTTTATATTTTCCGCTGAATATTTAAGGAAATGATGCAAAGAAAGAGGCAGCGTATTAGCTGGAAGATGTGATAAATAATCAGCCACTGTGGTGCCAGGTGTCAGAGATTGCCATGATGTATTTTGTAATACTAAAGCGAGTAAATCAATATCAATTTCATTAATATGCCCTGCACAATGTTAGCAGTAGTAATAGCCAAGTCTCACCGTGTGCAAAGGACATTTTATGTATGGTTTACATGTACGAGTCAAATAAATTGAAAAGTAATGAAATTTTGTTCTCAATAAAAGGACATGTTATTAAGTTATGTGATTGTGATTGTGTAGGTAGCCCCCGGTTATGTAGAACTCACCACGTTTCGAATCCACACCTTGTTGTTGCAATATGGCATTGCAGAGATCCTGAGTTAACTCTTGAGGTGCCAGCTGTGCTTGCATTTGTTGTGTAGAAGATGTGCTCGGCTGCAGTTGGGCCTGTTGCAAATTTAAAACTGATGCGGCTGCAGCACTTGATGTTGAGGCTGTTACGGTACTTTGCGGATACGCTATCGCTGCTTGTATCAGGCGTTTATCTTCCGTTTGCTGATTGTAGGCGGGCAAGGCGGCATATTGTGGTTGTTGGGACTGTTGGCCCCCCGTGTCTGCCGCTTGTAGCGTGACCATATGGCCATTGTACTTATCACCTTGAGGATCATCGTTGTTTGTACGAAATTTCGGAGGTATGGTGGTCAATGTTGTAGCAGCAGCTACAGGCAATGTCGGCTGATTAAAGTGCGCCATTGTAACACTCGTCGTGCCCGCCTGTTGTTGTAATTGTTGCTGCTGCTGTAGTTGGTATCTATTACTAGGACCAGCGACATCTTGTTGTTGTTGTTGTTGCTGCTGCTGTAAGGTATTGGTGGATGTTGAAGTCGCTGGTACTGAGGTAACCGTAGATACCAACTGTGCCGTAGTGGTAGAGAATTGCGCTATGCCTGGTATGGAGCCAGGGAACGGATTACCAAACGGAGTAAAATTCATTTTTTTCTACAATTGTTTATAAGCAAATTGATCGACGTATCCAGTAATCGTGAGATCTTAGTAATATCCCAGAAAATCGGGCAGGAGAATAACTGTAAAGAAAAATAGTTCCGTTTACCCTGAAAAGTACTTTACAAAATATATTTAAAGTGCATGTCATTTTTGATATAAGAAGATGAACATGCAGGATACAGATCTATCTTGAGATTGATCAATAACACTCATCGGTTACGCGGACGCGCTTAACAAACAAATTAAAAGTGAAATTCCGTTACGCAAGGGTAGAAATTGCTATATACTGCTTGTGTTTGTTTACTTTTCTCCATCCACTTGTATGACAAATATAGTAAAAAAAAAACACTCTGATATAAACAGAGAGAAATTAAGAACAGAAGTAAATTTTGGGTAGAGCGAAAGTGGTACAGAAGAATGACAGAGAGCAATTTTCTGAAAAGTCCGTTATGTGAGGAAATGTAAAAATATAATATGAACTAACGGTACATCATTTATTAGTTATTTAAAGAAAATATAAAGTACAATAACAACAATAAAATACTCAGCGTATTACTCAAACTCTAGTCCGTCTACAATATGAAATAACGGGTCGTTTAATTAAAAAGGAAGGGGAAGTAGTAAATGTAATACAGGTTGAGAGAACACATTTTTTTCCTGTTTAAATTATTGTGAATTTAGTTTCGCTACTTTCTGAATGTGTAGTATATACGCAACGGGTAAAAGAGTGCTGAAACGATTTTATCGATTTCTAACCAAAAAAAAAAAAATAATTGCCACACACATAGCGAACACACCTTGGAAACATATTTCGGCGTAGCCATAGTGTAGAAAATTCTGCAAATTCTGCTAAATTCTGATTCATTCGTTTAATTTTTTTTTAATACATTGCAAAAATAATACTCCTCCTGCGCCTAGATAGATGGCAATGATTATTGTGTTATTTTTTGCGATTTGTTCTTATTTTTTTCTTTACACTTTCTGTGTAACCAATATTTCTTTTTTTCTTTGCACCCTTTAGACACAGTTTTCATTTTAAGCAGAATCAATGAAATTTCCTTGTGTTTGATGTTGTTTGCTTTATTTTTCTATTTGTTCGTGTATGTCCTTTTTTGCATCTCACTGCAATTTCCACGAAATAATAAACATCAACGACGACGTTGTGAAAATGATATTCTTAGCGCAGCAAACGTGCATTCATATAAACAAAGAAAAAAAGAAAAACAAAAACAAAACAAACACCTCACGGGCGTATGGTATGGTGGTTAAAATTCACGAAAATATTTTGCACTTGGGTGCAATGTGTAAGAGTGCAGACCAATATTTTATAAAAAGTCACTGCGCTTCTTCACCACAACTCTTCAGTAACACTACTACTGCCCAACCGCTTCTTAAGCTTCCGCTTCAAGCATACGTTATATGAAACATTATAGCTACACACAGTATCACTTCGAATGTTAACTCTCCGTCCTCATTTTCAACCGCAAAAGCACTGACATAGTTAGTACACATACTTAAACGAAGCGTCCGAAAAAAACGCAATTTACCCTCAAACCCCACACATCACAAATTTAGTTAAAGCAGGCTAAAGGGCAAATTTTATGCCCTCCTTGGTATAACGTATTGTCGCTAACGAAATGAACTGGATGGGAGGGGTGGTGTGGGTGAGCTGGAGAAGGAAACCAAAACAACTGAAAAAATAAAAGTGAAGTGGCACGAAAACGTTATCCCTAGTACACGAGCACACCAAAACACCGTTATACACCATCTAACAAAGTGTGGCGTAAGTTTAGTACTGGGCGCCACTGCCAGACAATTTATTCAACAATCCTTGAATCGTCGTTTGGGTTCGTCGTGGCGTAGACTCGTTTTATGGGTGCGTTTGTGCGTGCATGGCGGGTTATATTTGAGTTGTTGTTGTAGATGGTGGAGGTGGGATACGTATTCGTACAAGGGGTTCAAGTGTATGTGTTGCTGTGTGGTAGGCCCTCAGTGAGAGAAAGTGCGGTAAGTGTATACTCTTTATTTTCCATTTCCTGAGAGTGAGAGTTATCATCGTACATCTGAGAGTGTGCATAGTTGTATAAGTATGTATATGTATTTGGAGGTTTCCTATTGTACAATAGAGTAAAATGCCTTCAACACACACTCGGCTCTTTAAAGCCCTTAAATAGACTTAACATGTTTTCACTAACTCCATAGCATGGCAATCCTAGACGCTATTAAACGTTACAAACATTGTGCGTATGTTTCCAAAATATATGTATACGTAAATATAATATATATATATATGAAATAAAGAAGATTTCTTTTTATTGCCAAAATACCCTTTAAATCTAGTCTGAATCTAAGCCAGGTATATTTGTCCCATAACGTCGAAAGCCTATTATTTTAAATTATCCGCAACTTTTTTATTTGGGCGTCATTTTGATAATTATTATTACGAAAGAACTGAAAACCTTGGAGCAGTACACGACTAAGTTCGAGTTTACCAATGGACTACTACTGAGTAAAATCATCAAATAATAAACATATATTCATTTGGTATTGAAAATAGCAATTTTTTCAAAAGTATGAAAAATTTCAAATGAAAAATTCATATATTTAATTCAAATCCGCATTTAAATGAAAAACTTTACATGTGAATTGAAAAAAATGAAACAAGATCAAAAACTAAATTCGGCTTAGGCCAAATCTTAAATACGGAGCATATTTAAGATCTCTATATACAGATGGTAGACGTGGCAGGTGTGCGATTATCCTACCTAAACCTTTATCCTCTGCAAGTCCAGTTTTACACTGAGTTCAATGTTTTATAAATCATTGGCGTGTCTGATATCCGGATACGCCATATATTTCGTATATCGATAGTTGGGCTAATTATAAAAATTCCAACTTTATTTATGTGGTAGATAAGTCGATTTTTGTTGATTGTGGGCGTGACTTTTGATCGATTTTGCCCAATTTAAATAGGGATCTGCATACAAAAAAAAGGTCTTTACAAAGTCGAGTCTTTTAGCTCAATATCTCAAAATTTACTACCGTGAGAATGCCAACAACAGACAGACATAAGTACATTACATATCTAGATCAGCTTGACTGTGTCTCTGACGTTCTTTCTGGGTGTTGCAAATAGAATGACACATTTAGTATACCTATCATCCTAGGGTAGGGTATAAAAAATTAAAATCTAATATAAGAATTTCCTAAATTAAAAAGGAAAATTCTAAATAATCAATTTTGAAATATAAATTTTATACTAAAAAAGTGAATATTTGAAATTTAACTTCGGAATTAGAAATTCAAAATGAAGCATGAAAAAATTTAAATTAATAGCAAAATATTCGATTTTAAAATGAACATTTTCAAATAAAAATGAATTTCAAATTTAGAATTCCACATTTGACCATAACTGGATTTTGAATGGAAAGAAATATAAAAAAAGTTCAAAATTAAGCATTAACATTTTTAAATAAAAAAATTTAAATTGAAAATATTCCAAATCTTAATCTGAAAATGCTGCAGTGTAGCCTTTTTCGCATTCTCTAAATCTTCTTCAATTTTTTCCTACTTTCATAAACGTAAACTCCGTTATAATATTCAATACGTTTACATTTTCTTCCATTTGTATTTTATCCTTTTTTTCGCAATTTTTTATCTGCTACAAGACCTACATTAATATTTACTTGTTGTGCACTTGACACATATATAAACGACAAAATCCTATAAATTTCTTCACAACGTAAATTCACTTTCAACAACAACGCGAGAACGAACATACACGCGACACATAAACTGTATAAAAATTGTGTGAAAAAAGTAACGCCCATATATAGAGTGCTGCAAGGTGATGTGATACGGCTGGTAACCAAAACCAAACCAAAACTTCAAACACCCACATTAGTTATACCCTCACATATATATATATATATTATACAAAGAAATAGCACAACTCAAGGCCTTCAACTTTATGTACACGAGTGTGCGTGTCTGTGTGTTAAAAAGCTAAAGAAAGGGATTGCAATGGGTCGCCGCCAACCAACAGCATAAAAATATGCACCAAGTCAGACCAAAAATAAAATAAAAATAAACAAAATCAAACTCCGTTACAACCAGCAGCTGTATGCGTAGACATCGCATATCTGCACACACGTATCAAATATGAAAAAAAAGAGTAAAATATTTCATATATGCATGACCGAGTGCACTGAGATGGCTCTTGTTGGTGTTGCATTGAAGAATTGGCTGCTGGCCTACCCAGCTTACCCGATTTCTATGTATGTAAGTGTGTATGTAATATTAATTCTGTTGCATAAAATTTGCATCGTTACCGGAGTCTTTCACCAATTCTCTCTTTTTGTATGAACCTTCCTATCCCCGCAGTAGTCGCGCAGTGATATGTCGAGAAGCCAGTTATTTGGGTGGCCAAAATACAAAACAAGCCAACTCATGTGACGTAGTCTGGTTAGGCTGCATTACACCCAATATCACTACACACTGCATACCACTAATATATGCATCCGTACATGTATTGTACATGTACGTATATAAGGAACACATATGCAGTGTTGATGTCAAGGCTAAAAATACGATTTCACTGCCATTCTGTGCATTCTCTCGGAGTTATATGAAATGCATACGTTGCTATTGATTATTATACAAATACCAGTATTCGAAAGTTCGTAAAAGTGTAGAGAGACTTTATTACCATTACACAGCACAAAACAGCACTAATGCTTTAGCAAACATATTTAGCTACGCCTGTGTTTAGTGAATAGTAAAACACCTTCATCACACTCACACAAACACAAATACACTTTTGGCCTTAAATGCATTGCACCCTTGTCGGCAGGTTGTATACCATACATACATGCATATACACATAGTGTCATTTAACTTGCTGCATGTAATTCAGTTATATGTGGATGGTAGCGACGTTGTTGTTGTTGTTGTTGTTCAGTTTATGTGGAAATTGTGTAGCAGCAATTTTATAGCAGACCAAAGGTTTGGGTGCATGCGTTCTGCAGATGTCAATGATTACATGAGTGAGTATGTGATGACATGGACCACCTTGAATATTTTGCCGGTTATAATTCACAATGCAAACAAATGTACAAACAGACGTGCATATATTACTACGCAGCAATAATAATAACAAACTCCTGACAACATGTCCTTGCTACTAAACTACACACACATACATACATATGTACATACACACATAAATGCTCTGGTTTTGCATCTCGGTTACTTTGCAATAACGTAGAGTGTAAATGCACATGCTTTAGTTAGGTTTTACACCCATACACATACCCATGGAGCTGATGTCTATGGACGTATATTGTGCATATATAAATGTCGGTGTAGGATTATAATGTTCTATGTTGAGTTTGTTTGTGTTGAATTTAGTTAATATGGTGTTGCTGTTGTTGTTTTTGTTGTTATTGGTTTGTCTACAACTTGCATTGGTCTGTCTCTATATCTGTCTCTGTGTATATGCAGTGTCTGTCTATGGTCCTGAGCAGTAGTCCATTGCAACTTGGCGTGGTGTTTCTGCTATTTGTGGGTATGGCCATTATGTCGCTATTTTGGCGTAAGTGACCTCCAAAATTTATGCTAAGGCGGCCCACTCATTCATTGTTTCGCTGAGAGGCCTTCTTCACATACATTTCAGTTATGTACTTGAGCATACATATGTTCGTTTGTTCGTTCGTTAGTTCGTTGAATCGTTGGCCTTTTAGCGTGGAGCTTTCACTTGTCGGCATGTGCTTATATAAGGATGTAAGGATATATGCTGAGTTTTCACTTATGTACTTTTGTATGCTATGTACGCACAAGTTGTGTGCTTCTTTGCTGATACTACTGGTCTAAATTCTTGTTATTTTGTGTGGAGGACAGTGACCTGATTAAATTTTTGATTTTTTTGTTTGTTGCTGCTGCATTTCCTTACCATAATGTGTTCGGTAATGAGTGTTCATTTGTACTACATTGCTGAAGTAGAGAAGATAGTGTAATAAGTTGATGTCAATGTTGAAAGTATGTATATTCACATAAGATGGGGGTATACTAAGTTTGTTGTTGTTGGCACTCTCACGGTCGCAAACTTTGAGATATTAAGCTGAAATTTTGTACACATACTTTTAGTTTCTGTATGCAGATCATTGTCTAAAATGGAAAAATTGGTCAAAAGCCAAGGAATGTGAAGGGTATTAAGGATTTGACCTAAGCCGAATTTAGTTTCCTTCCCTTTTTTAAATGCAATTTTTTCTGATAACTTCCAACTATTAAACATTTATCGTATTTATCGTATTTGAAAAAATTCCCATGACTTATTTATTATATCCTATACCACTTGCGGCAGGGGATTTATTAAGTTTGTGCGGATGTTTGTAAATTTTAAATGGCGAATTCCGCATCCACCTTCAATTATAGCGATCTGCCATCTGCCATATCTATTAATATATCTTTTTATTTTATTAGTGACACGGAAATTTAAAAACTGCTTCTTCTTCAGTTTCAATTCAGGGCGTGTCGCTTGACTAATTTTGCTCAATTTCAATACCAACCTTAGTATAAAAACTACTAAGATTTTTGTCAAATTTGAAATCGATATCTCAATTTTTACGACTGGGAGAGTGATTAGCACGGAACATACGCACAGACATGGCTAGCGATTGATCGATTCAATACGCCTTCTTCTGGGCAATTCAAACATTTTAACCTCCATACCTAAAATGGTTTTTGATTTCTTACACACACATTCACCCATGTGAACGCAGTGAGGATTCTCCGATGTATGAATTATAAATATGCCCACATCCATTGTTATGATGGGTATAACAAGATCAATTTTTTAAAGAGCTTATAAGACGATTTTCGACTAATTTAACCGCCAATAAGTAAAAACCGCCCAAATGGACATAGTTACTCATAAACCACAGCGAATATGATTGAATTAAAGAACTTTTGGCAAACACACACATTTATGTTCGTATTTCAGTGTATCAAAATTAAAAGTGTTTTAATCACTTACTTATGGACTGGTTGGCGAAGAGCATTCAGAGAGAGCTCTGGCTCTACTTGTAAAAATCTGTATTCCTTTGCGTAATAATTCACCAAGTGGTAGAACTGTGTTCCAAGCATAAAATGGCGCCAAAAATACGCACTATTGTTTTGTTGTTAAATTTAACACAAACGTATGTGCGTCCAAAAAAACTGAAAACAATTTTTTTTTTGGCAGCTCAATGTACCTTCATTCACTTGTTTATAATGCAAATCCAAAAGAGAAAAAAATTAGTACCAATAACAACAAACAATGCTGCGGATGTATTCTTTGAACAATACCCAACACTCCCAAGCACTATATATGGGTATTGTAGTATATTTAAGCGTGCAACTTGTATACACCATATAAGGACAAGCATTGTATGTGTGGGAACTCCAAGGACACACACAAGTTCAATGGTTTTCTCTATTGTTGTATGTGTGTTGTTTGTGTAAGTACAGTGTGAGCACTAAATTTTTTTGTTCTTTTTTTTTGTTTTGCTTTGGGTCGTAGGTAAAGTACAAGTGTTGTACACCAAAACACAAAACAAATGGATTGGCAGGCGATGGAGGTACACACTTACACCGTATACACCGTAAACTTATTTGAACTGCACAACACAAATCAAAGTGTAGAATTATTCTATTGTACGATAGAAATGGGTGCGCTAAGGCTGTGCAAGTGCGAGTTAATTTGAAAGTTCCCTAGCGTCAACTTTGACGACCACACAACAACTATGCAAAAGTTAGGCAACGATAACAATTCCAATGCATATGCAATGTGATGCATATATGTGCATACAAACACGTACACACACACTTGCACACATCCACATATACAACAATTTGTGTCTCTACATGTTCACATAATGTATATATGTATATGCAATACTCGTACTTACTTATATACATAACACATGCATACACATATACTGTAAGTAAATAACTTTTAATGGGGATGAGAGTTTTAGTGGTGTTGTTATATTGTGTATGATGATGGCGATACAATAGAAAGAGGGCGACAGACAAAGCAAAGCAATATTTTATTTACATATATATAAACGTTTTTGAATACAAACATATGTAGTATGTACATGTGACAAAATGTAACATAAAATAAAAACTATATATGTATGTACGTACGCCTCATGCCATACACACAGCACACAAAGCACAATCTGGTTGCCAATTGCATCCTATGTGTATACCTAAATAAAATTCAACAACAACACTTATTATCCTCTCATGAAAGGGAAAGAAAGGTAATGTAACACAATCAAGTGAAGTTTCTAAAAAAAACAAGTCTAAGAAGTTCCTTCAGAATATCGAAAATGTTTCTCATTTTATAGATTTTCAAAATATTTCGTTTTAGAAAAATATCTTTTTTGAAAATCATACTTCTCTGGTATAAATAAATACACCAGCAGTAGTGCGGTTATCCATTTTACGAGTTATTCTGTTGAATTATGTACGTTACTAATGGTAAAAATGCCAATTTGGTGCCAATGTATCGAACAATATTGTTATAAAAATTTAGAATAATTTCAGCTGTGAAAAGTGAAAATGAAAAGTTTCCAAAATAAATTGAAAAATTTTAAATTCAAAATGAAAAGTTTTACAGTGCATAAGTTTGCATAATTTTACATTTTCGAATTAAATTTTTTATAATACTGAAAAATTGAAAATTTTGAAAATTTTTCATTTTAAATTAATCTCTAATTTTTATATGTACACATTTTTAATTTTATTTAAAAATATACTGATGTCTATGTTGTCCATTGTATCAGTCTCCCAATCTTCTCGTTGATTGTTTGTCTAGTTTTATACCTTTTTAGTATATGTACACATATACACACATACGCTGACACAAAATATATGTACACGCATACAAATGCATCACTATTATTAGTATATTCAATTTAGTAGCTGGCTGGCTGTGTGTATGTCTGTATGTCTGTCTGTCCTGTCTCTCATCGTGTATGATGCAGTTTTTTGTTGATATTCAACTTTAATGTTTGTAACGTGAGTTTGAGTAATTATTGTTTTTTTGTATATTTGTTTGGTTGGTTTATTTTTAGTGACTCGATATTAGTGTTACGCTCACCATCACCGTCATCATCATCATCTTTTATTTATAGCATATGTTCAGCCTGCCATTTTAGTCAATATTTGTGCATCACTTTTTTATTTGCTCTAATAAAATTAGTGTAGTAAGCGCATGCACCAAATGCATATATAGTTTTTTATTGTGTATATACAAATGTGCATGGATGCAACTTTTATGTGTGTATTATAAAATAAAATAAAATGAATTATTTTTAAGTTTGGATGAGATATAATATGTTTTACAGTTTTTTTTTTTCGTGCTTAGAGTTTTGATTTGAATAGAAACCTTTGCTCCTCCTTTTAACGGCTTTGTTTTGTATTACAATTCGTCTTAACAGTAAAAAAAGCTCTGGGACTTACTCATAACGCTGCATCAATATTTCATAAAAATTTGATTATAATAATAATAATAAAAATAAAGTACATGCAACATTTTCATACCGGAAACAATATGTAAACAATTTGTCTTTCGCGAAATTTATCCATTCGATTTTAAAATCAATAGATAGACAACTATAAAAAATATAATTGAATTTAAATTTAAGAACTCCGGGCCCTCTAATTGTGTGCACAGAGCATTTTTTATATCCTGCACCATTTGTGGCAAGGGGTATATTAAGTTTGTGCGGATGTTTGTAACTCTTAAACGGCAAACGCCACGCCATAATTATACCGATCGATTCAGAATGAAAATCTGAATCGATTTAACTGTCTGTCTGTAGATTTTTGGCGATTATAGGTGTAACACTTGACCACTTTTATCCAACTTAAATATCTTCTTCGCTCACAATCTTAACATGTTGCAAATTTCAGCTTAACATCGGAAAATTTACGACCATGAGAGTTCCAATAATAGATAAAAATCTGGACTTAAGGACGCACATGTCTAAATAGTTTTGATGCCAATCATAAATGCCTTCTACTGTTTGTTCCAAATCGAGTGACAGTCTAAGTATATCCTCTCTCCTCTGATAAAACTCACTTCATCACTTATTATTTATCTGTATATTATTTAAAGGATTTTATCAGTGCTATTTAGAAGAATTATCAGAGCTCACAGGTGTATGGCTAAGAGATGAGTTTAGAGTAAAGTAGAGTAGAGTAGAGAGACAGGGAGAGAGATTTATCTTATTGTGTTTATATATATACATATATACCAGCCAACCAAGTATACGTGTGTTTGTACTTATGTATGCAGTTTAGATACCTCAATATTTAGCTGCAGTTCGATTAGAGTTTGAGTTGGGTATGTTTAGAATTTTAGATTTTTAGCGCATTTTAGAATTTTTATGAATGAATTCCTAGTCAACGTGTTCTTGATGGATATTCATTATTTGCGTCCTGGCTTTTTTTTTTTTGGGAGGGGTGGCACATATATATTTTAACGTTTTCGTATGTAAAATGTATACATACATGTATGTGAGTACTTTGTGGGATAGTGTGCAGGTATACAATGCATGTGCAGAATATTGTGCTTTTAAAGTTGCACAGTGCTCACGGTCACAAAAATTGAAATGTTATTGTTAAATTTTTCATACAGACACTCTTGGTTTTGTATGTAAAAAAGCAAAATGGCCACGCCCACAATTGACATAAATTTATCACAGCTACCACAATAGAGTTACGAATTTATTTTTATTACATTTATAGCTAAGATCAAAATAGGAGTGACCTCTTCATAGACAAATTATACAAAAAACTCCCTTTTGGGGGAGTAGTTCGTGTCCGCTTTAAAAATTTAATTCACCTATTGCTTGCCACGCCCTTAATTTATAAATGATTGTGAAGCATAACTCAACTTTATCACATCTTTCGCATTAGCTTTTCCACTGGACTTTTAACACATTTGTTAACTGTTCTTGTTAGTGGTTGAATCCTCACTCACTATCTAACATGGAGGTTGCGGTATATGCAGTTTAACTTCCCATATAGTTTAACCTTGGCTCTGTTGTCATTTCTTTTAATCTTTCTATGTAGAAGTGTTCACGAGTGCGAACGTTTTAGTTTTTGAGTTTAGACAATAGTAGTATCTACACAAATACACGCATACACATACATACATATATTGAATAGCTAACAAATTTTAGTTGTTGTAGTTTTAGCTAAAAATTTCCATGTTTTATTTGAACTTGTTATTGTTGTTTTTTGCCATTCTCAATTTGTACGTGTTAGAACTCGAGCGGCTTAGTGGAAAATAGTTCGGTTGTCAATTTTTTTTTCACATATACGTACATTTTAGTTTCTAGTAACATAGTTTAGTTTTCTAGTGTAAAGTGTTAGAAAGTGAATTTGTTTTGGTTGCAGGGAATAAAGTTTACTTAAAGGCTAGCAAATACTTTAACAAATAGATAGAAAAAGTGACGCAAAAGAATTTTTATAATCACACCCACCATCATTTTATTTGGAGGTATTTTGTCATTAGATTTGCAACGTGCAGAAGGAGTAGTCGAAGACCCTCATCACCATCACCATTACTGGCCTATTACAACCTATGTAGGTCTTTGACCTGTTGCAAAAGGGAACGACATGCGCTTCGGTTATGGAGGCGCCTTCACTAAGTGTTTGCAGGGCATCAAACACTTGGTGCCTTCATCGGAGTTTCGGTCTGCCTCCCGGTCCATTCGTCCATGCTTTAACGCCATAAAGAAGCACGGGCACGATGAGTGTCTTATGGAGTGAAAGTTTTAGCCCATAGTAGCACCTGTTAGCAATCATAATTCTCCTTTTTATCACCAAGCTGACGTCGCAGATTTAATATATATATATATATATATATATTTTGAATCTAATACTGAATCTGTCCGTGTGTATGTATTAAGGTCGCAAATATTGAGATATCGATTCTTAATTTGGCAGAAATGTTGGTAATTCTAATCCGAAAACATTTTTGGGTGAAAGTTTTCCGAAATATTTTATTTTAAGACTTTACCTTGAAGCTGATTATGGGCATGGTTGCCCAATTGAAATAGTGATAATAGTGACAAAATATCTCAAAATTTACAATCGTGAGGAGGCCAAAAATATACAGATTTTCTCAGTTTTTGATGCTGATCAAGAGAGTATATACTTTGTAGGATATCTCACACTTTGGTCTGGATGTTGCAAATGGAATGATTAACTTAGATACCCACATCTTAAGTGGATATAATTGGATATAAGTGAATAATTTACTTATATTTAAAAATTGACCATAAATGTCATTATTAATATTGTCTAACTTATAAAAAATATGAAATGAAACTAAAGAGAGAACAGGTAAAAAAAATAATAATGGCATAGGTCGAATCTGCTCCTAAGATAGGAAACATTAGTACTTGTGTGCGTGTATGTGTTTTTTATTTTAATTTACTTGTATTAGTTATAAAACATTTGAGTGTTTTGTCTGGACTGTACCTTATTTATGTATGCATACATATTTATAAATAAAATGTTTTGTTAGTTTTTGTGGTCTATACATATATGCTCTTATACACACATTTATTCTACCCATGTATGTATGTGAACGCAATACATATATATATGTTTGCATATAGTTTGTTGTTATACCCTACACCTGTTACGGTAGAGGGTATATTAAAATTATACAAACGTTTGTTTTCTAATCGTTAAAAAGAGACATTTTTGGCATCTGCAGGCAGGTACATTTTAGTTGGATGGGCTCACGCCCATAATTAAGAGAAACTACAATATTGAAATTAGACATATATGTACATATTTTTATAATTAGTTTATTATCGATCAAATTGAGAGTGGTCAGTTAATAAATACGCCTCCATTGAAAAGAAAATACTTTTAGTGCAGAATTCGACCATTGAGGTAAAATATAACACATGTAAGTAATCGTGAAAATAACCCACATTCTACACACACATATAAAAAATTTAGCTTAAGCCAAAAATTGCTAAAATTTCTTGCGACCATTAAAAAAAAAACCAGGTTTGAATTACAAATTGGGAACTGAGTAGTGTAGGGTATTAAATGATGGTGCTTAAGCAAATAGTTATAAACTTTTCATTTGTTTTTTATGTGTTGCTTTGCCATAATCAATTTCAAATCAAGTACAAGTAATTTTTTTCCATGTATACACACACTGTTATACGTATGTGTACTCATGCAATTTTGCTTATGGTGTAAAAAAATTTCAAAATTTTTCAGGTTTTTTAATTGTGCATACAATATAAAACCACACTCACATATGTATGCATATATGTATTTATGTACCGTAACCAATCTGTTGTGTATGGTATGTATGTATGTATATAGATATATATGTATATATGTGAGAAGATATTAATACATAAAAAAATGTCTATTACGCATTATATACATACGTGCGCACATATTTTAATAAAATATATAATAAATAAACAAATATAAATATCAAGTCAATGACATCATACGTAGAAACAAATATAGATACGCTTATGGGATTAACATGTGTGAATGTGCGTACATGTGCTTATGTGTATGTTGAAATGTAAAAATTGTACTTAACTACTCGTACCTAAAATGTGAAATTATAAATATATGAAATACATACGTATGTATTTTTGTACATTAGTTAAGTGTACATGCTTTTTATACCCTACACATTAGTGATGAGCGTATACTAAGTTTGTTCTTCCGTTTGCAACACCCAGAAGAAGGCGTCAGAGACACTACAAAGTATTATATATTCTTGATCAGCGTCAAAAACTGAGTCGTCCGTGTGTCTGTCTGTTGTTGGCATTCTTACGGGCGTAAAATTCTAAATATCTGCCACAAAAATTGACCTGTGAACTTTTAATTTGCATAATGCATATTTATGGTCGTGCTGTCCATCAATATGCCAATAATGGTCTTGCCCGGATAACAGACACGCCCACAATTTACAAAAAACCATATTCACCATAAAACTAGACGTGCAAGCTGATACGTAATACATACACTATTAAAGGCGCAATATATATAAATTTGCCACGCCCATCGTTGTGGATGTGAAGGGTATTTAAGATTTGGCCCAAGCCAAATTTAGTTTTCTTATTTGTTTAATGTTTTTTTGTCTCTACTATCTATCCAGAATAGTTAAATTATAACCGGCCTATTATAACTTACCAGATCTTACAGTTACATACAGTTACAGTGCTTAGCTTTGCTTTGGATCAAACTGACATATAACGTTAAAATCTACCGCTTTGATATGTCGGGGTCGCATTAGCTTACAGCTCAATTTATAATATATTCACGAAAGCATCATTATAAAGGTTCTGTGGAGTAAGATATTTGAATTGTTCATCCGCTTTTCGATATATTATACATGTGATAAAAACATAAAGAATTTCGTGCAGATCAAGTGATACAAGTCTGTACCTTTAACAACACATGCTGACACAATTAAAAATATTTATAAAGAAACTCTTTGTCCCTATGTCGCCTTTTAAGGCTCATAAAACTTAGTGAAATAGGTTAGATTAAGCGAAAAATGTTGGCGCCTCTATGCGGACAGGAGTTAAACACCGATGTCCATACAAAAATTCATTGATTATTATCAGATCCTTACCACGTATATATAAAAACATACATATTCATACATTCTTATTTGTTTGGCTAAAATTCTTGTAATATTTTTTTAGCTTACGTGCTAACAATTATATTATCTGCCTGATTTATTTTGATAAGTCGGGACGGTACATTTGTTGAAGCACTGTCTCAAGTTTCTTCAGGTGTAGCGCTGAACCGACTTGTTTTGAGTTCGGATTACCGAGCTCTGATTCTCGGCACCAGTCACGGGTGAAAGGCATCAACTGGGAGCAATCCCTGCCATTTGAGGTTGCGAACTCCGACCGGAGAGTTATATCTGGTGCCAGCTTTTGCTAGCTTTTTAGGGAATGCATCCTTATAATGCATTCCAACCAAAATTTCGTGTTTTGCACCGTGCTCACGTTAAATACATTAAGTATGTACTCAATTCGTCATTCTCTATCCAGAAGGAGGCGTCGGAGACTCCACAGAGCATATATAATCTTGATGAGCATCAAGTCGATCTAGACAGATATGTCCGTTGTCTGTTGATACAAACACACGAACACAATGAACACAAAATTTTAAGAAATTGGGCTTAAATTTTATACAAGCACTTCTGCACGCACATCGCTACTTAAAATGGGCAAAATCGGTTAAGAGTCAGGCCCGCAATCTACAAAAATATATTTATTTGACGCTAAAATTGAACGATTATGTTGAAATTAGTTACATGTAGTTATAATTATCCCATACATCGATGTTCCAAAAATGGGCATGGTCGAATAAAAGATAAAATTTGACCTAAGAACGTGATGTGCCAAAAATGGGTGCAATTGTATAACAGACACACCCACAATTTAAAACCATACTTAGCGTAAAACTCGACTTGAAAGGTGATATGTGATGCATACACTATTGGAGGGCGTAATTAAAATTTGATCTAATTTAAATTTAGTTTCTTGTTTTCTAAGACTTGCTTACGAAGAAACCTTATCCGTCCACATTGGCAATAGCTGCCCAATTCTTTATAGTTTTATTCGATCTGATTTTCGAATAGATTTTTATTTATTTATTTATTTAATCAAATCTTAGCCAATTCATTATAAAAATAACAAAATGAAATTTTTTTATTTCTTTATTTTTATAAATGCTTAAAACTAAAATCAGCAACGCAGTTTCCAAACCGCAACAACAATAACAACAAGAACAATCGCCGCTGCAACAGTTTAGGATCTTATCTATTTAACTTAGCATACTTAAGAACTAGAAAGTTAACCAATATTGATACTAATCAAATAATAATAAAATGATATGTAAAAAAAAAAAAATATTTAAAGATTCTTACAAACTACAGATAAAGGAGAACACAGTTGCAAAATAAGCATAAAATAAACACAAGATTAAAAATAATATATATATATAGAATAAAAAAAAAAAAGGATAAACGAGAAGGGAAAGAGTAGTCCGGCATCTTATTAATTTAATATTAAACTTTTAATACTCTCAATGGATCTGTGCGATCCATCGTATAAATAATAATAATCATTAAAATAACTGGATATAACCCTCAATGGATGAAACATCTCGTATTTGATGCGACACTGTGACAGTTTAATTAAAACAAAATGCCTACTAAATCGTAAGGGCACATTTATATAAACTTCATTCAACAACGCGGGACAATTAACTTCACTATTCAACAGTTTAATGAAAAAAGAGACTCATAACCAAATACGTCTATTTGATAGCGAAGTCATGTTAATAAGTTTTAAGCGACTTTCATAGGGAGGTAAAGGACTTTGGGGGTCCCAACCTAAACCACGTAAAGCAAATCGTAAGAAAGACTTCTGAACTGATTCAATACTATCCGTATAAATATTATAGTTAGGTGACCAAACTACAACGGCATATTCAAGAACCGGACGTATTAATGCAACATAGAGAGATTTGGTCACATACGGATCCAAGAATTCTTTGGACCAACGCTTTACAAAACCTAAAAGAGACTTGGACTTGTTAACCACAGAGCGAATTTGCATATTAAAGTAAAGTTTCGGATCAAAAATAACGCCTAGATCTTTAAAAAATAAAACATTTTCCAACTTATGACTGCCAATAAAGTAATCAACAACTAATGGAGCATATCTTGAAAATGTAATTTTCTTACATTTATCTAAGTTTAATATCATACCATTCAACTTACACCACTTAACTAATTCAACTAGATCCGACTGTAACAACGCACTACCACTAAGGGAATGAAATGAGTGAAAAATTTTGACATCATCGGCAAACATTAAAATATTAGAATGCCTAATGTATGAAGGAAGATCATTAATAAATAAGATAAACAACAAGGGCCCTAAATGGCTGCCTTGCGGTACACCGGATGAAACATTAATAATAGAAGACATGTAACCCTGATAAAGAACACGTTGAGTTCGCCCAGAGATATAAGACCCAACCCAATGCACCAAATTAAGCGGAAGACCTATACGATTCAACTTATATAACAGAAGGGAGTGCGAAACCTTGTCAAAAGCTTTAGAAAAATCAGTGTATAACACATCTGTTTGAGTTTTCTCAGAAAATGAACGGAATATACTACGTACTAATTCAAGAAGGTTAGTTGTTGTAGATTTACCTTTAGTGAAACCATGCTGAGCGGGCGATAAGATTGAAGAGATGTAAGGTTGAAGTCTATAATAAGCGTTCAAATAGTTTAGGGATAACGCTAAGTTTGGAGATACCCCTATAATTGCTAATCAAGTTTCGCGAACCAGTTTTAAAAAGTGGAATAATGTATGACTCCTTCCAAATTTTAGGAAAGTACCCATTATTGAGACAATTATTAAAAATGGCTGCTAATGGTGCACTTAAAATATCGTCACAATAGATGATAATACAAGACGGTAAACCATCGGGTCCAGGGTAATAAGATCTTTTTATGGACCTAAGAGCATTTAGTACTTCTGTTTCCGAAAAACGTACTTGGGGAAAGATATCAAACGATTCAAGATAATAAGGATAAGCATCCATATCGATAATTTTATCACTATAACAATTAGCAAAAAAATCTGCAAAGAAATTGCATATTTCAAAGGGGTTAGAAGATTCAATATTATTGTAATACATAAATGATGGAAATTCTTTAACCCTTCTTTTGGAGTTAACAAAATCATAAAACTTCCTTGGATCACTTAACATTCTGTTTTTCATTTTCAGAACATAATCGTCATAACAATTCTTGTTAACAGTATTAAATTTACTCATTTCTTTGGTGTAAATGATATAATCCACAGAGAGACCAGTTCTCTTATAACGCTTGAAAAAATTATTCCTTCTATTTCTAATAGATTTCAATTCATCCGAAAACCAGGCAGGGCAACATTGTGCACCATGACTTAATCCTACTGGTACACTTAGAGAAATAGCAGAATAAAGTTTATCATATATAACGGACAGACAATTATTAATGTTCTTACAACTCAAATCGCAGACCACGTTAGACAAACAATCAGATAACACGTTGTAATCAGTTTTATGAAAGAGGTAACGATTATTGGTTGAAAAATTATTAATATAATTTACTTCATTAGATAATAGAAATAGAAGGATGATGGGAATCTTCCGGTGTAACAAGAGGAGGTGCCCGTAAAATAGTTAGGTTAGTTGTAGAAGAAAAAACCAAGTCTAATAGCCGATTATTAAAATTTAATACATGATTTAATTGCATTAAGCTGAGATCAAAGATTAACTCAAACATTTTCTAAACCAATAACGGTGAAGTAAAGTTCAATGTACGGTTAACTAAGAAACGTTACTTTCTTTGGAATGAAAAGTCAAGTAAATCAAACAGCAGAGATAATAAAAGGGAGACAAAATGACCAAAGTCCATTTATGCCCAAAGAGTATACCTCTTAGAAACCGTAAGGAGGTCTTGGAGTGTGTAAATTAATTTTACCTTGTGGTATGATATCCTGACAACTTGAGTCATTTGCATGCAGTTTGCAATTTTATAGATACTCATATATTGTGTGTGTGTGTGTGTGTGTGTGTATAATATTTTGTAGACACTTGCAAATATTCTTTGCACATGCACATTAACTTTATCTATTATATTTGTAATATTTCTACAACAAATTTTATGTAAAAAAATATTTTATACCAAAGCTTGCCTATGCACATAATCGTATGTACAGGAACGTGTAAGTGTATGTCTAATGCATATATATGTGTGTGTGTATTTATCTGCGTATCCATCTATTATTCTCGACAATAAAAGGATTTTTACAAAACACACACACTTTATGTACACTAATAATCACATACATGATACATGATGTGTGTGTGTGTGTGTGTGTGTGTGCTTACGTATCGATGCGTTTAACTATAGAACTTTACAAAATAATATCAAAAATGGCCAGGCATTGTGAGACTCACACACATGTATGTGTGTACATATACAGTATACATACAAATTTTGCATAAAATTACATCCTAGTTTGTCTATGTTTTAAACAAAATGATTGACCACTCACACACACAGATGTATATTTTTAAAAAGATGTATGTATGTGTAAAAATGTGCATATGAATATGTGTATAAATATGTCTACACAATATTGCAATGAACTGCCTATGTGTATATAAAAAAGATTTTTAGTATTTAATCCTTTAAAACATTCAGTATTATATTGCATTTATATATATTTATATGAACCTTAAACCTTAATTTGTAGGCGTATGTAAACGTATTTTGCCGAGTGCAATTCAAAGTTTAAAATAAAATAATAGCAACAACAACACTTAGGAACACTACAAACACAGACACACGTCTGCTCATATGAGTAAGCATAACATTGCCAGCACGTTACTGGCATTATTTGTACATATCATATCTTTGTATCGTTGCTTGCAACTCAAACTTGTAAAAAAATTATATTTGGCTTTGGGGTCAAATATTCAATAGCCAGCGCCTTGGGGCAAATTTGCTTAAAAATTGTGGGCTTGATCTTAATCCAATTCTTTACTAAAACACGTTTAAAAGGTCGTAAAAAGGTTTTCTGTAATTTTATGTTTAAAAGTAGGCGTATCATTCCTCTGAATTTTCTTTAATTTAATCAGGACCAGAGAAAAAAGGAGAAAAAGAGGGATTTTAAAATTGGAATCAGCCACAGACACATATGAATGTGCAGTCATTGCTAAATTGATTCAGAATTTGAATAGAAAGAATTTTGGTTTCTACAAGAAGAACAAACTCCATCTCCGCAGTTCCGTTTTTCCATTTAAATCTTCTACTGTGACTCCTTTAAAATCATGCACAGCGACTGCTGCTCGGATTTTATAATCCTAATCTCCAATATATCTCTTTACCATACATGCTGATTATTACAAAAAAAAAAAAAAAAAAAAAAACATTTTAACAGAATTAGAAAAATATTAAAAAATAAGCTAACATTTTGTTTTTTCGTACTCACCACCCTGAGTTTTGGGATTATATACATTTAATTTTTTTAAATTACTAGAAAGAAACCTTGGAGGTACATTGAACTTGGTTGACCAACATCGTAATTAAAGACGTCTACTTTTTTGCTGACCCGGCCATAACCATCTGTGAATTTTGAGTCTCTCTGCGTGTTTTTGGGTGTTAATGTTATTGATATCAACAATTTAAATGTTAATAAACCATACCGATATGTTTGTTACAACAATAACACGAATAATAGTAGAGTTTTTAAACACTTGACTTACCACGACCATTTTTTTTTTACATAATAATATATTTTGGGAAATATCTTGTCAGTGCAGGATCATATTCAAAAGTACATGTGTATGTATGCAGTCTAGAAGTACGCTAAGTAGGAGTCACACACAATTATTTTATTGAGGCGCATTGGGTTTTCCACTTGTCTCTCATCCCCACTATAAAGGGAAGACCCGAATCTCAGAGCTGTAACCTGTGGAAATTGCTGGAATGTATATTCACTCAATGAAACAAATACTTACATACACCTATATTATTCTATATTCTATATAAAGAGTATAAACTTATTACGTGTTTAATTAAGTGGGTTTGAGGCCATTAGCCTTTGGTGGTTGTTATATTTGTAATGAAATATGTCGACCTCGACCTAGTTCGATGTCAGTGTTATTGTGCCACAATAATAATAACAACAACAACATCAACAATAGTAATCAACCAAAAGGCGGAAACAGAAGTGATAGTTGTCGCAGCAGACAAATAGAAAAAGGCTCGAGTTAATTCACGTCTCTCCTGGTAGATATGATATGTAAATCAAACAACATCTATAACAACAAAAACACAAACACCACCATCCACAGCATATGCAAGCACAGATGAATTCCGATGAACCTTGAGTATGATGCTTGAGCATTGTATGAATAATATGCTAACGTGCCACTTGCACTTTTGGTTTGAGTTGAGTGCAGTTGTACTCTCTTTAGCATAATAATCGCAATGACTACAACATTACACAATTCAATATTATGCGCTTGCTACTAAAGGTGTTGCGTGTCTGTCTCCCTGCATTCCTGCCAGATTGTGTTAGTTTGTTTGTTGTTTCCTTCCCCCTTTGACGGCGTCTGGCACAAGTGCATGTCCTTGCACCATGACGGTGACTGCACTCTAACATCATTATAATCACAATTACCGTCGTTTGTTATCAACATTAGAATCATCATCATCGACTAAACTTCACGCATACAAAAAAAATATTCTGTAGACCACATTAACGATGACGACACCAACAACATGACTAGTCGGACTGCTATCGTAAATTTTACTGCACACACATTTATCATATGTTGAAACATTTCACAAACATAAGGAGACGCATCGCTTCAGTTGGATTATGATTAAGAATGCAGCGCAATTGTTTTGTCTACCTTGCAGCATTCTTCTCACACTCTTCTTTCCGTACCACCGCCTACAATAAGTGAAATAAAATGAATCCTATCTAATTGTTACATATTTTTTATATCCATCAAAACATCTGTATTACTCAAAGTACCAAAAAATGATGCTGTTCGGCAACGCCCAACAAAAGACAGAAAACGTGGAATGGGCGTTTTTCTTCCGTTTATAAATTTTGTTTTAGCGCTTTAAGGTGGTGGGCGGTATCAAAGAGTAACTTGTTTTTTTTTTAATAGCGAACTTGTACAACATTCAATAATACTAGCACTTATATAGGGTTTTGTAAAACGTTTATTTAAAGTGTAATTATCTAAAGTTGTTTTATATTTATTACCTCAATAATATTTATAAGGAATTTAAAAAAAATGTTTGGATGTGACTTCATTGTAAAAAATTAATATAAGATACAAAGTCTATTGTAGAGAGTTGTTATTGTGTCCCAAGTAATAGTTAAGGTATTGATTATAAAATGGATCCCATGGAGGGTGACCGCGACGTAAAGCCATTTTCGCTGCATTACTATAAACATCATCATCATCTTCGGCATCCTTACCTAGATAAGTACTCAAATATTTATATTATTTTTTAAAATATTTCGAAAAATCTGCCTTACCTTTATATTTTTGTTTCCTGCCCAAGCGAGCTTTTAAAGAAATTACGGCCTCATCCAACAAATCATATTCATTGGCCGGATTGCGCGATGAATAACGTACTGGTGGTGCCAAGAACCAGTAACTGTTGGTTACCCTTGTAAAACCGGGCATTTTTTTAAGTTGTTCCAAGCCTTTCGGTTGTTTGGCCAAAGTTTGATATGCTCGTAATTGCAAGCAATCCACTTGGGAGGTGGCATTTATCAAACGAATGGCCGATCTTGCTGTGGTAGACGATACCATGGGGTATATTGTCACCTTACTGTCAGTGGCTACTTTACTAAAAGTTATGCCCAAAGGGCGACGATTGAGAAAATATTCGAGTGTGCCACGCGAACGATCCAAGCAAAGGCCGATAATGCAACCCTGTGAGAATGGTTGGCAGTAACGTGATTGCAAGCCATTGTGTGTAAATTTACCGGTATACGATAAACCCCAGGACTCCGGATCGATTCCCAAAGCAGAAATGAAATGAAATTTATATTTCGTTAAATCCATCTTATCCGTGCCAATACCAAACATCTGGATATGAAAAAATTGGAAGATTTAATTTATTGATGCATCTTAAAAGTGGAAAAATATTGATATATATGTTTAGACAGGTATTTATGCTAAGGACGTAGAGTTGTGATGGAGAAAATTATCTAATATTTTAGTATTTTCCAACAAAAACACATTAATTGTACAAGCGTAATAAGCAAATTCAATTTATACAATGTTTATAACATTATTAGGCACTGTGACCATTTGATAAGAATAAATTCATGAACAATCATCATACTTGACCTATAACAATATATTATTAGAGTTTTTAGTGTAAACAGGCAAACGTAAGAGAATGTTAAGTTCGTTATTTCGTTTACAACACCCAGAAAAAAGCGTCAGAGACCCTACAAAGTATATTTATCCTTAATCAGCATCAAAATCTGAGTCGATTTAACCACTTCCGTCCGTGTTTTCGTATTTTGAGATATTGGGTCAAAATCAAAATCTATTGAGAGTAACGCAATGTATTTAAAAGTCACAATAATTGGCTAGAGAGTTGAAATTTGGTTTGTCCGTCAGTCAGTATGCTAAAACTGATCGCGCTCAGATAATAAGCTCACCTAATTTACCAATGGTTTGTATGTTGATGGTATTACAATAATGCCATGCTCATGGTGGTTGGTCTAAACCACCACATTTAGTTTTTAACTTGTTTTATAATGCTTATCCAAGTGCATATTTAACACACCTCAGACATCAATCAGCAATTTGTATTATTTTGTTAATTATAAACAATTGTTCATTCGGAAAGCACGTGCTACTTATATTATGCATTCGTAGAAATAATTAATTATATAGATTTGTGTGTAGGTGCAGAGTGAAAAGTAGCCGAGGGCAAAAGATCTGTGTACAAAATTACAAAATTCAAAACAATTTACAAATGTTTGCACTGTAAGAGGAAAGCAGGCTTGTTGCTATTATCAATTGAGACCTTAATGTTAACGAACTTTATTAATCATTTTACACCAAAAGCAAATCAAGAACCGGCTGTAAATTTGGAAAACAACAAAATTTTAATCACTGAAACTGAAATAATTAAATTTTTAAAGGTATGCGTAAATATATATACATATATGTGCATACATACCACATCTGTTCCGGACATGGCAGTTAGTATTCGAATTTCCCAGTGGTGCACCATGCCCGCTTCCAAAGGTTTATCACCTCTAATTATGGCAGTACCTTGTGAATAGGTAGGATGGAAGGTTACATTGGCACCCAAGATATCAACATCCGAATCACTATGCTTATGCCACCGCCATTGTAATTCATGTGTGCCGGGATCTTCCTCGCCACAACGACACTCACACAGTTCGGAAATTTGTCCCTTGTGCTCAGCAATAACTCTATGTTCAGGGAATTCACAAGAACAATACGGTGGACATTGCCTTGCCCGCAGATCTTCTGTATGATTCCAGCTACCACCGCATACACGCTGAGATTGCATTGCTTAAAAACTGTTTTTAGCTGTCAATATTATTACAACAAAGTTTAATGGATTTTATACGGAATTTTCCAAATGTTCGAGAATTATCGCACCGCGTGAGGTATTTTTATAAAGTGATGATAATTATTTTGTTGATGAATTAAAAAACTGATATTGGCATTTGTTACAGTGCAAACTAATTAAACTTCTTGTTTAGCTATCTTTTGTGTATTAAAAATACAAAATAGTGTCTGTTAATAAGTATTATTTTCAAGACACGAACCGAGAGCGCTCTCTTATTTTGATTTTAATCACAACTTTACTAAAAGCATTCATCGACTAAGTTATTGCAGCAGCAGCGCTTTCGTTTATATTAAAAAAATTTCTATTATTTCTTTCCAGCAAAGTAATATAAGTGATTTCAGCATAAAATAATAAGGAGTGTAGGAGAAACCACATACTTGATTTTTTTTCATATAATAAATAATTAGATAATAAAATTTATGGGAAACTTAAAAGAAGTATATATATATATGCGAACGTATTTACCTTTGTTCCAAATATAGGGTATCGCAACGTCATATAACTCGTTTGCTTTTCCTTTTGTCTCGTACATCGTTTGGGACTTTTTTCACATGCATGCATTGTTTTACAACAATGGCGTAGTCATTGAATTTTGAATTTTCAACCAAAATTAAGTTAGCAAATCGGAATGGTACGAGAAAACTTATACTGTATATTAATGCAGTTTTGAAAATGAAGATTGCCATCTAGCGAAAAAAAAATGTTGTTTACTTTTAATTTCTATCAGAGACTTCAAAATATAGAAACGGAATCAGAGACGGAGTCAGAGACTTCAAAATATATATTTTGAAATATATATATTTTGAAGTCTCCGGTATTACCTTACAAATAAATCTTGAGATATATATTTTGAAGTCTCTGACTCCGTCTCTATATTTAGAAGTCTCTGCTCTTACTCTCCTTGACTGTTACACAGGGTAACCCTTATATGCAATATTAATAAAATTTTGCGTTTTCTATTAATTAGCTTAAATGTATTCCTAGCTGTTGAATTTAAAAGCATTTAAATTTGCGGTATTTATGCATTTCGTAAATTTCACGCTAATCAGGGCTTAGAAGACTTTTGGTCCTTTTCGCTAATTTATTAATAATGATTATATGGTTGGCATGTAATACTTATAGTATGGTAAAAGGTAAAATTTGAATTTGAATTTGAGTATTTCAGTGCATTTGGGAATGAGCACTGAAATACTCTATATATTTTATATACTTAAACAAATGAGAGTAAATCCAGAAGCATTTAAAATTTATTTTATCCTGTTTGCTTGCTCCTCACGGAAGGATTACATTCTCACGGTCTTACCACAACACACGTTTTAATATATATACATATTTTGTTTTTTTCTTTTTCTTTCTTTGTCATGATTTTTTGTCAGTCGGTCAGTATTAATACTTCATATGAATGCGGTTAAATGAGCTCGTGAGATGCGCATGCTTAAAGTGTGTTGTAGTTAAGTCCTTTTCCATCTACGTTCATATGAACATTATTACCTTAACAATGTACGAAAAAATTTTTTTTGTGCATTTATTCCTTCTTATTATACCCTACAAAGATTGGTATATATGCCGCTTGCACTAACCAGATAGGTGGAATTGCCAGAGATAGATTGTTTCTTGAAAAAACTAAAAACTGAGTCGGTCCAAACTGGTTCGCCGGTGTGTCCGTCTGTTGTTGGAACGGTTAAGGACGCTAAAATTAAGATATTGAGCTGAACTCTTATACTGTAGGGTATGTACGCAGATTTTATTTAAATTGGCGGAACGGATATTGTGCCACGCCCACAATCTACAAAAATCTCCCTTAGCTACAAAAGCAAAGCTACAATGTTGACATTTAATATATATGAAGTTAATAAAAAAAGGGCATTCTTATATATACCACGCCCACAGCTTACGTATTGATGTGGAAAGTATCTAAGATTTGCCCCAAAGCGAATAGAGTTCTTTTATTGTTAGTTTTTGCTATTCCTGTTAAAAGAGGGAAAAATTGCCCATTAAACACGCCCACACTCAAGAACAATCTCTCATAGTCACAAATATAAAGTCAGAATATAATATAAATTTAATCATTTATATACCATAGGTACCAGTCGTATTCACAATTTGCACTTATACATTTGTAGAGTGTATCATAAATACGTCTTGAGCTAAATTTAGATTTGCTTTTACTTATTTCTTGTCTGCTACAAAATATTTTATAAAAAGTATGATTGTTGTTGCTGATCGTTAAAATCTTGTAAAATATTTTCCCAGGATCTGAGAAATAAAATCAGCTCACAGCTGATTAAATGGATTTCGACACACACACACACACACACACACACACACACACTTATTATTATTATCTTTATCATTGGCATACATGTTCAGTTATAGATTGCTTAGAAGAAGGACGGTGGAAAATAATGTATAATAATAATAATAACACCTGCGTTGTATGGGGTAGAGTGTGGGAAATGTAGTTGTTAAATACGTTACATTTTAATCATGAAATATGTAATAAACGATTTTAATTCTGTTCCAACAATTAGGATTTTAAGTGAAATTTTTATATAGGTATAAATATGGATTTAAAGTCGGTCTGTGGCAGCACCAATAATAAACTAAGTTTGGCTTAGGCAATCTCTTAAATACCTTCCGCATCAAATGCAAATGGTGGGCGTGCTGTGTAAATGAATACGCTCTTTAATAATGTATATATTACGTATTAGCTTGCAGTCGAATTTCACGCTGAGTACAGTTTTTTGTGAATTGTAGGTGTGTCTATTATCCAACCACGTCCATTTTTGGCGCATCTATAGATAGAGTAATTATAAATATGTATACCAAACTTTGTATCCCAATTTCTGTGGCAGATGGACGGACGGACACGGTTAAATTGATTCAGATTTTAATTTTTAATAATGAATCCTATAGAGCAACCTAAAGAAAATTCTAGAATCATTGCAAGCTGCGATTGTCTACCTTTCTAAATAATTTAATATACCCGAAGCGTCCATAAATAGTCTCCCCTAATCAACTTTATCCCTCATCATATATTTACTCTCTGCGTATACATCTATTATGGCTTTTAGAAAACTTCAAATATATGGCTCCAAATAGTTTACTTAATAAATAAAAGTTAGAGATTTTCGTAGAAACGTACTAAAGATTGTACTTTAGAAAGAAAAAATGTTATAAGTTGGCGGTGGAAGAAGTACTCTGTTGTTATTAAAGAAAGAGTTTATACGCGCTTAGATGGATAACTTGAGGCATTTTTCATAAACATCCTATATGCTTTGCTATGCTATGTTATATTAAAAAGGGAACACAACGAAGCAACATGTTATTGCGAGTTCATCAAAAACCACATAGCAGCAGCAGCATCCACCATTCCGTGTACAGACATGCAACGTGAATAAACATGTGTACAATGAGAGCGTATGTTGTGCACACTTATATTATAAACGGTACACACTTGTGTACATCTGTATTTATTCATACTTGTTGCTCCCTGTGTGCCTTGCTTGAGGTCGTCGCACGTATACAGTAAGTAGTGCCGCATAGAAGTAAAACGATGAAAACAGGCAACGAACTAACCAACCAGTTAACACAAGCTAACCAAACTTTTTCAACCACTCTGAACCCTGCTGTAGTACATACATGAAGTATGTACTACAGCAGAATTCAACAAGTAAGGAAAGTTGTATATGGCATGGACCAAATCTTGCTTAATCACCATTTTAGGGCATTTGAATGAAGTATACGAGTGTCAGTGATGCTTTTCAACCATAGGCGGGGATTTTTTTTTAGGAAAAAATCTCTAAAAATCTGCAAACAATTGATTTTTTCAGTCTTCCTCTTTCTTAAAAGCGATTTTCCTAAATTTCAATTCCCAACAAAGAAACGATTTTGAAAAAACCCTGAAATGTGGCTTGTTGGGAATTGAATATATACACAGCCATTCTTAAACTATGTTACGAACGCTTTGGAAAAATGCGGTTTACACAAAAAAAAAAAAAAAATGCAAGATCTCTTAAATCATTGTTGTTAAGTAAGTTTTAAGGTGTCAGCATTATATTAAAATTTGAGTATTTTTGTTTGATATTTAGCCTTTTACCAGTGAAAGATAAAAATTTGTTGAATTTCTTATACATACGTACCCACAGACATTCACCATAAAACTCATTTATCAACACAACTTCTATATGTTATGTAAAAGAAAACCAATAGCAATCAAAAAATGAGAATATTTAGCCGGTTTTTATATAAAATTTTTTAAATTGGGAGGTATACTAAGTTTGTTAAGTAAGTTGTGTAATTAATAAATGAGGGAGGCTCTATAATTTTATATATTTTTGATATGTATAATATCTGAGTCGATTCATGTCCACGTTTTTTTTCTTGGTGCACGACCTGGGATGTGGAATCTTGCAAAGACATCAAGGGGCCGATCAATTTTGGATTGGATTTTAGATACGCCCACTAAAAAACTTTCTTAAGCTTAAATTGGTAGCAATTTTATACATGCCACGTCTACTAATATTTTTTTTTTGTAACCTCAGAGGAAGACGGGCTGTTACAGTTTGTTCTGCGACAAAAAGTTATGAAAACGGAAAAATCTAGTAATCCCCGTAAAGCATTTTAGTAGGGGAGACAAATCTCTGTAGAATATTTGACATGGAATATGGCAACACGGCCCATATCATGTCGATACTTAAGATTGTCGATGGACTCAAAGACATTTTCGCGTCTCGTAACATCTCTTTGCTATTTGCGGTCGAGAACCTCAAGACAAAATCTAAAAGCTTCCGCCTATATATGTGAATTAAATACTAACATAGGGTGCATTTGGTTCGGATATCGACTGTGATAGAAAAATATATAGAAATCGTCCCCATTATACACATTGCAGCATATTCACAGAGGTGACAGATACGAATCTGTGGTGTTGTAAGTATCTTCGATACTTTTTTATGTATGAAAACATATCTAATATTATATGAAGTTACTGTGTATAGGGTATCAATCAATCAGAATTTATTTTGTTTACCTTTTTATTTATTTTTTTAATTTTATCTTTGGGTGAGTGGCTATTAAATATTTTATGTGATCATACGTTATGTATATGTGTCCATAAGCAAGCTAGACTTGTAACTTGTCTGTGGCGCGGGTAATGTTCTTGTATATGTACATATATATATATACATGTATATATGTTTAATAAAAATGCATTAGTAATGAATTGTTGTTGTTGTTGGTTGATTATAATACAGCTACAGCTAGATATTTCTGTTGTTGTCACATTATCATGATCCACAATGTATATAATATATACACAGCCAAACAGAATAAAATATTTTAAGTATAATATATTGCATATAAAGGAGAGAACCATGAGTTACGAAAGCGCATAAAATAACGCGTCGATTTAAACAAGAAATCAGTACTAAGTTAGCGTTCAAGCATAGCACAAGTATGCCACGACCAAAACCACCAACGCCGCCACCGACACATAATATCATGACATGTGATCTTTATCGCCAAATAAGAAAAAGGCGTAGCCGTGCAACATCACGTTATTACAATGGTAAAGAAAATGTTGTTCCAGTAGAGGTGGTTTAATAATAAAGCTCTTGTGTGCTGGTACTCTTGAATAGTGACGGTAACAAAGCTTTAACGCTCCAGGAGCTTAATTTTAAATATTTCTGAAAGAAATTTTTCTAAATTGTGGTGTAAAAGCTTTATGGAAGTGTACTGGAGATTTTGAAAAACTTACGGTTCATATAAAAAGATACAGGCCCGGGCAAATTATCAGGTGCAATGTTAAAGCGTCGTTACAACGCAATTGACCTCTGTTCAATAGAAGGCGGAAGAAAAAAGGTCATGTTTGGGGAATAGTGCCATATATAGACTAAAAACTTCACTTCTATAATGCGCATACGTCGGCGGTATGTTAAATGCAGAAAGCGAATTGAAAAGTTCCAAATCTTCAACATTGTTATATAAATGGTATGATTTAAAAAAAAAAAAATAAAGCGAAGGTTTTTAAGAAGATTTACAAAGTAAAGCAATCCTTAACAACTTTTGATACATTAAAATAATTCTAAACTTTAAACGATATAAAAAATTGTCCAATGAAAAAAAATAATTTAGGCAAAAATAGCATGTAAAATTTTTTATATGTAAGTAAAAGTTAAAAAAATGAAGTAAATTTATAATTATTTTATTATAATTTTTTAATAATAAAAAAATATTTTTATTTATATTAATTTTTTATAATAATTTTTTTTTCCACAATTTTAAACGAAATTGTAAATATATAGCATTTATATTATACAATAAATTTTTTTTTGCTATTTATTTTGTTTGTTGAATTAATAGATTTTTTATTTTTCCAAATATATTAATGGTTTAATTATCATTATAATGATATAAATATTATTCATTATTTGATTAATAAACACAGATAAACAGCAAAATCTCCAGTCTTCCATGGAATAGTAAAATGAAATCAAGTTGTTCTTGATAAAAAAAAAACTAAACAAAAATACATAAAACAATATATCTCGCATAAATAATTACTTAAAAAGATCAACAATATATTTTTTTAAACATTTCCTTAGCAATTAAATAAGAATAATTACATACTAGTGATATGACATTTTATTTTAAATATTATTTTTACAGTTCATCATTAAAAAAACTTTGTATTTAGTTATAAAAGTCTACAGTAAGTAATTACAAAAACAAAAATAGAATATAAAAAATAAAATAAAAAATATAAACATAAATAACTTTTTATATAAAATGGTTATTTTTATTAAATCTACCATTGAACGTTAGACGTAAAACCCTTTTATTTGATATCCATATCATAAAAATAAAAATAAAATTCTAATGAATCTTCTTCGAAACCAGCTACATTTATTGTACTACAATTTGAAGAACACTATATTGGATTGTAACTCGAACCAAAGCTATTTGCTTCCAAAAAATTGGGAAGATCTCGAAATCACGAACAATTGCTGTAAATCGTTATCTTCTAATGGTTACAATATTTCAGTAGTTAACTTATGGCATTCTACTCGTCAAGCCCTCTCTATTCATACCTATGAATATAGGTATAGGTATAGGTAGGTAATAAAACTTCTGAATAGCAGTTTTCATTTTTTAGCGGCCGCCATTTTAGATTTAGTATAAAGCAATTCAGTTACTCACACCTTAGTCAAAAAGCCCTTTTATTTGATATCCCTATTATACATATCATAAAGTTCTGATTGGGTGGCTGCCATAATATGCAATTATTAATATTAATATATTATTAATTTTAGTTCGAGCTATTATGTTTCCAGGTATTACATATTTGTATATTCATACATAGTATTGTTATAGTGGCCACTATATTTGATTTTGTACAATTTTTTATTACATTTTGCATTCTGCACGTTAAGTCCTTGAATTTAAGGCCCACATTGAATATATTGTTTTGACTAGTACAATTATCGGAATATGGCATCGGCTAGCATATTGCATTCTTCTCGTACAGCCCTTTCATTTAACATCTTTGACAAATGTGTTAAAAAGAAATCGATACTACGCCATCTTGATGTTGGATTTGATGTTGCAAATCTAAATATAAGCAAGTAAGAAAACTAAAGTTGGTTTGGGCCATATCAACGATGGGAGTGGCAAGTATATAATTAATTGTAAATAAGCATACCAAATTTCAACTTAATAGCTCAATTTTTATGGAAAATAAATAGATTTTTACCAATTTTTTTTTTATAAAATTTTTGCTTTTATTCCAAATTTATTTATCTACAAAATGGAAACATACAAGTCTTATACTCTAATTTTACTAACATCGTATAATTGGAAGACTGTTTTGGGTCTTAAATAAAACTTAAAAATAAGTGGAAGACATTGATTGCATTATATTCATAGCATCACAAATTATTTATAATGACACTTAAAGTACTTCTTTAAAGCTATCCGTAATTAATGCAGAAGCGTTGAGCGAATTTAGTACAGTCATGATTATCCATGAAATTTCTTCACAAGCTTCAGCAAGGCACTATTGGTGAAGGCGGCCAAGGCAGTAACTTAATAACTAAATTAATGTCTATGTGATGGATATTCCATATTAACATCAACTCTTGTCAAGAGAAGTATTTGACGCTGTGATGTGTACATTCCGATGCTGTGGATTAAACTGATCGTTGCAGTCTTTTGCGTCCTCAATTTATACGCAAAATTATTTAATGGGGGGTAATTTTGTTCTCACAATTTTATCTCCAGCTATCGAATTGTTGTATAGGTATACATATAATGCATTATGAGTAAAGGAGGGAGTAAAACAACTTGTTGTTTTTCAAATGAAATGTTACATAGTACAGATCGTTATTTAAATGCAAGAAAATATCGAAATATATGTATAATATATCATAATATTTTTCCACAAGGCGCATAGTAAGTTGTCCATTTGAAACACCCAGGAAAAGGCGTCAGAGAGTATATATATCCTTAATAAGCATCAAAATGAATATCGTTTTCCGTCTGTATGTCTATCTGTTATTGAAGTGCTCAATTTGCGTTATTGAGCTGGAATTTTGTACAAAGATATCTTGTTACATAGATTAGTGTGGGCAAAATCGATTAAGAGTAATGCCAAAATAATTAAATATGTCAGTCAAAATAAGAACGGATTTCCAAACGATAGCAAACGTGGTCTCAGACAGCCTTTCGACAACCTTTCGTGTATCTTTTTCAATATCATCATGGAAAAGGTGTTGCGGAATGCTGAGGTTAACATAAGTGGCACACTTTTCAACATGATTCTCGCATATGCCGATGATATTGATATCATTGGTCGGAAAGTGCGGGATGTTACCTCAGTATTTGCAAGAATTGAGAAAGAATCGCCGAAAATGGATATAGCATTGAAAGAGGACAAAACCAAGTATATGGTCTCAACGTTCAGGGATTTGCGACGCCCTGTATGCCTTGCATGTTGTGACGGATTTAACTTCGAGGTAGTCAAGGAATTTGTTTACCAAGGTACAACCGTATATATCTCCAATATCGTCAGCGTGGAAATAAAAGAATTATTACTGCTAACGGGTGCTACTACAGGCTAAGTAAGCAGTTCAACAGCAAAGCCCCCTTTCGTGCGATAAAACTTACACTCATCGTCCCCGTTCTTCTCAATGGCACAGAAGCATGGACGCTAAGACAAAAAAAGAGGCTCTCACGTCATGTCAGCCGTATGGGTGAGTGTACTTCAGCTAGGATGGTCTTCGAAAGGAAACCGGGCGGGGGTCGCGAAAGAAGCAGACCGAAACTCCGATGGAGGGTTCAAGTGCTTGATGCCCTGCAAACAATTGGTATATAAAACTGGAGAAAGTGCGCCAAAGATCGAAGGGCGTGGCGTTCTCTTCTGTAACAGGCGAAAGACCTAAATAGGTTTTAATCGGCCAGCCATGATAATGATGATGATGCTAAATTTAAACTCGTTCACTCTATTTTTAGAATCCCTTTCCATTTGTGCAAGTATCTCCTCACTCATGGTGGTAAATGAATATGAAAATGTTATAACGAAGAGAAATCGTTGGTTTAGATAAACATAAGGGGAATAATTGTTTCATTTTTCCACGGGAAAGTGTTTCCCTATTCTACGTAATGAAAGAGAGAAATAAAACATGCTTAAGCCTGGCTGCTGTAGACAAGAAATGTACTTTAAATTCACTAAAGATCTTTCTTCTATCATTTGAATTCAAAAACGCCATAAAATTAGTCGTGATGTAATATTGTACACTTTATTAAGACAATTCTATACTAAGATGATGATCCTGTGGAAATTACACACAATAGAATTTTCTTCTAGGCTCTTTTCTCACGTTTTAGATTGGATGCCTTTACTTATTCTTCACAACAGATTTTAATGTGTAATTTGTTTTTTTTTTTGTGGCCAGACCCTAAAGCAAGCAGACACTCACGCTTACGCACGCTTATGGCTTATTGTCAAGATTGAGTTGATGCAAACTGTTTCCACAGGGCCCAAGAATGGGTTTGTTAGATATTTAAGATTTATTCGCTTTATTAAATCTATTGATCTCATATTTTTATTACATGCCACGTGTGAGTGTTTTATTTTCGAAAAAACTCGAGAGTTCATTTTTTTACCTTTTATAAAACAAATCATAGTTTGAAGTGGTAAAGATGTGCTTATATTCTTCTACTGCTCTTTAACAACTTCAAAACTTAAAGTTGACAAAATTTCCCCGTCTAAATCTTGTTACCGTACAAATGGTTAAGTATTTTAAGTACAATCACTTGACTGTAATATTTTAATATTAACTTCAAAAGCTTACGACAAAAACGCGAGATTTGGAATGAACCCCGCTGCTAACCAAATATTTTCAAGAGTTCTTTTTTGAAGATGATAAGCAGCGTGTTTTATTAAAATTATGAATCTTGTATAAACCCTCCTAAATTTAATATTATTTCGTTTAATTTCTTATATTAAAAAAAATATTTTTATAAATATTTTTCATTTCACCTTAAGTGAAAAGAATTAAAGTTTTCTTACCCTTATTTATAAGTACACAGAAGTCGGCGTACTCAACAATTACTTTCCTTAAATCTTGTAATTTTACCTTTTTATACTCTGCGTGATAGGTATACTAAGTTTGTTATTGCATATGTAATACCTACAAAAAAGCTTTAAAGATTCATTCGAATTCCATCCAAATCTGTAATCGGCCAAAAGCTACACCCACATTAATCACAATCTATTTATCAGCCACAAGAAATGAGTTATAGAGTTGAATTTTACAAGTAGTGGTCTCATCTATGTATCAAAAATAGGTGGGATCGGAAAGAAGGTAGGTCCACAAGTTCCAAAAAAACTTTATTTGGTGCAGAATTTGCATTGGCAGAGTTGAAACGTAATGGAGAGTATTTATTATTTGGCCAAAGTGAAATTTACTTTTTAGTTTTTTCTGTTGTGTGATGATATTAAAAAAATTATTTTATCACATTCATCAGGATAACAGCCGGTTAAGTTGTTATGTTGTTGTTTTCATTAGCAGTAAACCAAAACTTAAAACTGTACCGATCTGGCGTAAACAATAACATATGGTCGGCCTATCAATTTACACGTAAACAAAACATGAATTCAAGGATATTATTTGTATAGGAGTACCTGACACACATACGCATTACACAAACATTTTGTTAAAAAAGTTGAGTTCCCACGCTTGAAAACATACCAGCATATTAACCTATGAGCCACAATAAATAAAGGATAAAAAATTTATTTCATTTCTCATATTTCGCTTTATCTCTTTCTGAATCTTTGTCTCTTTCTATAACAATAAAAGTTGAAAACTAAATAATCTCTTCAAATATTGTTTTTCTTTTTGGAGAATGTAGAAATAATTGGAGTTTCTCACGCTTCACTGCAGCCCTTAAAAATGTTCAAATGTTTTTAATAGGTGCTGCTCCTAGATGTAAGACCTGTTTTATTATTCCATTTCATTACTGATGTTGTTACAGAATCTTTGTTATCTAAAACACTTGGGTATGTATTATGCACAGAACGTGAGAAAGTTTTCTTACCAACACCTGTTTTTAAACTCACCCTATGATTGGTGGAGATGCTCTGTAACATAACAACAGACCCACACACACATTTACTTGCTTCGAAGAAAGAGAATGAAGAGTTTCGAAAGTCTATAAATACGTTGTAAGAAAAATTCAATCTCAACACTTGCTCCTTGAACGTCTTGGGAAGAACATCTTTAAGAAATAGTTTTGTGATTTTCTTAACTCTCTAAAACAAAAAAACAAAAACATTATGATATACCACAAAGTAAACGTTTCCCCATCGCGACGTTTAAAGAATCTTCTTAAGCCAGTAATGAAACGCATCTTCAAAACGAAAACGGCCAAAGACGAAAAGGGAAACTCCTATATAAGATGTGAGGATAAAGAAAGTGAATTTGAATGGCTTAGTAATGAAATGGATAACATGGCCAATGAACATTTGGAGAATCGTTTAATAGAAGAGGTACAACATAGTCACCAGGGTGATGCCATTATAGTTTATCACGAGGATGGTGAAGGTCAATTAGAATTTGTGGATAAAGATAAGTTTTATGTGCCAGTACATTTCGCTCGCACCAATGCTGGCACTTTCTTTTGGACTTCGCTGCAACGTGAAACAATTGAAGCTTACAACATAAAATGGCATTTTCTCGATCGTTGGGCTCAAGCTTAAAATGTTGATTCAAGTTAATTTGATAACTTGTTGAATTAGGATTTTCTATAGAAGAGGCTTATGGTTTGGTTTCTACGACTTGGCGCTCTTTAGAAAATGGCGCTAGCGCTACGAAATACCGCTAGCAAATGGACGCAGGAAAGCTTTTAAAAAAGCTCAACTTAAACGAAAGTTGAACGTTTTTTCCTTCTTTAATCAATTAAAAATTAAATTCTTTTGAATTGTTTTTTGGAATAAAATTTTTTTTTAAAGAATTATTATACAATATAAAGAATTTTTTTTGTAAAATTTATATTTTGAAATAAAATTTTTAGTGAAAAATATAATAAATAAATAAAATTATTTTTATTGGGGTGAGGTTTTATTGTTTTTGAAAGAAAAGCAACAAAGGTAAATTATTGAAAATTTATATATTATCAGCAAATGAGAATTATATTAGAGTGCAATTGTAGTTCAATTTTTCACGCTTCTATTTAAAACAACACATTCATAGCTTAAGGTGGGGGCATCGAGGGTGTAGCCTAAGCCGAATATAGCATTAAAATAAAATTTAAGACTGGAGACGATTCTTAGACATAGAGAGCGTCATCTAAAGTGAAATCTTGAAGCAAATACGTCCATTCCATATTTTTTGATGGGAGTGGCCTATTTTCTTATAAACTATTTAACTTGTGAAATAATTTCATGTCACCCTACACAAGCGTGAAAATCAAAAATCACCGAAAATTTCGCAAACATATGCCGTTAGACATGAAGCGGATTGGCTGATATATTGGTTACTTTTTGTAGGATAAGTTGGGTGTAGATTTCTTTTCAGCAAATTATCCTTTATTTACAAGTACGTTGTAATCAAGTGCAGCATTAAGAATACGGGAAGAATACAGTACCTGGTAGGTAGGAAAGAGAACATTTTCCTGACACTGTTGAATTTTATAATAATATGAAATAATGCTTAACACTTTTTTCTCTAAATATATCACTGTACCTGCTTAAGTATTACAAATATATCACCCTAAAAAATTTAATTGAAAATCAATATTTAAAAGGCCTTTTTATAACCTCCACGAAAGATAACATTTTATTCCCTTTGAAACACCTAGAAGAACGCGTGAGAGGACCCACAAAGTACATATATTCCTGATCAAAATCAAGAATTAGTCTGTTGTTGCCACTCTCGCAGTCGAAAATCAAAAATATTCAACTGAATCTCGGTACAAATATAATATACTATAATATTTGTATTTAGGTTATTTAAATTGGGCAAAATTGGGCAAAAAACCACGCCCATATTTGGCAAAAATATATCTAAATGGTAAATCTAGTTTTTAAGATTTGTTAAATTATAATTTATTTTATATCTAAAATAATTTAATTCACACGCCCACAATTTACAAAAAACCATATTCACCATAAGTCAAGCTGACACTATTAGAGGGCGCTATATATGTATATATATTTGCCACGCCCACCATTGTGGATGTGGAGGGTATTTAAGATATGGCCTAAGCCAAATTTACTTCTTTTACGTGGTATAATTTTTGATTTACTTGCGCGAAATTGCTCCTACACCTCTCTCACATTTAAAGTTGAATTACAGCGCGGCTTTGGAGTAATGTTCCAGCTATTTGTGAGTACAATTTTCTATCCTCTTTCAAGAAATCATTAATTGATCTATTCGAAATTGTAACTTTTTCCATGATAGTATTTTTTTTTAAATTACCTTTTTAGAGCAAACATAAACGCGTTAAGCGGGAAATTTGAATGCGACAGTGTTACATATTAGACCTCCAAGTTTAATTGTTTTCTGTTCCAAAGAAAAATTTCTCCCGAATAGTTTAATAAAGATTTTCTTTATTTAATTTAATGAGATTGAGTTTTTATCCCTTGGTATAAAAAAATTGTAATAACTCCAATACTAAATAAAATCTTTAAACGCCCCTTAAATTCTCTTGTTTATGTGGAAGACTGACTTTTACATAATGATGAAAATTCTTAGAACGGAAGACAATGAGAGTGATTTATGTGAAATAATAACAAATTTAAATTATAGAATGTGACTAATATATAATTGTATAACAATTATTTAACTATACAAAATGAAATTTCAGTTTTGTTTTAAAAAAAACACTGCATGCATGTACTCAAGTTTCACCATATTTACATAAATACATAAACAATTTTGCTAAATTGCAGATATTACAAGTTTTCTATATGTGCATATAATACGCGTAAGTATATATCATAAACAAATCTAATATCACCACTTTTTCACATCTACCTATACATACAATACTTTAAAACAAAAAGGATGTTTTAGGAAATTACACGTGTAACATAATTAAAGCTGACCGTGTCTCAACAATAATCTTCCAAACCAACAAATACAGTCGATGCCTTTAGGCTTGACCCCACCGATCTTGTTTTGTGAATAGTTGTATATGATTTTCATGCGCTGTTGTTGTTGTCGTTACGTCCAGCAAAGAGGTCCAGAAGAAAGTACCTTTGGAGGTGCGCGCAAAATGTACTGGTATGTGTATCTGTTGGGCGTGTACAGGTAGTATTAGTTGCTGCTGACCTTGCTGTACAATAACAGCCGCGTTTTCGCCACAATGTTGTATCTCATGATGCAATCTCTGCTCGAGCTGTTCGTTAGCTAAATTGTCTTCGGCTGCATGCAGGGTGGCCCGATCATTGCGCATATCTTCTAGACTGGCGTTACATTTGTTTTGTTGTATTTCTGCTAAAGTTTTTTGTCCCCGCAATTTCTTCTTTTTCATTAGGCGCATTATCGGTTTAACCAGTTTCTTAAAATTACGCACTGCCATCGTGTGTTGATCTTTTTCCCGTACAGTTACAGTTTTATCGAAATTGTAATCACATGTTAATAAAGACATTGGAATAAAATTTCAAATATGTTTTCGTTTTTATATAAATTATAATATAAACGTTAAATTACTAAATCTACAACTCTACTGCATAACAGTCTTGAGAGAACTACAGGTCTTGGGAAAACTGTTGTAGCTTTTATAAATTCAGTTATACTACTAACTCTGTCTATCCATCTCTCGCACTGTCTCTCTCAATTGTGCATAGGGTTTTGAAAAAGACTTGTTGAAATACTAGTTTTTAGACTTGTCTCTCATCTCACTTGATCTTCTGGTTAACTACCAATGAGCATGAGTTTATGCGCAGGTGGTTTTCGTTTTGTTTTGATCAACATTTATTGCTTCTCTCATTCTCTTGCTGTTTCACTTTTATGGCTCTTTAATTGCTTTTCAGGATTTCATGCTCTTTTTCAAGAATTCTACCTGATAACTAAACGCGCTTGATTCAATGGACTGAGGTTTTAATAATAAAAAAGATTTAAATTCTTTAAGAACATGTTCGATAGATGTGGTGGTGGTGGTAACGGTCGTAATAGTTGTATGGTAACCTGATCCTTGCTATTATTTTTTTCTTGTTTGGGGTTTATTTTTATTCGTTTATTTACTTTTTTTTTTGAAAAAGTCTAATTTAAACAAGATAGAAAAGTTCGGTTAAGACCGAAGCTTAAATACCCTCCACCTTTTGTAATTCTCTAAAAAATAAGCTCCTATTGCCATATTTATTTATATGACTGTTTCATGTACTTACGCAAATAGTGTTTTTTTTTAAATTATAGGCGTTTGCGTTATTCAATCACGCTCATTTTTGGCATAGTGTTGGATAACGGTACCTCTTATATATATACCAAATTTCAACTTGATAGGCATAGTATTGTGCGATATATAATTTTTTAAAGATACAATTTTTTCGAGGTATGATGAGATTTTCGTTTATTGTGGGCGTGTCTCTTAACCGATTTTGCCCAATTTCAATACGGAACAGCGAAATTTAACTAAAAATACGTATGCAAAGTTTCAATTTGATATCTCAAAATTTACGACCGTGAGAGTGCCAACAACAGACGGACACACGGACACACGGACGAACATGTCTCAAACGATTTCCCTTTTCATGCTGATTAAGAATATATATGGTTTGTGGGGTCTCCGACGCTTCCTTCGATGTGTTGTAAACGGATGATCAAAGTGAATATACCCTCTTCCCTAAGGTGGAGGGTATAAAAACTGTAAAATGAAAAGAGTGAATTCAAATTTTACAATTACGATTTTATTTATTTTTCAATGCCTTTTTTGTAAAAATTCTACAGGGAAGGTTCAACTCGTAAACTTACTTTAAAGCAAATTGATTACGCGTAATTAAAGAGACATGTATACGAGTATATGTGCAATTAATTAAAAAAGTAACTTTGGCTTAGGCCAAATCTTAAATACCCTCCACAGCTCCATCAAACGGAATTCCAACAACAGGTGGACATGTTTAGATAGACTCAGTTTTAAACGTTGATCAAGAATATATATACTTTGTAGAGTCTCTGAGTATACCTCCCATCTTATGTGGAGGGTACAAAAAAAGGTTAACAAGTAAAAAATCATTAGCATTACACTTTAACTTAACGCTCAAATTCTAGATGAAATTTTGTATAAATTGTGGGCGCGTCTGTTATAATATTCTATTCTATTCGATATTTTTAAAGCCTCCATCGTAATAATAAGGGTATAATAAGTTGTTGTTTCATTTTCAATACCTAGAAGGAGGCTTCGAAGTATTAATACCTTGAATCGAACTAGCCATGCGCGTCGGTTGCTGATATATCTACATATTAAAATTTTAGATATTATGCTAAAATTGTATATATATATATGTATATAGTTTTTGCAGTCAGTTAGTATTATTTAAATTGGGCAAAATCGATTAGGTGCCACAACTACTTTCAGCAAAAAACTATTCACCAGTCTCTAAAGTTGACCTCTATGTTTATATGTATGTTTATAAGTAGTGAATCCATCGAGTGATAGATTCAAATGGACAATTTCATCTAACAGACCCGCCGAAAAAAAAACTAAAAACCTTTTCTTGTGCAGAATCCGATGTGAAAGCGTGTTATATATACAATTAAAAGGTAGGTACCCAACCACTGTTTGTTTATTGATGGTGGTGGAGGGTATTTAAGATTTGATCAAAGTCAAATGTATTCGAACGTATGTTAAATGGTTAAAGTAAAGAATAGCACTTTGTGGGCGTGGCTGTTAAAAGCGCCCTATATTTAAATAATAAACTGCTTACAATATAATTATACATTTTTTGTTCATACAAAGCATATATTTAATTCACTAAACTGTACTTTTTTCGACACGAGCGAAAAGACTAACTTTTGCAACGATTTGCTGTACTTTTATCCTCAGCAACTTTTCAACCATAAACAAACCCTCACAGAGTTATTGTGTGGATGTTGTTATTTGTTCAGTTGAGATCCTGTATTATATACTTGATGAATTATTTTTAACAATTATGCCTAGACGTGCGTAATAAAAAAAAAAAAAAAAAGAACAAGTGAAGATGAATCAACAAAACCATAGATCCTATTGAGAAAGCGTGACGTTTTTACGGTAACAAAAATACTTGGGTAGACAAGTACAGTAGAATTTTTGTAACGTATTTTTTGGTATTTATATAAGATTCTTACTTCTACAGATATATGTACTAATAATTTATGTTATTTTCAGAGGAGATACCCAAAAAGGTAACGTAAATAGAACCTGTTTGTAAATTCCTTGTAACAAACTGTGGTAGACGTTAGAAGAAATTTCTTACCATAGAATTTTCACCGAACCTTAACACTTGTTTAGACAAGTACAGTAGAATTCTTATAGAACACTTTTCGGTAATTATATTGTTGAAGGTTTTTCTTTCTTCAGGAACACACACACACACACACACGCACAATTTTGTCTTTAGATAAATTTGAAAAAAAGACAAAAGAAATAAATAAATAAAAGAAAAACCTGTTTATAAACTGTCTTCGAAAACACGTGCATATTAAACACGTCATAAACGTGAAGTTGAACGTGCCTTTCTTACAAATGAAAAATTACTTTAATTTGTATAATGTCTGTAAAGAACCGAAACACACACATATCGGTACTTTTAACCCCCACGTTATAAAGAGGACTATGCTAAGTTTGTCATTCCATTTGTAACAAAAACAAAAACTTCACTTCTTAATAACTATCGAAATTTGAGTCAATTTAGCGATGTTCGTTTCAGTGTAAATGCCATGTCAATAAGAATCAGGTTCACAGACGGGAAAACGGCAAGAATCTCATAGAAATACAGTATAACATTTTTATGGGTGTTGCAAGCGTTTTGACTTTCTCAAGGCGATCGCTATATAAAGTTTTTGTAAGCACATTAAACACTACTGTTGTGTCAAAACAGGTTTATATGATTTATGTATACATATATAAAACATACGCACTCTATACATCCTTACATAGTACAAAGGTTCAACAATCTTTATTTGAAAACAAGAAACTTGCAAGAACTCCTCCACGCGGCTTATAAACATAAATATTTTAAAAAACTAAAGAAATGTTTTAATAAGTAAACACTTATGCAATATATAATTTTTAGGAGATTCTTAGCTTTGAATTGCACTACATAAACACTAAGTCTAAACGAATCTCTAGTTTAAGTAGAAGCCCGGGCCTAAGCATTATATGTTGGAATACATAAGCCTAAGAAAAATGGTCTTATGGGTTTGAAATCCTGAACAAAATTCCTACCATGTGACCCTGCCTGCCATATGCTCGTTATGCGTAATCTCGCCTATAACTCGTTAGTAACTATTTTATTTTAATTTTTGGTTTTGATTGTTTTATTAAAAATAATTAGAGTTTTTTAATTTAATTAATACCTCCTACAGCATATATGAAAAAAATATCTGTGAATCAAATAAGTGAATGGGGCACGTACATTTCGGAGCTTATAAAGTAAAAACAAATTAAAAACGGTTTTTCACAGGTTTATGAACCATATCAAAGCAACCCAAGTAAAACGCAAGAAATTGAAGATTTTGACCATCGCGCATTGCTCGCACTAATTATGCATTGTGAAATTAAAAAGATTTCCACCTCAGTGATGACTAAGTTTGTTTTTCCATTTGCAACACCCAGAAGGAGGTATCAGAGACCTAACAAGTATATATAGCCTTGATCAGCATCAAAAACTGAGTCGATCAATGTAGACATGTCCATGTGTCTGTCTGTTGTTGACATTTTCATGGGCGCAAATTTTGAGATATTGAGCTGAAATTTTGTACAAATATTTAAATTGAGTTTTCTTACTTGTTTTAATATATTTTATTTCCTGAAATGGTCCAAATTCTATTCCTCATGTACCGTTAGAATACAAAAATAAATTCTGCCTTGTGCTACAAACGGTTGAACAAAGCTATCGTGACCATTACGGTGATGGGTAGTACAAAAGCAAGCAAAGAAAATATTTTTGGCCTTGGGTCAAATCGTAATTTCCATCATATATCCATATAAAATGTAAACGTGCAGGTACTTGAATACCAATAATATAACGTGTGTGCCCCTGCGGCGGATTTTGTAAAAAAAATATGGGAGTGTCTGTTAACCGATACAGCTCATTTGTGACAATGCCTTCAACTCGATCAAAAAATAAATTACATGTAACCTTTACATAATTATTTGTTCATATTAAGAGCACCTGATGAAGACGAAATACAATCGTCGAAATGTAGGGCGAATTAAACATTTTAGTTTTATTCAGAAAATGACCTATTAGCTGAAACTACAAAAAAATACAGTATAACTTTAATTATTGAGGTCAAATAATCTTACTCATGAAAATATTGTAGTCGGTCAAGCCCGACCATCCAATACCCTATTCCACTTGATGTATTATTCAATTTAATTTTTTTCTTTGTAAAATTAAAAACTTTATTTTTTGTTCTTGTATTATTAAAAATTTTTTTCTTTGAATAATGAAAAATTACATTTTTTTATAATTGTGTGAATTTTCAAAAATTTCAATATGATAAATATGACAAATTTTTTTTATTTTTTGTTTGTTAATGAAATCAAAATTCCCCTTTGGGCCAATATCTGTCCGTGTACCAAATTTCATCGAAATATCTCAAAAAATGCGACCTGTAGCTTATGCACAAATTTAGATGGACAGACAGGAGGACAGACGTACATGATTGAACCGATCAGATTTCGATTCTGTATCGATCGGTACAATTGAAGGTGGGTGTGACATTTGCAGTTAGGAGTTATAAACATCCGCACAAACGTAATGTACCCTTTTCCACAGGGTGGTGCAGGGTATAATTAATGGAAACGTATAATTTCATAATGATCTCCTATATTTATACCTCTACAAACAAAAGTTTTTTAGTTTTAAATAAAACTTCTCCTCCTCTTTTATTCATGATTTTACTAAAAATTCGTGGCATTTATAATATGTAAGTATTTCCTTTCTCTATAAAGAGGATTACGTGTCCGAACTTTTTAAAAAACGACTTTATTGTAATTTTTCTTATTCTTACTGAGTTTGTGTTTATTTCATATATATTTTGTGTAATAGTGTGTGTGTTGGCATTTTTGTTTGCTTTTGGCCGTTACTGTTAATGATTTGTTTTTTCTACCTGCTCGGCCAAACCGAAAATTTATTTATACTTTTGAATGACCCTTGCACGTGTTCAAATTATGAAATAAAAACTGAAAGGATTTTTTTCCACAATTTTAATAAAGGCTCCTCTTTTCTTTCTATAATATAATCAGTTTGTTGTTGTAGCTTCAATAAAAAAGGGTCCAGTTTGAGTTTCTTTTTTAATTTTTTTTTTCTGTAAATAATTAAATTTTAATGTGTGAGTAAAGTTAAGGAGCAAACCCAAAAAATTCGTTCTTGTGATAACTATATGAAGGAGATTACTTTGGGATTGGTCTTAAAGGAATTTCAAACAAAAGAATTAAAAGAAAACTAAATTTAGCTTAGACGGAATTTTAAATACTCTCCACACCTATCGTACAACTTATACTCGATTATTAGGTGAAATACGTATCAACCTTCGATTCTTCAGGAAAAGGGTTGTTTGTAAAATGTGGGCGGAACACTATATTATTACTTTTTGGCATATGGACGATGTAATTTGATACACCTTCCGTTGCTTAATTTTTGTGATTGGTAATTAGAATTTTGTTGATTGTGGGCGTTGTTCTCGAACGATTTTTTTATGTTTTGGGAAGAGTATAAAAAATATGTTAAAAAGTTATGTCCTGCCACGTCTATAGAAAATATTGCATGAACATCATCTTAGACTGTTGAAAGAAAGTTTATACTTGGCATACTTGTTTCCTTTATTTATTGTAATGTAATTTTTTATTATAAAAGATTTTCATTAACAATTATTAATTAAATAGAAAATCTTTAAATACCTGAGAGTCTTTTCATTAATGTGTGTAACTGATTTTATTATTTTCAAAAATTATGCTCTAAAAAAATTCCTCTTTAGGGTTTAGTTTCTTTTGTTTTGAAAGAATTACTTACTCATGATTACTTGTAATTTTAAACTTCTTTTTATACCTAAGGAGAGATTATATATACTAAGTTTATTATACCGTTTGCAGCATTTAAAAGGAGGCTTAAGATTCTAATTAATTTTTCGAACGCAATTCAACTACTTGGTCCATACCAAGTTATAAATATGTATATTTATATATGATATATTTATATCAGATAATAAACATGCCCACAATGTACAATTTTTTTTTTGTGCACAATTCGTGATTACTGTTGCTATGCATTCTAAACTCCATAAGTTTCAGTGTGCATAGGATTTGGTGTCATCCTATTACGTTGACACTGTAAGAGTGTAAGACAATAAAACAAGGAATACCTTTTTCCTATGTTTCCTATTTGCTACTTGAGATTGAAAATGATTGATAATACAATTTAAAAAGAAAGGAGAAAAAAGCGATTTACCATAAAGTGAAAGAAAAAATTGAAATTGAAAACTCTATCCTTTTCAAATAGTTAAATCCTTTTCAGACACTCTTATGGTCTAGTATTTTCGGTATTTTGTAATCTTTCCTTGCAGCTATGCAACTACCAAATAATAGATAATGGTGTTTTTGTTTGATATTTTATATTGTTTCTGACACTTTTAGGGATTAAGGGGAAATTTAAAAGTCTTCCTTTTCTTTTAAACATCAATATCATGTTGTCAAACATTAGATATGAGGCATTAAAAATAATTACAAAATTCTTATGTGGGTGCTTGAAAATTGTTTTGAATTTTGAATTACGTGGCACAAAATGAGATCGTGTAACCTACTTATTTATTAAAGGTATTTTTAAAAGCTTTTTTTTGCTTTCTTTGATTGTTATGATTATGCAATGTATAGGGCGGCCGCCATGAAATTCATGGATATCAAATGAAAGACTCCAGTTAGTGGAACAAATTCAAAATGCCGTACTGCTCTCTACAGCTAATATTGTCAGGCGATTTTTTCAACAACCGTAATACCCGATATTAAAGTTATGCCTCCATGTAATAATATAATATTAATAACATCAATACACAGATAAAAAAATAAATATGCAATAGATAAGCACCTAACCTCTTGGTACGAAGTTCCCGAGGTAGGTGGATGAACACCAGTATATAATACTGAGCAAAAAGAATATAATAACAATAATAGAAAAAAAGGTCTATTTAAAGTTTTATAATAGTATGATTTGTTGCAAAGTATACATATACTTTGTAAGGTATCTGAAGCTTCCTTTCGGGTTTTCCAAACGGAATGAGAAACTATATCGGAGAGTGTATAAAAATACAAATTTCTTTGCGTGTAGGCAAATTTTTATATGTTTAAAGAACTGTGTCTCTCTTAATTGAAGTAGTCTAGAGTTTCAACATTTAATTTTAAAATTATCTTAATACAAATAAACTTTACAAAATGTCAGTGACTCATTTAGTTCAAGTAAAAATATTTTACACTAAATAATTTGAAACCCCTCCGCTTGGAAAATTTAACTTATGTTAACTATTATGAAATTAAAATAACACCTCATGAGATCAACAAATATTTTATTCATATTCAAGGAGCAAAAGAGAACAAAATTTACATGGGGAGCGCGTGAACAACACACTTTCAAGCAAACACTTCCTTTTAAAGGAAATAAGGGAAGGAAGTTAAATAGGGGTTGTACATTTATAATAATACAAACACCACGGAAAAGAAAAATCATCAGCAAATGACTTTTGTTTGATATAAGGGTAATTGTTGTTAATACAATATTATAAGGTCATGAACAATTTATTGGGCTTGTTTAAATTGACTTAGCAAATGAACACTTTGAGAATGGGAAACTAATTAGGGAAGTACTTTGTTAATGTGAAGTGAACCTTAACAATTGAAGTAAAAAGTTGTCTAAATTTGACCTTGAAAATTATAACTACTTGGTGATAAGTGGGATAGACCTTCGGTATATAAGACCAATATTTATACCCTGCACCACTTGTGTAAAAGGGTATATGTCTGTTCATGTAAATTTGTGCGCAAGGTAAAGATCGTAGCTTTTGAGATAATTCGATGAAATTTAATACAAGTCCTATTGAAAAAGGATCGAATGGAACCATGTTTAGAACTCCTCTGCATATAAGGTTGTATTGTAATGAAAGTCTTTATATGGTAAAACTTTGGTGAAGAATAATAAATTAGCTTCATATGTGGCTGTGCCGATTGGACCATTTTTAGAACCCGTTACCATATAATGACATTTTACGAAATTACTTATATGGCAATGCCTTGCGTTTGGTGATACTATTTAAACTAATTGTAGCATAATGTAAGATTTGTTTTTAATATGAATTTCCCAGAATCACCTGCCAACTCTCTGTGTAAGAGGCGCCTTCAAATTGCACGTCTAACATATTAAACATATACATACATAGTTATCCCATCCATTGATGTGCCTAAAATGGGCGTGGTCGGTTAACAGACGCCCCCCAATCGACAAAATTTTATATATCTACCACAAAAATTGACCTATATTTTTTTTTTGTATATGGTGGGCGCTACTGTTATCCGATCGCACAGATATGGAAAAACTAATTACAAATATATAAGGTACATATATATATATATATAAAAATATATTTTTAGCTTTATGTGGCTTTCAATTATGACCTACTTTTTGTAGGCATGGTTTGTGACTAACTTCACTCAATTTAGGTACGAATCTATAGACAGAAATAAAAAATGTTTGTGCAAAATTTCAAAATGTTCTCTGCTACATAATTTTTATGTCCGTTTAGGCGAGTAACAAACAAGCATTAATTTTCTACCCAAACGTATATGTAAAATAAAATTTAAATACGTAAAGAATTTTGTGTAAACACCGATTCGAAAAACAAAAAAAAACGTAACAACACCATCATGATAATGGTGCAACAGTAAACACCAAAGCCACCCTTAAGAAATGTTAAAATGAAACCGAAAGAAATTCTGGTTAAATAAGGGCGACCTCAGTTTTTGGGTAAACCAATATTACCGACGAATGGAAAAAAAAAACAACAACAACGTAAAAGAACATATCAGGAAAAAAAGAATTAAAAAAATAACAACAACGACAACAATAATATCATATAATTTCAATACATAACATAACAAACGATTGCTATCTCTGAGTAACCCATAACCGAAAACAAAAGAAGCTGAACGAGAACATAAATCTAAAAAATCTATAGGGGGTAATTTCTTATCGGTTGTTGTTGTACTATGAATTTTGAAATGATTTTAAAGCAATCAAGTTATACATTAAAAAAAGGCAAAAAAAAAAAATATAAGGAACAATAAAATTATAGGCGGCACACGTGTGCAACAGCACAAAATAAGGATTTTTCGGTTTTGTGTTTTATTTTTATTTTTTCTATGGAGATTTAAACATATCTTTAACATTTAGGATTGTTAGGTACTTGAGAGTAAATTTTTTTAGATATATTACACACAACGCTTTGGTGGACATGACCTTAATATAAGGGCGTTTTTAGAATCGTAGATAAACTTAATATTTATGAGTTGTATCTATAAAATATACATTTTTCTGAAGAGAATGCTCAGGGTGTAAACTATTAGCACGATATAAAGAATCAGATTGGGATGAATAAGTCGTAAAGGTGTGAGGCGCTATGCAACACCTTAAATTACTTACTTTTATTATACCCTACACCACACGTGGTAAGAGGGTATATTAAGTTTGTGCGGATGTTTGTAATATCAAATGGCAAAACCCACATCCATCTTCAGTTATACCGACCTATTCAGAAATAAAACAAAAATGGTTAAATTGATATGAAACCATATTCCATATTATGTGTAGCGAAATGACTTATGATATATGGCAGTGCGTCGCATATAATAATACAACTAAACTAATTGCAGCATAATTTAAGGAGTGTATAACATTTTCACTTGTTTTTAAATATTATTATATAATATTATTCGAATTTTGTATGAAGTAGAGTAACATTTTATAATAACCTTCTAACCAAGTGTACAGTTAAACATTTATTATGCATTATTAAGTATATCTGCCAATCCGTGTAAGAGTTAATTTCTGGTAAACGATCGTAAAATGTTACTATTGGGGGACTCTAAACGTTGGATAATATTAAAAATAAAAAGCGCAATAACAAATACGTCTATGTTAGAGGATAAATTGGAAATTAAGCCATATATGCCTTAGAAAACTTCATTTTGTTTGTCCAAAAGTGGGAGTTCTCGATTTTGAAGGGTTTAATTAGATTAAAAAATTCTGCCTTCTTCAGTAGACTTAAGAAGTATAAAACAAACTTAATTTTTAAAAACCTATTAAAAATTTAACCCACCAAAGAAAAACTTTCGTATTTTAGCAAACCTATCATATTGCTATACCAATTAAATCAGACCTTATTAGCTGAAAATATATAATAAATAGTGATTAAGAAAATGATGAAGGGTTAATAACAACTAACAAAATTATGGAAGTTATATATTTAATGACACTTTTTCAACATGAGGATATTTTGGTTAAATGCAAATACAGATTTTTTACTTGTAACTTGTTTTCGTTAAATCTCATAGAGTAAAATATAGTAGGAGGTTAAATGTACTTCAGTAGGTTGTTAGTAGCTGCATAATTATTACAAAAAAAAACATATATTTTACCGTGCAAAAGAACTTATTGTTCTTTGTTACCACTCTGCCAAGAAAAAAGAAAAATGTTTTATTTTTCTCAACTTATTACAAAAGGTTTCAACGCATTGTTGTGTTGTGTGTGGTGTTATCTATGTTAGACATTTGTTAGCCCTAATAAGCCAGTCGTCAATAACTGGTGACAATGTTGTTAGAGACAATATGACGTCTCTGTTTCCTTTCTATAAAAATTCCAAAGAATTTAATGATTATAAACTCACGTCTTGCATTTTTAAGGTTTTTATATGATTAGAAAAACCTTGTTATTGTTTAGAGATTATTGGGGGTAAATATTTGAAAAACTTAAAAAAACAAAATAAATAATAATAGTTTTTCGTTTGATACCCTTATCATTAAACAATAGGAACATATATTGTTCGAAATTTTTCCTACAAAAACATTTCCGTTTTAGCCTTTTGTTACGTCTGGTGAATAAATCAAAAATATATTATACCACAGTGGCCAAACCAAAATACACATATTGTGTACAGAAAAGGTTAGAATTTTTATATTTACAATAGCAATTTCATTATTGATTTGGAAATTTTTTTATACTTTTATAATTCATATTATATATGTATATATGGTCGATCAAGCCCGACCATTTAATACCTACAATTAGCTTCACAAATTATACTATAATTAATTTAGTTATATAAGTAAATGCGAGAGAAAGACTTCACTATAATAGGATCTCATGCGGGGAAGGGTTCTTAATTCATTCATGTCTAATGAAGTGTCTCTTTGTGCCAAGATATGTCATTGTACGAAATTTCATCAAAGTATCTCAAATTGAATTGATGGACAGACACAAATGGCTGAAAATTTTGATTCTGAATCGAAAATGGGTGTGGTAAATGCTGTTTAGGAGTTACAAATGTACGCACAAACTTAACGTACCTTCTTACCACAGGTTGTGTAAGGTATAAAAAACGTAAATAGGTATTTGCCACGCCCAATAATTATATTTAGATGGGAAGCTGTATGAAGTTGATATTTTTACCTATTGCTTTCATTTAATATTTAGAAAGGACTGAAACCTTTTTCATTAATCTAAAATAATCGCCAACTATATTGTTTTGCTAACTCAATGGATGTACAGAATATATAATAAAATTATCTTAAATTTCAAAATCGTACAAATATTTTTGTATTGTTGTGACACACAATCTGTCTATACCCTACACCTATAACTTTTTTCAATTTGCTTTTAACTTTGTTTGTAAATTTTCCCAAATTATGTTCGAATTGATTTTAGTTTTTTAGACGAAAATCGGCAATTCTTTATATTTTGCAGTTAAAGTTGGTCTTCATCTAAACATTGTTATTTCCTCATTCGTACCTTTCTTAAGACTTTTCTTCCTAATTCCTTCTCGAGAAGTGACTCAGAATTGCGCTCACTAACATTGCTAAATTAATTAAGCTTTAAATTATGTTTACCTGTACTTAGAATGTACTGGTGCAGGGCATTAAACAGTGGAACTCAACCTATTCTCATTTGTTTCAATGATCATTTCAGCAAATTGAAATAGGCATCCAATGTAATGTTGCTTACCAAACCCTCCTGCTGTGCACTTTGTTTTCCTAATATTTGGTAAATATTTTCTACTGCTTATTGATTTGTTATCGCGTCTTGTGCTTCTTTTTTTAATTTTCACCTTTTTTATTCATTTAGAAGAGAAGAGGAAAAAAGATCTTATGCTATTAATGTAAGAGAGCAACAAAAGAAATGCTTAGTAGTTCATAATAATAGAAATGCTGAATTGATTGACATTACGTACATGACTCATTGTACCCGTTTGTACAACTTCCTTTCCATTGTTAAATAATACGGATACCTACCTAATACATACAATTTATTTCATCACTTTCTTAACGTATACAATAACTATAGAGGACAAGAACTAACAAATCCTTGTTTAGATGATTAATATGTAGGTAGATTCAAATAATTCTCATAGAAGATTACAAAAAACTAAATAACAGTTACAATTCAAGCAGTTTCTTCTTCTTAGTAAGAGTCGTGGGCTCAAGACTTTCCTGCGCTCAAAGCTCCACATTTCTTTTGGTGTTGTTACATATATCTCAAATATGCGATGTATGCTTCTACTGGAAGTATATGTTCCAACTTCTTAGAAGCTGCATAATATAGTCTGCATTCAGATACGCCCATATTCTGTAAGTGGTATCTTAGGGTAAAGTGTCTCGCTTAGAGTAGTTCCGGAAGCCTTGCAGGTTTATTGGAAGATTTGACTTTTCTTCTTAAATACTTGTACATCTATATACAATTTGTGGGCGTGGCATGTACCTTTGCTGTGAGTAATACATATCAATAATAACCTGGACTTTGCACAAAAAATTAATTTTTCTAAATTTTTGGAGTTTCTGCAGTACGACTCCACCCATTTATTCATGGCTTACTATAAATATAAGTCCCAAATATCAATTTCGTAGTTAAAATTTTTTCGCTAAAAAAATTATTTTTATCGAATGTGGATGTGGTCTCAACCGCTGATTTAACTCAATAGATAGGAAGGTTGTACAAAACAGTTCAATATTTAAATTTTTGTGGCCGTGCGGGTGCCAACATCAAATGACACATAGACCGACATAACTAAATCCATTCAGATTTTAATGATGGATGGAATACATATATGCTGTATCTCTGACGTCTTCTTCTAATAGTTGCAAACTTTACAAAGTATACATATAATTTCCTTACTTGTTGTTGACTCTTTTCCATTTTATTATCACTATTTATTATATTTTCAGCTAATAGGCGCCTCTAATGTTTGATCAGTGTCTAAAGCAGATTCGATTTAGTATGTCCATGTGACTGTCTATTGTTGGCATTCGCATGGACGTAAATTTTGAGATATTGATCTGAAATTTTGGAATAGATACAAAAAGTGTGATTTCGACAAAGAGAGTACGGCGGGAACTCCACAAAGCAAACATTCATGAAAGGGCTGTAATTGCGAAACCGAGTATGTCAGGTGTTCATATTATTTTGTCCATCCCCTTTATAATTATCCTCTTCATCAATGTATCAAAAATAGACACGTCCACAATCTGTAAGAAAGCATACTCAGCGTAAAACTAGAGTGGGAAGCTGACACATACACTATTAGAAGGCGTAATCATATATTTGCCACGCCTACCTTTTGTATGTAGATGTAGAGGGTTTTTAAGATTTAGCTTAAATCAAATTTAGTTTTCTTACTTCTTGCATATATAAGAAATGGCAACAAGTTCCTTTCTTATCAGTACAGCTTAATCGAAATGTGAGGAAATGTGGAGTTTGAATATACAACGGAACAATATATGAAAGAAAATAAGCAGGCGAATACCAGAGCATACACTTAGATTAAGTAGCTGAGATAACAGTAAAGGCTCAGCAAAAGATTTGCTAAAAATCCTTGTACAATATGTTCAGTGCGCTTCCATACTCAACATATGAGTAGGTTTTTGTCAGCAGCACTTCCATATAATTCACATTCATGTGGATTTTTGTAGATTTCATTAATAAGGTTTTTGTTTTTCATTTCTTTTTCTACGTATTCAGAGTATAGGAAATCCAGTGCTCTTTAAAAAAATTTTTTTTTAAGAAATACTTTTCAATTTTCAGGTTAGATTTTAATGTTTAGAGTGTAGATAGATTAATAGTTTATAATATAGTTTATAATTTATCTTAATTGTAGAAAATTATGGAGATAACACCATTTAAAGTTGTAAATGGTTAACCATGTGTAGATTATTTATGATGCGTGTAAAGGGTGTTTCACAGAAGAGGGAATGATTAGAAATGTAAAGAAAACAAATACAAAAGTTATAATTGGCTTGTATCATATCTGGAATACCCTCTATGTTTATACGCAAACTAAAGGCATGGCTGGCATTTAACTATAAAGGTCGTTCTTCATAATTCTTTAAATCCAAGCATCTACACTTCAGCTCAATAGAATAAGTATTTGTGTGAATAGACATTTTTTAATGAATTGTTTTGAAAAAACAAAGACACAAATATAAATTACAAATTGTAAGGCATTTTAGCACATATCCGCTGCAGGGTTTTCCTTTTCTAAATTATTAAAAATACGTACAAGATGAACTATTTTCGACTGTCGTTGTTTTGTGACCATTGAGTCTAAATGTGAGTGAAATTCTTTTGTAGAAAGCAATTGTATAAGTATTGTACGGTCTTTAGAGAGAAAATAAAACGAACATATTCAATTTAAGTAAAAGATCTGAAGGATTTGGTGTGAAAAATTAAGCAGGAAATGTATTGTTATCATATATCGATATAAAAAAAATTTATTAGGCAATATAAAGTATAAAATTTTATGTAGTTGTCTACTTCGGATATGGTATGGCTGCTTTGGGTTATGTTTTAAAGTTCTTTGTGGTAGAAATTAATATGACATGGAACTTATGAAACATGTTTTTTTCAGACACAAATATCTACAAACTGTACTTACATTGGCCCGAAAAAGTAGGAGCATTTTAAAAAAACCTTTTTCGAGGGGTTAGAAACACTGTAAATATATATTTTTGTCCGTCACCAAAGTCTGTTTCGTGTTATACATGCACGTCTATTGTTAGAACGCTTGCGGTAGTAAATTTTAAGGTATTGATCTTAATTTATACAATACATTTTTAAAGTAGTTGTTATTTAAATTGAAAATAATCTGTTTAATGCCACATCCACAAACATAACATATCCAAAAATATATCCACGAGTCACAAAATTTGAGGTACAGAGTTGAAAAATGGCAGTCATATTTACGGTGATACAAAAATTGGCAAGGTCGATTAATAGGTACGCGCACAATTTAAAAAACCTTATTTGGCGCTCTTAATGTTGAAATGTGAATTATTGATGTAAACCATTTGCGCATGAAATTGCAAAGGTGGATTTGGCTCAACTGGTAAAGATCTGCTGATGAAAACTCGATGAGGGCGTCGTTCGAAACCGGTCCAGCTTCAACCCCTCCAGTCGTTAAGTATTAATTTCTCACAATTTCTAACATTTCATTACAGGTTTCAAATATAGTCAGATAAAAAAATTCATTACATTATGATATGTTGTCAATGTCAACATGTCAATATCTATATACTCTAAAAACTTTAACTCTTATAACTACATACCGATCGAACCTAAAACCTCCAGCGCTACACCTGAAAATGAAATATATATAATGAAATGAAAATAAAAACAAGATAGAAAAGTTCGGTTAAGACCGAAGCTTAAATGCCCTCCACCTTTTGGTTTTCTCTAAAAAATAAGCTCCTATTGCCATATTTATGTATTTCATGTACTTACGCAAATAGTGTTTTTTTTAAATTATAGGCGTTTGCGTTATTCAATCACGCCCATTTTTGGCACAGTATTGGATAACGGTACCACTTATATATACACCAAATTTTAACTTGATAGGCATAGTATTGTGCGATATATAATTTTTTAAAAATAAAATTTTTTCGAGATATGATGAGATTTTCGTTTATTGTGGGCGTGTCTCTTTACCGATTTTGCCCAATTTCAATACGGAACAGCGAAATTGAACTAAGAATACGTATGCAAAGTTTCAATTTGATATCTCAAAAATTACGACCGTGAGAGTGCCAACAACAGACGGACACACGGACACACGGACGGACATGTCTCAAACGATTTCTCTTTTCATGCTGATTAAGAATATATATGGTTTGTGGGGTCTCCGACGCTTCCTTCGATGTGTTGTAAACGGATGATCAAAGTGAATATACCCTCTTCCCTAAGGTGGAGGGCATAACAAGATAGAGAAGTTCGGTTAAGACCGAAGCTTAAATACCCTCCACCTTTTATAATCGTCTAAAAATAAGTTCCTATTGCCACATATATGTATATGACTATTTAATGTACTCACGTAGTGTTTTTTTTTTAATTATAGGCGTTTGCGTTATTCAATCACGCCCGTTTTTGGCACAGTATGGGACAAAAGTACCACTTATATGTATACCAAAAATCAACTTGATAGGCATAGTATTGTGCGATATATAATTTTTTAAAAATAATTTTTTTTCGAGGTATGATGAAATTTTCGTTTATTGTGGGCGTGTCTCCATACCGATTTTGCCCAATTTCAATACGAAATAGCGAAATTGAATTAAAAATACGAATACAAAGTTTCAATTTGATATCTCAAAAATTACGACCGTGAGAGTGCCAACAACAGACGGACACACGGACACACGGACACACGGACGGACATGTCTCAAACGATTTCTCTTTTCATGCTGATTACGAATATATATGGTTTGTGGGGTCTCCGACGCTTCTTTCGATGTGTTGTAAATGGATGATCAAAATGAATATACCCTCTTCCCTAAGGTGGAGGGTATATTAATAAGTAGAACATTTATGAAAACAATTAGTGCCACTAAAAATAATTTTACAGCTAAGTGCTGAAAATGACAGAAAACAAAGAAATGAAAAATGGAGGTTTTAACCAATTCATTGTTAAAGAAAAATTAATAAAATAAAATAGTTCAACAAAGGAACAGTAAAAGAATGAAACAACATTCCCTTCGCCATTGTCAATAATTGTCAATTTATTAAAAATAATAGCAATAAATTGTTTTTTTTTTATAAATGAAAATGAATGTAAATGGAAAATCAAAAAGTAATTTCGATACACTAAAGACTATTTAGGAATGCATTCTTTTCACATGATAACCAAAGTATTCTACATTAGTTGGCTATTGTTTATTTAATATGGGCTAAATGACTTAGACTTTTAACAAAAGTCTCTCTTTGGTTATTATTAGATAAAAGTACAATAAAAGGTCTCTGTTTAATCCTCAAACATATGTTTAAGAGATATTTGTCACATACTCCATTTAAAGTTGAAGTTGGTTCTTCTTCGTTAACACTTGAATGGTGATTTGCTATCTAATTGATTTTCAAGTGATTTTAATGAATGTTGTTGCGCAGATGTAAAAAATTACCAAAATTATTGTCCATATTATTTTCGTGTAATTCTTTTGATTTTTTACAACAAAGGCTCAGCGGGGCTTAATTTAATTATTTTAGAAGGAATTTTCATGTTATATATTAACCATATTTATGTTCGGAATAACAATCACTTTCTCAAAACTCTTCTGGAAGATACTAAAATAAAATATATTCTTTATTACCATAAAATTCCAAGTCAATGTCTCTTTGTCCGGTTGTATGTTCTCCTGTCAAAAGGCTCAAAAATTTCCATTTCCATATATACTTTTCTTCAACCTTAACCATTGTGAGTATAAAAAGTTATTAAAAAAGTTATGAAAATGGTTTAGGTCAAATAGTATACTCTCCATATTTATTTTTAAAGTCCGGACGCGGCATATATACATTCTTTATAGTTGAATTCTACACCAATGAGCGCGTTTGTTACACAATTCTATCTGTTTTATAATACGTATTTATATATTGATTTATAGGATTCCCTGCTCTCAAACAGACTCACAAGCTAATGAAACTACGCAGAAAAAATTACCAATGGTCTTCTTCTCAGATATTATTTGATTAAATTAAAAGGCCAGGTATTGGACGTGTGGTGGCTAAATTGTGACTCTCTTCAAGTATAATATCAATTTTCAAACTCAAGAACGCGGTTGCCTTCATTAAAAGCCTCAACTTTAACTCTGGGCTAGCGCAATAGATCTACTTAGGTCACTGATCGCCTATATGTAATAATAATAATAGGCTTCTTTGCACATTTTGTTGATTGTGGGTGTGGCTGATTGCGTCTACTTTAAATAGACACTTTTCAATGGCGAGTAAAATACATGGACATACGGACATGGCTAGATCGGCTAATCTAGAATGTATACGTTTTACAGAGGAACAAGTAAAACAATTAAATTTGGTTTAGTTTACATTTTAAATACCCTCCACAACTACATACAATTAGAGGGCGTGGCAGATATATGAATAGGGTGTCACATTCACATAGGGCGTATCACAGTGAAAGGCGAGTTTTGCGAATTATTAGGTTTTTTGTAAATTGTTATCATGTCTGTTATTCGACCACGCCCATTTTCAGCTGAATGAGCCAACCATAAATATGTGTAAGTTTTGTCAACTTTATGGTTAAATTTTAAATAGGTATTAAATAGGTATTTGTTTATTGTGGGCGTGGCTTTTGATCTATCGGTTAATTTATATAGATTTCTGCGTGCAGAAACTAAGTGTTTGTACAAAATTTCAGCTGAAAATTTAAAAATTTACGACGGACGGACGAACGTGTCTACATCGTCTCAGATTGTCGTGTTCATCAGGATTATGTATACCTCCGACACCTACTTTTGAGTAATAACACACTCAGCATACCGTCCATACGACGTACAAGGTATACAAATATTCTTATACCCCCTATCTTATGTAAAGTGTATAAATATGTGAAAAATCATATTGTTTTATAAAATGAAATCCTCATATCATTCAATTAACACAAAATTAACCAAACACTTAATCTCCAATTATTGTACATTAAAACTAAACATACTCGTATATAGGGAAATATCCCCATGACAAGAATAACAAAAAGGAAATTAGAAAATTAGGAAGGAAAACAAGTATGAGGGAAAGTGTCACTTATTGCCACAACCACCACTAATACACACATACGTTACCTGGGGGAGAGATTTTTACAATAACTTATAACATTATTAAACATAATCACACGTGTTAATGCGACTTGAACAAGAGGAAAGGAAACTACATGTAAGTTAACAAATGAAAAAAGGTACGCTAGTGTAGGTGGTTATTACAGAGCGGTTAAAATCAAAAGAACTTAAGGATATATAAAAAAGGAGAAGAAAATCACACAGCAACAGTGAAATTAAACACCAAGGCTTTTAAATGGTTGTTGTTTTTGCTGCTGTTTTCTGGTGATTATCTTTTTCATTGTATTAGGGCGGATATATTATGTCGTTATTGTTGTTGTTCTCCTAATTCACTGAAAGACCACCAAGCCAAATGAATTCTACGCTTTGATCCTGTTTCTGTTTATTCTTCTGCGCTACCAGCACTAATCACACCAGGTGATGGTCTTGACGCCGTAACCTGACTATTAATGAATGTTAAGTACATACATATGTATGTAGATAAGGTATACATTCAATCTTCTCTCTTTTTAAAGGGTATTATAAGAACTGAGCTAGTTTGTAGAGTTTTGAATTGGCATAGTGTAAAGCTAATTGTTTTCTTAGAAAAAAGTGGCATCACTTTTATTATTAGGTTTGTTAAAAATGTTTTGCTAATTTTTGAAACAACAATTAACTAATAGATAAATTTTTTTTTTTTTAACAAGTAAAAAAGCTATATTTGGCTAAGGGGAAATCTTGCAGACCTACCAAAGCTTCCTAATGAGTATGTAGGTCAATAAAATATGAATACTATGCAAGTAATTCGGGAAAAATTGTTTAAAAATTTGTTCCTTTTTAGTTTTTTTTTGTATTGTGGGCGTGTCGCTTGACCGATTTTTCACAATTTATGCCAAATTTAAGATCGATATTTTAATTTTTGCGATCGGAAGAGTGATAACCACGGTACACACACAAACATACACAAACACATGGACAGACAGATAAAGCTAGTTTGGCTCAGTATCCGATGCTGATTCAACTAAGAGGGGCTATGCCCTTACATATATATATGATTTGGGGTATAATAAAAACTTAAAAATTTAATTAATGTAAAGTTTTATTTTTATATCCTGCACCATTTGTGGCAAAGTATATTAAGTTTGTGAGGATGTTTCTAACTCCTAAACGACAAATGCCGCATACAGTTTTAATTATATTGATTATTTCAGAATCAAAATTTGAATCAATTTAACCGCAAGCTACAGGTCGCATTTTTTTAAAAAAATTCGATGAACAAGGATACGTATTGGCCCAAAGAGAAGTCCTATTGAAAATGGACCGAATCGGACCGTTTTTAAAACCCCGTCTAATAAAATTATATGTCAGTAATCCATCTGGCAGTGCTTGCAGATACAATCAAACTAATTGTAGCAAAATGTAAGAAGCTAAATGGTGTGGGGTAGTCGGGATTGACTGACTAAAATATTTTTACTTGTTTTCTTTCAATTTCCATCTAAAAAAAATATCAAATTTATAATTTTTAAATTTTTTAATGAGAAAAATATGTTTCACTTACATATATAATTACATAAAATTTTTTAATAAATCTTTTGCTTAAGCATGATTAGATGATTTACTAAAATTATTAAGAAAGTCTATGCCAAATATGTGTCGATTCGTTACGCTTTCAGACCAAACTCATTATACAATAACATCACTCGAGACATGTGATCCTTAAACAACATAAGGCACCCATGTGAATAATCCAGACATTAGCACTTTACATTGTTAAAAAAAAACGCAAAATATATTGTAGGAATATGTGCGTATGTTAAGCAATTATTCACGCCTTTCATTTACACAAAAAAGCATCTTTTTTGAGATATTTCTTACATTTTTTTTCCTATTGATTAATGTTTAAAGAAAAAAATTTCGAATAATTTTTGTTTTTGTTACATTAGTTTTATATTCTACATAGATTTCCTTTTTATTGTTGTAACATGTAACATAACCAATCAATTCGTTATCCTTGATAGATATTCAATGCTTTCGAAAATATAATGATTTTGGTAAATTTTTTTTCAAAATTTTTGTTTACATTTCATGGCTGTTTTCCAGGTGTTAAAGCTGAAAATTTTGAATTTTAACGCTTTTTGTGCTTTGTTGATTTTTCAATTTTTACGCATTGGGTTTCAGTTAAAACGGTGAATACGAAAAATTAATTTTTGAGATTATATAATACCACAGTGATTTGTTAATGATGCAAGTAAATCGATTGTTTAATATTTTATGTGCTTTTAATATTAAACTGACATAAGAGAGTGAAACGTTTATTTGGCAATTTGGCAGTGAGGTTATGAGCCAAGCTAAATTTCGGATCAATCTAATATATGACATTAATTACATATACTAGAAATATTTGTAAGTTTCGATGTATGAAAATTTACGACATTAAGCGTCTCAATAAGAAACACAAGGATCGACTCAGATTTTTCAAAAATCAAGAATAAAACTACTTTGCAGAATATACGGTTCTGCAAGCGAAACATCACACATATATATCTCCTCATATATATATATATTCTCATCACATCTTATATCTATATACATATATATAGATGGGGATATACTCGTACATCCTAATCAATAAGATGAGTATAATTAAAGAGTTGTACTAATTCGTATGATTTTATTTACCTATAAAATGATTTGGTCAAAATTTTCTTTACTTTATATATTAAAAATACATTTTTTTCAATTATCATTAGCATAGCATATCAAATTTCTGAAGGAGATTATAAAAAATTTCTTTTAATGTATAAGTATAAGAAGACAGTAGTTTGAGTTTAGTGTACGAGCTCTCCTTAAGAAAACATTTTTAAACTGTCTTTAACAATTGACTTCTGCCATTCGTTACGCTTAACTGCCTGACGACACACATTAGGGAATTCAATTCAATTGTCTCCTTTGTGACCATAAAATTGTCTATAGCTATTTTTATCAATAAAAACTATCACCCAAAAAAATCGATTGGTTCTAATTGAGTGACTTTCTATAAAATACATACTTTTCCAATATTTGAAGAAGTATTTGATTAATAGACAATTTTCTTTGATATTTTATTAGGAAAGTGTGTACAGATGATTTGTTTAAGTCACATAAAAACGAGAGAAAATATTGTAGCCGGTCAAGCGCGACCATCAAATACCCTACACCCCTAGGTGTATTATTCATTTTTTTATTTGAAAAATGAAATAGTTTATTTTTTATACTTACTTGTATTATCAAAAATTTGAAAATGATTAAAATGTCACAATAAATTTTATCGATATTTTATATGTTAAGTATATATACATAGTTGTATATACTTACTTTCTTATCAAATCTAGCACGCTTTATATTATTAGTCATTAGTTTATATATGTTATAAAAATTTATTCATTTTCAATAAAAACCTCAATATTATATAGATTTTCATCTAAAATATCGATGAAAAATAAAGGAGCGGTTGTAGCGACTTGTAGCTTGCGCATAAATTTACATAGACACACGGACGGGCATGGTTAAATCGATTCAAACTCTGATTTGATAAATCGATGGGCATAACTAAAAGTGGGTGTGGCATTTAGCGTTTAGGAGTTACACATATATACACAAACTTAATATACCCTTTGCCACAAGTAGTGCAGAGTATAACAAGTAAGAAAACTAAATGTGGCTTATGCCAAATCTTAAATACCCTCAACATCTACATACAAATGGTGGGCGTTGCAAATATATGATTGTGGCCTACAATACTGTATGTATTACGTAACGGTTTGCAAGTACTGTTTTACGTGGAGTAGGGCTTTTTTGTAAATTGTGCCCGCGTCTGTTATTCGACCTCGCTCGCTTTTTGACACATAGATGGATAAGATAACTATAAATATGCCTACCAAATTTCATGTTCGTGGAAGATATAAAGATTTTTGTCGATTATGGGCTCTTGACCAATGGATACACGGAATTTTAGACGCTTATCAAGAACTTATAGAGTCTCTGAAGCTTCCTTGTTGTAAACGGAATGACAAACTTAGTATACCCCCGATCCTATGTGAAAGGCATACAAATTTTACGCTAAAGTTTTCTAAAACAAATAATTTTGAAAGAATACCTTTAATTAAATGTTTTAAGCTAGCTTCCAGTATCAACTGGACTCACTTCATAAAGTTGATTATGACAATAGAATTTCTTTTAGTTGGCTAACAAATTTTTGTCAAAAATTTGTACAAAATATCGATTTTAACTTTAGAATCAAAATTTATTGAATTTTATGTTTGTTTAGGTTTATGTTAAAGCCGATAAATTTGGCAGCTGTGTTATTGAAATCCTTCCATCAGCCCTTTTAGGGATATATTTCTTGTTGTTTTTTTTCACTCATAAGTGATTCTTTGACTTTGGTTTTCCTTTGAATCGCGCATACTGTTTTTTTTACAAATGGCTTATTTTTTCATTTATTTGTTAAAAAAAAAAACATTTTTATTAGACATAATGAGATAATGTACGTTTAAAAACACATTTTCTATTTATTTTATTTGTTTGATTCTGTGTTTTCTTTAAAGATTGGCTTTTTCTCTAGTTTTTATTTAAGATTGGGGTTGTTTGATGCAATGTTTTAGTCAAGTGAATAATTTTTTGTTCAAACAAATTTGTTTTCATTTGTATTTAACATTTAGCATTTAATTAAGTAAATATGCAGCCAAGCCAGTATTGCAATAAATCTTTATACACGAAATATACGAAAATTAAAAAATAGACTGCTTCTCAAAGATGAATATAATCAAAACTAGCTATTGTTCGCGGCTTCACCTGCGTGGAATTCGGTTATCTCGCGAGATAAAACGTTGCCTATGCCCAAAATCCTCTCCAGAATCTAGTGATGCATCTGGAGTGGTATCCACACATGCCGTTGTCAGATTTCAGATTTCCCTACTATTTAAATATTGTGAAATACTTATTGTGAATACTTAATTTCTTAATTGGCAATATTACTACCAATGGTGGGTATAAAAAGGGGTTATAGTGACATAAGTACAATAGTTGGACATATGGTCTCGCGAAGTTTTTTGTAGATATTGATATGTTCTATAATATTGTAGAACTTTTTTTGTTTTAATATCAATACTTTCCGCAGCGTATTCGATGAAAGATATTTTATGACTAATTTTTTTACCCCTTGGGTTAGTAATAGTAGGAATGTCCAGGGATCCCCAACAATTTTTGGCAATAAATATAGCCTATGTTACTCAGTGATAATGTAGCTTTCTAATAGCGAAAATATTTTTGAAAACGGTCCAGTAGTTTTTGAGTTTACTCGTTACATACAAAAATACAAAAATATAAAAATACAAAAATACAAATCTTTCCTCTTTATAATATTAGTATAGATAAACAAAGAATCACAATGAAGGTAAATGGCAAAATATTTTTTGCATAGGAAGTCTAACAAACCTTTAGTATCATGTTCTATCAAGCTGTATTATAAATTATCTATTATACCCACCACATAAAATTGGGGTTTACTAATTTTGTCACTCTATTTGCAACACCCAGAAGAAGATGTCAAATACCCTATAAAGTTTATATTCTTAATCAGCACGAAACCTGACTCGATCTGGGCATGTATGTCCGTGTGTCAGCCTGTTGTTGGCATTCTCACGGGCATAAATTTTGATATATTGAGCTGAAATTTTTTACAGGCACTTTTAGTTTTTTTACGCAGATCACTATTTATAATGGGCAATATTAGTCAAGAGCCACGCCCACAATCAACTAAAATCTATTTATATGCCACAAAAATTGAAAATTGAACGTTTAATTTACTACGGACACCTATATAGTTATCCCATCCATAGATGTGCCAAAAATAACAGACATGCCCACAATTATTAAAAAAACCATTTTCAGCGCAAAACTCGACTTCAATCTGATACGTAATACAAACACTACCACGCCCTCGGTTTGTATGTAGATGTTGAGGCTGTTTAAGATTTGGCCTAAACCAAATTTGTTTTTATACCCTCCACCTTAGGGAAGAGGGTATATTCACTTTGATCATCCGTTTACAACACATCGAAGGAAGCGTCGGAGACCCCACAAACCATATATATTCTTAATCAGCATGAAAAGAGAAATCGTTTGAGACATGTCCGTCCGTGTGTCCGTGTGTCCGTCTGTTGTTGGCACTCTCACGGTCGTAATTTTTGAGATATCAAATTGAAACTTTTCATTCGTATTCTTAGTTCAATTTCGCTCACAACAAACACGCCCACAATAAACGAAAATCTCATCATACCTCGAAAAAATTGTATCTTAAAAAAATTATATATCGCACAATACTATGTCTATCAAGTTGAAATTTGGTATATATAGAAAGGTATATCCAACACTGTGCCAAAAATGGGCGTGATTGAATAACGCAAACGCCTATAATTTAAAAAAAAAACACTATTTGCGTAAGTACATGAAATACATAAATATGGCAATAGGAGCTTATTTTTTAGAGAATTACAAAAGGTGGAGGGTATTTAAGCTTCGGTCTTAACCGAACTTTTCTATCTTGTTCTTACTTGTTTCAAACAAAAGTTTAAACCTAATAATATTTCATTTTTAATAAAAGCCTTTCTTTTGTAAAGAGAATAACAACAATTTTCATTATTATTTATCGTTTTGATTTTCATTGTTTATCCTTATAAACCTATCAATAATAAAAGTTGTTGTTGTATTTTGATATTTCTTTAGACATTAAACGTGTAAAACAATAATTTTTCTTTTGATCATTATCATGTTACGCACGTTCCACTAGATATGTCTAATAAAATTAAAAATCAATCTCAAGAAAACCATTAACTTGTAACCAACATATAAACATATAAAAATTAATATCAAATGCAGGTTCATTTAACAATACAATAAAAAAACTATGGTTAGCTTAAACCAAATTTTAAAGCCCCTGCACATGTATATACAAAATGTGGGTGTGGCAAGCATTTGATGGCGTTATTTTTTAACTTACACGTTGGATTTTGGGCAACATTTTCTCGACCACGCTAATTTTTTCTTCACATTCTTGTACAATTAAAACATAAGTACGCCTACGAAACTTCATATTTATAAATGAACTTTTGTCACCAATCAACTTTGCTGGATACACTTTTATCGATTGAGGGAGTGGTACTTGATCGATTTCACCCAATTTTAGAAGAAAATACAGAAACAAGAAATATTTGTACAAAATTTTAGCTCAATATATGACAATTTGCAATTTGGAACTTCCCAAAAACAGATGGAGATGAGGACAGACAAAATTGTTAATTTAATTCTCTTCCTATATTGTAGTAAATCGAATAACAAATTTACTATATACCTGACTATATTGTGAAGGTCATAAACAAAGAACAATCTTTAGCAGCAACAAGTACAATCGTTTACTTTGAACCCACATAGAATGTTAATACGACATACAGTCACTCTGCCAATGTTTATAGTATGCACAGACACTTTTAAATTTTTCTTAAAGTAACTATTGCCTTGTGTAAGTAAGTAACAGCAATAGTAATAATGGAGAAATCCACCCTTAATATTACAAGATTTCTATTCTTTAGTTCTTGTTAAATTTCAAGGGTGGATATTTTTCCTGGCGGAGAGAATAAGTATAAAAGCGGAGTTAAATTTAATTGAATCGTACATTAACTGTGCCACGTTCAGAGGTATAACATCAGCAATGTTTTCATTTGCTTAGTATAAGATTGATATTTTTTTTATCGATTCTTTACTAATATTAATGATTAAGGACATTGGTGATAATGTTGCCTGGTTGAAAACATAAAATCAATCATCAAAGTAAGTATAATAAAAAGAATGTGATATAAGGAATATTTATTTACTCATAATTTAAAAATATTTCAGATAAAACGTGTGATGGTTAACAATCCACAAATATTGTAATGAACTCAAAAAGAGGGCATCAAAGCGAAAAGAAGTTTGTTGTTAACAAGTATTAAATCCCGACTCTAGCAGCACTTTTGGGCTTTGATTTCCAATATGAATATCAAGTATGTACTAATTGTTAATAACAGTCACCCAACAACTGGATAATAAAGGGCAATAATAAGTGGTAAGAGGAAGTTTAGTTTGGTGAGAGACAGAAATATGATTCGACAGGAAACAAAGCGAAGAAAAGCTGTTGATAATGGCAGTCATCACTTTTTGGTTTTGTTGTGAAGCAGAGCTTTATTAATTTTTGTTCTAATTGTAGAAATCGCAACGGACTGTGATAGCAACTATTTCTTTTTAAACGTTCTATATGTTTATTACTTACAAAAAGTGCCTTATTAGTACAAATCAATTTATGATTAACTCATGTCTTCCATTTGTAGATCTTAGGTCGAGAGTTTATATTTAAGATTAATTGTAGTCACGTAATCATTGTCTTCCGCGGTTTGTTTGTTTTGCTTTCTTAAATATGTAAATAAGTTAAATTTTTTTCATATATACAATTAATTATTTTCCAATTGTAATGCCATTTTAATAGAAAAATAAATAGACACTAATAAAAATAAAAAATTAAATAAAAAACAAGATAGAAAAGTTCAGTTAAGACCGAAGCTTAAATACCCTCCACCTTTTGTAATTCTCTAAAAAATAGGCTCCTATTGCCATATTTATGTATTTCATGTACTTACGCAAATAGTGTTTTTTTTAAATTATAGGCGTTTTCGTTATTCAATCACGCCCATTTTTGGCACAGTGTTGGATAACGATACCCTTTCTATATATACCAAATTTCAACTTGATAGACATAGTATTGTGCGATATATAATTTTTTTGAAGATACAATTTTTTCGAGGTATGATGAGATTTTCGTTTATTGTGGGCGTGCCTCTTAACCGATTTTGCCCAATTTCAATAGGAAGTAGCGAAATTAAATTAAAAATACGAATGAAAAGTTTCAATTTGATATCTCAAAAATTACGACCGTGAGAGTGCCAACAACAGACGGACACACGGACACACGGACACACGGACGGACATGTCTCAAACGATTTCTCTTTTCATGCTGATTAAGAATATATATGGTTTGTGGGGTCTCCGACGCTTCCTTCGATGTGTTGTAAACGGATGATCAAAGTGAATATACCCTCTTCCCTAAGGTGGAGGGTATAATAATAAAATAGAAAAGTTCGGTTAAGACCAAAGCTTTTTTTCGATTCATTTAATTGTGTTTCTTCCTTTATAAACAAAGCAAAATATTTTTCTTGATTATGTTATATGTTGTTTATAGAACTATACAACAAATCCTTTTTTGTTTATGATTTTTTGTTTTAGTCGTTATTTTTGCACAGTTTCTGGTTAGTCATGAGGATATTCTAAGTTTATTTTTCCGTATGCAACACCCGGATGCAGACGTCAGAGACCCAACAAAGTATATATATTCTTGATCAGCATTTACCACAGAGTCGATTTATATATATATGTCCGTGTGTCTGTCTATTGTTGGCATTCTCACGGTCGTAAATTTTGAGATATTGAAGTAAAATTTTGTACAGCCGCTTTTAGTTTCTGCAGAATGATCGCTATTTGAGCCAAAATCGGTCAAGAGCTACACCCAAAAATCATTATATCTGCAACAAAAATTTACCTTTTAAACTTTGCTACGCACTACTTTAGTTATCTTATCCATCTATGGGCCAAAAATGGGCGTGCCACCATTGTAGATGTGAAGGGTATTTAAGATTTGGTCAAATTTAGTTTTCTTACTTTTTTTTATATGATGATTTTTCAAGAATCTCATTTTGTATGTAAAAAAAGAGGCTTACGTATACGTAATACGTTTTCTAATACATTTACACTAAATTGAGTGTGTTGGCAGAAAAGGAAATCTAAGTGGAGGAGAGTGGTTGGGGTTAGAATCCTATGAACTAGATCCCTTAAAGAGCCTAATTTTTTCCATCTTAGTAATTAGGGTATACTTAGTTTGCTTTTCCACTTGCAACACCCAGAAGGAAGCCCCAGAGGCCTTACAAAGTTGATCAGCGTCGAAAACTGAGCTGATCTACATATGTGCGTCTGTATGTCAGTCCGCTGTTGCCATTCTCACGATTTTACACATACATTGCTATTTATTATGGACAAATTGCTTTTTAAATTGAGTAAAATTCATTGAGATTCACGCCAGAAACCGACTTATCTGCCAAAAAAATTACCTATTAAGGTGAAATTTGGTACGCATATTTATATATATATATGGACATAGCATGTCCATTAAAATAGGCGTGATTGGATAAGAGACGATCACAATATTTTTTATTTACAAAAGTTTCTTCTTCTTCATTTACAAAAAACCTCACTTGGCTTACAATTCGAATTATAAGTTAATGCGAAATACATGCACCATTAAAATGCGTAATTATATGCCACCCAGAAAAGTTTTATATCAAAGTAAAGTGTATTTAGGATTCGGTGCTAGCAGTTTTTAATTAGTTTTTTTTAAGAAAATTTCGCGCATTCTATGCAGACAATTAAATTTTTAGAGTCCAAGATATATAAAATACACTAAAAATGTGTAATGTGTTAAAAGATGGATTGTAAAAAAATCTGAAGCTCATTTACTCGTTGCACACCTAAAAATAATTCAATCTCGACCAATAAAAAAGTAAATTAATTTTTATTTGTAATTTTTATTATTTTACATATTTACACAGCAAAACAAACAAACCGGAAGACAATGATTACAACTTAGTATTAAGCTCTAACTTATCCTAAATAACTTAAAATTATACTTAAAGTTAATGGAAGACAATGATTCATGCACATATACAGAAAAGGTTTTCACACATTTTAAAGTTTTATAACTTTTTTCGTCACTTCGCATCACGAGGATAAAGTCAACCCGTTACCATGATGAAAATGACAAAAAACCGTTGAGTTGCTTCAGAAGCATAAATAAGCGTATAAGGATGGGTGAGTTGTTTAAGTTTCCATTTCTTAGCTCAAAAAATTATTGCCTCCAGCTCATTTTCCCATTGTTCGTTTAAACGGTTGTGATACTCCTCTTCCGTAACGCAAGTATGCAGGACACACGTGCGTTGCCGCACCTTCAGTAAATGAGACTTTTCCCATATATTCAAAAATTTACAACAATTTTTTAACACCATTTTCACATTTTTTGGAATTGTATGAAATTTCTCTTTTTTGCACGTTTTAAATGTTGCTGGAGTTAACATCTTTGGCGAAGTGTTCACTTGTTGTGTTAGTTGGAAAATGGTAAGGTTACATTTTCTCTGGCAGGTTTTTATAGGAATTTGTCGCATTATTGGTTATTGTTATTTTAGGGGTTGGAAAAAGGGATACGTGCTACATTTTTGTAGTGTTCTCTGCTCTGCTCTACTATGTTCAGTCTCTCTTCATTCGTTGAAATTTCAAGGGATGCTATTTGGAATTTCATAACATTGCGAAAAAAAATATTTTTTAACTGAGCAGGCCTAAACGTTTTTTTTTATCATTTCATTGTCCTCATTTTAGGAAAATTTTCATCCTTATATTAATTTACGGCTACTATCGACACACACATTTCTATGGTGTGTATGTACAATATAATTTATAATGCATAAACACTAATACATTAAAATATAAAAACGTAAGCAACAAGTACAAATTAAAGCAATGACGTAGAAATCCACCCTTAATAAGAACAACAATTTCTATTCTTGACTTTGTGTTGGACTTAGAGAGAAAGAGAGCGAGAGAGAGAGAGAGAGAGAGAGAGAGAGAGTGAGGGTAATAAAGCAGAGCTCGTTTTTAAGCATAACTATCCCTTTACACGAAAGTTTGCTGAAAAAACCGTGTAAATTAAAATTGATATTTTTGTACATAAAACCGGATAAATAAAAAAACAAAACTAAGTAAGCATAATTCAGTTGTTTATTTCAACGTAAATTAAAAACTAAATATATCTTTAAAGAAGGAAGAAAACTAAATTTAGCTTAGATTAAACATTAAATCTACACATCTACGACAGGTATGTGATTACGCCGTCTAATAATGTAAATAATGTAATGTTCACGTGGAGGATAGTTTTTTGTAACTTGAGGGAGCATTTATTATTAGAAGACGTCCATTTTTGGCAAATAGATGGGTGGGATAACTATAAATATATGCACCAAATTTCAAGTTCATGGGTCAAATTCTACAGAATGAGTTGGATCAGGAACATCTTCCACCGAAATTATATTCTTAAGAGCACCGACTTGTCGTTTGACACCGTTTCCTTAGAAGGGTGGCTTACAACTATAGTTGATATATGCGGCCCACTTAAAACATCATCTATCGAATTTCTTTTATTTATTTTGACTTATTGTCTGTTTTCCAACCATGCCCATTTTTGGCACATCGATGGATATGCTAAATATAAATGTGTGTACCAAATTTAAACTTCATGGCTCAATTTTTGTTTTGTGTCGATTTTGGGCGTTACTCTTGGCCAATTTTGCCCAATTAAGTGAAAATTTCAAAAATGTCTGTTCAGTATCTCAAAGTTTGCAACTGTGAGAATGCCAACAAGACGGACCTGTATGTCAAAATCGACTCAGCCATAATACTCGTAATTATTTATTTTAAAAACCGTCTAAAAGTGAAACCGTGTAAAAAAGGAACCTTATAAATGTCAAACTGTGTAAATATGAAACCGTATAAAAGTAAAAAGTGTAAAAAATTGCCTTCTCTACCCGTTCACTTATGAAAATCTGTAAAACAACGAGACTTCAGAGAAATAGCAGACTTGTGTCTTAAGTTTCTTTATGAGTTTTCTGCAGTTTCTTTCAAGTCACAAATTATTATTTTTATACCCTCCACCTTGGTGATGAGGGTATACTAAGTTTGTTCCTCCGTATGCAGCACAAAAACCCAAAAAAAGACCTCAGAGACCCTGCAAAGTATATGTGTGTGAGTGTGTGTCCGTCTGTTATTAGCATTCTCACGGTCGTAAATTTTGAGATATTATAATGAGATTTTCTTGGCCTGGGTTGAAGCCGTCGGTTTTCAGGGTGACTCGCACATTTATTTATAATGGGGAACGCTCGCTTTGCAATTTTTCTCTCCGTGATATATTTCTTCGATAAATTCCCAACCCTAGCTTAGTTACAAAGTTGGTGCATCGACTATATTTTATCCAGCCCTCCACTCCTCACTGGCCTTCGAGGTACTTAAAAATTGAACAATATACCTATATGTAAACAAGTATGAACTATTTATGTACTATAATACCAGTAGGATTTGTGTGAGAGGAAAATGAGTGTAGCGATTTTCCTCCGTCACAATATTGAGCTGAAATCTTATATAGATTTTAAAAAAAAAGACAAAATCGGGCAAGAACCTCGTCCACAATCAACAAAAATATATTTATCTGCCACAAAAAATGGCCTATGAATTTAATATGTATATCCATGAATATTTCATTCATCGATGTGCCAAAAATGGGTGCGGTCGTATAACAGACACGCCCACAATTTACGAAAAAAAAACATTCACCATAAAACTATTCTTGCAAGCTGATACAAAATGCATACACTATTAGGGGACGTATATATATACATACATATACATACATTTGCCATTGCTGATGTGGAGGGTATTTAAGATTTGGTCTAAGTCAAATTTAGTTTTCTTACTTGTTATTAATATAACGTTTCTTAAGGGTTTGATAAGTTTTTTGCAGTCTGATTTGCTTACTCCTTAATATAAGAGGTTTTCTTTTTAAGTCTTTAAATAATTTTTTGCAGTCACATTATATTGTCTAATGTTGCTTCCTCATTTATTTAAGAATTACACAACTTAGTCTTTGATGAACTGTTATAAGAAATCACGCGTCCTAAGTGATTAGTGAGTTTTTTCAGGTCTTATTTGCCACCTCATTTGCCGTTGATCTAAAAGGTTTGTGTCTTCAATATTTGACGAGTGTTGGGTTCATTTCAGATTTTGCTGTCTCATATAGAGAGTTTCTGTCTTAACTCATTACAAACCTTGCACAATATGAAAAATATGTATACTACAAACTTAAGGCAAAAGTTAATGCAGTTAATGTGTTTATTGCAAAAATAGAATTTTAAAACATGCAAAAATTCAATCAAACATCAACGTTTAATACGTTGAATTTACTTGACCGTAAAGGGAAATAAAGAATAAACGTAACATGGCATGAGTTTAATGAATAAATTTTAATTAAAAACTTATTAGGTGAAGATTTTTCTTACTCACCATAATAACCAACGATTTCTTTTAAACCTTAAGACAAGTCCTTTTTATTAAAACCTTGAAATTTAAGTTTTGGTAGAAAAGCAATTGTAATTGAGAAATCGCATTTGAAATTAAGAAAGCGCATTTAGAATTGGGAAAAACTCATTTGAAATTGAGAAAACAGTCCTAACAGCTAAATCCAAACAAGCATATCCTCCATATTGATCGCCTTTTCATAGAAGGTGGTAGTGTGCTGTACAAATCTGGCACAATCCCCAGCTGTACCATCTTGGTCTATAATATTTTCCAGATGGACTTATCTTTGTTGGCTAACACTGGCGTTGGGAAGATTTTAAGCACTTATGTTAATCTTAATAAACGCTTGATATGAATAAAAGAAGGCAACATCTTGTGAGTAAAGAGCAAAACTGAAAAAATTCCAAATTAGTGCTTTTCAAACTATATACGACAATGAGGGAAAGGTTTCTGTCTACGATTGGATTTTGTTCAGGTTAACGATTTAATTTTTTTAACTGGCAACACTTACTACCCTTGAAAAGATCATTTGATTACCGCGCGCTTTGCAGAATTTCGATTCAATTCATATAAACATTTTATATACAAATACTTATAATTTATTATCTCTTTAAGAAATATAGTCAATCTTTGTGGTGAATTTAGTGCTTGCCAATAGAGGGCTTAGTTGTATACATACAATAGTTTTAGTTTACCCATAGGGGTAATGATGTGCCTTTTTTGCTTGGTATGAAAACATTTTCATGTAGGTGGGCGTGACATTTAAATGATTTCCTAATTATTATTTAAATTGATTGTAATAAAAAATAAATTTGGGGAGTCTCTAGCACCTACATACTTCAATGTGTAATTTCTACCATAGGCGAAAAATATATTTACCTTCTAAAAACTTTCATATATTGCTGAACTTTTTATAATTATTCGTACCTATAATTATGAAAGTGACAGCAAGACAGCAAAACTTGAAAATTTATGTAGAAACCTACTAACTACTTAGTCTATTTTTATAATAGCAAGCAAATATTCTCATGCATGTATGAGCATATGTTCCTTTCTTATCTCTTGTTATTTATTGAGCAGTACTGTATGAAAGTTACGTGAAAGCAATAAGCAAAGTTATAAAAATGAAGGGTATATAGTGTGTCACTAATAACGTATGCACCTTACGTACCATACACTTAATAAATAATATTTAACTGATCTCAACAGAGGGGTTCAGAGCATGTGTACTCCAGTTTCTGGGATGATTTATTGGTGCCCATTAAACTTTCTTTCACAAAATTTCACTGTTCAATAAGTATCACGCAAAGGTATAATGTGGTGCAATTCTGCCAGCAGGGGCATCAGCAGCAGCCAGTTACCGCCCTCTCACCATTAAATTAAATGTGAACAAGGCTTAATAGGCTACAAAAATAACACACAATACAACCCAACAAATAAATCAATACGTTACCCATCTGAAAGCCGCTCAGTTCAGCTCTCATGGAAACAATAACCTAAAGGCAATGGAGAAGCTCAACTCTATTGCACTCCTGAAGCTCAACGACTATAAGTAATAATTAAAGTTTTTTCTCTTCTTTTTCGTTATTTTGTTGTTTTGCTTTGTTTTTTACTAATACGCCAAATATGTGCCATGTACCAGTATCAGTAAAAGCTGAAATCGAGTGAACAAGTTAATGTACAACAACAATCTGTGAACCGTGATATCATATATGAGGGATTTAAAGAAAGTTTCTCGTATCAAACTAATTATTACTTAGAGTAAAATCAACATAAAATTAATAAACAAATAATATTATATTAATTGCATAATGTACTGGCTGGCATTGTGTGTTTGCATGTAATTTAATGTTTTTATTAAATGAATTTCATTTTGTTGCATTATTATAATTTAATTTAATTTAAAAATCATTTAACATTTGAACTGCTTCAATTTAAAATTTGAGCTATCTACTGGTTTTTTTCTCTTCTGGTGTTTTTGTGCAAAATGAAACGCGAATGAAAAAGAAATTTTCAACGCACGTGTTGCGCATTTTTGCAGTCAAGCTTACCATTAAATAGCAATAATAACGATGGCAATAACATCATTATTAAGAGTACCAGTACCACCGACACCACCGCCGTTACCACCACCATAACCGTTAATAATACCACCGTCATTGCCTTGATTATCATTTTATTGTACAACAACAAAGAGCGGCACCTTAAGGTAATAATCGTTTAAAGCAAGCACTGACCGAGTAAATAAATAATGTTTAAATAAAAACCGCGTCATCTTCCCATTAAAAGAAAAGTGAATTCATATCATTTTATTTATTGTTGTTGTTGCTGTTGCTGTTGCTGTTATGAACATTTTGTTATATTATTTGTTGGTTTTATTATGATACAGATGATGCGTGCTGAAAAAATTTAGGTCAGAATATTGAACTGTACATACATGTATTCTTAGCTTTCGTTCTTTTCAACTTTTCTTTATATAAGTCATATATTTTTGTGGCATTGATGTATTTAGAGAGATAACTCGTTTGCAAATACCTAGAAGAAATTTTAAAAACTTATAATATATATTTTTTAATCAGCAAGAAACAATTATTTTCAATCTAGTCATGTTTTTTTTTTAAAGTTACCACCAGGTCCTTCTATTGGCATGAAGAACTCATAGCACAAGGTTAGTGCATACGTACTAAAACACACCCAACAGTTTCTTCAACTACCCCGTGAGCAATAAACCATCTTTCAATCAATTAACTTTTAATGTTTGTATGTATGACAGTTAGTAGCATTTTTATACCCTCCACCTCAGTGATGAGGGTATACTAATTTTGTTCTTCCGTTTGCTATACCCAGAAGGAGGCGTCAAAGACCCTACAAAGTATATATATTTTCGATCAGTGTCAAAAAGTGAGTCGATTCAGACATGTGTGTCCGTGTGTCGTCTGTTGTTGGCACTCTCACGGGCGTAAACTTTGAGATATTGAGCTGAAATTTTGTACACTTATAGTTTTTTTAGGCAGATAGCTATTTAAAATGGTAAAAATTGGTCTAAAGCCACGCCCACAATCGACTAAAACCTATTTATCAGCCATAAAAATTGAGCTATTAATTTAAAATTTGGTATGTACATCTATAAATATAAGCTTCATTGATGTGCCACAAATGGGCATGTTTGTTGTTGCACGCCCACAATTTACAAAAAACCACATTCAACGTAAAAGTACATTTGCAAGCTGATGCTTAATACATACACTACTAGAGGGCGCAATATATTTATATTTGCCACGCCTACCATTGCGGAGGTGGAGGGTATTTAAGATTTGGCCTAAGCCAAATTTAGTTTTCGTACTTGTTATATTTGAATTCATTATTTTAAGTTTTTATATAAGAATCGCCATGAAGGCTCTCATGAAAGTCCAAACATTAAGAAAAATATAGGTTAGGTACTTTGAGCTCGTTAACGAACAAAACAAAATGTAAAATCTATTAGTCGATAAAAAAATCCGCGATCACATACCCAATAATTTGGATGAATTTGTTTGAGGACAACGCTCACAACAAATTTATGTATAGTTTACATTTAGTATATAGGTTCCCCATAAAAGAAGAGGCGGGGTGGGTCTCGACATTTCCATTTTGTACGTCTGTCCGTTAGTCGTACTCTCACAATCGAAAAAATGGGTTATTTAGCAAAAATTTTGTATATTTCTACTTTGTTTATGTGGTTTTTATTTGAATTACATAGGATTCGTTAAAAACCACGCCCACAATAGACAATAATATATCTTTAGATTACAAAAATTGACGAAAAAAGTTAAATTTGAAACTATTGTAATACATAGTATGTGTATAGGTATGCTAAAAATGGGCGTGATACAATCAGACACCCTCTATGTCTGTTTGTCCGAATGTCGTTACTATTTCTGCACGAAAATTTTTATATGAATTGTATGAAAAAGGTTCAGAATCGCGCCTCTTTGGACCAATTCATGTCCTTGTACCAAACATCATCGAAATATCTCAAAAAATGCGACCTGTAGGTTGCGTACAATTTTACATGGACAGATGATTACGTGCAGCATTTGCCGTTTAGGGGTTACAAACATCCGCACAAACATAATGTACCCTTTGCCACAAGTGGTGCAGGATATAATAAATGTGGATGGTATAACAGCTTTGGTCTTCTAATGTAATAAATGAAGTTTTCTTCATTTGTCCATCCGTCCGCTAAAAAAATTTGCAATTCTTTTTACAAAATTTTTTAAAGAAAAACTTTACTTTTGTGCACCAATGTTATTATTATACATGATAATAATTTTCTTTTTTTTACATTTTATATGTTAATCCGTTTCAAGGTTTTTACATATATAACTTATAACCTTTAAATAGTATGAAAACTTTGTCATCTATTCACAATTTAAATATATTTTAGCTTTTACAAAAAGAGTGACGATAGATGGACAAAGAGAAAAATTTTAGTAAGAGATAGTACTTGAAATAAATTGTTTTATTATACAATAAAAACAAGTACAATATATTACAATTGCTAGTTGTACGTTAATTTTATTCTACAAATATATGAAAATACTTTGTAGTCGAACAATTTACAAACAATGTTAAAACAATCTAATCATTTAAAATTCAATTGAATTTTAAGTACAAAGTTTAAATCAATGTATGAAAAGTATAGGACATGCGGTGAATCTATTGTTCATAAATTATGGTAAGAATGTAGCAGGTTTAGAAAGGGAAAAACTTCAAGATTTAATGTACATAAATGTACACATTAGTTAGAAAAGCATAAAGAACCGTAAAAACGCAGCTTTAAGTGTTTCGAATACTTGATTACGCTTAACTTTTTGAGCTAGACACCGCCCACCAGTACAAGTGTTTCATTTTTTGTTATTCGGAAAAACTAAGTTAATAAAATTAAGCATTTAAAAAATGTATTATTTTCTTATGTTTTTCAAGTGTGGTGATGGTCGTGGATTTGACCTACGCCAAATACATATTTTTTTCAATTATAATATATTGTAGAAATTGCTGTTTGTACATATGTATGCCCATGCTCCATGTTTGTTTTTTTCCTTCTTTTTTTTATTGTAATACCTTTGATTGGTGATTTTTTGTTTCATTGTGTATGCGCGATTATTATCAGCGACACCAATAAAATGATTGCCCAACATATCGCTGGTCATCATCTATCTCTCGATATAGTGAAAACACAATAATAATCAAATAAAAAAAAAAAAAAAACAATAGCCTCAACAAGATGTGACTGTTGTGTTCCGTTGTTAAAAGTGTTTTCTCTTCTGCCTTTATAGTATATTGTATATTGTAGTAAGTTTTTCTGCCAACGAGCATAAATACATTTTAAATTTTAAATCTCCAAGCACGCACAATACAATGCACTCTCTTGCTCGAGCTGAGCATGAGCTGATTTCTCTACGGTAAAAGCTAATTGTAGATATGTGCGGAGGTATGGGCTGTCAAGAAAGTTTGCTTTGTGTTGAATTTTTAGGTATACACTCTCAGGGGGCGTGTTTGTCAATGAGTCACAACTTTTGACATTGAAGTATTGCTGCACTATGTAGCAGAGTTTTATTTATTTATTTGATCAGTGCCTGTCTTACACTTATGTTGTATAACTAAACTTCCATTTTAATGCATTTATTCAACAGTTGATAGTTTGCTGTGATTCGATTATAATGATGATAAAAGAAAGACAGCAGTTTATGTTTATGTTAATCATATTAATTGGAATTAGCACTTAACGCATTAAAATTACTAGAGTATTAAGTGTTAAACGGTCTATGAAGGCGAAATCTGTATATAAATCGAAGGCGATGTAACGTCCTCTAAGTCACTTGTTGTTCACTATATAATGATTTTTATATATTATAAGCGTGTCTGTTATGTGACCACAACTATTTTTATCAGATCGTGTTATGGGCTTATTATAATTTTCAACTTTATAGCTCAATTTTTGCAGCTGATAGATGGACGTTTAACAATTGTAGGCATGGCCGTTATCTTATTTTTCACATTTTATATAAGAAACTACCTATAATATAACTGAATATTTCAATTTGTATGATTTCGGGTAATTCAATAACATTAAGATTTTGCTTAAATATATTTTAGATCAAAATTTACATATATTTATTGCACAGAACAGGAGTTGTGTAAATTATGGGCTTGTCTCCCTTTAGGGTAAGCCTTTTTAGTCATTTTCAGCTCATTGGTGAACGAATTACAAATTAGAGTGAGACATTATAAATTTTTGGGGGCGTAACATTTGATCGATTACGTCCACCTAAATCTGAATCCTACGTATAGAAATTGCAAAATTTGAGTTTTATTTAATTAAAATTCAACACGATTTGCGTACTTACAAAAGACGGACGCAAAGACATAGGAAGGGACTTGGCGAATTTCTTTCTCTGGATGTTGCAAACAGAATAATAAACTTTGTATAACCTTATTTTATATGAAGCGAATAAAGATTGAAAATACTTAAAGAGGTCATAAAATACACTACACGCACGTACATAATAAATTGAAACATATGTAAGGGACTGTTTGGTTTCATTCTTTTGTATAATTTTTATTATTCTTCATTTTCTTTTCAAAAACTCTAAATATTTTGACAACTCTAGCGGAAGACAGTTATATTTGGTATTGCAGTAACTGCCATTCAACATTGATGGCTATATAAAGTTTACTCAGGCAAGGTAGGCATGCTCTCAGTCAGTCAGTTACTTAGTCAAACCTACAATATATAAACAACAATATGTATGGTCGACTTGAAAGATGATTTAATGTCAACTGACAGAATATATTAATACATACACAGGAACACAGAGGAACACACAGTACAATAGAGAGTTGAGTTACACAAATCGCGCTGTAAAACTAAACAAAAGATGACTTATGGACAAGCAAATGAAATATGTCTGCAAATATCATAACAACGAAAAATATTGACAACAAGACAACCACCAAGAAACAGAGAATAAAAGAAAAGCATGAACAACTTATAAACGGTATTACTGACTGTATGATCAGCGGATGACTGGAGCGGTTAACCTAAAAAACATGCGCCTTGAACAAAACACCGGGCATTGGATTTTAAGAAACAAGAAAAAATTATAAACAGAGTGTTTTCTTTATTTTTTCATTACATAATAAAACACACGGCTGGATAGATATAAATTAAAAGATATTATATATTATATAAGAATACACAATAATAATAAATAAATGAATTGACAAATAACTACTAAAACTAACTAAAAATAAACAACAAACAAAAATTTATGCTAAATTATTCAACTAAATATAAATAAATTAAACAAGGTAACCAATAACTACAATTTCCTATAAAAAAGATTTAAAAAAATTTATTTAGCTTAGAGTCAAGTAATTGTAATTATTTACTTATTATTATGAAACCTAAAAGTACACTAAAAATTGTTTGAATTATGTTAAGACTTTACATATTTTTCATTTATTTATAATTTCACTCTGTGTCTAGACCGAATTTTATGGCACAAATGGAATACCGGATTCTGGGTTGCTTATGTTTTATGTACAATTTTTTGAGTATTTTCTTTTTGTAGTAAAAATAAATAATTTGAATGTTTTTTATAAGTTTTAAATTTCGCTGTAAATATTTTTAACCATTAAGTGCGGAGGGTGCTCGTACCAAAGTCAAATCTAAAGGGGCTGGTTTACTGACCGGCGTAACATCTGTTATATTCAAATTTTCTTTTGCCTTCATTAAGTTTTGTTCTCGTTCGGGGCTGTGTGTGTTTTTTAGAGATAAATCTATGGGTTCGTTTTGTTGATAATCATCGGATTTATGAGATAATAATGTTGTATGGGTATATGATAGGGCGGGTAATGTGTCAGCTAATCGTTGAGGTGGTGCCAGACTAAAATTAAATGGAATAAAAGGACTGCTGAGGGGCTCCGAATGACTCCGAAAGATTTGCAAGAACTGTTGATGTTTGCGTTCTTGTTCGTTACTTTGCTTATTACCTATACCAACACCACCACAACTCCCACCCCCCTCATCACCTTCACCATTCATATTACTAAACTGCATTGTCTGATGTGATGAATTGCAATGACGTTCTGCTGCTGCTGCTGTTATTAGTATAGGCTGTTGTCTAAGGGTGGTATTGCTCGTGCCTTCGTCAGTGGGATCTCCTGCTGAAGAGGCACCTGAATCACTGGGTGTATCACTTAAACGGGTTTTCAATATTTCACTGCTACTCGCACTCATGCTATTTTCAGTTTTATTACTTCGACCATTTAAAAATTTATTGGCCGGGCCTAAGAAACTTGTTAAGTTTCCACTGGTTGGCAAAGCAGGGGTAGAATTTTCTTGTATCGTTATGGCAGCTGCAGCTACAGCCGCCGCTGTCATATTCATGGCAGATTTAATGCAGGGATTGGTTTTATCTTGATATGTTTGGCGGGCGTGAATTTGATGTAAACGTGCCAACTGTTCTAAATTATGGGTATTTCTACTATTCGCACCACTGCTACCCATGACACCACTACCACCACCTCCGGCTTGACCACTCAAATTTGTCTGTTGTTCTTGTAGTAAGCAATGTATTTTGAACCAATTGGAACGTCGACCATAACGTGAACCACTTTTTGACATGCCCACCAATAAGCATTTTCGGAGACGACATGCTTTACAGGCGGTACGATTTTTCTTATTAATAACACATTCACCATTATTTTTACACCCAGCAATGGCAGCAATATTGTTGTAGGTACGACCGAAAAAGGACTGTAAAAAAAAATAAAAAAAAAAATATATATAAAAATTATTTACGGCATTCTTTTAAGTCGCAATGCAATATAAACTTTATTGCCTACATAAAATTGGCACCACAAGGGTTTCATTGCTCAAACTTTCATATTTATTGACTAAATTATTATATTTGCAAAGACGAACTGTGTAGGTCCGTTTATCAAACTAAAGAAGTTATAAATTTTTCTGTTGGAATCGCATGAAAAAGCTTTGTACTATAATTTTCGGTTTAGCCAACAGTCAATTTATGATTCTCATAGAATTAAGTTTAATTAACTTAATTAATTAACTATTTTATTAATACACGTTTTAGACATAAACTTTATCCTTGAGCATACATCTTTATCTGTACTCGCCAGGAATTGGTTTGAAAACCCTTTAAAAGTAACCTTCACCACACAATGGAATATAAAAATGAATGTAAATTTGATGCCAGCAAATAAATGTTCATTGAAAATTCGTGAAGTTTTTCATTAAATGTGAGAATATATAGCAATAAAAATAAATAGCATATTAAATTAATTCAACACGACTACTGTAACCGGAATTCGCGAAGTCTTTAAGCTATCAGCACCACATTACAACTAAACACTAATGAGTTTCCGCTGAATGGAATTGACTTTTAACAAGCGATACATAACATGAGCATATATAATTGTATATGTCAGTTGTGTTTTCTTCTATTTCTATACATATTTATTTACAATATGATTATAAAAAGTCAAGGTCACTAATATGGCCTCACATAGAAGTGGGTGTGTTTATTTTTATACACAATATAGTGGAGATTGTATAATATTTGTCATTACGTTAGCAACTAGAAAAATGTGCAGAGAGACGGTAAAATATAACGCAACAGAAAGTGATTTATATCAAGATGTTTGAATTAATATCAAGAAGAAACCTCATTTTGGCTTAAACAAAAGATTTTGATGTTAATTATGAAGAAAATAAATGCTTTGTAGGATCTTCAATGTAATGGTAAACTTTGTACATCGCCCATTATATGTAGAGGGTCACAAATTCACAAAGATTGATCAGCGGATGTTTTTTGACCCTAAAATTACATGTTCCAAATTTTAGTCCGATCAGACACACATAAATATTTTACATGCCAGCCCTATTTTTTAAATAAGGGATGAAAGGACCAAAGGGTTTTTGCCGATTTAATTGCGCTTTAGTTAAGTCATTATGAAGTCCCTTATAGGCACCTTTTTTTTGCAATATGCTTTATGCATTCGAATTTGGAACGATGAACCGTGTAGTAAATTTAATAAGCTATTATTATTATTATTATTATTATTATTATTATTATTATTACAATTCAGATATGGCTCATGAGCAGCCAATAATATAATTACAAATTCATTTATAAAATCGTAAACTTAAATTTAAGAATGTACAATAACGTGCAAGATACAATTCAAGATATAAAAAAGTTAATTAATGCAACTAAACTGATACATATGTACAAAAGTAAAGCTTAGAAATGCGAATGCGTTAAAATAAATATACTAAAAAATAAATAATAAATCAATAAAATCAATATTTATTATATTGAGCAAGTAATAAAGATAGAACTAAAATTAAGTAAAAAATTTAAGCTGCAAGCATCAGCATCAGCAACAACAACAACAACCGCAACAGCTTAAAAGAACATATACATAAAAAAAAACAAATACAAACAATATATATGTAAATATTATATTATAATATAATAAAAAAAAAAAAAATTATATATATATATATATACATATATATATATGCATTTACATAAAAACATAATGCATACATATATAGTTACAGCCTGGCAACCATTAAATCATGTTAAAAAATTTTTTCTTGAACGAATTTACAGAATCCGAAAAACAAATATTAGGATAAAATTCACATAGGCATCTGCAGGCTACAAGGAATGGACTAAACTGTTCATAGTTTGACCGACATAGAGGAAGATGTAATGGAATGTAATGTCTAGTAAAACGTGCAGGTACATTGAATTGTACTCTATTTAATAAATAAGATGAATCAACATCACCCTTAATTAACTTAAAGATGAAGCACATACCTAAAAATTTCCTTCTTTTTTCAAGCGATGGAAGATTAATTAATTTCAAACGGTTTTCATATGGGGGGAGAGGTATAGATACATCCCATCCCAAGCCACGCAATGCAAATAGAAGGAATTGTTTTTGTACAGACTCAATAGAATTAATATGACAGGAATAACTAGGAGACCATACAATTGACGCGTACTCAAGCGTCGGTCTAACTAAGGCCATAAACAAGTTTTTAGTTATATAGGGATCATCAAATTCTTTCGACCACCTCTTGATGAAGCCCAAGGTACTTTTAGCCTTATTAATAATGGAATTAATATGTAAATTAAATGTTAATTTAGGGTCAAGCAAAACACCTAGATCGACAAAAGAAGTTACGTTTTCAAGGCAATGGTTACTAATGAAATAAGAATAATTGATTGGACCGGTCCTACAAAATGACATTTTTTTGCATTTAGCAATGTTTAATGACATTAAGTTTGTATCACACCAACGTACTAATGAATGCAAATCATCAGTAAGAGTTTGAACGTCCAGTTCATCATGAATGGGATAAAACAATTTAACATCATCCGCAAACAGCAGTATATTACAATAACGGATGACATTAGGCAAGTCATTAATGAATAACACAAAAAATAAAGGACCAAGGTGACTGCCTTGTGGAACTCCGGAAGTAACGGATATAGCTGACGAATAAGTATGATTGAATAATATGCGCTGGGTACGGCCAGATAAATACGATGCAAACCATTTAACAAGACATTCAGGAAAACCAATCCTTGACAATTTCATAATCAAAAGGTCATGATTGACTTTATCAAAAGCTTTACTGAAGTCTGTAAATATAACATCAGTTTGGCAAGAATTAGAAAAGGAGTCAAATAAATGTCCCGAAAACTCTAATAAATTAGTGACGGTTGACCTACCACTGCAGAATCCATGCTGGTAAGGTGAAAGTACTGAACCAACTGAACGAATTAATACTTTTGATACCAGAGATTCAAATAGCTTAGGTATAACACTTAATTTGGCAATGCCTCTATAATTCTCAATGTTCTGTCTACTACCACTCTTATGTAACGGTATTATAAAACTGGTTTTCCAAGCTTGAGGAAAGGTATAAGATAAAAGAGATAAATTAAAAAGTCTCGACAATGGTCTACATAATACGGTAGCACACTTTAATAGAATGCAAGAAGGAACTCCATCAGGTCCTGGTTTAACAGAATATTTCAATTTTTTCAGCCCAACAAATACATCTTCTTCAGAAAGAACAATCCTGGAAAAAATATTGTAAGAATCAATATAGTAGGGATACTCAAAACTACTAAGGGATTGATTAGAATACGATGATTGAAAATATGTCGCAAACAAATTAGCAATTTTGGTAGGATCAGAAGATTCACTATTTTTAAAACGCATTATATTTGGAAGAGTATCAACTTTCCGTTTTGATTGTACAAATTTAAAAAATGACTTTGGGTTACTTCTGAAACTTAAACGCATTTTGCATAGATAACTGTTATAAGATCTATTGTTTAATTGAATGAATTTGTTCTTAGCACATGAGTAACGATAAAAATCAAATATGGAACCAGTTTTTGTGTACTTTTTAAACAGTCTGTTTCTCTCATTACGTAGATTTTTCAATTCACTAGAGTACCAAACAGGGCAGTTATTACAAACATTAGTATAAGTAAATGGAACAAAATTATTAACAGCTTCATTTAACGTATTGTAGAATTCCGAGATCGCAGAGTTTTAGTCATTAAAGCACATAATACTAGATTTACTACGTAACCACTCGTTCATTAGAATATAATCAGTCTTTGAATAAAAGAAATGCTTAATTTTCACAGCACTGTTGTTCTTTAAATTAATATTAACATCAACAGATATTCGAATCTTCAGGCAAGACAAATGGATCAGACCGAATTACTAAAATATCAGATACATTTGCAAAAACTAAATCAAGTAATTTATTTTGAAAGTTATGATTACCATTTAATTGAAAAAGGCAAAGATTACTAATACCTTCAAAAAATTCATCCCAGATTGAAGTGTTATAAGTTGGAATTAAGCGATATAAGTTTTCATCCATTAACCACATAACTTGCGGAAGGTTAAAATCACCAACAACAATTTGTAGGTCATTAGGCCTAAGCATATTAGATATTATTGTAAGTTGTCTCAAGTGCTTCAAATATATAGATAAGTCAGTTATTGTTGTTATTAAAATATATTGAAATGATGAGATAGTACATAAAAGTTGCACTTAAATCACGCCCATAATATAATTATTGTATCTCAAGATAGACAGCACAAGAAACAGCTACTCATACTCGTATGTGTTATGAAAGAATGACCCGATTTTATGCACGTAACTGCACTAAATTTTCGGACCGTCATCATCAACACGTTGCTGTTGCGTTACCTAATAATAGGATAAAGTACAACACTTTAAAAAGCAGCTAACCTTTATTTGTATAGCCTAGGTTTTTGTTGTTGTTGGATAACACTTGTAATTAAATTGCAATTACATGAATGCAGTTAAACGAAATTTAACCAAAAGGCGATAATGCTAAATTTGGTCATGCTGTACGACACTTTACACTACTTTATATATATAATGTATATGAAAATTGTGACGTCTAAATTGTTGTCTATCTCGAATTATAATATATACAAAGATAAGTCTTAAAAAAGAAAAAACTGTGACGCTTCCGCCTAGAAGGAGGTCACATACATACCATGCAAGCTTCGCTTGATGGGAAGGTTTTCTAGTAATATATAATATATATATGTCCCAAAGGAAGCCTCAGAGATGCCACGAGCAGGGTACTGCAGACTTGACCTAAATCGAACATATTTTCTTTACTCGCTTTGAAACCTATGCATTACTTTTTATTTCTCTTATCATCTAACAATTTTCTTACACTCAATGATTAATCACTACTACACATAATTTTTTCGAAGCTAAAATGTAACAGAGAAGAAACTTGGAATTTTTCCTATATCGTAATATAACAAGAGGCAGATCTAATTTTTATTTAAAATCACAAAGTGAAAATTAAGTACAATTAAATATAAATCGCAGAAAACAAAAGTTTTCAAATCGTTTTTTAATTATCCTGCTACAGTGTAGTATAGATTATGGCAGAAGTGGGCATATTAGGTTCACGAATTGCTTTTTAACTATTTAACAAAGTTCGGAAGGCTTTCTTAGACTGATTTGGTATAATATGAAACTAGAAGAAACTTATGGGAATTCTTCACAATGTCTATAATACATAACAAAAGCCTATTGTTGTTATATAAATTAGTGAATAGCATGAGTATGAGGTAGCAAAAATCATAAAAAAATCTTCTGAATGTTCATATTGAAGAGAGTATACCAAAGTCAAAGTAAATATATTATTAATAGTTAATTAAAAGGTTTAACTTCTCATTGTTGAAAGTAAAGATAATAGAACACTTTTCTCGTAATACTTCTAAAGTAATAATAGCATATTACGAGTTTATACTTCGCAATGACAGGAAACATGAATGATTTTGTTTGTAAAAGTCACTTTAGTGGAAGCTCTTTAAGAAGTAATTAAAATTATAAAAGTTTTTGATAATGTTTGACGTTAATTATAAAGTATATCAAAAACAAGTGAAACGACTTTCAGTTAAGGCTGAATATGGAATACCCTACACAAGTGTAAATGTAAACTTCATGGGTAAATTTATAATGAAATCGAAGATAAATTTCGCTTCCAAATGGTGGATTACCGATTACTACACAATCTCTATAATATGGGTATCATATGAAAGGGCTTGACGAGTAGAATCGTAAAAGTGAAATTTATTTAATTTATACCAAATCAAAGAAAACGTTTGCTAAAGGGTTACGAATTACAAACTTCTTTATCAATGTTTCGGATTATTTTGATCATCTGAATGAATTTTTCATATATCTGTACCTTTATTCACAATTCACACAAAGTTGTTATAAATTCAATATGGTGATCGCTACAAGAAGATCAATTACTAAATTTATTTAAAATAAACATAATTTTTTTAATATCGGCGAGTAGTGTACGCCTCCTGTAAAGGCATGACACTAAGCCGATGTAACCCCAAGATTAGGGAACATTTTTAAAAGCAACCTCATCACCTTTTATCGGGGTTCAACAATTATGGGTATCAAACCCTCGACTTTCCGCACTAGAGATGAGTATTATGCCCTTAGTCTATTACGCGCGGAATTTTAGGAATATGGCTATCATATGCAAGGGATTGCTGGTGGACTACATATCAACCCTATGTTCCAACCGTTCGAAGATATTAAATTACTATCCATGGCAATTTTTTTCAATTTATCAAAGGACTTTACGAGTAGAAGCTTGCTATTTTAGATGAAATATGACGGACGTACTTATGAAATAAAAGTTTTTTATAAAATTTACCTTACAACCTTCACAAGTAAAGGCGCCAAAATGAAATCCAGCCGCTGGTTCGCCACATACTTTACACAGCTGGTTCATCTATAACACAAAAAAATATATATATGTACATATAATAATAAATACTCGGGCATAAATAACTTTCAAGTTTTGAAAAAATTATCATCAACTCTAATAAATAAAAATCCAATTCTTCCTTTATTCAATGTCAATCTTCATTCAAGCTCAACTATTGGCATTTTTTCTATTTTGCCGAGATCTTGTGAATTAGCTCAAACAAAATCTTCTTCCGGTCATTGAAATGCAATTTGTGCCGGTGGCTCTGATATCGGACAAGGAACTTACCCCAAGGAATCGAGGAAGACAGACAGTTCTCCATCATTAAAGCATGCTACGCTTCTTAAATCTATCATGAAAAACAATCCTGATGGTGGCCTAAAGATTTCAATATCATTAACTTCGCTCTATTATTCAAATCAAGGCGGTCCGTTTGTTGTACATGTCAACACAAACAAGAACAAATAATACCACCAATGAAATTTGTTTTGCCAAATTACTAACTCAACTTAAATACCAAGATATATTAAGCGTTTAAAAAATTTGTTATGGAAGGTGTAAATCTACGTCAGTTAACTATTTTGTCCGAAATAATTCTGGTTATGAAACAAAAATTTCCAACACTTATTGTGCAAAACGGTCACCTTTTTTAACATATCCGAGGATATCTCTTCAATTTTAATTCTCCATTCTATTATTCAATTAACACGAATACAAAGGAAATTACTCAATTAATGTTGTAAGCAATGGAGACAAAAAACCAATAAGATAATTTTTAGAGAAATCAAAGATGAAATAAGCAAGGCCTTCGCAAAGAAAGATTATTCAACTATTATCAACCATTTCCCTAAATGAAAATACTATAATACATTCAAAGTTTAAACAAAAATGGCAACAAAGAGGAATTAGAATACTTTTTAGTACATAATAATTTTGACATTGTAATATTGGCAGGTGTCTGGCTCGTAGATAATAAACGTACAAGCATTTCAGATTATAATTTCGTGGCTAAACTTTGCGATTAGGGCTACGGCTTGTTGGAGTCCACATTCTCTAACCAAAATAAATGTAATCAATAATGACATGTGCGAGTCCTACAGCACTTGTCAGGACGACTGACACATTATTTTCACAAGTAACAAGTATTCGAATCAAAGAAGCAAATTTCCAATCCTACAAAAATATAGTAACGTTGGGGATTTCTTTAAAAACGAATCATATGATACATTCTTTACCATTATAAAGTTTTTTAAAACTATTGTAGTAAACCTCTGAACACGTCACATATAAAAGCTTAGAGTCACTTACTAAAATTGTTGATGGCGGTATACTTCATCGAAGTAGCCAAATTAATCTACTGCCTTCTTGGTTTTCAGGTAGCAAATTATACTCTTAGAAAAAATAACTTTTATCCAGTTACAAACTCTTGATTAAATAAGTTGGTGTCCAAAAGTGTTACTCGCGATAAAAGTGTGAGGGAAGATTTTTAGCGCAGTAAACGTGGACGGACTTACATGGTATTGATTTACAATGAGCAAACTGGAAGTTTTCAGATGACGGTGATGTGAAAAAAATGACATAAAACAAGTAAGAAAACCAAATTTGGTTTAGACCAAATCTTAAATACCTTACACATCCATAATTGTGGACATGGCAAATATATTGTATATAAATATATATTGCGCTCTCTAATAGTGTATGTCTTACGTATCAGCTTGGTAGACTATGGTGAATACATATGTTTTTGGCAAATTGTGGGCATGTCTGTTATCGAACCACGACTCAGTTTTCCACGCTGATCAAGAATATATACTTTGTAGGGTCTCTGACGCTTCCTTGTAGGTATTGCAAACAGAAGAACAAACTTAGTATACCCTCATCACTAATGTATAGGATGTAAAAGTAGCGTTTTTGAAAGCTTTAAGTTTGGGATGGTAAATACCCCCGTTGCAGTTGTCCAATCAAAGCATTGGATGTCATCAAGTTAAAGCTCTTAAAATTCTACGAAATGGGATATTTTTCTCCCCTTTTCTTTATTTCACCCGAATATCGTTAAATAAAATGAAGTCAGTTGTTATCGACTCATGAGTGAAGATTAAAGGCAAAATAATTATTTTGATTTATTTAGACATTTTTAGTTATTTGAAAATATATTTGTGCTGCAATGCGAGGAAAACGGCAGCACTTGGGAAAAATGTTATGAATCCCATCATGATAGAATATTTTCTTCGTAAGGAATTTCCAGCCAGACCAAATAAAAACGAATTGTATTTTTGCAACAATTTCATATTTACTAAAACTAAAAATACTTTCTGTAATACTTGTGCACAAATGAGGTAAAAAATTCTTTTGCGGTTTGTGAATATTTTCACAAGGTAAACTTTTTATTATTTTGTTGACCCAAACTTGGTGGAGAGAAGGCAAGACAAACACACAAACAGAAAATGAGTTAGATGGGCAGTCCTTTAGTTAGTTAGAGAGATAGATAGGCAGACAGACAGACAGGCAATTCAATCGAATAACTGATTATGGTAAAATGGCATTAGTACAGCACAAGTCATATGCTTTGCTTCCCCGTTCAGCAGTTCACAGCAGTCAGACAAAAACACCAAAAACAAAAAAGAACAAAAGCAGAGATTTATATGCGCGAAGAGATGTACGAAAAAAATACAAAAAAAGAGTAGTATGAACAAACATCAATAAAATTGGTTATCAAGCAACAACAACAGCAACAGCAACATTGAAACAGGCGTTGGTGCACCTAGCCGGCACATTAAATATTCTACACGGTGTAGTCAAATTGCATATAAGCGCATACACACAAATGTGTATGGTACGTATGCATACGCCAAGCGTCGATTTTTTCTGTTATGACTGACTGTAGGTATTGTAAAAAAGGAAGACCGGTTATAAATGACAAAACACATACATTTACGTTGGCTACATTTGTTGGTATATTGATGTTTGACTGACTGAGTGTCTGCCTGTCCGGCTGGTAATATAATGTCAGAATTAACAGCGGGTCATTACACCAAATGATGTTGTTGTTGTTACCACATATATTCGTAGTTGGTCTAAAACACATCTTCAACTTGACATATATTTTTGTTCTCCATTATATACGAGTATACTTGCTGTTCTTTTAGTTGTTATTGTTTCTTCAGTTCAATATTTGTTAAGTTATTCATATTGTTTAGCTTGACTTACATATACACAGACCATCTACACGGAATAATTGTATGGAGAGGAAAGGATAAGAATTTCTAGAGAAGAGTTTGTTGTTGAGTTTCTATAATTCAGCGCTACATATATTTTTACCGCAATTTCAGAAACAAACAAAGTAACGAGTAAACAGTTGGGTAAGGCGAGAGAAATTGTGCAGGATTACTTCATGTAGCGTGAGCAGGGAGAGGAAGAGTGCCGAAGTTCAAATGCTTAAACCGCAGTGTTGTAATAACAACAACAAAGCATCATTCGGTTCAATTCATGAGGTTCACTAAAGTGCCATCTTGTGCACAGACCAAGCCACCTCGTTCTAAGCTCTTCATTCTCTCTAACACCCCCTCCTAAACCACTTCCTCAGAATCTCTGCGTTTTCGTTATCAATTTTTCTTACTTATTTTATAGTATTAGTATTTGGTATAACCAAACGTTTCTGACCTACTGACTACCATGAAAATTACAGCCATTTAGTAAACACATTCTTCTTCTTCTTCTTGTTTTGCAACTTGTCCGCTCCCCACCACCAAATCGACAATATAAAGTTAGACTACGTCAACAAACAATAACATGATTGGAAATCACCAAGCACATACACACACACATTCCCACAAACATTTACACTTCATGGGTATATATCCGTAACACAAAAAAATTCTGCTTCAGGTTGTAAGGCGTTAAAGCGTAAAACACTTGTTATATGTTACGTTGTGTGTATGCATACTGAGGATGCTGCGAGGTTGCGACTGAGAGGGTAACCAAAAAAAAAAATGACATTAATTTAAAGTCTTGTTGATAAATTTTAGAATTTATCGCAAGAGTTTTTCATTTGGTTGATGTGCCAGAGTTTATAAGGCCTTGAAAAAAATTTGAAAATTTTCCCACATAATTTATTCTTACCTTCGTAACATGAACTTTCTTAGCAGATGTACCATATAAAGCGTCTCTTAGATGAAATGTGTCAAAATTGTTTAAATCTTGCAATAATATTATATTATTTATATGTGAGTCTATGTGTGATGAAATAAAGATTTTTTTATTTATGTTTTTCATTCTAAAACATTGACGTTAGGCTGCCCAGCTAAGTTTGCCACGGTAGCTAGCTACTCAAAGGTATCAAAATTATATGATTTTGAAAAAGACTGGATTAAAATGTTTTAAAATTCAGTTATATCCCTGCTGTTTTTTGCGATACACGTACAAAGGGTGCGTCTACATATTTTCAAGAGTCATGATTTGACTTTAAAGCGCAAAGCATGGTACAGAGATATTTTAATTATATTTAATTATATCAACTAATCCAGTATGTAACTCTCGTTCAACTTTGTAATTTTTTTGGAACTCGGAGTAATTTTGGTTATTGTGGGCGGGTCTGTAACTAATTTTTCCCATTTTTTAATAAAAAACGAACTGTTTGTCAACTTAATACCTTAACTTTTGTGATAGTAAGCGTTTCAGAAATAGTCTAACGAACACATATACTCAAGGACAGACACGGCTAGATGGATTAAAATTTGATGCTGATCAAAAATATAAGAATTCTATATTTGTTCGTAGTAGTTGTAAACGGAATGCATTTAATTAGACACGCCCACCTAAGGCAGATGCTTTTTAAACTATATTTTTAATACATGTCCTACATGTTCTATCATTACATCTCCGTTCTCTTCTTCAATTCTTGTCTTCTTCATCTTCTTCTTTTTCTAAATAATGGCATAGATTGAATTGCCAACTCTTGACTCCTTCTTTTTCACTTATTATTATGATCCTGAATGAGGATAAAATAATTCATCCCCACTCGATACATTTTATGTTCCTCAGAAAAATGTAATAAAAAAAAAAAAAATGAGAAAAGTATCCTGTATTGAATTTAATGATACAAGCAAATCATCTAAATCTATTTTATGTTCATATATATAAAGCAGCACTCATGTGAGTTGAAAGAAAAACGGAAAGTTAATCATAAATTTTTCATTTTGCTAAAATACATTTTCCTTGCATGTGTTGGAGTGTGTGTGTGTGTGTGTGTGTGAGTACGTGTTGTGTGCAGCCTTAACGTTCTGCTCATCATCAATAGCAGCAGGCGACGTTGTTGTACTCGTCGTCATCATCATTCACATCATCGACCTCATCAACACTTCTTCACGAACCAATTCCATTAAAGAATCTCACGATTTCTATAAGCTATGGCAACAATCACATAGCAACAATAATAATAATAATAATAATAATAATAATAATAATAATAGCAACAACAACCTCAACAACTATTTATTGTGCAGAAGTATTTGCTTCTCTCTTTGTACAATATTATATCTAAAATTTTTTGTTGGTGTTGCAATATAACAATAATAATAATAATAACAACAACAACTAACCAACAAAATGTGTACATTATAAACACAATCGTTGGCCATTTATTTCACTTTAGCAAATGCCCTCCGAAAAATGAAAAAAATACCACCACTACCACTATCACCATTACTATCAGCAGCAGCAGCAGCAGCAGCACCAACATTAACTTTACCAACAAAATCAAACATTTTTGGCCTTTCCTTTTTATTGCCGTTGTTGTTTTTAATATAAATGGTGAGAATTTTCGTACTCATTTTCACTTAAAGGAAAACACATGAAAAATTTACAATAATTTCAGGTTCATTTAAGACGATTGCTTAGATACCGTAAAATAAAATAATAATTAATAAATATTTAAAATAGGAGCCGTTATATTTGAAAATGGTATAAATCCACTTTTATGACATATTCAATAAAGTACGATTTCTTTATGAATTCGAAGTGAATATGAAGTCAAAGACAGAAAATGGATCTCATTTTATCAAATAATTTGGTATTTATAAGATTTTTTTTTTTTGTAAAAACATTTTCCAGGATGCAGGTTGCAACATAAATTGGACAAAGTAAATCAAAAGCCAGGCGCACAATCAACAAAAATCTCCCTACAATTGAAATAAGAATTATGTGACAAAAAGTTGCAACTCTCAATATTCCTTTTCGATGTCAAACACCTCTCCCTGTAATAATTTTTCAAGAAGTAACTTCTATAAGGCAATGGCTCTTATTTAGTGATATTACTACACTAGTTTTTGCATACACTGGATTTTTATACAATTGTTTGAAGGTACTTAATGGTCGAACTTGACAAACTATACTTTTCCCACTTGCTTTTTAATTTATTTATAAAGCTAAATTTGGATAGAAGGAGACTTTTTTAATGTATTTTGTTTTCTTAGAAAGACATGTCATTGAGTAATTAGCAAATACTAAGCGACCGATCAAAGGTTAAATTCTGTAATTCCAGCTTTTATTGACTTTAAAGGTAAGGTCTTCCCCAAACCGTTTATATCCGTTGGATGGTAATGGGTAATTAAAACAAATGTGTTTTATTTAGTTGGTGAGTGGTAGTACGGAGGAAAAGTTTTGGGCCCCTCCAGGTATTGGCTGATATAGTAGATGTTACATTTAAACCAGCAACTCTTGTTACTGATGCTACTACTTCCACCAGTACTACTACTCACGGTGGTAGCTGAACAATAATAATTCAAATGATTGTCAATTTAAAGTTGGAAGACAACGTACACACACACATACACATAGACACAATTCTTAAGTGTTACTGTTTGACGTTTGCTGTGCTTGGTTTAATGTGCTGCACAACGCTTATACGCCTAATCTAGATCAGCTAGACCTTTTGGCACCACAGTCAATATCATCCAATAAGCAAAAGTGCTGTTGTGGTGGTAAGTGTTTTGTTGATCTTGTTTTCCATTAAATTTTGTTGTTGGTATATTATCGACATTTGATCCAACGTGAATGACGTTTTATACAAAGCGACACTGATTGGTAAGCGAAATAGCCAGCGTTGCCTTTTAGCTAAACGTAGCTCTGAAGTAGCCATTAGGTCTGAGACAACAGAATTTGGATTTTTTTTGTCTACGTTAAATTAAAAAGCAAAAAAAAAATTCTTATTTGCAACAACAACAACAAAAAATGAAACACAAAATATAAAAACACTTTTGTTTCGTTTGTGATTGTTTGGTCATGAAGTCATAAATCAAGATGGCAATTTTGTGATAGTTTAGTCACACGGCCATTGTAAAGCTAACCTATACTGCAGCGGAGAGACGACATCCAAGAGTTAGAATGAGAGGGGAGATAGCTTTTTTGGATATATTTTGCATATAATAAAGCTAATAAACAATGTACGTATGTTCATGGGTCCTCTAGTTACTTTATAAATATTGCTTTTTTAAGTATTTTAGTTGACGTTTGATCGATTCCTCACCAACTCTTCAGTTTGCCCGGCTGATTGGTTAGTTAACTAACTAACTGACTAACTGTTCCGTTTTATCCACTTTTGAGTGTGTTTGTATAAACTCAGAACTCAAGCTGAATTCGTTATGACCAGAGGTGTGAATTCCATGTTAACATTGGCCAAACAATGTTTGATCTCAAATAACAGCATAGCAACAACAACAAGAGAGAGAGAGAGAGAGAGAGAGAGAGAGAGAGGGAAGTCTATTTTTTTTTTTTTTGTTCATAGATTGGCAGGTCATGGGAATATCACGTGAACTTGTTTTTTTTTTTGTTTTGTTTTTGTTATGATTGGATTGGCTTGACTTAGCTGTCGTGAAGATTATTTTTCCTCTATATGTTTGTCTGACTAGCTGGATGGCTGACTGACTGACTGACTGACTGACTGACTGACTGAGCAAGTCTGGTTTTCTGTGATAGTGGAGGACTTTTGAAGCTCACGATATATTGGTGTTGATTATGATGATGCCTGGGCAATAATAACAACGAAATATTTCTCTTTATACATATATATGTTCTGATAATGTGGTTGATGCTTAAGCTTAAACGTCAGCTGCCTTTTTGTCTATTAGACGGCAAATCTTTTAAATTGAAATCACAAGCATAACGAAAGGCGTGCATTAGCTTTAGGCTTTTTATGTTTTATTGTTTTTATGTGTACTCTCCGTGTTAGCGATGGTGGAAGATTTACTAAGTTTGTCATTTTGTTGGTAACGCTTAAAAGGAGAAAAAGGCATTAGGGATACCGCAAAGTATATTTTAGAAAAATGTCCCCCCTAGTAGGTGTGTTGGAACTTTCAAGGTCACAAAAATTTAGATATTGAGCTGAAATGTGAAATATTTTCGAGTTCTAAATAAGGACTCTAACAAATATTTGTAAAAATCTGGTAAAATCCACGCCTGTAATTGTTAGCAATATGTATTGGACTTAGAAGTTGAAATTTGGTCCATTTAAATATTCATCGGGGTTTCTAAGACGGGCTAGTCAGACACGTCTACAATTTACCTCTTTTAATTTTATTTGGCTCAGAATTCGACATGATGCACTCGACTTGTACATATTCTATTAGTCGGCGAAATAAGACAACCTTTTTGCCATCAAATTTTAAATAGCGTACATATGATATGACCAATCATGTAGTTAAGAATATTTATGTTATTTTGTATTGAAAGAAATAAATGTTTTTTAAAGTAAAATCGTTTGTGTATAGGAAGATTTATAGCGTTTAGTTAGTATTATTATTGTGTACAATATAATCTTCATGAGTGTGTAACATAATTTGCAGAAATTAGAGGTGGGTGTGGCACTTATGTTGGGCCAACGACTATCAAATAAAATAAAATGAAACAAAACAAAGTGTGTAAATAAATATTTTTCTTATAATTTGAGAATGTGATAAAGTGCTGCTCTGCTTTGTTTATTAAATAGAGTGGGGCTGGCCTAGACTTGTAGCTTGCAAAACGTTGACCACTAGTACATCCTTTGACAAAGTGGTCCCCAAAGTACTTCTTACAACTACTTCAATATGAAAACTCGCTTTTATTTGCGTTTCTTATGATAATTTGCTGCATAAATTATCATATTGTTGCTACAAGTTCAGTTGGTACAATTTCGTACATTTCGAAAATGTTTCTCCCATCCCAGTGTAGAAAACAAAGGAGACTCAATTATAGTTAATGCAAAACATTAAGATGGCAAGTCATCTTGTTTCAACAAAATCTCTCTAATTAAAATTAATTATCTTGGTTTTCATTAAAAAAAAAAAAACAATAGTCTATTACTACGGAACTGCATAACTCTATCTATTTATTTTGTTTTTGGTGTTGTTGTCGTCGTATATACAATATCAGGTATGTATGGCTTTATATAAATATAAGTAAATATATGTGCATCCTCATTGCGTTAGCTTTAGCTTCAGCCCAGCTGCTGTTAAATACATTTATTCCGTTTGTTGTTGTATTTACAGCTGGTGTTTATGCACAATATTTAATAAATCCGGCTTAAGTCACGCCCATATTCTCTACTGTAATAACAATTTAACCATACATTACCATTTAATACAGAGAGATTCACTCAATGCCATTTGCTGGTCAATTATTAATAGATAATAGATAGATATAGTTAATCAGTTGTCATGCATATATACACAAAACCAACCTCAAGTTAAATTAATTATACATAAATAGTTAATGGGTTTCAATAGAACAAAGAACGAAACTAAATAAAAACCTGAATAACAATACACAATAAATTAACTTTAATGAGACCAAGGAAAAAAAAAACTGTATTTGATTAAATCTGGGATACCCTCCAAAATTATATGTAAAATAAAGGCGTGGTATATATATACAAAATATTAAATATTTCATTAAATTGATGAATTTCAAGCATAAAATTTTTCTCCAAAGAACGTTTTTTATAAATTGAGGGCGTGGCTGTTATCGGATTCTAAATATTTTAATGCACATAAAGTTCTTCCAAAATTGAGACATTAGTGGTTTACTTAGAATATAAGAGGAAGGGGGCGAGCCAAGCCCATTTTTGTGGGATTTTACTTTCAAATTGAGACGCCCATGTTTGTGGGCGTAATTAAATTTTTACATACAAACATATACATTTTATTGTAAGATTTTGTTCATGTGAAAATATAGAAAAGCAGCGCAGGGACACGCTTACTAAATGCCTAATATGTATAAAAACACGACAGATAAAAAACTGAAGCTTTTGAACAATAAATGTTTAAATGTTGTTTAATATACATTATTAATATTGTTACGCCCACTTTTGCTAAAAAAATTTAGTAGTATGTCATTCTTAATCTTTGAAGAAGTGAGTTACTTAGTAGAGTAGAGTTGTTCCCCACATTTAGCGCCCGCTTATTTTGATTAACTTAAATGGTTAATGGTTTTAAAGAGAATGGCGCCTTTATTTAATAATTTTATGCACAATGTTTTTCTAACATAATTTGGCCGCTTCAGTTAATTCTTTGCTTTTTTAATTTTTTGCTGTTTGGCTGCGGGCCGGCACAAGTTTGGTATAACATGATTAGTGGGCTGGTTGTTAAACACTTTGCTCACAAACACTTGTGTTAAAACATTTGTCTGAATGTAAACGTGAATGGGGTAGATAGATAGATATGAGTTTAAATTTTTCATTATTTTATACAAGTGTATGCATGTATGTACGGTGTATGCTTATTTGTTGTGTATGCAAAATACTCGCGCCACCATTAATTTTTAAATACTATATTATTTACTATTCAGGTGTTGTAATGACTAGGTGTACGTGCTATCATTGTAATCACACATATATGTACGTATGGACACATATGTTTATGTTCTTCTCTATGTACTCGTCTGCTGTTTTTCTTCGTTAAGTGTTAATAATTTTTTTGTAGCTGATTTGCTATAATAGCAAAAACCATATAATTTTTTTTATGTAAAATTTTTCATTTTCTCGGCAAATGTGATTGTAGAAGACTTACGTAGAAATATTTATAAAATGGCGTCCCCTTAACCACCACCAGACAAGTGGGTGGTCTTGCTTTGCTTGCAATTAAAACATTGCCAACGTAATGAACGTGTTTGTAGATCTGTAGAATGTATTGTAATTTTTTATGATACCACCACGAGAAGTTAATAAAATATTTCCCAAATGACTAGCGGTTTGTTGCAAATTTTAGTTTTTATTTACTATTTCTTTTGCTCTTTTTTGCCAAGGTAGGTGGTATGGGCTTCTTCATTTCATTTCTTTGGCTACTAGCTCATAAAAACAAATTATTGTGCAAATCTATAATTGTATGTTTGGGTAGTACTGGAAGTTTTTGGCTCATTAGGAAATATAAAAAGTTTATATGATTTGTGGCAAATAAAAATTCCCAGCTTTAACTGAACTAATTAATAAATATTTGGCTTAGGCCAAATCTGAAGTACTTTCCATATGTACTCATATCGACCTCTAAGAGTGTTTGTATTACTCATAAGATTGCTAGGTCGACTCAGTTTGTGATGCTAATTTATTTTTGACTTCTTCATATATTTTTACTCTTAATAATTTGTAACTTAAATAATTTTTTTTTATTGTTAAAGATTTTTTTCATATTTGCGTTTTTTTTTTTTAATATATAGAATTCATAATTTTTTTCAAAAGAAAACATCGACACTCAGAAGAATTTAGAGTTTAGGTGTTTCAAACAGAAGAACAAATTTAGTATATCTTCATCACTTAAGTGGAGGGTACGAAAACAGTAACAAGGAAAAGCGCAAAAGCAACTACAAAAGAATCAATAAATACAAGAAAAAGTGTTTATTAAGAACAAATCAAAACACAAAATTTAATTTAGGCCAAATTTTATTTCTTTTATTTAAAATTTTTAATTCAAATAATTTAAAAAAAATTTTTAAGTCAAATAATTAAGTAAATTAAATTATTCCAGGCCTATCCGTGTCCGTTATCCGACCACACACATTTTTTGTACATCCGTACAAAATTTTTAAATTATAGGTACATTTCTTTAGCTATGAGAGATTATGTGGTCCATTGTGGGCGTGGTACATGGGCGATTATGCCCAATTAAACATAGGAATGCACGTTTAGATACTAGAAATATTTGTGCCCGATATCTAAAATTTACGGACACACAGACGGACAAATATATTTGTATGGGTACTTGGTAGTACCTCTGATACCTCCTGTTGTAAAATGAAACAGATTATTAAAATATGCAAAATTCTCAAATGCGATCGATCGGGCAAAAAAGCCTAAAGCAGTATTAAAATATTTTGATTGCTAAACATTTTTCATCATATTTGGACCGTAGAAAAAGTTTACTTTTGTATTTGATCCGTGTCTAAATTTTTATAATTTTTATTAAAAATTTTCGGTATAAGTTTTTTAAGCTTCTGAATTTTATTGGATGTAAAAGTAAAATACTACTTTACCAACCGTGTTTAAACAGGAATAATTAATATTTATCAATAACTGACAGGTAGGTAGTAGTTTAAATCATTCACTTAAGCAATTACAATATTTAATAACAACAACATATATGCCAACACACAAACAACATTATACTCTTTAAACGGATGATCTTATAAGCAAAGTCTGCAGAAAAGGAGAAACAATGGCGGTTAGAAGAAGGAATATGAAAAAAAACTTCAGCAAGAGAAAACATGAAGTCAATTGATGAGGCTGACATTTGACAACTTTGCGCTACCGATTTATCATAAACATAAATATATAACGCATACTATGGTTTATAGCAAAAAAATAAAGAAGCTTGGAGAGTGTATTGTGCTTGAATAAAACTTTAAAGCAAACTAAGCAAATGATATGAAAAGCAAAAAAAGAAGAAAAAAAGGAAAATTCTGTGTAAATATTAAAATTTTATGCTTCTGGTTAATACACAAGAACAACAATAGCAACAATAATAACATTAATAAAAAGCATGAATCTTTTCTTTGGAAAATTTACCCAAACAGCCATTTAGCCATTTCAGTTCAGTCAGCGAGTCAGTCAGTCATATTCCACAAGGTAATACTTATAATTTGGGCCGAACACAGCAGGTGTTATAAACCGTCAAATTTGTGATAATGTTCACACCGTGACACCACTTTGCATAAAGTGCACGATCCATTTATATATATATAGACATTCGCACGGTTTAGCGGCAGCGCAATGGCGATGGTGATGGCTGTGGTCGCTCTAACTAATGGCCACCGCGAGTCATGGCAAAGTGAAGGCTTTAAATGTTTCCTACCCATCCATTTTTCTCATTTTGTGTAATATATTTACAATATTCTTTCAGAATTTCTTTTGTAAAGTACTCTACAATACAATACTCGTACTTTGGTAAAGGTTATAATGTGGTTGTGTGTATCAATAAAACTTTTAAATGATTCGGATTCCTTTTTTATCCCTCCTCTAGGAATCTTTATAGTAATGAAAACATATTAATGTGAACATGTTTTATTTTGGTGTAGGTAAATGTTATGTTGGAATACGTTAGGAATAGAATTTAGGCACAAACTGAATTGATTTTTTGATTAAATTTAATATTAATATAAATAGAAGGTCAACATATATGTATATGCAACGAAAATATTCGGCATCAATTAGGACTTAAATCATTCGCTACCACAGTGCTAGGGAGTACACTATGTATGCAGTTTTTTTTTCTGTATAATATGAAGTAACTTTAAGATTTGCTCTCCTTTTTTTTTGGCCAAGATGGGCGTGTCATTTGCAATTGATATTTCAATTTTTGTGATTAAAATTTTCTCACATAAACTTATATATGTATATGTGGAGCGTTTAGTAAATTTAAAGAAAACTTTAGATGTTTTATTACAAAATTTATTAAAATTAAGACTTTATAAAAAAAAGTTTTCTAACAGAAAGTTGATGCTTTTGTTTCAAATTTACTTCAACGACTAAAATAAAAATTGTCATAAAATCATCACAACAAAGGCAAAGGTATATTGATGTTTTAAAATATTAACATGTAACATCTTGTCCCGTTTTTGTCCCTTCTATATATATACGGACAACTTTAGCTAAGTGTATTCAGTATTCGATATTTATTGAGAGTTTTTTTCATTTTTATAGTCTACACGTGTATGCCAATATTCGTTTTAACCACTATTTAAGTAGGAGAATTTTATATCTGAGGTATTGAAATTATAGTTAATTATAGAAAAATGTTGCAACATTTAAACATTGCAAGCACCAAGTTTTTGTCTTAAGACTTTTTTTAGAAACGACGAATTTTGCTTCTTTTCATTCAATTTATTTGTTTTTTAATCTCTCCTAAAATTTCATTTATTTATAACTTAATTTTATTAAGGAAGTTAGGAGCTAAGTAAAAAGTTAAAAAAAAAATAAACGATTTACCACAACATTTTTATTCCCACAAAACAAAAAGCGAGCTCCAAATTTAATGGCAAATAACGGTTTTTTTATTCAAAAATAAAATCAACAACAACAATAAAAACAGTAACAACAAAAATGACACCAATGTAAACCAAATCCTGCAGTAGCAGCCTGACACACTGATTGCTTGAATGGCTGGTTAAGTTTCAAGAGTATTAGGAAAGCTTCTGGTGGATAAGGTTACCCTTTAAAACGACCTACAAAACAATGCACACGATTTTCGACAAAAAAAGTTCGATACAACAATAATCATAAAAAACAAATACAAGCACAAACACATACACATACAAAACGAAAAATAGTTAAAAGAAAAACTAACAGAACTGAGAGAACGGTAACCTCTATAACAAATTCAATATACATACAAGTATAAAAAAGCATTCCGGGCGTAGGTAAGGAGTTCCAAGTATGGTAAGCCAACAAGAAAAACAAAACAATCAATAGCAGAAACAAACAGAAAGGGCCAAATTGTGCATACTAAATGAAGCTACAAAATAAAATAATTCTGTACAAAACAGAACATTGTGGGGGTAATAACATTGAAATGCTGCGGCGCATGAGAAGGCACAAAAGATCGGCTGTTGAGTGTGTGCTTATACGTGCATGTGAAATAAATGAACAGTTAATGCCTCGAATTAAATAAACATTAAAGTGCAAACATCATCAGAAACAACCAACAACAGCAGCATCATTGGAAGGCAGCCATGAAGGAAAACAAATAATGTTCTGGGGCTTCTTCTTCTTCAGTCACCAGCTACCAGCTACTAGCCACCAATCACCTCTACCGCCCTTATCCTTCTCTTTATTAACATGTTCGTCATTTTAGCGACGGTAGCAGTGGCAGTCTGAAAACTTTTATTTTTTTATTGTTGTTATGGCATTCAGTAAACAATAATATAACAACAACAATAACAACATCAGCAGCTACAATACAATATAATACAACACCAATAGAAAAAAAAAACAATAATAAACAAACAATGGAGTGCAATAAGCTCAGTTGTAGCTGTAGTACTACATAGTATGTATTGTTACATTTTTGCACTTGTTGTAAATTTTTGTTATGGTTACCGATTTTTTTGGTACTGAAATGTGACGAAGTTGGTTGTTACTTTATATATATGTAATACTTTTTCGATGATTTTTCCAATATGTGTGCGGGAGTTGGTAGCTGGCGTAAGTACTACATTTTATATACATGTATAACATGTATAACTTCAACTTCGTGTAGATGTGTAAAGTTTCGTCATCATTAACAATAATAGCAATAGAAACAACAACAATAACTTAAACAACAACAACAAAAATTGAATATTTAAGCAACACCAGCAGCAGCAATGAGAGTACTCGTCGCGTCACAGCCACTGTGAATTATTTGATTGCGGTTTTGTTGTACGGCGTGGTGTGCTGGTTTAATGTTAACTATAGTATTATTATTATTATTACTATATAGTTGATGATTTTGTTCTTGTTGTGGTATTACTTTTTTTAAATTTCTTCTTCTTTAATTTAGTCGTCGTCGCTGTCGTCACCTTTGTTGCCATCGCTATTGTTGTTGTTGTCGTCGATTTCTATGTTAATAAATCGATTCTTCTCTCTCTCTCCCTTTCTATCTTTATCGCTCTGTCACCATCAATATTACCTTGGCTTCGTGACTTTTAAACTTGATTTGAATTCGTTTTGAGCTGCTGCTGTCGCTGCACAGTGATTTTAGCTTTACTAAGTAGTTTTGTTTCGTTTTGCCTCTTCTTTTTCTATTTTTTTTAATGTATATTTTTTATAGTTGTTGTTGCCACTGTTGTAATTGTTGATGATGCTGCTGCTGCTGCTGTTGTTGTTTGATTTTTAAAATAAACTTGTGCTTGTTTGTTCAATACTTGTTTTTACTTGTTTAAACAATTTATTTGTATTCGAGATTCCAAATAATTATTAACAAAATGTTCTGCTTTATTTGTTACAATTCAATTCAATTGATTTTGTGAAAGGCGATTCAGTTTTCACACCCAATTTTCAAAGGATTGAAACTCATATACCAAATATTTCAATATTTGCTTTGGCCAGTTCATCTATTTTCAGAATAACTTAATATAGTTCATTTATTGTAATATTTCTGTAGTAGAAATATATCTTAGGATTGAGGAATTAGTAAATTTTAGTTTAGTTTGCTCAAATATTTCCTTTTTACGAGGGCCAATGTAGTAACATACAATTTTTTACAAATTTAAATGCTCATTAAATGTCTGTCAAACCAACCTCGACTTTCATGGTAATATTCTTAACTTTCGATGGGTTACCGTACCAATCCAACGCAACAAATGAGTGAAAATTCCGCTGAAAAAACTCTTTCACTTTTTCCCTGAGCTGGATTTGAACCAATATCCTACAGCGGGCAGAGTTTACTAAGACAAAGTCTCAGCTCATTCAGCTACTGAAAGGATAAAGGTAGGGTTACGAGGGTCATAAGATTGAAAAAAAAAATTAAGCAAAATATAAGTAATGGTAAAAAATTTGACAAAAAACAATATATTTATAGCCAGACGATCCAGTATTTCGTAGTGTTATTTTATTTGATAATAATTTGTTTTTAATGACCTATTAAACTATTTTTATAGTATGTGATGAGCACGAGCTCAGTTTTTCGTTTTTTTTTTGCGAAACGTTGGTCAAAATAAGAATAAAAGAGTTTTGACTATAAAAAAGTGATTTTATTTGGTTTTCACTTTTCTATCACTTATTTCTCTGTTCATTATAATGAAACTTTTATTAAATACGACATCATTTGTATTCGTTTTTATGTGTTTCAATTAAACCATAAAAAAATATTATCCGTAAAATATTATGTTATAAAAATGTTGGAACTTCAATGAATAGAAATGTTTTTAATACTGTAAGTAGAATTTACAATAGCGAAATGAAAGGAAATTGGAAAACATGAGATGAAAATATAACATTTTCTTGGAAAATAGAAAAACTTAAAATTTTGCAATTTACAAGTGTGTAAAGTTCAGGAAAGTTTTCTTGATTAAAAAAAAAAAAACAACAACATCATAATTTTAAGAGAAACAATCTTACAAGTGCTAAAACTAATAATAAACAATATTTATGATTTTTTTTTTTATATATCTATTTATTTTATATTTTTGACGAATATTTTACTTTTATACTATCAAAAAATGAATGAACTGAACAGGTATCTAGAGTATTTATTAATTTTTACTAATATATTTTTGCCTATATGTAAGAAGTATGATGGCTTTTATAGAATACAATGATGAAAGAACACGTAAGATTCTAACATCTTGGAAAACTTAAGTATAATAATAGAAGTTCGAAAAATTGAAATTTTGTGCATAAAATCATGAAATTGATAGTTCAGTGCAAAAGCCACATCCACCAATAACACCAATTAGAATCAATATGTGCATCAATTTAATCATATCCCTTCACTGAAATGATCTTAAATTTTGTAAAAAAAATTTTCTATGGAGTATCTGTACGAAGGTTTCTATTTTAGCTGGCCAAAATGCCACACCTACAATAATCTCTTACAGTTTAAGAAATGTATCTGTTAAGTTGATACTTGCGTACATAAAAAATGGGCGTGACCGAATAGCAGGCTCGCCCACACTTTAAAAAAACCTTTATTTGAATCAAACACGTAAGTTGATACGTAATATTTAGACCGTTTTATCGCTGTTGGTATATGAAGGTGGAGGGTATTTAAAATTTGGTCTGAGCCAAATGTAGTTTTTTTACTTGCTTATAAATAATCTTTATAGTCTGCCACTTTCATGTAATGATGACATTTTGCTTTAAACCAAATCTCTACAGAGTTATTATGCAGGATTATTACTTGGATTTTTGAATGTTCCCCAACGGTGTTTGTATGCTTTTGTAAAAGGTAAGAAACCAATCATACTTGCTAATATTGTTTATTGTACAATAACAATAATACTCCATTAACATGTTTACCGCATATTTACCATTCTGTTAATGTTGTTCTACCAAATTGGTTATGCCCATTGTAAAACAGTAAGTTTAAACACTAGCAAACCAAAAAAAAAAACATAAATAAACTGTTACAAGTTTACGGGTAGGTAGTGAAGAAAAAACTAGGTCCGTCCTTCCATCTGTCTTTTTGTAACAAATTGTTACATATTTTTAACTGTACTTGGTGTTATTGTGTGTGTTCCAATAAAATATAAACAAATAAATAAGTGAGTGAGCACGTAAGCAGCGGCAGCAGCAGAAACAATTTGTTTTGGTGGACCTGCTGCATATGATATATAAGTACACATTGTGTATATGGACACTTGATGTCAATGTTGAATGCAATTTGTTGAATGTTTTATTGCATTGGCTTTTTTTGTTTTCTAAATTGATTGAATAGTGAATTTTTTCGAAAAATTTATTATTTATTTTTTTTAATAATTTTTTATTTTTATTTTTTTTATTTTGTTTAACATAGTTATTATACATTTTTTTTAAGGAATTTAAAAACAACTATTGCTCTTTAAAGAGGGCAGACCTAAGTGACATTAATATCTGTTTAATGGGGACTAATGTTGATATAGTCGACACGGTAAAAAACCTTGGAGTGACATTCAATAGAACACTCTCTTCGGACAGTCGTATCAACAATAAAGTGGGACGGGTTTACGGCATGTTAAGATCACTATGGCACTTACAGTGGTTCACACCCATTAATGTTAGAACTTTTTTGCCAAAGCCTTCTTATTTCCTAAGCTCTTACAAGGATGCGAGCTTTTTTCTTATTACGATTCCGTTTTCAAACAAAAACTCCAAAAAGCTAATGATTGTATAATTAGATAGTTTTTTGAAGCAGAGTACAGATTATAGAGCTTTTGATCGCTTATTACCCAAGAAGCTTTAGCTGCTCCATCTTCTCTTCGGCATTCGGCGTTGTTAACGTACCAAAAATCTAGTGTTATAAGTAAACTTTTAATATGGATGCACCAAGTTGCGTAATTATCAGAGGTTAGCCTGTCCCCACTTTTCACTATACCCGCCATCGCATAAATTTTTAGTAAGAACTTTTAAAATTATCAATCGTAAACGTTAAAAAAACCTGAAGCAGAGTACAGATTATAGAGCTTTTTTGATTTCTTAATAATTAAGAACCCTGGAACTTATGGAAGGAACATATTTCTAAGATCTTTTGAACAAAATAATAATAATAAAAAAAAAAAATTAAAAACTTTATTGCATTATTGAGCTTAGCCTAAATAATCTTTAGCTTTTACAGATAATCTGAACGTTTCAAATTTATCCGTTGATCGTTGTAATTGAAATGCCTTACACCCACTTTTATGACACACACTCCTACCTATTTCTTAAATCTTTTCAAAATTCTTTTTATGAATGAATTGCGATGCCTGCAAACGCTTTGCTACCTCATTCATACGCACAATTATTATTTTACTTGTTGTGCTTCCTTATTGCCATTCTCTCCTTTTCTTCTATTTACATATTTGGTACGTTCACGTGTGTACATGTGTATATTGTATATGTAGTGTTTGCCTCTTTTCAAAGTTAATGTTACAGCGATTGTGTTATCAGACATTACATGCATATTAAATAATATTGCGGCTTACCTGTTATTGTTTTAATATAAAAAAACAAAAACAAAAAAAAAAACCGAAAATTCAAAACAACGGAAACGTTTATGACGGCGGAGTAACTAACTGATGGATTGTTTGTCTGCGCTGTGTATTTAAAGTGACAATAAACTCCAACCAAACTAAACAGTTTACGCATGAATTTCATATGAGCTGAATATGTATTCAACCACAACAACAAGAACATGTAAAATATGTCATGTGCGCGTACATGCATGTAGGTGTATGCAGGTATGTATAAATTAAAATTATTATAATATCCTGTACATATGACATCTGAGTAATTATTAATGAAAATTGAAAAAAGAGACTGAAGTGCGGACGATGCAATATGAATAATGTTTAGAATGTACGATAGGAGGCGGACACTAGGACACTAGGACTTGAACGTTTTGTTTGTTTGATATTTTTATCCGAGGAAATGTAAAAGTCCAACAATAACAACAACAATTCTACTTAACTTAATAGATTTACAATAACTTACTAGGCTAAGGATTGTTAATTTCACAAAAAAATTTTGAATCCATCAAATCTATATTTTGGCTTTTTCAATTGACAGTCATACGTAGAACATTACAAGTGTAAATATTTTTTTGTTTCTACGTCCATCTATTGAAAAATGGGTCTATCAGCTAAAACATAAATATGATGAGACCAAAATTTAGTACACGTTTCTATGTTAAAACATTAATTTGATCGAATATATAATTTTTCGATCTTCAATTACTTTTTTGTTCGTCGTTAAATTGATTTTACATTTTTAATCGTTATTCTTGGTATTAAAATTGTATTTTTTTTAAATGTTAAACCTATTATAGTATTTAATGATTTTTAAACTTTTAAATTTTGTAAGATTTCAGATCAAAAGCGAAATGTCGATCAATTTAGCCTGATTGTATTAAATGCATGCCTGTAATTGCAAGATGTTGTAAAATTTGCAAATTTTGCTCAATTGTGTGAAGGCGTAGTCAAGCGAGTCAAAATTAAATTTTTTATCTGTAAACAGTTAAATTTATTAGTTTTTTAATCGTTTTTCTTGCTGAAATGCAATATATTTTTTTTTCTTTTAACAATCGTTATTCTGTGTTAAAATTGAAATTTGATCGATATAATTTTTTTCGATCTTTATGTATTTTTATTTTTTAATAGTTAAATCAATTAAATTTGTTTGATCATTATTATTAGTTTGAAAATTGTAATTTGATCGATATAGTTTTCGATCTTTTTTTTTTTATTTTTTGATCGTTATTGTTAGTGTCAAAGTTGCAATTTAATTGATTTAATTTTTATATTTTTTATTCGTTAAATTGGTTTTAATTTTTAGGCGTGTTTTTGATCTTTAAAGGAAATTATAATAACGATTACGGTTTATATAAATAAAATAGTTTAATATATCGATTTTTCAATCGATCAATTGCGTATATGCAGTATACGGAAATATTATGTAAAGCATACAAGATGAGAATGTTTTATTATTACTCTTGATTGTAAGAACATACGAATATTTCAGCAACACAGAGAAGATAAAGGAGCAAAAAACTTTTAAATAGATTGCAAAAACAAATGAAAAATCTCCTTTAAAGGATATGCATATACATATGAACAACTTCAACTATTATTTCGAAGATTGAAAAAATGCGTACAAATTTTTAAAATTGTTATATGTGAAAAAGGAAATATTTTTAAATTTTGGGAGGAATAAATAAAATAAATCTTAGGCCATCATTTTAGGTGTTTTATGTAAATGAAAACCGTTCTCACTCACCTTAAATCCAAGCGAAACTTTTTCAAACGCTTCAGCATAAATTGCAAAAGCGTTTAATGACCATGAAGACAAACTCTCAGCCACTCAGTAATCACAACATGTCTCATAGACTTCATAAAAAAATATGTACAAAATTTTTTTAACGATCAATGATTTTTTTTTTGTTGAAATGAAAACACTTTATATAAAGGCAAGTAATATATTTTTACACACATTGAAAAAATTAAATGAAATTAACAAAATATTAGATGATCCAGTGAATATTTCATGTTGTTAATAGTCGGTTTGTTTCTTGGGGCTGTTGATAAAGTCTGATCTCTGCTGCATCAAAATTTCAATTTTACACCATGCAGCAATAATTCGAAATCAAAATTGTTATTTTTAATTTCATTTAATATCATTTAATTTCATTATACATATCGTAGGTGAACAATTAAAATACCAGAAACACGCATGTGATTGTAAATTGTAAATAAAATGTTTACAAAACAACAGTTTTGTAATTTATCTAAATTTATTTCTTCTCTTTACTATTTATTTGATCGATTCCGTTTTGACTTTTACGAGGTTTCCCAACAACTCTTCTCACGCTTTTTCAATGACTTTGTTTACGTAGAATACGCGGGATATTTATTAAGTTTCTTTTATTTTTTATTTCCTTCCTTTTTTGTTTTGTTTTTGTTTTTGTTTTTTTTTTGTTACATATTCGAAGTGAGAAAACGTAAATGAATTTAAAATAAAAAAAAGCGCGTTTATGAAGATGATGTTTTACAGTAAAGCGTCAATAACAGACTGACGCGACATTAACAATTGGGAAACTGCTGCACACAACAATATTAACAATAATAACAATAACAACAAGAACAGCAATAGCAAACTTCAGAAGCAAGCAGCAACAGCAGCGTGATAGTAAAGAATCGCGAGATGAAAACAAAATGAAAACATAAACCGGTGCTATAATGATAATTATGAAGATGTGACCGAGGTGGTGTAGTGATAATAATAATGGTTGCAACAAAGTTGAATGTTAGTGTTGATCAGTAGAATGATCAGTAGTTTTTTTTACCAACAACTAACTGTAACAATTCAATATATTTAACATACATACACTACACTTAACAGCGGGTTGTGTAGCATAACAGTTTGTCATATAGTTCACTATTGTTGTTGTTTTGCTTCAGCTTGCAACAAATCAGCACGTGCAGTGTTTTACCCGTACCTTGCTATACAGGTTTCCTTTTTGATGTGTTTTTGACTGTACAATTCGTTCTGTTAATTAACAGTGGTTTGAGTTGGAGTTGCAATTAACTGTTTCTACTGCTATTGTTTGTTTAGATCACTTTTATTTAATGATCATTATTTTATGGTCTTTGTTTCTACATTTTCTAGAGTATGTTTTATTATATTTATTATTGTTGCTGTATTCGTTTTTTTATTTTATTTAGTTTTGTCAATGGCTCAATTTTTTTGCTTTGCTTTGGTTGGTTGATATTTCTACGATGCCTTCATATCAACTCGTTTCAGTTTGTTTTTGTTTTTGTTGTTATTGTTGGTATATATGGCTTACCTTCATTTTCAAAGCTTACACATAGTACCGTAATACCTAGTTGTTATATTGTTGTTGTTGTTGCTGTTGCTGTTGCTATGACTATGCGTTGCATTTTATATGATAATATAGGTTCTTGTTGTTATTGTTATTTGCTTTTGGCTTGCCTTTATTGTTTTCTCATCTGTAATACACTAAACAATTGTTGCTCTCCTATTACCGCTATATACATACACAGGCTTGTTTACATATGGAGGAGGAGTTTAGTTTAGTTGTTACGTTTATACTTGCGCTGGCTTGCATTACTCTGGGTTTCGTTTTTTTTTTTTTTGTATTTGTTTAGTTTTTGTTGCGTACAGACTATATTTTAAATATTGCTGGTTTTGTATGTGATTTTAAATTTATTTTAATGGGGTGTGAATGTAAATAATAATTTTATTTCAGTTGGCACGGAACAGTTGTGGATATGTGTGTAATAGAGAAACACAAAGTTGCAATTATATATTGTAATTTTTCGCTTGTATTGGTTGTATAGAAACATATATTGGCCGATTTTTATATATTTCACATTATAGGAGGTGCACAGAAAATGGATGTCAGTTCATTTGCAACTACCATAAGTTGGCTTTAGAGCATTCACAAAACATATATTTTGATGATCAGCATGTGAGTATCTTAACGCGAAATTTGGTACAAACATTTTTAGTTTATGTAAATATTAGGTTATATAAAATAAATCAAAATGTTTACCACGCCCACAATGGAATCTATAACAGGCACAAAACAAAACTATACTTGCTTATAATTAAACCATATATCGATGTAATAATATGTGTATTATTCGACCATGCCCACAGTACACAATAAACATCATATGGAGACAATTCTACCGTTGATGTAATATATAACACATGTAACAGTCGTTACATGAAGATGCAATTATATTTATTTCTTAAGTTTTATCTTACTTTCTTGTATGTAATAAAAAGACTTAAACAACAAACTTATTATTTATTTATTATCCGGCCTAAGTTAAAGTGTGTCTCTTTGAACGATTTATATTTTATAGGTTTTCACTATTAGTGGTTAATTTTCCTTGTACTTATATTTAATAAAATTTTTTTAAAATGTGACCTAAATATCTAAAGTTTTAGGATCACCAAAGATCCTGCAAAGATAGGCAGACTTTCTGAACACGATTGAAAATAAGTGAATTGTCTTTGAATTCGATAATGGTTATGATGATCGATATATATTGAGGATGTGTAAAGTTCCCTAAGGCAAAAAAAAAAAACAATAAATAAGTAATACACTCCTACGTACATACATATGAAATTTGTCATATTATTCGATTTTTTTAATAAGTTACACTCTCCTATAGTTTGTTGTTGTTGTTATAATTTCATTTCTTTTCTTTTTAAGGCGTCACTTGGTTTTCATTTAGAACAAAATTCTACTGTACTGTCTTCTGTCTTCGTAAAGAGAAACGATACCACTTGTAAAAAAATTTTATATGGGGTCTCAACACGAGCGCGACTATTTGCGATCACTGTAAAACAAAGATCGCATATATGCACACGGATGCAAAATGTAAATAAATATCTTACACAGAGTGAAACGGACTATAACGATACATGCACACAAGTGCATATGACGTGTGCGTTTAATAATAACATACAACGACACAAGTGCGTTGTAGAGAGCTTCCTTGTGGTCACTGTCGTCATTGTTAGCAATTGAATTATTCATACACAATGATTGTATGACAATCAATTCCAATTGAATAAAACCAAAACAAAAACAATTTAAATCCATACATACACGCGCGCACACGCATACACAAGTTGACGATTGTAAGCTTCTGGTTGTTTCTGCTGTTGCTGTCGTGTGTGGAGCTTTAAAACGAAAACATAACATAACACAACAACGTACAACATAACGCAAACATACTACAGTTTAAACAAATATTGACATGTGCCTGTTTTGCGTAAATGTTTATACATGCAGCCTCACATACAGACGTAAACATCAATATGTGCAATTATGGTATTTACAGTGAGTTATACAAAAAATTTATAACTGTTCAACAGAAATCAGAAAGTTACTGTTTTTCGTGCAGATGTATGTAAATCGCTGAATGTGCACAAAGAGAAGGAAAAAATAATCTTCTTCTCTTAACGCATGTAAAATGTTCTTTAAAAACTATTGTTTATTAAAGTAAATCCTAGAAATAGAATTCAAGTGTTATCTTGACATCATTAATCAGCTTAAAAGGGTTCTTTAACAACAACAACAATAACAACAAAGCTGTTCTTCATGTATAAGGGTGACTTTTGGACAAGCACCTATCCGATCACTTTATAATAAATGAGTTTATTATGTTAAATTGCTTTGTTGGCAACAACAACAACAAACTCTGGCTAAAGAACATAACAATGATAATGCTTCCCTTAAGTGTGCGCTGGTAGTAGGGTTGTAATATGAAAATTGATGAACTGTTTGGTTAGTTGTAGAAACAAAGAAAATACTCAACCAAAAGCAACAACAAAATGATTTTAACACTTCATAAAAATGTCACCACTTCTTAATAATATTAAAAGTCAACTGTTATGTTATTGTTATTGCCGTTGTTGTTGTTGTTGTTATTGAAATAATTTCTATAGTTACGTTTATACACTATTATTGTATAAACGGATCAACAAAGTTTTGTTTTGTTGATCCCATTCTGAACATATTCATTTATCATCATTTATAGGTATGTGCTTATGCATGTGTCTGCGTGCGCATATATTTATGCACAGCTATTAAATAAAATTTACATATATTCTAGTTCAAGATGACTTTTGCTTTGTTTTTTTATTTTTTTTTTTATTTTCACCAACATTCACACATGTGTAGTACATACAAAACTTTTATTTTTTTGTCTCATGTTCACTTCAAAAGATGACAAAACAATTTGTTATGCTTAACATTTCTTGTATTGTTTGTTGTATTTGTTGTTGTTGTTGTACCTTTCTTGTTTGTTTGTTTGTTTGTTTGTTATTGGCTTTAACCCGTTTTAGTATTTCTGTGTCGTCTTAAGAATGCGTTGTTGTGCGTGATGTTTTTCAAATTCATGGGATAGTTTTTGTCAACTCGTTTCACTGTATGTTTTGGTCATAATGCTTTATTCGTATGTTAAAATAACTTAGAGAGGAAAAAGAGAAAAAAAAACAATTTTAAAGATGCTTGACGAATTCACGTCCAAGTCCTTGAACAGGAATTAACATTTTCAAAAGCTGAAGGAATTTCATGCAAAACAGTTGATTGACGTGATGAGACTTTAAGGAATACGATCAATTTGGATAGGAATGTCCAAAGCAAAGAGAGTAAAAACAATGATTGTGTACTGCAATGGATTTACCGCTGTATGTGTGAAAAAAATCAACCAATTTTTCAGCGACTTTTTTGTACCCTATCCGAGAGACAGTACATTAGAGGTTTTTTATACCCTTCATATAAATTAGAGTGTTTATTAAGTTTGATATTCTGTAAATAAATCATAGAACCAGGTGAAGAACATTCTAAAAAGGGTGCATATGCATATAAATTTTGAGATACTGAGATGAATTTATGTGTAATGAATTTATGAATAATATTTTTATTTTCAGTGCATAAGTTGATCTTCAAATAGGGCAAAATCTGTTGATATCCACGCCTATCCCAGAATCTATCTGTACGCCACAAAATTAGGTTACGAAATTGAAAATTCGTATTTATAATTAACGCATCTACAAATACGCATGGTCGGATAATGGTCACGTCCTCAATTTACATAAACCTTTTTTGACAAGGAATCCAACCTGCAAGTTGATTTATATTAAATGTATTTACCATGCCCACTGTTGCTTTATAGATGTTGAGGGTGTATAAGATATGGAATAAGCCAAATGTTGACTATTTTTTTTTATTTGTAACTTTTTAATTGCTACAACAACAATAACAAAAATAAAAATATATAAATAAAGTTTTTAAAAACTTATTTATTTAAATAATTGTAAAAATGGATTATTTTTACAACGAATTCTGTTCATAATTTCTTATATTCATTCAATTATCTGATCATGCCTACTCATACAGTCGCAGTGAAATCTGAAAGAACTTGTTCATGTACTTACAAGTATACACTCATCCGTACGTACCCAATGAGAAAGATATTTGTGCAATATTAAAAAATTAACTTTTACAAGTTGCCGATGTACATATAAATATATGTATATGTGTGTGTGCTCACTATACCATACTTTACCTGAATTATTTTCTATCCAAAAAGTCTTAAAAAATTCATACTTTGTGGCGGCAAGTGCAACTTTATACTTGCGCGCTCTTGCTGTGTGTATGTATGAATAATTGAAAAAAGAAAAAAAAACAACACTGACTGGCTATGCTAGCAAGTTTTCGATATTTCTCTACATGTTTGTGTTATACTGCTTGCTTAGGCTGGCCACAACCATACCACACCACACCACACCACACCACACATTCATTATCCAAAAAGAAATGCTAAGCTAACGCTGTAACGCATATTATAATGTTAGGAAGAGTTATCTTTTAATAAATGTGTGTGCTTTACAAGCGCAAAAATAGTGTGGGAACATTTTTTCGGTCGTCGTTCGTTCGTTCATTCTTTCGTTCGTTTCGTGGTTCCGTTTAACTATTCCGCATAGAATAATATATTTTGGAACCGAACCGAATGTGGGCCATGGTTAGTATGCCGACAACTTGTCTTTTGTTTTTGTATTGTTTTCATATTCTCTACTTCAGTGGAAAGTAAATTAATTTTGTCATTCCATATGCAACATCTAATTCTAGTATCAAGTTCGACGAGTAAGTGAGTTTCTAAGAATAATGGCAAAAATTTTACATATTTTTTCTTAATTATACATCAACGCGCTACGAGGTGTCGTGGTCAAACACAATTGAAAGAAAATTATTTTTAATAAAATTATAAACTGCCACTCCCATACTTTACATACCCAATATTGTGAAGAGTATCTTAGCCTCAGCCTTAACCAAGATAAATCTCTTTTACTTGTTTGTGTTTTAATATGAATTTTTGTCTTTTTCTTGTTCTTTCTATTTCAGCATATTTGAATACAAATACGAAGCTTACTTTTTTACGTTTCTGGGCATATGTGCTTAGAATATTTTACAAAGATATTTTTGAAAGTAGTGGTGGGATAATACTTTTTCATCTTTGAGAAAAATTAAAAAATTCAAATTCAGTCTGGATCTCAATATCTATACATGAACATATACATAAAAAAATGCATAAGGAAATTATTATTTCCAATGATGTCTTCTGTAAGAATAAAATGAGATTCATTAATTCCTAATTCGTATTACTTGCAGCTAAGTAAATCAATTCAAAGATTAGAGGAGAAACTTACCTTAACGGCACTGAAGTGTGTAGCCTTAAACGAAAGGAACTAAGGATTCCAGGTTCTACAAAAGATCGTAATAATTTAAAAATTATCTAATTTCTTACTAAATTTAGATATTTTGGAGATTTATACAGATGGTCAAAGCCATTTGTGCAATAACAGTTTAAAATATGGTCGATGGTTAAATTCTATTTATACCTTGCACCACTTGTGGCAAAGGGTATATTAAGTTCTGAAACTTCTAAATGGCAATGGCCTCAACCACCTTCAATTGTACCGATTGATGCAGCATCAAAATCTGAATCAATTGTACAATATCTGTCTGTCTGCCTATGTAAATTGGTGCACAAGCCACAGGTAGCAATTTTGAAGATATTTTCATGTAATTTGGTAGAAGAACAAGTATTGGCTCAAAGAGGAACCCTATTAAAAACGGGCCGATTCGGACCATATTTAGAACCCCTCCTTAAGTTTGCATACGGAAAAAAGTCACAATTTTTAATAAAAATGGATAAAAAAAAGTTAATGGGCGTAATATTTGGTTGAACCAAATTTGGACCCGATCGGGCTATATTTAGAACGCCATTTTTTATAAGGATATTTCATAAAGAGCCTTAAATAGCAATGCCTCGCGGTCACTGATACTAAACTAATTGTAGCATAATATCTAACATCTTCACAGTGGTGTGGGGTTTATAATGGATCTGAGAATGTTTGTACCGTTAAATATCTAAATTTTTGCATATTCCTCAAAACGTATTTAAATCAAGTAAGGTTTTGAGTCTGGTTAAGGATATATGTATGTATACTTAATGAAATAACGAATGGCTCCGAAATATTAAACTGGTCGAAACATAATAACAAACTTAATATTCTTTCTAAGTATTGTAGAACGTATAGAAATTCAACTAGGGTTTAAACTTTCACTATACATACAGTGAACGATCCGACAAATTTTTCCACCTATTCCAATAAACAAAAACCTTTGCATGTGCGTGTACTAATATTGTAAATATCAGCTGTAGTGTGCATTAATGTGGCAACTCATCGTTGCCATCAAGTGATGTGTGATGGTTAATACAAACAGAAACAACAAGAACAACAACAATAACAAAACCAAGAAAAAGAAAAACAAGAACAAAAACAAAAACAACGAGACATTTATGGTATCGAAACTTGCCTGCAACCTCTGAAATTATTAAGTTCACATATGATGACAACCACACATAATAGCAGCATTAATGTAGCCATACACAATCGTCCTCACATGCGTACGCACATACGCTACACGTTTTCATATACGCATATACGTGGAGTAAAAAAGAAACTTTTCAGTCTAAAAGCTTAGCACACATAATTCATAGACTTAATTAAAATCAAAACAAAAATTTCCTCAGGATTTTAGTGTACGTTACCAACACATGTATAAATGTACTTACGCATGTACATCTCATGTATATATATGTTATTTGCTTAAATATCATCCACAGAGATGGAACAAAGCTGGAACGTTTATAGCTTTAATATTTTAATGCTTACATATCGCGCACCCGTACAGGCACACATAAGTACACACACACAACTATATAAAACATTTATTTCATTTTCTTTCCAGTGTATGATTTTTTGTGTGATGAAAATGATTGTTGATGGTGTTGTTGTGCGGTGGTGGTTAAGCTCTATTCGACTGATATATTACAGAGCAATTCAACATTTAAAGCTTCTCTGTTACTCTTGTTATTTACCCACTACCACCACCACCATCACCATCACACTGCCTCAGTAACCCACGTTCATAATACAATCGAGCCAAGCTGGATGTGTGATTGGTCGATGTGGTCATAAACCATATGTCTGAGGATTTTCAGTTGGACAGGGTGTTATTAAAATGAAATCATCATCATAGACCAAAAAAGCTTTACATATCACAAGCATGCACATACGCGTGTACTAATACAAACACACACACACACACACACGCACACACACACACACGCACACATATCAAAAGCCATCATCTATCTTTGAGGCTGATAGTCTGGTCACTTATACCATATGCAGTTATACACATAGAATGCTCATGCACGTTTGTTGTTGGCTAAAGTTGACACACTACACGACACACGAATGCCAAGTGTTTTATTTTATTAATTTCTTAGACTTGGTGCATCCAAAGAATGTGGCGCAAAACGTTAAATATAACTCATAATGATGACACTGACGGCTTGATGATTTAATTTTAATTTACCAATTTTCACTCTACCTCCCTGCGCCTCTCTTCGAAACGCGCTCCGTCTTATGAATTGCAAGAAATTAATGGCTGGTATATTAATCTTAATTAGATCAAAATGATAAAAACTTGTAAGAAGGAGAGAAAGATGGAGATGTGAGCATTTGACATTAGTCAGTTGTGGTTGTTGGTATTATCCGAAGAAGAAGAAGATTCAACATAAATTATGTTAAGAGCTTCCGCTATAATCATCAGTGCGTTAAATCTAGCTTTTGGAAAAAGAAAAACCACTGAACACTCAACCAACACAATATCTCTTATGATTAAATATTTATTGCAGAGAAGCTGCATTAATCAATAATATTGTATATATACATATATAAACAAACTTGGTAAGCCGCCGATAATCTGTATGTTAACGAGAAATGATTAAGCCCATTACTGATAAATTTTTATCTTATCTCTCTAATCGTAAATGAGCATTTCATCTTCATTAACAAAAATAATCGTCTAATAAACTAATTTTCATAAAAATGACACATATACTTAAAGTCTTGTACATCTATGATATTTTTAATTTTTTATTTTTTTTCACAAAATCAGATCCCAATGATTTCTCTTTTAATTCCATTAACCAAAAGTTACAGGAATAATGCTGGACGGACCGACGAACGGACGTACATACATAAAAAAGTAAAGTTGTTGTATGCAAATAATCGTAAATTAATGTTAAATTAATTCCTAATGATAAAGTTAAGTTTTCTTCAGCATTGACAGTCGAAAATGTCACAGCCGGCCAACATTCAACTATTTAACGGCCTACACCAGTGCTACTTCTAATTATGCAGCAATCTAAACACAACAAATCAAACGGTGAGCAAACGTGTTTTTTAAGGTATAAAGAAGAATTGAGTTTTTAAAATAAATCGACTTTGGATTTTGCACTTTTCCCTGACCTACATGATACATAACAGACAGACTAACGTACATGATTGAATTGCCTCAAAAAGCAATTTTGGGGAATAGTTTTTTATATTAGAACGTCCTTAAGAGGTAAGTAAGCAGAAAGACGGATGTACAGACTAAATACAGCAGATTAGGATGGACAGAGAGATGGATAGGTCTAACTACTATGTTAAAAATTTAAAATTTTAAAGATTATAAGAAGTAAAATAACATCAGAAGCTCTACCATATACATCTTAATCCATCTAGCATGTTCGTCGGTGAATTCTTATGTTAGTAGAACTTTCACGATCACAAAGGATGACGTAACAAGTAAAAATTTTCTAATTTCCCTAAGCAGGTTCCTATATAAATGGAAAGCAAACGACCAAGTACTACGCCCATAATTTAATTAACTTATACAACTTAAAGCCCAGGAAAGTCTTGAGCAACTTCAAAAGCCTGCGACTCCTGAACTGAGAGTACGGGTTTGTACAATAGACCCAATGGTCGTAGTGCAGACAGCCCACTTATACATAATAATAATTACATTTAGTTCTATTACTTATGGTTGTTTGGCAAGTCCATAAAAGAGCCAAAAATGATCGCATTTGGGTGACAGACAACACAATTTACTGAACAATTTAGAAATAACTTTAATTACTGCACAATTCTTCTTCACGCACTATAGTGGCCGCACAAAATTATATACGTGCCATGTTTAAGATGGTAAACCTAAGATGTGCAAGGATTATAGGAAAACCTTTTGAAAACCTTTGTCAGTTAACAACAAAAGAGAGATAAATTATTTTATATATTTTGTATAAAATTGCTTCTGAACGGTTTACCATCTAGGTTAATTTTAAATATGTTGATGATTAAATATTTTTGATATTTGTACAATTCACCGTTACTGCTTAGTCTCCTTAAAGCAGATAAATTATTAAGTTACTTATCAGACCGACACAACGACGGCAAACATTTCACCTGTCAGTAGAAACATTTCATTTATGCCAACAGCAATGAGACATTCAAGCTAATAACAAATCAACTCAAAGCGATGTATGTGTGTGTGCAAAAGTCAAACTTTTATGGATGCCAAAGAGAGAGACAACATAAATAAAATATAACAAAATGATGAATAAAACATAAAAAAAATAAATACTCTGCAGCTAAATAAAGAATATCCTTATATAAGGAAATCCAATAGAAACAACAACAACAATTAACAATAAAAGTACGCAACGAAAAGGTAACAAGTAAAACGCATTAAATGTGGTAGCAAAAGAAATAATGTTGAACGTTGAATGTACATAAACATGCACGAGCATAGAGAACGTCAATCTCTGCGTAAACGTTTTTCTTTCTCCATTCCATATAAATATATACATCTATATATATATACATCTATATGCATGTATACTTAATGATGATAATTTATAGAGATGAGTTACGCACAAGCCGTTTATTATGTTTTTGTTTTTGTTTTATACTCGAACCTCTGCAAGGAAAGTGATGATATTGTCAATAAACAGAATGATGATAATTGTTTTGCTGTTAACCTGCTATTGTCGTGCCACCAGTCTTACGTTTAAATGTGTGGGAAACCCACACATACACAAATGCAGGCGCTGATTGCATGCCGACTTTAATCAATTCTTGAGTATTTTAGAGTGACTTGGGAGGAGTGAGTTTTACAAGGCGAGACCTTAATTGAAGATTTGTTTATATCTTATACATACTTATTGTTACTAACTCGATTTTTTACATCAGATTATGTTTTTGGTTAATTCTCTTTCATTCTCCCCTTAGCAGCCTTTTTCAATAATGGCCAACATTTTTTCGATAACATTTCATTTATTTTTAACAAGGAAAAATCAAATTTTGCTTAGGAAAAATCTTATATACCCTCTATATCTAAAGAAAAATTGTGGGCGTGACAAGTCCTCTTTAGCAATGTATGTAAAATATATGAATTTACACGTCGGTTTCTTTACAAAAAAGTTTTTTTTGTAAATTGTGGGCATGTCTATTATACGATTCCGTCCACTTTTGCGGCGTCAAATTTCAAATTGAAAGAGATCTGTTCACATTTTAAAACACATAAAGCATATGGGGTGTCTGTTGCTTGCTACTGGATGTTGCAAACGGAGAAACTAGCAAGTAGAACAAGAAGACGTTTGGTTAATATAGAAAATTGTACATAATTATAATGATCGCCAAAACAAATTAGGCAAACAAGTCCAAAAGCAAACTAATGAGCAGACATTGCATTACATCAACATATGTGCCCAAGACATTATTTTTATTATTAAGTATAAGTTTTTTATTTATTTTTGTTTTTTTTTGCTTCCTTCTTCTGTATAAAGAATGTAAATGAATACAAATAAACACACACACACACACACTCTCACACATATATATATATATATATATATATATATATATTGTTCTAAAGTTAAAAAAGTGTATGTATGTGTACGTGTGTTTATAGATATTCACTCGCAGAATTAAGCAAAAGAAGAGCAATTATATCGCAAGACTTTGATCTTGTAGAGTAACAAATAATAATAGTGGCAGCAGAAATAGAAAGAGTAAGAGCAGCAGCGGTTGTGGAACTAGAAATAGAAGTTGTGCCATCTAGCAGCTTTAGTCAGAGCATTCGTTAAGCTTCGACTTTGCAATAATAGTTATGGGCAGAGAGATGTTTCAAGTAGGAAATGCCAATAGAAAGTTTTCCACTAAACCTTGACTTTGTTGGCTCTAGATTACAGCAATAATAACAATAACAATAACAACAACACCAACATGTCTTTTTCCATAACGTAGAGTGCATGTATAAGTATGGACAAGTATCCACCCAAAACACATGCCACCATATCCATCTACAAAGACAAAAATGAAAATTTCTCTTCTTTTCTTGTACGACTTTTTAATGTGAAGCCGACAAAGACGCCTAGGCCTCCTCATAGTTCTCTAAACTTTGCTGTTAATATTGTGGCGAAATGATGCTTCCCGTGGCTCCTCTGAATGCCTGGATGGTTGTGTGCTGCTTTGGCGGTGTTGATGCCACCTTTCATTGTAATATGTTAGCAATGTTGAAAAACGCTCCCAATTCCCAGGGCTAATGCTGCTAGTGTCTAGCGTTGGTACTGCTGCCGTTACTGTTGTTGCCTGCTAAGGTTTCGTCTTCTGTTGTCTTTAAATGAATATTGTGGTGCTAGCTGGTATAAGTATAATATGGTTTTTGTTGACGTTGTTATTGTTGTTATGTTATAAAGGTATTGCCATGAATCATGCTCATACCAAGGTGAATCATGTAACCGCAACTATTGCGCATATTTCATGCCATATTTTATAAGGCTCTACGAAAGTGTATACATCCCTGTAGATCCCACTTGTTTTTCTTCTCTTCTCCTATGTTGTTCATTAAAAAACATTTGACGCAAACTATCTCAGTCAGGCATTTACAATTGGGCCAGAGCTCATCTGTGTTTTATTTATTTATTCGTTTGTGTTCTTTTTCTTCTCTGCAGTGGCTTGGAAAGCGTACCGAACGGGTACGGATGTGTGGTTTGTACTTTTTTGTACGGCTTCGGCTTTGCCGCTTTTATTGTTGTTGCTGTTGCCATAATAAAATTAAATTTAAATTTGTTATACTGATTTGTTTTTTCGGTTTTACGGTTTCGTTCTTCTTTCTGTTGACTTCGTCTGTTGGCTTGTGCCGTAATTTGTTTTATACGGTCTCACTCTCTCTCTCTCTCTCTCTCTCTGTCACTCTATCATTCAAACTAGTAACAAATTACTTATACAGTAGCCTTTCGTTTTTCTTCTTATTGCTGCTGTATGTTTGAGCAGTGTTGTTATTATCGTTGTTGTTCTGATTCGGATTTCATAATGATAACCACAACAAAGGTAATAGTTTTGACCGCAAAACAAATCCCAATTGAAACAACAAAAAAATAATCCATTTTACCCTTTTCTTTATTCACAAACTAATGCAATCCTCATAAAATTAGAAAACGTGAGCAAATATTTGAAGTTTGAATTCATTATCAGATTAAGCAAAAAAAAAAAAAGGAGAAATTCAGAAATATATGCATAGTGGTTGGGAACACTTGGCCCACTAACAAAAGGAATATTATCATACCATTTATGTTTTTTATATGATATATTTGTAGTTGTCCGTATCCTTCTCCAGTTATAATTTTTTTTATGAACCTTATCTGAAGTCCACTACCCTGAACCTGAATCCCAATTTATTAAAGGCACGAAAAATTGGTAATCGACCTTTTTCGGGAGGCCGCCATGTTTGTTTTGGTACGATTCTATTTTATTTTTATATCCTCCACATAAGATGGGTCGATACTAAGTTTGTCGTTGCATTTGCAACAACTAGAAGGAGGCGTCAGGGTGCCTACGAGGTATATATACTCTTGTCTTCTATGTCCGTCTATTTGAGCCTTAAGGTCAAGATCGTAAATTTTGATATGTTATGAGCCACGCCCACATTTGCCAAAAATCTATTTATCTGCCCCAGAATTTGAATCATGAAGTTAAATATTTATAATTATTAATTGTGTCCAAAAGTGGGCGTGTTCGGATAACCCACATTTTACAAAACTCGACTTGCAAGCTGGTACATAACCCAAGCACTATTAGAGGGCGAACCCGCCACGCCCATCGTTTATATATAGAGTTCGAGGGTACGTAAGATGTTGCCTAAACCATATTTCTTCTAGGTTATATTCTCCATGTTAAATTTTTTAGTTTTGTCCGCTAAGAGAATGACTTTTAAACCTCAAGGTGGCGAATATAAAAATTTTAGTTTTGTCAAAGAACTAAAATTAATCTCCTATCAAGTATTTCCACCTTTTGCAAATATCTCGAAACCGTATACACACCTTCTAGTTTGTGTACTTTAACATATTAAAATATTGCAACGAAAGTTGAAAGAGGGGCCGGCTCCAAAAGCACACTTAAAATTTACATAAGAAAGTATTCTAAATGAATATGTTGTCATAGCACTTGTTATTCTCTCCTCAAACTTGAAGCCATGTACTCGTTTTGTTAAGCCATTAGCGCAATGCCAAGCCGGGAGAGATTTCAAAGTTACAACTAAGTGCATTTTATTCAATTAAGCGACACTCGTTATGAAAATTGCAATAATTATAATCAAGTGAACAATGGTTGGGGAGGTACTGGGTATCCAAGATTAGGCTTAAGCCTTTTTATGATATTATTTTATGCTTTGATGTCAATGAAATTGAAATTGTACCAACAAGTTCTTTTATATATCTACGAAATGTTTTATGATATTGGTGTGTTTTAGCATTTATGCAGAGTTAGGGGGAAGACAGCAAAATGACGTCAACCCAAAAAAATGACGACAACAACATATATTCTTAAAACTATTATTTGCGTTCTAATTGTGTTAACGTGTCTTTGCTGCGTGAAGTCAGGGTTTGGCAATCACATAACAACACATCGTCACACTGTCGTGTGTCATTTAGATTGTAAATTGTTCAGGTGTAAATAATGTAAGTAAGACACCAACAGCTGGCTTTGCCAAATCTTGGACAAACTCCATACACACTAAGTGTGTTATAGAATATCATTCTCTTTCAACCGCTATATTAGTATTTGCTCCATTTTAACAGATTCTGCATTCAAACACCGAGTAAAGTATTAGGAGGCGTGGCCCTAACTAATGTCAACAACCAACCTTTAACAGCGGAAACATTTACAGTTATGGCTAAAGCAACACAGATTGATGATTCTCATCAAGAATTTTGGTACGTTATGAAGCTTCCATCTAGACCTTGCAAAGGGAATGATATACAATATACAACTGACATACTATTTCGAAGCGTATAATAAATGCAAGAGCACAATGTGCTTACGCATAAACGCACTTGTCATGTAAGTGAATTAGTAAAAAACGTATAAGAAGAAGATGTCAAGATTTCGCTTACACGTTACAAAATAAAGTTTTTTTTAATGTTTATGTGTTTTTATACACTTTTCTCTACAGCAGATGATGTTTTAAGTTGGTCACGTCATTTGCAAAACTAAGAATATAGCATCAGAGACAAAACAAACATTTTCAAGTCTTTAAAATAGAGCTAGAAATTTGAAATTAATGTATAGATTATAAAACACGCCCACAATTTATAAAAAATTAAAAAATTTTTGTGGTTTAAAATTTATGTTTTGAGATTATGCCAATAACATGTACCTTACAAGTCATTAATCGAATGCCACGCCTTGGTTAGTATGCACGATTTGACCTAAGCCAAATATAGTTTTTGTTTTGTACATACATATGTGTACATATAGACACATATATAAACTTGTGGCAACTTTCTAATGTAATGAGTAGAGTACGTGTGTGTGTTCGTAAGGTTGAAAGAAGAAACTAAAATCTCTCAAAATAAAAGGTGTTGTGGTGTACTGGTGTGTGTATTTGTGAGTTAGTGTGTTTTTATTAGTAAGTTGACATCAAAGTTGCAGATAAACAATTTGACCCCCAGCTGCGTGCATCTCTAACCGATTAAATGTATGTAGATATACACAAACAATTTATGTTGATGATGATGATAAACACGTGATAATGACTCTGAGTGTATTTTGTTTCCCTAAGAATTGCTGTGTATGGCATTAACGGTAATTGTACGTGTATAATTTTATTTGTTGTTTCTGTTGTTGTTATTGTTTATATGTTACTGTTTTTGGTCACCCCTTTTATTTGTTTGTTGTTATTGTTTTATATAGCAGAAAATGTCATACTTGTATGTTGTCTATCAGTTCGCTTCTCTATCACAGTTGCTTCATTTCACATTACCTGCACACTCTTATTACTTGCGGAGCATAATTTTTTTCTCTTTGTAGATTTGCCGTTTACATCTTTCTTTCATATGTTCAATCGCTTTTTAGTTGTCAATCATTGTCTTAATAGTTTGGACATTAAAATATACACACTCGCACGCAAACACATACACCAACACAATTATACGCTGGTATGTAAGTACGTACCATACATTTAAAATTTTCTTAAATATTTTGCGTCGTTTTCTTCTTCTTTTTTTACATTTTGTGCTTTCGTAAGCCAAATGACTCCTCTTCGCGATCGTGTGTATTTGTCAGTCTGCGTCTGCCAATAATAAATAATCTTGAAAGTTATTGTTCGTTTGTTATTGTTGTTTGAGTTTTGAAAACGGCAATTTTGTCGTTTTCGCTGTTTGTCTTTTCTTATTTTTTGTTTATTTCTCCAATCATTCCTTTGCTTAAAATCATCTCCAAGTGCGGTTTAAATGTTTTTCTACCGGTATGTGAATATATTTATTATATGTGTATTTTTATGGTAGTTTAAATATTCAGCATATTCGCTGTGGTTTATAACATAAGTGGGCAAGTGTTGGGCCGCAACGCTTTTGCCAATATGATGTTTATAACGCAGGCGTGTTGTTTGCAACGAATTCTTGCAATGAGTAAACAGGTAAGGCATGAAACTTTAGATACTAGGTTGTGTTTCATGTAATCAATATGTTAGTGTGTTAGGATATAAAAATATTTTCATATCAAGTGCGAAAATTATGTTAAATATTGCTAAAATTAGAACAGGCGGATGGACAAACATTTCATTTAAATAAAGCAGAACAAGAACAATATGGAAAATTCTGATACCAAATGTAATTTTCAAATTAGTGGAATTTATTAAAATAAATTTCAAATTCTATTTTTAACCGCTTTTGTTGATCAGTGATATTAAAACTGTAACTGTAACTTCTGTTAAAAAGATTGGCGATCCCTGGTTTATAACGTATTAATACCTACTCTTACTTCTGTTGCTGTTGTTTTATGTCTGTACCTAAAAATTGATGCTCCAATCCACCTGTTTAAAAGTCCGCTTGTCGCGTTTGTTTTGTTTTTGTTTTTATTTTTTGTATTTTTCGTTTTCTGTTTAAAGTCATAACACGTTTTCCAGAAATAAAGATGCGGGTGTCTTCTTCAATTTCTTTCTTTCGCATTTTACATATATACATAATAACATATGATGGTATGAGAGTTTCTTTCAATTTCCATTTATTTTGATAAATTGTCAGAGAAAAGCGAAAGTTTCCTGTTTCAATAAAAGTTAAAGAAAAATTTTCTTCAAATTATTTAATATAAGAAAACTCAACGGCTTTGTATGGTTCGACAAAATCAACACTAATATACATATTCTTGCCCGTTAACACAAAGGCTTAGTTGAAGCCAGAAGCAAACGTTGTGTTGTCCTGGACAAAATTTCAGGTGGAGTACCCCGTAATGCGTGTACATATATGGAACATAATATCCACTTACACACTCATTCGTGGTAATAGCTTAAGTATGAAAAGTAGTTGAGAGTAAATATTACGAATATAGAAGAACAAGAACTGCTGGTAATAATTTATGTCGCAGCAATACTTTCACGCGCATAACTTTACACCATTCTTTAGGAGATGCAATAAATTCTGCAATTTGTTTTCTTTTTAAAATATCTTTAACTCCACTCACACACGCGTACTTACATAAATTTTTTTTATGGATACTACTACCACGAAGAACAAGTAATATGACTAATAATACACTCATAATGTTATACGATGAATTTGGTTATAGGTGGATGATAATGATGTTGGCTTTGAATGCTGGATAGTTTTGTACTTGTTAGCCTGCTAAAACATGGGTCAGCAATCTGCGGCTTTCGTTTTCTTCTAGTTGACCCGGTTTCATTTCTAAACATTTATTTCCTGCGTTGAGGTTGTGATATTATAAAAAAAATTATGGTTTTTTGAATTAAAAATATATATTTTATTTGTAAAGTTAACCTTTTTTATCTCCGCACTCACCTAGTATGTCTACAAAAATTGAAATTTTTTTGGATATTAAAAATTTAGTTCCACTTGAAAAAAGATCGCCGACCGCTGGGTTAGACTCCTGCAGTAACCGTTCTATTTATTGTTGTTGTCATTATTGTTGCATGCTGTTACGGGTCATATCCATTTTAGCTATATGTAATTTACACCAAATCTAGCAAAGTCTCAACGTATTTAGGTAAGCAGTGGGCATGCTTGGTGGATAATTTGTTCTTTTTTGATAACTTTTCTATTACATGTTATAAATAATTCAATCAGAAGGGAAAATTCTATTAAGTTATGGGTATGATTAGCTACCAAAGCATAAAAACTGATTTCTCTTAGCATTAAGCAACAATAGACAGTATATTGTACTAATCGAGTTTTCCGATTAAACAATAAAATCATCAGGGTTTCATGTTCTTGTTATTATTGTTTTTCAACTCAATAGTTGCATATATAAAGTTATGCATAAAGACAAACACCCATACCTTAAATGGTAGAATAATAGTTGGTCACAAACAATTTGTCTTTTTTTTTCGCAAAAATTATAGCTTTTTAAAGCTGCAGCTGAAATTAAAGAGGAGCAAATATGAAAATGCGACAAAGCGTGCCATGCATCGTAATCTTATGTGTATGTCGATATAATGTAATGCAAATAAACGAGATGACCACCGGAAAATTGAAAAACAAAAGAAAATAAATTTATCAGCAATTTATTTATCTAACCTGGAAATAACTTGAGCATTTTACCATCTATGCTAAAACAGTTAGCAGGTTGCACACAATCGATAAATTTCAATAAATTACGATAGCGTTTGTTGAATGCAATTTATGCAACCCTTGGCAAATGCTAATGTGAAAGCGAGTAAACAATTCAATTCAATTTCTCAAGTGCCTCCTTTGGTCCCAATAACAATACAATATATGAATAATTCAAAATGGCGAACAACATAAAATGAGGGATCTTAAATTTTCGCACAATCTGAGTAAGATGGATATCAAATGAAAAAGCTTCATAGATATAATAAATGAGTTCGTGCTAAATCCAACATAGCGACTTCCAACGATATTCGACATTTGAAATTATTATGCATTCAATATAGCGGTCGCCCCTAATTGTTAAATAACCACTTTTCACAACATATTCTATATAGGATTCAAATAAAAGCGCCTGGCAAGTAAGCTACCTATTGTACTCGATATGGCAAGTAGTTTCTTATGATGTGCTCCAAATATAGAGGTGCGCGTTTTTCCCTAGCGCCACGATAATATAAAGCCAACTAGCAAAGTTGAGCGCATTTTTTATGCAGCGATATTTTTAACATGAATTATTGCATCAATTGTAGATCGTCCTTTAAAGAACCCATTTAGGTTATTAGAGAGTGCGCCCGAACTTTTATTGGGGTGTTCAAGTCTATCATATATAATTTTCTCGAGCAGCTTACCGAGGGTGTCTATCCTACACAGGGGACCATAGGACTCAGGTTTATTCGGCTTTGGAAGCAAAACCAACCTTTAACTTTTCCATATGTGTGTAAATAACCCGGAAATTATTATAACAGAGAAGAAACTTGTTTGGGTACAGCGATTTTAACGGCCTCATTAGGTATACCGTCAGGGCCTTTGAACTGCTCTCAGCACCTCATTAGGTAATATATTGCATATACCAGAGTTGGGGGTACTCCAGGTAGAGCAAAGTTATCATATCAGCTTTATATTGGCGGCATTTTAGACGGTATTTTGGGCGGTGCATTAAGGACATCGTAAGGATCACAGGGGGATGCGTTAGCGTTGCATCATACTTTGGGAAAAGCGTTTCAACCACCTTTTTCATGAATTCATAGTCCGTGAGTTCACTCCTTTTGTAGCATTTAACGTTGGCCATTACAGTATTGTATGCCCCGCCCAAGATACTAGAGTCTGCTAGATTACAAAGCTCTTTAAAGCATTTGCTCTTGAAGCGTCGCTTGCTGCCATAACATACTGGTCTAATTTTTTGGTTTGTTTTTCAAAACCCGATAGTATTACATCTTCCACGATCAAAATTTTAAACACGTTTGGATCCAGAGTTTGAAGCTTCTATCCCTTTATTTGATAAGCTTGACAGCTAAGTATGACTAGAAATTTTTGCAATGATCGCATAGTGGTCCCTCTGAGTATATATATCGCTAACGCGTCAGTCATAATAACGTACCAGAGAATCAGACACAAATGTTATTTTTGATCCTGCACTATTCTTCTCAAACATGTTTTTAATACCGTCATTTAGCAATGTGACGCCTAATGGCGAAAAGGCTTCTAATATGGCCTCGCTACTTCTGTTAGTACATCTACTGGGTCCCATTTCATGGCCCAGTCATTAAAATTGATCACGGCAGGTTTATGTGCTCTTATATCCTTTGCTATCATATCGATTATGTGTTCAAATTGTTCTAAATCAAATCTAAATTGTGTTCCGTTATTTGAAACACATAAAAATATCTATTAGCCAAAATATTTGTGAACCGTTAGTTTTTATTATTCAACAATGAAAATATATTTTTTAGGTATCCGCAACACGTCTGCACAGCTTGACATCTAAACAGCTTCTCTAATTATATAAGTGTGTATATGTTATTGTAGTTAAGTTGTCATAATAACTAAATTATGAGCGTACACTAGATATTGTTGCCAAGTAATCGACACTAATTGTCAATGGAATGTGCACATGATGAAGACAAAGGTAAGACCAACGTCAACATTTCACATTTTTTCCACATGATTGCCAGCAGAAAAAGGCATAAAAACAGAATTATGTGTAAAAGCAATCATTCACGGACACATGTGTGTATGTAAACAATTAGTTATGTGAAATATTTATACATTTTTTTTTAAATTTATTGTAATAATTGAAATAAAAATATTTTATAACACGTTATTATTTAAGGCTTTCGTGTTAAGCTCCATTCTCTACCAAGCATTCATGGTATGGGAGGAAATACAGATACAAACCCCAGTAAATCGTGGCCTTCATGTGGTTAGAAATAAATTCACAATAAACAAGTGGCAACAACAATAATGTGCGCTGTAATTGTTGTTGAAATCTTTATCAAGATCAACATCCAACAGATATATGGCCACAGAGCGGGCATTTCTTATTTATCATCATAAACTTTTACACATAAATGGCAATGATGCTCCAGAAATGATTAAAACACAAATTGATGGTGGGATGGAGGTTGACTGTGTGTATGTATTGTGTTGAAATGCAAAAACAACCATTTTGTTTGTGTCATACCATTTATGTTAATACCACGCATATGGCTTATTATACCCTCCACCTCAGTGATGAGGGTACATTAAGTTTGGTCTTCCGTTTGCAATACCCAGAAGAAGGAGGCGTCAAAAATCCTACAAAGTATATATATTCTGGATCAGCGTCAAATTTAGACATGTATGTCCGTGTGTATGTCTAATGGCACTCTCACGGGCGTTAATTTTGAGATATTGATCTGAAATTTTTTTACAGGCCCTTTTAGTTTTTTCACGCAGATCGCTATTTAAAATGGGCAAAATCGGTCAAGACCCCACGCCCACAATTAATAAAAATCTTTATATCTGCCACAAAAATTTCTATTAAGTTGGAATTTGGTACATACATCTATATATAGTTGCTTCATCTATATGCCAAAAATGGGCATGTACGGATTACAGACACGCCCACAATTTACAAAAAAACATATTCAACGTAAAAGTAGACTTGCATGTCGATACGTAATACATACACTATTAGAGGGCGCAAATATATATTTGTTTGCCACGCCCACTGTTGTGGAGGTGGAGAGTATTTAAGATTTGGCCTAGGCCAAATTTAGTTTGTTTACTTGTTTATTTGTACTTCCAGACTAAATGAAAAAATGTTGCGTTTGAAAACGCTTCGTTGTAATATTTGCAACATTAATGTGTTTACAATTGTTTTTACCCTCCAAAACGTAATACTTACACATGTGCAGGAACGAAGACATCTCGTTTCAACTAATACCAAACAAACTTAGACAATAATATTGCTCTATATATGGGTTTTCATTCTATCACTACCTACCAATACAATATTAATAATTGTGACTGTCTGTCATTTGCTTTTGTATATGCACACAAATTGGAAATTTAGTCAATTTGTTCTCAAGAGAAACAGACTTGCATTAGATATATTAAGGAGTGGTAAAGTAGTATTGTAATGCATAGTGAGCTTGAGCATGAGAAAAAATTTAAATTTTATTTTTCAAAATGTATAAGTATAAGTATAAGTTTGACATTGTATTTGCAACACCCTAAGAAAAGCATTTACATAATCTGTATTGGCATCAAAAACTGAGTCGGCTCAAATGTGTATGTCCGTCTATTGCTGGCATATCACAGTCATATATGTTGGGACATTTAGCGGAAATTTTGTGCATATAAAAGTAACAATTTAAAAAACCCCAAACTCAACGACTTGTAAGTTGATAAGTAATACATACACTATTAGAGGGCGCCCACCGTTGTAAATTAAGATTTGGCCTAAACCAAATTTAGTTTTCGTACTTTTTTTTTTATTAATTTAATTAATTTATTAATAACATCTAAAGAGAACGAGAGAGAGAGAAAGAGAGAGAGAGAGAGAGAGAGACTTTCTAAAAATTGTGCCTTTGGAAAAGGGTCTTAAAAATGATCCAATGTACACAATTTTTATAGAGCTTCCCTTAGGTAGTCATTTGTATTCACTTACATCATTGATTACCAACTTACCAACTTGGATTCCTTGAGAGGTTATACGGCATATAGCCAAAAATAACAAATGTTGACCTCGCCCACAAAAAAAAATTCATATTTAAAAGCTTCTTATTTTTACTGAAGTAGGTGGAAGAAGAGAGAGGGAGGGGTTTCATTTATTATAATTTTTTTTAAAGCAGTAAACAGTGCCACGCTTTATAAACATCATTACTAGTCATAAAGTTTATCTCAATAACCAGACTGCGATGGAGTAGGTATCCAAGATTTGACCCAAGTCAAGTATAGTTTTTCCTTTTTTTACTTTTATTACTCGAATTGTTTATTTACGCTTTCTGGTTATTACCATTTAAGCGTAAAGGATTTCTATGGAAAAATTTCGAATATAGTTCATCTTATCAGATATTACATGATTTTCGCATTTGCTGAAATGTGCAGAAATTTGCACTCATGTTATTCGTTCCTATAGTTATTGTTGTGTTTCACACCGAAACGTATTTGGTCATTATACCCACCACCTTGAAGATGAGAATATATTCGTTTTGTTAGACAATTTGTAACATGTATAGGAAAACCTGGGAGCCCACATGAAATGTGCCCAGCTTTCTTCTTAAAACAGTGTACAATTACGGGTTTTTCTCTTAAAGCTAGTAAGGTCAGAAACCTTATATTTTGATCTTGAAAGAAATTCTTTTAAGACCTTGCTTGTAATGGTTGCGTTTCATGAATGTAGGGTATCTAAGATTTCACATAAGTAAAAAAAAAAGTTTTTTATGCTTTCGATCACTTTGCCTACCATCAGAATATCTGTATAGAAAAAATATTGTAAGAAGAAGAAGAACGAAGAAATTAAATGCGGGTCATTTTGATTTTATTTCTAGCCATCCCGTTCATTGTTTACCTCTCAACCCTCTGTCTCTATCACTATACACGAATAATATAAGAATATTGCCGGTGTAACTAGCGGTTTGTAAGTAATGCATTGCATTGCATTGCATTGCATTGAATTGAATTGGATTGGATTGCATAGCAATTGACCACGAACTGTAGGAATAATGTGGAAAAAATATTTTTATGTTAAATTAAATTAAGCCGATTATTGTTGTTGTTGTTGCTGTTGTTATATGCTATGCACTTGCTATTACTCTGGCTTATGGCTGTTGCTGGAGGGCTGTTGTTGTTGGCTATCAAAAACTTATATATTAAGAAAAATTGCTCTTGCTTCAGTATGTTCAATGCTTTTATGTTATCACCTTTCTCGCTCTTTCACCAGTTGGAAAGTATATTTTTGCTTTAGTAACATTCAGAAGGGTCTTTACAACCTACAAAAAATATATTTTTCCTTTATCGGTAAGAAAATCTGTCCGTACCTATGTCTGCTTTTTGGAAGTTGTGAAGACGCATGGCCCTCACGAAATGAATGAGTGGCCATCTATGAAGTTAATGAACTGTATTATTCCTTTTTATTGTTGCTATACTTAGTTTTGAACATAGCAAGAAAACAACAGCACCATTGTATTGTATAAGTGAGGATAGTGTCAAGCAATAAATATAATGTATTAATATTATTTAACACCACATCCGAGTCCTTTATTCAAACAAATTTCTTGAAAAGGAGCCCCTGGGGAAAACCGCCCAGCTACCTCGGCTTGGACCGGACTAACCGGAGGAAATAACCGTTTTAAAGTACTTTAGCGAATTAAAAATTTTGAAATTTTTCATATTGATCGAAAAGCGAGATCGTGTAACGCACGTTCTTACAACTTACAATTTTTTGCTAAATTTAATTTCGAACGTTTAGATAAAATGTGATAAACATTTGGGTGCTTTATAATTTGTATACCTGCTATGACAACAGTTCATGTATAAATTTGAAGGGTACTTAAGGTTTGACCTAAGCCAAATGTAGCTTCTAGAAGGAATTCTAAAACATAAGGATAGTTTACGCGAATAGAAAGGAGGAGAAAACTTCTCTAGGCGGCCTTGGGGAATTTCGCTTATATGTGATTAAGAGCATTAAGCCAAAGCCGAATATTTCAATCGAAGTCTATACGATAGGCGCTACCTTCGTCCTTATTTGATACCTAGCTACCTTCACTTGAAAATTATATAGCTATTATTTTGTGTCAAAAATTATTTAAGTACGATAACAGGAAAGAGAGAGTTGGTCCGAGATAAATTTCCACGATTAAGTGTTGTTAACATTAGCTCTGTCAACTCTAAAAAGCTTAACAATATCCACATGTTTTACATACTACTAATAATCTTTAAAAGTACACATGAGTAGTATTGAAATCAATTGTTCATACATCATGGTGTACCTAAAAGTTTAACACACACATACACATTACACACAAACGTAAACAATATCATAGAAAAGCTGAAGCGGGCATGGAACAAAAACTTTTTGTAACAATTTCTCTCCATTAACGCCACAAAGCCAACGATAAAAATAAGGAGTAAAAAGGAAAAACACAACAACATTAAACAGAACCAATTGCAAACGTACTTTAATCATGTGTAACGTGTGAAACAAAGCGATCAAATAGCCAAAGCAAAGTGATAGCACACGATTACGTTTCTTTATACACTACGCAATCGATAAACACTACACTTCCAAGAAGGCATCATGCATTCGGCATCTGGCACATTATATTCTGTGAATATAAAACCAATATAAGCTGCTTTAGCTATAGATGTCTCTCTGTTGTTATATTTACGAAGGTCGCACATGGAAGGGATATGAAGCTAAAATTGTTGCATATACATTTTACATAAACAAAGACGTATATATGTATACGTCATAAAAGTAGGCAGGGTCAGATAACAAATAAACTCAAAATAAACAAAAAATTAATTTTTGGTGGAAAATTAATCTTTACAGTCATTGTACATTCACTAAAAGCGGGTGCCCCAGTGTGTGGAGGGCATCCCAACCTGGTCTATAATTTACTTATTTATCTTATTTTTTCTTCCTATGATTACAATTTCTACACGAACTATAACATAAACACCAGAAATACGTATTTACACGTATGAATAATAAGAGGAAGGGGGGAGAGAGAACGAGAGACAGAAAAAGACAAGAAACAATAAAATCAAAGTGATCTGGGCTGACAAGCTGATCGGAACAGCATATAAGACACGACAAAAGACGGCCACGTTTAGTGTTCAATGGCAAATAGTTATGCCGCAATATGCCAAACAAACACCAGTGACAGACATCAATGGTGTACATTGAGTGTAATGTCATTTGTACGGATTACAATATGTACAAAAAGACAATCAAATAACAAACAACAGCAATAAAAAAAGCAACAAACACCGCAACTTGCGACCACATTCTATTTACACATAACAAAATGTATATTTAGGCGTTGAAAATCCCCAAAGACCGCTCTGGTGCTGTGACTTCAACTTGGCCACCTCTCCGCAAAAAAAAAAAAACACATGTATGGCAGTTATCACTGGCTTTGGGTAATTGTTAATTGTAGGAAATTACCTACGATGTGTGTCTTAGTGAAGGAAAGATCATGCCTTTAATGTAACCAGTGGCAATTGCAGTGTCAGCGGACAACATAGCGCTGCTGGAATACTAAAATCATACCATTGATCTTGATTTTCTAACAGATTTGCTTTAATTACATTTGCAACAAATTCAACAACTGCCAACACACTGATATTGCATATATTTAGAAACAATAACAAGCGAACATATGCAATTATAAACATAAAATAAAAACACAGAAAATTGATACAGTTGGTCAAGACTGACTATTTAGTGCCAGTAAATGCGAGCAAATTACAAAATATTCAGCAAGCTGATGATGGTTGAAATCCACAGTATAATGACGTATAATGATATATATTCAAAAATGTGGCGATGGGGATCCATTCTTGTGCAATATTTTTTTTTTAAATCTCTCTGAAACCATTATCTGAAGATTGAACTTAAGTGTTAACCAGATAGTCGGATATGTTTAAATCGATTCAAAAATTATTCTAAATGGATCGATTCAATAACTATTCCTATATATAATAACATACGATGCAAGCATAATTTTCAGATATGCTTTAACGAGGCTGATGTTTTCACGTTTGCTTCACTTAAGAAATATTACACGTTATGTTTAAAAATTTGCTTTGTTTGTTAAAAATCCTTTGATTCTTTTGTTACATTTGTTGTTACATTTCTGTCATATTGTGTAATAGTACGGATATATTTTATAGGTATTTGTATTCAGCGCATAAGCAAGTTAAATGTGCTGCTGACATCAATATGTTGTAAACGTTATAAAGCGGCAAATTGAGTGCAACAGTGCTGGCGTCACTTCGCATACACGCAAGCACCTATATGTGTGCCATATATTCCTATGTGGAAATCGATTTAAAGGCGGTTAAACTACTTTGAACCTATTTCTTAAGCTGAGCAATTGGCAAACGGTGTATTTTTCTTTCCATTTAAATAAATAAATGTGCAGCTTCTTCCTGACTACTTACATACATTCTAACATACCTTTTACTCTGAAACAAGTAAAAAAACTAAATTCGGCTGAAGCCAAATCTTAAGTACTCTCCATATCTACCTACAGTGGGCGTATCAAGGACATGATTACGCTCTACGTATCCGCTTGGAGATCCATTTTTACGCTGATAAGGTTCTTTTGTAAATTGTGGGCGTGTAGTTTATTTATAGTTCATCGATGGATGGGATTATTGCAGATGTGCATACCAAATTTCAACGTCATATGTCAATTTTTGTGGCAAATTAATATATTTTTGTTGATTGTGGGCGTGCGTGGCTCTTGACCGATTTTGCATAATTTAAATATTGATCTGCATGCAGGAAGTAGAAGTTTTAGCTCAATACCTCAAAATAAACGTGAAAATGTAACAACAGACGGACACACGGACATACATGATTAGATGTATACTTCCTTCTGAGTGTTGCAATTGGAATGACGAACTCCTCGTAAGAGGAGGGTATAAAAATAAAGAACAAAACGTAGTTCAGTTCTCTATGTATGTCTATATGAGTATCTGCTTGTGTTTACTGTCTGCTTTCGTTAAATTGAATGACATTTATAGCAGCAAAAGTCCAAATGCTTCTCATCTTTTGTCTGGTTTGGCACTTTAGCTGACCAAAGTGGTCACGCTGGCGACTATGTGTATAAGTGCATATTATGCTTTGCGTACAGAAGTGCGCAATGATTGCAAAACAAAGCAAACATATTACAAAATTCTATTGTGCTGCTTCTGCATGCAATACATTCAATATTCATTCGTCCTTTCTGTTTATTGTTTGCGCTTTACAAGTATTGCTGTTGTTGCTGTTGCTTGTAATCAACCATGTTGTGACATAAAATGTCATTGTTTTCAATTGTTGCTTTGAGTATGTGCATGTATGAGCTTTCAAATGGCGCTTAAACTTTAATTGTGGTTGCTATACTAAAACTTTTGTCCTTAACTACTTGAGTCTTTCTTGCAGTTGTTTCAGTTGTTTCTTATGTGTGTATAATTTTGTTTTGCTGTGCGATTTGTATTGATTGGCAGCTAATTGTCGAGTTAAGTTGTTGCATTTTGAAAAGATTGCTAAATGTTGCTGTTTTTTTAAAATTTATTGAGCGGTTTTCTTTTTATTTTGGAGTCCCGCTGATTTTCATTAGTTAACCATCACTACAGAAAGAAACTTGTTTTTTTTTCTTTTCTAAATAAAAATACTAGTAATATCTAATTATCAGATATCAGCTAATTGGGTTAAATTTTGTTTTGAAATGTGCAAGAAAAGTGATTTTTTAGTTTTCCTAAAAGTGGACTGACGGACATTTATGCATAAACATTTATAAAAATATTTTTACTTAATTTTGATTCTTTATGTCTCCTTTGTTTACGTATTTTGTAATGCTTTCCTTAATATACTATAATAATACTGTCCTGCTGCAATAGGTATAACGCTTAAACGTCTACACGTTTCGCTTTGTAAAATAATTTCTCATCAAAATATTTCAAAGTGTTGGTTTTTTCGAAACTTTCTTTTATATACAATATATGTGTACGATAGTAAAAAGTCACACCGTTACAGATCATCAACTTGTAACAATAAAAATGCAAAATACACAAATGCATAAAAATAGTGGTCTGGTGGTTGGTTGGTTGGTTGGTTGTAAGAAGTGAGAGCACACATAAATTTAGTCAACATAAATGTAACAATATTTTGATAAATATGCGAACATTGACTAAAACCACAATAACAATACCAAACAGTAAAAGCAATAATAGTAATAATAACAACAACAACAAATATCTATACAAGCCAGTTAGTAGTCAGTGTAAACGAAACAATACTCAATAGCCAGCCAGCAGTCAGCCAGCCAGCTAACCATTTGGACAGAGTACGGACATAATCTATAAAATAGTAAAATGTAAGTTTATGATGGTGATGGTTGATGACGGTGGTAGTGGTGGGGGTTTTGTAGTTAAATGAAATCAATGCATTACAATTTTCTACCTTTTTTTTTATTTTTGTTAGTATTTGTATTGTATGATCACCATGGCTTCAATGTTTTTTTTATAGCAAGACATTGAAGTAATAAATTTTGCCTTGTAAGTATAACAATTTGTATGTTAAAGCGCAAAAAGGCGCTGCTATAAGTCAAATTCACTATTTAGTGGTTGCCTACCTAAAAACATCAGTTAACGGATCGGTATACTTAGTTGGTTACACAGTAAGTTTATAGAGTATAATTAAGTTTTTTTAGGCAAATTATTTTCTGAAATTTTCCCAAAAAAACACATTTTTTATATTAAAATTGAGTTTTCTACAAAAATGGACGATCATGTTTTATATAAAGATATATATATGGAAAATACTCACATTCTCATCTTCCATTTGATAAACAATATGGATTAAAAAATATAAATTTTATGTTTGTTTTTTTAAATTAAAGACCAGACAAATTATATTTGTTTAGTTATTAATATATTATAAATAAAATGCATGGAGCCAGTATTTTAAAGGTTTTGTTGTTTTATACAATATTAAGCATTTATGCTAAACGATTTTTTTATTACACTTCAACTTGACCGTTTCCAAATTCTTCTTCAAAGTCTCCTTATATCTTAAATGGTCCCGAGTACAGTTTATAAGTATTCAGAATTTCGTCTTCTACACTGCTTCTTAATAATTTGTACTGTTTTATATATTTAGAAAGTATTCTTCTTCTTTCCTAATAGTATATGTTAACGAAATTATATCCGTGAGTCCATTATGTAATTTTCAAAATAAAAATTTATAAAACATATAAAATTTATTTATATTATATAAAAAAATATTCAATTACATAATTTAACATATTTAAAATTGTGTAGCAGATGCGATAATCCACGGGGAACTATTGTTTAGCGATGTAGTGTTTGTAGAGTGGCCAGCTACCAGCAGAAGCCCAACTTTCTAGCCGACAATATGTAAACAATGTATGTCAGTATACATTCTTGTTGTATTTGTGTTTGCGATACATTATAATAAACTGTGTACATATGTGCAAATAGATTTGTATCCAAAGGCGGCTCGTTTTTGTTTCTTACACACACACACACACACACATAAACGATTTCAATTGTGGTGAGTAGTTGAGTCACAGTCCCAGAAAACCGTTTGACGCGATTTTCAAATATTTTGTCATTGTGTTTTTAAGATTTATGGAGTGGAAACAATTTTCTTTCGCTCTTATTGTTGTTGGTTGTTGGTAACATTTTCCAAGAACACATGACAAAAGGAAAAAACTTGCGGCAAAAATTTATTTGACACAATTCACAACAAACGCTCGCTTTATGTTGCACCTAATGCTGGCACGCACTCATTGCCCTCATCATCATCATTACCATCATCATTATTACCGTCATCAACACCACAAAATATTAACACCAACAGAGTTCATCATAACATTGACATGCAAGCTGGCATCAAACTTAGCTGTGACTGGGTACAGAACAACAAATTGCAGGCTTTCTGGTGGGGGTTGCTGAGTGCATGAATGAATGAATGTTTAAATGAATTAGAAACTATAATATCGCATGTAATTGTTTAATAATTCTTATAGTGTGTGTGTGTGTGTTTGTGTGTGTGTGTTCGTTTGTAATAGTTTCTTGCAATGATTTTGTTTCTGTTTCTATTTCTCCTGAAATTTTTGTACAAATCTCTTTTGATTTTTATGTGTAGTGGCAATTAATTTGCTTAAGAGACAAGGTTTGTAGTTTTTGCACCCGCCGCCAGTCATTGATATTGCATGATGTCGGCTGGGGTATGTATGCGCCTCATCCTCAGCCGCATGGAATCAAGCACATGGGCTGCTGTTAAGTGTCGTTGTGATTACAAATGAAGACAAATGACCAACATGCAAACCATTAATTTCACTTCACTTGACTTCACTTCACACACTTACACTTCCACAAACACACTCTCAGTAAGAGACAGATGAGCTGACGGAGCAACCGGGGAACACAACGTTCGTATGTATAAACAAACCGCAGAACCATTTAGCAAAAATAAAACAAAACAAAAGCCTTGGTTTACTAACTGAGATAACGTTGCTATTGGCTTTGTTATTGTTATATCTCACACACCTTTTCCGTACAAACTGTATCGCATAACGTGTAAGAAAAGTAACCAAAAAAGTCTTAAAAAAAAAGGAAAAGAATTACAAGAAAAGCTATTTGCTCGCTTTATAATTCATTGTTGGCGACATTTGCAATAATGAGTAAAACTCTGTAGAGGTGGGTCTTCATGTTCCCATAATTCCCCATTGAGAAAAATAAATCTTCAATTTCTCGGCTCTATCATATTATTAGATTAGATTTGTCTCTTGTTATGCCCTTTACGTAAGTGATTCACCAAAGTTTCTTCGTTTGATGGTATAATAATACCAATGTGTGGTTTTTTACAAGCTTAAATGCTCATTCGCCAACCAACCAACCAACCAACTTGACTTTCACGGTAATATTCTTAATTGTCGGTGGGTGTCACCACAATCCATTGCAACACGTCAGTTCAAATTCCATCTGAAAAAACTTTTTCACTTTTTTTCTCAACTGGATTTGAGTGTTTAACTACTGAAGGGACATTTGGCGGTACACTACATACATTTGCCACGCCCACATTATGCATAATAATGTGGTACATATTTAAGGTTTTGCGCAACAACAGACATATTTTTATCGCACCCCTCCTCCAGCCTCTTAAGTTCGTATAGAAAACTGTGTTAATAATTTTGTTTTACTTTTTATTAATATTCACTCGGTTTTTCTTAAAATAAATCTTCTTTGGGGAAATAATAATATATAGGTGTCAATTATTTCTTCTTCCTAATTATGGTATTTACAACTACCGAATGATTGCCTTTCATGTTGCTAATGTGTTTTTCTCGTTTCTTATTATTTTGTAGAGAAAAAAGCGTTCACGTATTCGTTAAAACATGTGTAGCAAGTCGTCAATAGAAAAAATATTATAACAGTTGATAACAATTAATTGTCACCTGTGACAATCCTCTTAGTCAATCAAACTCTAACCAGCGCAGCTTTTTCAAATAATTGCGCACACAATTACAACGAACGTCAACACTAATTATTAGCAGAAAGAGTAGAAGCAACGTTTCATACGTTTTGTACGTATGGCATGCTTAAGTTTTATATATAGTTTAAACTCTATATACGGTAACATACAAACATACATACTACTAATGTACTAATTGACTGGGAATGATGTTTAGTTGAGTTGAAATTAATTAAATTACGGATGAAAGAGAGAATTATATTTAGCAAAAAGGGGAACATTTATAAATATATATACATTCCTTTCCAATTATAATAAATGCATTAAAACTACATAAAAACATTTTTTCGCAAGTATTTCAATCTAATAAAATACACTTAACATATTTAAAGCATTACTTTAATTTCATCGTAAATGAATAAAAAAAACACGCAATATACATATACGTACACATATACTTACATTTCCACCCTAAATACACACTTAAAAGTAGAAAATAAAACTGTAACAACTCCACCTCATCGAATGTTGTTTTTTCATCATTTTGTTTGGTGTCGGTGTCTAATCCAAGCATAAATTCATGTCTCTCAACATTGATTGAAATCCGCACGCATCTATGTACAATATATATATACCTGGGAGGGCTGTGCAGTATAAAACAAAGCTCGATGTATTCGAGCCAACACCAAATTCAATTTTGAACCATTCAAATTGGATTGCATGGAAAAGCTAGCAAAGTCATGCTATCGCAAAAGGCGCTAATACTCTAAATGTAATGAAAAAGTATTTTGGCACGAAACACTTGCATTGTCAGGCAAAGACATACAATCCCTAGATTAAGTGAAAAAATTGAAATGAATTTATTGCTTATTTGTGATTTGCAACTTTACAACTTCTTGAATCAATGCTTATGTCTGTACGTGCAATTTCCAATATCGGGAAAAAGTTTTTCGACTTAGAGAGAAGCGCAGAAATTTGGACGGAAAACAAATGGTCAGGTTGATAGGTTTTTAAACCCTGCGCCACTTGTGTTAAAGGATTTATTAAGTTTGTGAGGATGTTTGTAACTCCTAAACAGCAAATGCAATAACTCCCTTCAAGTATACCTCTCGATTCAGAATCAACATCTGAATCGACTTAACCAGGTCCGCCTTTCCGTCCATTTGAATTTGTACGCAAGCTACAGGTCGCATGTTTTGAGATATTTCGATGAAATTTATGAGGTAAGAAAAAAAGATTGCAACTCTCGAGTAACTTTATAGGATGAACTTTTTTGACAAGTATTCTCGAAAAAATTCATCCCATGACGTTATTCATGAATTTCTATTTTATTTCACCTCGTATAACATTAAAACCTCTAATATCAAAAGCACTCCATCTTCATTGGAGAATCAGTCATTAAAAATTTTATGAATTAATAAAGAAATTATCGTCCCAGAGCCATTTGGTGATTTGTACTAAATTCGTCCTTATGTTGAACTTGAAAATAAGATTTCAATAATTGTGCCTTCCTTAGAAAGAAGATCTAATAAAATAGTTATCGCATCTAAGCACACTTATCGTATACAAGTATTAGAAAGATATTATATATTACTGGTGGTCACTGTATCAACTAAAATGGTAACCAATCATCCTTTTTTTTGGTTCTTGCAATTTAATCTAAGAAATATATTGAAAATAGAATATGGCATATACACAAACAAGCACACACACACACGCTGATGCAGCAAAAAAATAGAAATAAAGGCACCTTAAAATTTACTTCAGCGGGTAAAAAAAGAAGGCAAGACTGCGAAACTGGGATGAGGGATGAGTCTGGTAAGGAGCAAGACAAACGTACAGCAACAGCGTGGCAATCAATAACTTAAATTACAAAGTAATTGTCTTGGCATGTACAGCAGTAATTTCTTACCTACACATACACACATGTGTATATATTGTATACACAAACAAAAGGCCATGCACTAAAATAAATCCTACATAAATAAGAATGAACTACGAAAAAAAGCTACTGGGTGTTCAATGATATCACACTGGCAATGATCTATAGATGCAGGGCAGTATAGTGCGGTGCAGTGTCGTAGTGTTCTCTGCAGATAGTAATCCTCTGATTGTTTTTGTTTTTGTTTGTTTTTTCTATCGTAGATTTAATTTTTTATTTTCATCAGAGTGGTTGTTGTAAGGTAAATAACGCGGCATTTTGATGATAATGATGATGGACAGATTGGTACCAAAGTCACTCCAACCAGAAACTGCAAACAACGAAACTTAGCAAGCTTACAACCAAGCCATCACGCTCTTCGATATGGAATTGTTTAGTATTCGTACTGATCAATAGAGGTTTACTGTCGGTTGTAAAAAAAAAATCACAATGAACAAAACAGTAGCAAACTGTCAGTAAGTTGAAAATTGTTTTAAAATTGATTGTACCTGATTGAATGCGATTCGATTTAGACGATATTTTTTCCTTTGATTTTTACTATTTTCGTTTAAAAGTAATAAAAATAAAATAAATTTTTAAAACTATATCAGTCTTCAGTGCTGACATGTTTTAGATACTTCTCTTTATAATAAGCACTACCATGCAGTTGGCGTTTTACATACACTCCGTCAAAATGTTAATAATGTCCAGGAAAAGGCTATAGGGACCCAATGTATTTAGATTTATCATGTAATGCCGACTTAATCAGAGTTAACCAGTCCGGCTGTACCATAATGTGACCAAATACCGCCCGAAACGGTATCGCTGAATGGCTGGTTATCGAGATTTGTCTAAGCCAAATCTTAACCTTTTTTTACACGTAATAGTTTAATGTGTTGTTTTTATTTTTTTTTGTATCAATCTCTGTCTGGCATGCTGTTGGTTCTACTATTGCTACCGTTTTTTTTCTCGTCTGCGTCGCGCATTGCATATATGGTGTAATCTTTTTTTAAGTGTTATCTGATTTGGTCTCGTGTCCGTTTCTGTTGGATGTCTGTATACGGTCAGTTTGATGTAATTTTCGGTCACATGTTATGCCATAAATGTTCAAATAATAGTAAAAGTTGTACATATAAATTTTTTTGTCAGCAATAACTGATATTTGATGTTAGTGTTGTAATGTAATGGCAGGGGAGCTTTTCGTATGGAACTAAGATTTTTCTCCTTCCTTACGAAGTCTATACAAAATATCATAAATTTTTGTTGTTGTTGCCAATTGTTGCACTTGGAAATTGGCTGATATTCGCTGTATGATAAAGCGGAGACTATAGCTAGTGATTTAAATTTGTTTCAATAATGGCGGACACGTATCGAAGCAATGTATCTTTAAAACAGAAGGAATTTTAGTAACATTGCTAATAAAGTGAACAAAAGTTTGGTGATAGTAACAGCAACAATAAAATCCAAACAAAAAAAAAACAACAACAACATAACAAAACATCATCATCCAACGAAACAACACAACAAGAACAAAAATCAATTTGCTTTAGTGAAATCAGCGGTAACCAACCCCTTTTCCGATCAGTGGTTTTTTCTATAAGAATATCAAAATTTTAATTTTTTTTAAATATTTCTTAAAAATTTTAAATTTTTTATGTATAAAATAATTTTTTTTTAACGAATTGAAGTAGTTATTATTATATATCCCTAGCCGCAGTTTGCCGTTCACTAATACGTTGTTTTCTATCTAAAATATAAGTATTATAATACAGCTCAATAGGACCCCATCACCATTTCTTTTAATCTGCGTAATATATATTTGGTCTTAGTTTTTTGTTTTTTTAGTAACTTTTTAATTTTGTTATTACTCCACAAACTGTCTCCCTGATCACCAAACTTTTAAAAAAATTATTCAATTTTTTTTATTCGCTTTGGAGTGTATACCACGCAAGATGGAACGTTATCCTTTTAAGACATTTAGGACGTATCAGAAATATCACAAAGTTTATGTACATTTGATTAGGATTAAAATCGTTCCAACCTTGTAAGGCGGAATCTGTCAAGAGCTCCGCCCAACAATTAGGAAATCTCTTTAGAAATAAAATAGACTTGGATCACATACCTCAATGGGTACGTTACTAAAATGGGCGTGGTTTTATGATGTACAAAAGAGTTTATTTAGCGTAGAGTTTAACTTTTACGTTGAGTAATTCCTACTCTACTCGCGCCCACAGTTTTCAAATACATAGATGCGAAGGGTATTTCACATTTCACCTTAACAAAATTTTTTTTCTTCTTTATTGCTTAACTTGATTTCTATATTATCAGAATGCTTAACACTTTGAATTTCGGTATATGGTAGACATTAATGTTTATGGTGTAGCTACAACTGCAACAACGAGTCATGGTGAATTGTTGGCGGCTCTTGTCGTGTGTAACGATATGCATCTAATGGTACTCAACTGCTGCTGCTATTGCAGCTGGTGTTAAAAAAGGAAAAAATTGTTTTAGTACTTAAGAGAGAGAGTTCAAAGTGTTGAATTCTTTCCTTCTTTTGGAATATTGTATTTTATTAAAAAAAAAGTAAAGTTAGCTCTAAAAAAGTGGAGTACCCGTAGTTGTTGTCACTTATGCATTAAATTTTCCCAGAAGGATATGAATTAATTATCATTTAGAAACTTTACACTTTTCAACTTTAATTATATAAAAACCCAGTTGAAGCTAAGCATAAATTTTCACTGAATAAAACATTATACAGCTAATCTACGAAACTTCTTTTAGCGCATCACGAACAGATCGTTTTATGAAAAAATTCTATAATTTTTGATACATTTCGAAAAAAAAAAAAATGGTTCAAATTGTTTGTACTATAAGGCTTTTTAGTAATAAGTTTGAGTGATATCTGTTGATTTTTAATTATGTTACCTTTTTTATGTAAAAAATAAAATGGAGAAGCATATAGTAGCAAATTAATTGTATATCTTTTATATGGGAATTTTGATGCCATTCGATGCCTTTGACTAAAAAAATTCAATAGTGCAAGTTAAGCTTGATTAATCCACTCTAGTAGCTTCTGTGAGGCTTTAAATCGAACATAAAATACGTGAAAAAACACCTATTGAAACATTCTCTTACAAATTATATTCATTCCAGCTAAATATAAATCATAAAAATATGGGCAGTATAATGTGAAAAGAAATGCCACGCTCACACACACTATAAATGTATGGGCTCCCAGATTTGTTTATTTTACTTGTGTCCTTGGATTCAAAAATTATATTTGTGTGCATAAGCGTATTGGGTCATACCCAACATATTAAAACCTTAAAATTGTATCAATAAATATTTCAAACGTATACATGTACAGACTATTGTACAGAAGAAGAAGAAGATTGCCAAGGTCTTAACATTGAAGTTGAATTGATTTGTCTTACTTACTCGCAAAAACTACAAACAATACATCTTCGGTATCAAGTTATTTTTAACATATACATACAACACCAAAATATTACTTTATTATATATATATTATATAAAAATAATTTGATATTTGTATACCCTTCATATTAATAAGAAGCATACTAAATCTTTTTGGCAATTTTTCATTAGCAATGAAATCGAAAGAGATTTGGCCGATAACGAAAGATTTGCATTCGTAAAAACTAAAATATTAAACTGAAATTTGGGAGAAACCCTTCTAGTTCATATAGGCAGTTTCCTATTTAATATGTGAGAAAAGTTAAAAAGTGCCTCTTTTTTTAAATTCGTGGTAAGCGAGGGGGTCATTTGGGTGCTATTTTCGAATATAAAAAAGAAAATGACCAATATATTCGCCAAGTTTAGTATAAATATTCATATTTTTGTAACCTGGAAGTTGAAGTTCTGTGTAAAAATAAATATTGAAAATTAGTTCATATATGTATAATGTCTTTGTGTTCATTTTTTATGAATTCTACAATGAAACCCTCAATTAAGCCATCATCTAAAGTTATCTAAAGCTATAAATGAATAGGTAAATAATAATAATAGCATTAAATATATTATAAGTAGTAAAAGGCAATAAATGTATTAACCAATCACTTTATAGTAATTTTCCGTTAGGAGGATGGACGTACATACACAAAAGCTTAAAAGTGGTCACAGCAGCAATAGCAGCATCATCATCATTTCGTGAAGCATCATCATCATCGATCATATTTTCAAAAATGGTTACCAGCTGTGTGTGTGCAACCAACTACACGGTCATATGAGCCTGTGACCATATACAAAATGATAAGTTGACATCTAATATTATAGCAATATGGTTAAATGGAAGCAAAATATTGTACACCGCAGCATGGCATTATTATTATTATTTTTCCTTTTAGCTGGCATTATACATACAACGCAGTTTAAACCTATTAAAGTGTATGCCCGAGTTGTGATTATATCGATCTGTTGTTTATTAGGTAAGGGTTTTATGCTCACACACACACACACACTTCATAATGCTAGATATAATGAATTGCAGAAAATGTTAGGTGCGTTAAAATTTGAGTCTCTGCGGAATTACAATCTTCGTCATTATGATGTTTTGATTGCTAGAAGTTTAACTGAACATTTATACGTGATCATTGCGAATAACCACCATTACTTAGCTACGTTAAAATTTATTAAATATCATTGCCAATATTTGTACCTATCTCCAGTAGATGAATGCGCGTATTTCTCTTGGTTGCTTTACTTGTGCCTTTTGGGTATTCCAAAAATGTAAACGTGAGCTAACATTTCGGCTCAAATTAATGCTATACATTGTAGAATTCTCTTCTTCTTCTTCTACTTCGTTCATTCCTTTATTTCTTTAAGGCCTTTACTACTCGCATTTTTTTTTTTTTTTTTGTTGAAGTGATTTATTGGCCACAATTGTCCAACTGTATGCGATTTTAATGGTTGAATACAAGAAATCCTTATATTGAGTTGTCTAGGCAGCCTCTACAACTATAACCGAGAGTTAGTGTAACGAGCTTATTTTCACATTTACTGTCATTTTATTTGACAATTATTAGATTGGTTATCTCGTCTTGACAATAATGTCTATTTACCAATGAATTGTTGTTGTTATTGCTCCGAGGTGAAATATATATTGTCCGTATGTATGTAGCGCAAAAGCTTTATCATAATCCGACAGTTGAGTTCAAAAATGTTAATTTACACTTAGACATAAGCACCAAGATTCATCAATAAAAATATTTAGATACATTGTGGCATGATGATTTCTGGAGAAATTTCGCACAGTTTCTAATATGAAGAGTTTTCTATTGAGGGTATATATCTCGAATCTTTCTACTCTATGGACTGTATACATATTTATATAAGGAGAGATGTGTTTGATATTTTGCTGTGTGATTTTGAAAGGCTTATTTAACTTATTTGTTCATACCTCCACCTTGGTGATGGTGGCACGCAAGGTTTGTCTTTTCTTAAGAAGCTTATAGAAGAAGAAAAATCGAATCAAAATTCGATTTTGGAATGAGTTCGTGAGTCTGTTTTATATTGAAAACTTATGACCGTAAAAAATTAGATATTGAGCAAAATTAGTAGGGTCTATAACAAAACTTTAGAAACTTCAATGTGTTGTGGAAAACTCCAATTTAGAAGAAAAACGAAATTAGTACTTTATATGTGCATTCTAATGGTGCAGAAATGAAAAAATTGAATAAGTCGTTCAGGAGATATATTAAAAATAAGATTTGTACCTCTTTTGTGTTTTGCATTGTATAATGGGTATGGCTGGTCTATGCTTGTCTTTATTTTCTTTCGGGTGAAAATAGTTTCGAGTTCGATAAACTTGAGGTAAAAGGATTTAATTCTGCTCTAACTACGCTCAAACACCGTAAAGTATTTGTCTAGGATTCATTTTAAAATATTATACTAATCGCACTTCTTACCAAGTACCGCATATATATTAATGAAATTGTGTTTTTGGTAGAGACCAACAAATGTAATAAAACTGATTTTGATTTGTTTTGCTTCAGATCACAATGTATGCATGTTACAGAATAATATGCAAATATATTCTTCGATTGCTTACAAAATTTATGCATTTATGGGTTTTTCTTTTCTCGTACAATAACAACTCAATAAATAATAGAACAACAAGCAATATGTTCAATCTATCAATACACGATACAAATATTTGCATTAAAATATTTTATGTTACCCAGCCATCGCATCATGTCAAGAAGAAATGCAACAAACTACCGAAAATCATTTAACATGATTGCATTTTTATATACATACACATATGTATATGAAAAAACATACTTGTGTACATAATTTTCTAAACATACTTGTGCAGCATAAATGTTTATATTAGGTTGAACACATTTGAAATATTCCCACAGCCTTTGAGGCCAACCAAAGCTTCACTCATATCATCATCAGGGGCTAACCGACCGTTTACGGCAGAGCATTAGTAGCAGTTTGTCTTGTTGCTGTTATTGTCCCGTTGTTGTTGTTGTTTATATTTGATTACAAAATTCATCCAGTAGTTTATGCTAATACTCGACATATTATTATACATACAAGTTAACGTTGAGTTCAGTTAAGTTTTGTATGTAATGCGGCCTTAAGAGAAATAAAAAGTCTCCGGATTTTTATTCCTATTATTTTTTGTTCCCGCAATTTTCCTTATATTGTATGTAATAAGAATATGTTCCGTAAATTTATTGTAGTTAGGCGTTAACTTGAAAATTGCTACTTTTTGCCTTGTAAAATAGAATGCGCCCCCTGTGTATGATAGTAATTTTCCAGAGGAGAGAACGACGCCAAGGAAGACGCTTAAGCACTTTAGCAAGATACACATTACGCGCATTTTAGTGCTACATGTTCACAGTAGCCGCAAACACTCATGTCTTAGGCTTACATTGTACATATTTGTACATAGAAATTGCAAATGTATAAATACTCGCTGCATGTGTATGTGTAAGGTGTATAATTTTAGTTAGGCGGTAAGTTGAGCCTGACTCCAGTGGCTGTCTGACTGGCTGCATGGTTGGTTCGCTCGCTGGCTGGTATGCATACCTTTTTTTTTTGTTTGCTGTTGAGCTCTTAATAGAGTCAGGTGAATTGAGAAGCAAAACTGAACGCACACACACACACATAACAACAAATAATAATAATAACAACAACAACCCACCATCTACATGATATTGTTAAGTGCTTTCATGTACACTTCAACTGCACTACACTTTAACCAACAACTACAATATACAACATTTTCTACTAACTAAAACCATGTTAAACAAAATTGCCAAGAGAAGTAGACAATAATAACAACAACGCTAACTGCAATAATAAAAGAATATGTTGTAATTCAGAAGGTGTTATCGTTTGAATAAATATTGGTATTACTCCAGCTAAACAAGCTGTTGCCTTTATTTGCCACCAATACCATCACCACCGTCACCATCACTCCTACTCCCTCCTATCCATTCTACTATGCAATAGTTTCTTATTATAGTTTATGGCGTTTTTTAATGGTGTATGTGTAACAAGTGCTTAAATACAAAATGAGTTGTTTCTTCTTCTCAATTCAAAATGTTTTATGCAGCATTTTAAAAATAAATTTAGAAAAAATTGCTACTAATACATCCGTAAGGTGTGTCTTTATTAATTTTTATTTCATTTTAACTACGCCCCATTAATGGTAGCTCCTTTCTTCAGAAAAATTATTTAATCAAATGTCCAAATTAAATAAAAAATTTACAAGAGAGCCTTGTAACATCAGAAGAAGAGTACATGTGATCTTCGGAACATTTTGTACAAGGATGTGAAAAGCACTTGGATTCGTGAAAACGTAAGAATGGAATAGTTTTAGAATAGGTTGTAAAAACTAACGCGGAGATAAATCTAAATGCTTAATCTCTGATATCCTGCACATTTATACATTAGCCGAGGGCGCGGCATCTATAGAGCTGAGCTTTATTGATGTACTTGGACCAAATTGAATTTTTTGTAAATAATGGGCGTGTATATTGTTATACCATGCCCATTTTTAGCACAATTATGAATAATGGTCGCGTTTTAAATTATACCGATCGATTATTTTTTTTTTAAATCTGAAATCTATTCAGATTCAGATTTAAAATGAGAATCGATTTAACAATGTCCGGCTGTCTGTCCATGTGAGTTTGTGCGCATTTTTGAGATATTTCGATAAAATTCGGTATAAGCCCATCTATTGATTCATAGAAGAACTTTCTTGAAAATGGAACGAATTAGACCATTTTTAGAACTCCTCCCCATATAAGGTTCCATTTAAAAAAGTCTTTGTATGGCAAAAAATCGTTTCTATTTATTTCTATTTATTGTATTAAAGATTCATCCACACAACAAGACTTGCGTCTTATAGTTTACAGTGTGAATGTGCAATGCGTATACTATACATTGTATATAAGAACAACATTAATGTTAGAATTACTAACATAACATACATATTATTATTAAGGTAGCAAAATTAAGTAAACTTAAAAACTAACATATAGAGAAAACTGTAGTAAATCCTCGTTATCGTAATTCCTAAATTTTTTTAAAAAAAAATTTGGTGAAGAATAGCAATTAGCTTGATAACTTAGACTCTAAGGAATCATTTTTAGAGTGCCCTTCCATATAACGATATTTCACGATATGACTTATGTAGCAATGCCTCGCGTTTACTGATGTCATATTATTGAACCAATTTTAGAATAATTTATGAAACTAAGTGGTGTATTGATCGACTATAATAATTTTACTTGTTGAAAATAAAAAATTTTTTATGCTTAGATAATTTTTTTAAATCACAAATGAAGATCTCTTCCAATACGGTGGAAAATATTCTACGCATTTAACTTGTAGTGACGCATCTTAGACAAATTCACATGACACCAACATAGTTGCAAAGTAATCAATTTTTGTTTTAATTTAGAGTAGTTTTAGGCCAGCTGCACTAATTACACGTCTGTCAAAATGTCAATTTTAATCGCGACTCTACCACATGATCTTAAGCAACAGCAACAGCAACAGCAGCAGCAGTAGTAACAATAACATTAACAACGCAAATATATGGATCGCATTATATCCACATAATATGTTGCACATTATATGTGAAGGAAACTAACAGCCACCATATCCTAAAGGCGTTTAATAACAAATAACAAGTGCAACTTGAATTAAAAAGAAAAAACAAAACAAAAAATAAGAGATTTGCTCCAAATGTTGTGCATGAGTATGAAAGGAAATCTTTTTTTGTTTCTTTTGCTTTTTTCAAATATAACAAATCTGAAATTTTAAGCTGTATGTTGTTGTTGTTTTTCCTCGTCAAACAATATCTAAGCCAATGTGCGTACACTGGCTGTTGACGTTTCAACTGACTGCTGTAAATAATTTGTAATCCCAACTGAAAAACTTGTAATAATCTGTGTAGACGAGCAGTAATGCAGTGCGATGCAGTGTACTGGTAGCGTTAGTTTAACACTGATCTGAGTTTTAGTCTACATGTACATATAATCTAACAGACGGATTCAGATCAAATGGGGATGTATCTCTGCCTAACTTAAATATCTACGTTAGATGTGAGTGTGTGTGTATGTGTGGATTGTCATTTATAACATATATGTGTATGTGTATAAGTGAGTTTAGTGAACTTCCAACTGGTCTAGTGATTATGCTGCACACTCACTGATTTCATTTTAATTAAGCTGTGCCGGGCATGTAAGAGCTCTATGTACGCTGTACGCTAATTATATTAAGCATCAGCTTTAATATAAGATTTACTAATGCTGAATCAGTTCATTCCGACATGTGTGCATATGTAGGTATGTATTATGGCAAACGAGTGAGCTTAAAAAGTTAAATGAAAAGAGTCCTAATTTTAACATAAAAAAAAGAATTAAATTTGAGAAGTTAGCCAAATTTTAAATTTACTCTACATTTAAATAAAAATGTGGGCGTGGCATTTAAATAGCAACCTGGCGAAATTGTCTAAGAATGTTTGTAGAAAATTTCAGATCTTTATTTCAATTTTTGCGGGCATAAATAGATGGACACACAAACAGAAGGACGTAGGGACATGCGGACATGTACATATATGGATATACGCACATACGGACATACGAACATACAGTTTATTTACTTTATGGTGTTCTTGAATCCTGACTCTTAGATAGATTACTAATACTTTTACTAAATTTGGAAAATGTTTATGTTTACAATCAGGATAATAAATTCCACACACAGATGCCTACATGAACTCAGTATTTGATTTTACATATTTATTCACTATTTGTGGGCGCTGCAATCTTTTTAAGAAAGGTATCTCGAATCGGACCAGAAGTAATATTCATTTGCTTTATTATCGTTCTTTCAAATGTGTTTTCAGATTTATAATAAATAAAACAATAAAAATAAAATTTTTATGGAAAAATCAAAAATATATGTTTGTACAATTAAGCTTTTTCATCTTTATAACAGAGAGCAGTTACAGCTTTTATGTGTCCTATATAAATTCTTCTAACGCATTCCTTATCCACATCCCACAAACGTACCGTTCCATCACTACAGCTAGTAAACAAATACTTGGAATCGATGGTGAAGGCTACATCCCACACCCAATACGGTCTTGGATGACGCAGTTCGCCACACATAGTTAAATCATCACAGGTCCATATACGAGCAGTGCTGTCGCTCGATGTGGTTATTAATAGACGTGAATTTGGACTGAATTTGCAGCGTGTCGCATAACGATCATGAGCCCGAAATCGTAATCGGATTTCCATCAAGGACACTTGCTTTTCAATTTCTGTTGACATTAAATTCCACACATGACAATTGCCACTGCTAGTAACGGCCGCCATTAATTTACCATTTTGTGATATATCAACATCCTGTGTTCTGCCTTCAGTTTCTAATTTGATTTTCTTTTTAACATCATAGCGAAGATCTATTAGATGCACGAAGCCGTCTTCAGTGGCGACCCCAAGTTCAACTTGATTAGGATGTAAACAGGCTCTATTAATTGGTACTTCAAAATTCACAACACGCACCAGAACGGGTGTCTCATCCTTGGTATGCCAAATGCGTAATTTATGATCGCCACCGCCCGTATACATCCAATAACTGCTGTTAAAGCCCACACAAGTGATATTCTTTTTAATTTTGGTGAATTGTAACACGGGAAAGGAGCTCATCGTTTCCATATCATAAAAGAGCATCACTTCATGGCCACATCCCACCAAGTGTTTGCCATCTGGAGTACGCGCCAAAGCATTTACTGCTGATTTCTCCGCAAAGGGAAAAGTTGCTGTATTGATGCCTGTGTTCGCTTCCCATATTTTAATCGTACGATCATAACTGCCAGTAGCCAAAATTAATTTCTTAGTCTTGCTATCTGCCATTGATTCTTTTTCGTTTTTCTCTTCGCAATTAAAAACTCCTTACTTTTCCTTTAGCTGTAATTTTTTTTTTTTAAATGGTACCGTTATCGTAGTGTTTCAGTAGTGACGAACAATAAGCAAATGTTTGTACATCTTGCGCTACATTTTTAATAATTATGCACAATAAATTGTGCGAGAGTGCACTTCGTAAAAACCCGTTATATAGATCAGATCATGCTGAAGTTCTTTCTAAAGTTTTTAATTATTGACCTATTTAACTATTCTTTACCATATTTTACTGAAAAATTAAAAATTGGGATTTTTGTCATATAGAGGTTTATTTTAAAGTTGGTAATTATATGAGGAGGGTTCCTCAAAAAGGTCCGATTATCTTTAATAGCCCAAAAGACATCCGTGGGCCAATTTTCATTAAGAGAGATAAAAAAAACATTCTTCTAGAATTATTAGAGTTTAAGACTTACAAATTACTCTTTTGCAAAGTAGGGTATAAAAACAACTGATAAAAGACTCAAAGTTTGAGATATTCTCAACATTTGTATATTTGCAGTAATCTTAACATACTCCTCATAGCAGTTTAGTAAAACTTCGAAAATGTTCACTGCGTAGCAGTAGTCGAAGACAATAAAATATTTTTGAAAACGTCTTTAAATCAATTTACAAGCATCATATAAAATCTATTAGTTATGGTTAAATACAAGAGAACACGCCTTTTACATTAAACATAAATTTGCAATATTTTGTTAAGGACGTGGCGAAGAGGAGGAAAGTCTCGTTGTAATTAGAAATTTATGTCAATTTAATGAACACAATATGTTTGACAATTCGATACAGCTGTTGATAGGCAGTTATTGTTAAACATAATCGACTTTGATATATTATGCGAACAAATCGAATAATCGCACCATTACAAACATTCACTACAGCTGAGACATAAACATTTTCTCATCTAAAGCGGAAAAAATTATGCGATTATTTATGAGGTTTAGCTTTCAAAACACTACTTAAACTGTACAACAGGGGCGGGAAAGTCGAGGGTCGTCGAGAGATGATAATGAAAAATATGTATAAAAGGGAATCACGTAGAGGGCACTTTATCAATGTTCTTGGCTTTCAAAGAATTTATAGAATTAAAATTCTAGTTTAGTAATATTTTGAATCGATGTTAGCTTCTCCGGAAACAATTTTACTTTAACTATCTTGACGTTTCATACACATTTATTATCTAATAAAAGGTTACGAAAAAAAATTTTCATCAAAATTTGAAGTTGGAAAGGTTCCCAACACTTGCACAACAGTTTTCGCACCACTGCTCCACGAAGTAAACAAAACAACAGAGTGTGACAATAATGGAGAACATTAATCAATAAATTTGTTTTAATGTCAGGATATTTTAATGTCTCTTATTACCACACTCAGTCACACTATTATATACAAAAGCCTACGTACAGTAAAGAAACACTACAACAGTTTGTTATTAGGCATTCGTATATAAAAATGTTTGTATGAAAAATTATTTGTGTTGAGTTTTGTTTTCTGAGTATGTACCCATCTACACAATTTTTGTCTTCTCTGTTTTTTTTTGTTTTAATACAAAGGAATTAATGTGGTGTGTTGGCCATTCTATTCGACTGATAATGTTACACAATACGAATGTTGACATTTTTGTGGATGCTGCTTTTATGTTTCCATCTTCCTATGTAATGTGCTGAAGATAATAGAGTTCAAACTAATATAATTTTAGATAATGAACTATTTCCAAAGGCACATCTACCTCTCTGTCTTTCTCGTGTATTTGTACATAATAGAAAGGGGCATACTGAGTTTGTCATTTCGTATGCAACTTTTAGAAGATTCTTGATGCTTCTAAGGCAATCTAGCCACGTTGTCCTCTGTTAGAAAGGCAATTACGAAAATTTAGATATTAAGGTTAGCACGTACATCCTTATTAAAATAAGAACATTGTACGCCTTCAGTTGTTCTTAAAAGAAGTTCTATACTTCTTTTAAAGACAACTTTTTCTAAAAGCAATGACAAAATGACATGGCCATTAATCTCGTAATGCAGGGTACCTTAGCTGCCACCTAAGCTAAATTACAGTACTTTGCTTTTTAACAGTGTTTTTTGTTGTTTTTGGTGCTGCCTTTGAAGCACCTTCTTTGTTGTGACAATAATTCTACTTTCACTTGAATAACATGAACATTTGTTCAATGTAAAGTAAGTTAAGTCACACCAAACAACAGCTGTTCCAATTGTCATCATTGCGCATTTTGTGTTCTGTCTTTATTTACCATATAATTTATTAACTCACTTTTCATTTTGCACTCTAATAAATGGTCCATATATTCTTTATTGTGAACGCATAAACAGATCGGTTTGTATAGCGAAATAAAGACGCGGATCTTTTTGTATAATCTATGGCATCTGTTGAATATTTTTTATCCAAAAATTTAAGGGCGCCACTGCGATGTAATGTAATGCGGATAATATTTTTTTAGGATAATTTTTTTTTAGGATCATATTTTTTAAGGTTTTTTTCAGTTAACCAAAATGAACATACACTCGCTCACGCACTCAACCTTAAGTGTCCCTCCACATAAGATTCCTAAAATCTTTTTATTTGTCACAAAAGTTGATCCATGAATTTGGTATGCGTATTTACAATTATCCCATCCATGGAGGTGCCAAAAATTGGCAAATGGCAAAAATTGGAATGACAAATACGCCCACAATGCCCCAAAAAAAAATTATGCAGCGTAAACCTCAACTTTGAAGCTGATATGTTATACATTCACTATTAGAGCGCGTATACTTGACACGTTCACAGTTTTTGTGTAAATGTAAAGGGTATTTAAGATTTGGCCTTAGCCAAATTTAGCTTTTTTACCTAGTGATAATATAAATGCATTTAATGTAAAAGTAATCCTTGAATTAAAAAAAGAAAGAGAAGGATTGGTACGTTAAATATCACCCGATCATAAAACTAAGTGACAATAAACTAAATGGAATGTATAATAATATGTATATATAAAATGTGTAATGCAACGAACAGACGCACGGAAAATAATTAACAAAAATATTCAAATTACAACAGAATCATAAGTAATAAGTAAAAACATGAGAAAGATTGAATAAGATCAACTAAGATGACGATGTATATGAATTGGACAATCTGACCAATGTACGAATGCTGGTTGTTGGGCAAATGTATAGCATGCGGTAGCAGCTGTCAGATAGAAATTGATCGATTGCACAAAATGCCTTCATTGATAAATACACAATAAATCATTGTGTAATTTATAGTTGCTACGCGCAAATAGCAGTAAACGACATTTAAGGTGACTTACCATAATTTCACGCTCCAACAATAACAATAATAACAGTACGTATGTGTAAAGTGAACAGGAGAACACTAAGCACAGCTCCAGCCACCACCGCCACCACTACTGCTAGTAGCAGCATTTGTTGTTAACATTAAATGACGCCAAGAAATAAAAGTTTACAAGTTAGATGAAGGAACTCACACACATGTGCATGTGCACATAGTTTATATGAAATGCAAACACGCACACACACTGAAAAATGAACTAATGAAAGCGAATAATAACAGCAACAATTACAACACGAATAATAATAACAACAACAACCACTATAGCAACAAAATGAACGTTAATTCTACAAGTGGAAAAAATTTTACCATATGAGTAATGGATGGAAACATAAAAACTTATGTGCATTGAATCTGAAGCACAGGCAACATAATTATTAAAGCATTTCGCTTGCAGACCAGATTCAAACCAATACAACGACATACCAGACAAATGCCTACAACAGTGTAACAACATAACATAACGTAACGTAACGTTAGGTATGCGTAAATTGTAAATATGGTCAAATCGTAGTGGCCCACAAAACGAAAACTAAATCAAAGTTGACATTTGACGTGACAGTAATCAACAACGTGTCAAAATTAAATAACTGTCAGTTGGAATATGGCCAAAAGAATTAGCGTCACAACTGCAACATCTACATAGTGATCGTTAGAGTGAATGATGTGTAAGTTCATCATTGCTGCTGAAACAGTCACCATCGCGATCGGTTATGTGTGCATCATTTGCGTCCAAATTAAGGCAATGTTATGAAACTGTGGGAAAATTTTCTCAAATTACTCCCATCTTGCTGGGCATAACTTCCTTATTTCTAGTTGTATTAAAAGTTATAATAACAACAAGTACAAAATGTTTATTACATTATTATTAAGTTTTAGGTTAGTGGAGTGAAGCTCTCAATTGTCTGATCCGTCTTCCTCTTTTTCTATTTCTTTTTGAAGAAAAAGGCAATAAGCTTAAGCATTTATACTAATTTTTGGACCCCTTGGATCTTATCTTACTTATCAATTTGTTTTCTATGTTTTGTCTGTTGTCATCAATTAAAAAATCAGTTTTAAGATCAAAGGACATCTATTGATCAACATTTATCTTGATTGAAATAAATAAATAAAATAAAATGACAAATTCCGCTTACTGACAGAAGGGCGTGGTCAACCATACGATCTTTCTTGTAGATGCATTTACTAACCAAACCAAATCAAAAAACGAAAACTTAATTTGACTTAGGCCCTCCAGTTTTTGTAACAGATAAATGTTTTTTTTTTCGGTTGTGGGCGTGGTTTTTACCCGATTTTGCCCATTTTAAATAGCGATCTGCGTGCAAAAACTAAATATACCTGTACAAAATTTCAGCATAATATCTCAAAATTTACGCCCGTTTTCGCTTTCTGATTGGAATATCAATTTTCTCCTTCTTTGCATTGCAAATGTTTTGCTAAAGTTTCCATATCCTAGACTTAAAACTAATGAGTGTAAACAAACTCGTAATTTTTTAATTTTTAACCATATGTTTTGAAATTGCTATTTACAAAAAAAAAAAAAAAAAAAAACTGAATTTTCCGCGCATAGATTTTAACTATCCAAACAGACATCACAGGCACCTAACCATTACAATTGGACACAGACACAGTTAGAAAATTCATAAGCTTTTAATACCAAAACAAGAGCGTAACAGATCAGTAGACGCTTACATTTGCCACGTTTTTATGGTCATCCTATTAGTCAATGCCGGTCGTTTTCATGCATATGAACCAAGATATTCGCAACACTGCAGTTTGCTTCACGGAATGGGTTAAGTATTTAAAATAGGTACAGTGCAATACTTGCATGCAGAATGCATGAATGGCAATTGTTGTCCGCATTATTTATTATACAATACCAGTGGAACTGGATTAAATTGTTCATGTTTGATATGTAAAAAAACAAAGTACGCTATTTTTTCCATCATTTTTGAAATTTAAATAAAAATATCTCTACATTAAGTTCTGTATCAATTTTCTTCCATGCAGCCAAACATGTCTGAAGTTAATTTTCATATTTTCTACAGTTGTTGCAAATGTTTTGATAACATGAATTTATCCACATCCTCAGCGCATACTCTTTGTCGTTGTTGTTGTTGCATATTGTTTATTGTTATCATTTGACTTTTATCATTTTCATAATAACCAAAAGGGGTACCGCTCTCTTTTTATAGAATACAATTACATGTCGATAGAAACAGATTAAAATCATAACCTTATCGGTAAAATAAAGACAGCCCAGCTAACAAATCACCAGAGGCTGTTATCTGATTTACGCATTTTTCTTCGCTATAGCTGTGTGGCGAGTACCGTAAATTCAAAAATGGTTAATTGTGGTACATGTTATAAATACATAAATGCATGACATTGCACCACACCCTTGTTTTGGACGTTTATTTTTAAAAACTGTATATTATGTAAATGCTTTGCTGACTTCAATATGGCGGCCGCTTGTTGGATATATATATAAACACTTTGTATACATTTGCTCTGCACAAATGAATCAATTAGTTTTCTTAATGTTCTTGTCATATATTTTCATGGTTATCAAAAATGAAAAAATAAACTTACCTTTTTAATTTTTCCTTTTAATTAATTAAGTTGCTTTAATAATGAAAAACAAACTACAAAAACAGAAAGCCCTGAGGAAGTTGCCAAAAAGCAACGAAACGTCGGCGTCCAAATAAAGAATATATAAGATCAAACTGACCTAGTGCTTATTTTAAAAAACAAATTAAACTGCAGAACCGCTTTAAGAGGTTTCGTAACGATTAATCACAATCAGTTCATTTTAGATAATTGGTATCTAAAGGGACTTAAAGAGCAAAGTATAATTTCGGTATATAAACCTGTTACAAAATAGCGCCTCATTGTTTTTTCCATAATTTATGTGATATGAATATTAAATGAAAAAACTTGAAGGGCATATACTTTATGTTGACCGTACTAAATTTGAATCAATATGATATAGATCAAAAGGGTTTGACGAGTAATTGATGCTGTGGGCGGAGACATTTTATTTTACTTCTTATCAGAATTTATTCAATTTGGACATCAAATCAAAGGAGTAGAATGCACTGAAACAAATATGATGGACTTCATAAGACAACAAATTACAAATTTATTTATCGATATTTCCAACCCTTTCGTATATATTTTGAATCAATGTCGAATACTGAGTCCATTTAGATGAGACTGTCTGTCCATAAAAGTGTGAAAAATATTTTCCTGGTCCCAAAATTAATTTTAACAAATATATCTTCTTTAAACGTAAGCTATGATGTATTCCAGTTTAGATTTTTACCAAGTTAGAACATTTTAGACGTATCACGTAGCAACCCCATGAAGTTGTCTTATCTTTAAATATTTACCGTTTTTGTTTATGTCACATATATGGACAAAATTGATTTAAATTTTTTTTTTTTTTTATATATATACATAAAAAGTTTTCGATTAGACAGAGTACAGTCTGTTCACATTTATACAGACAGAGAAAGTATGTATAAAGCTGTAGGAATCGAATGAATTATTCTTTCAATAAAACTGTCATAATCATCATCAGACATTTTCATAAAATGTCAACGGCAGCAACATATGTTTAATGCTTGTTAGCCAGTCAGTAAGCCAGTCAGTTATATAATTGAAGATGAAACATTAACCAGAACTGGTTGACATAAACAGTTATGACAATTTGATGTCCAGGAGGACGTAACATACTCCAATATATACTCAACTGAATAATTGTTTATGCGTTTGCAGGCACTAGACCATAATACTATTTTATATACATTCACAAAAATGTTATAATTTAAGATAATACCACATTGTGTATATTCTTACACATAATCTTACAAAGATGATTGTTGGTACAAATATTCCGAAACATGAACTTTTTTGAGAACGCCTGGTCATGTTTGAGTTGATTTGTAACAAATTTACGTATTTATATTAAATATTAATTTGTGTTAAGTTCAAAGTTTACAATTATCATAAAATCATCGAGGACACACTAATGTGTAACAACACTTCTTGTGCCATGTGACAATTCCCAAGAGCCTGGAAAAATTGACGCAAAGCATACATACGTGAAGCAAATCGTAATACAAATGAACGAAACACGTACAAAGCTAAAACAAGTTAAAAACGATTTTATGCAGAGCACAACATTTTAAAGCGAATAATATAGAGAGGTCAACTTTGAAAAGTAAATGACACTTACAATTAAATCTTTATTATCAACATCGACAATTGCGTCTTTATTCATATAGCGATTTTTCCATAGCGCAATGTAAGCGGCGTCGTTTAAAAGCTAATATTCTGAAAATTGATTTCAACTCAAAATTTTAAATGTTTCATATTGAGTCGTAATAAGCTTCATTAGTTGCAAGATAGGTTTAACAAATTTACTGCTATGTGACACATATGTTGAGACACATTTTTTAAGAACAGCCGCGCGACTCATATGTTGTGTTTATCTACAGTAAATTATACAATGTTAAAGTTATTAATTTATATTCACTCGTACACACTTTGTTAATATATACTTGTTATAAATGTTGAATAGTGGGTTTTTTTTTAACGAAGGGAAAAGCGTTTTAAGCCTAGTCAGTGTGGGAGTATCACCCACTAAAACCCCTTCACCGTCTGATGGTAGTTCTGCTGGGACCACCATTAAGTATTACGACAGGAGAAACGTCTGAGCCTAAGCTCAAATTGTACGTATTATGTCAGTCGTTCTGTCTGGATCTGCGCCGCTTCATTACTCTTAGCTTCTTTATTATGTTGGCCGTTTATCTTCAATGCACGCCTATACGTTGATATCAGTTATGATGTATTTGGCAATTACATTACCGCTAAGAGGGTCTACAATTGCAACTAATACTTTTGAACGCTCCGCTCAAACCTGAGACATATTAGCAAAACGTGTTCTTCTTCTTGATCATGACATACCGGACACCAGGGTTCGTTCTCGTGCCCAAAACGTTGCGTTAAGTAATAGTCAGTATACCCATGCGGCCTATTCATCCAGGATTCAATATCAGGGATGATTACATGCGTCCAACACCCTTGTGAGGAGTCTTGCCATCTATTTTGCTATTTGCGGTAACTTTGTTTAATTATGCGCCGCCTTTCTTTATTAGCAAGCCTTCTATTAAGGTAGCAAACATTTTAGCTGACTGTCGAGCCAAAATATCTAGTGGGAAAATACCCGACAAGATCAGAGCAGCATCCAGGGATATAGTCCTGAATTCACAATAGTTTATTTAAATATTTACAATAACTGAGATATTTTTTCAATGTATTACTCCACACAGATGCAGGAGGGAGTTCTGGTTTTTCACTGACCATAATTTTAAGAATATTACAATCTATTGCTTTGGTTTTTCAACCTATTTCGTAAAGTCTGCAGGATCGCATAGTCGATATTGTTGCAACTATTGCAAAGTGGTCGCTCTTAGTGTAGATGCTGCTGAGCTGCCATTGACATTACCGCACTAATGAAGTACTAACGTAGGTAATATCGATTATAGATCCATATCCATTTTTTCAAAAGTATTTTTAACGCCAATTAAAGTCTCCTGAAATAATCAGAGGATTGTATATTGATGCGTCGTCTTCACATTGTAAAAAGTCTAAACTGTGACAGCTAAAGAAGTATGTATCATTTATTTATGTTAGCTGCCGTATAATACATATTTGTAGTTTCAATATATTCTTGAATAGGACATAGTGCCCATATGGCTGCCTTTTGGCTCCTATCGTCGATCCACTGCCCCTGATAAGCGATATTTTTGTACTGCTCAGATAGAAGCGTTACATCGACATTTTGCTCAGTGATTGTTTTTGCTGCTTCGCAATTATTTAGGTTTAATTGCAATTTATTGTAATTTTTGTAATTTAAATGTTGCGTTTTAGTACCGCTATGAAGGCGGGGCATGACCTATAGGAAGTGCTATGACTTGAATCCAAGCCTTTGGTATCACAGATCCAGGCCTTTGAATAGTAGGTGCAGTAAAAACAAACTGTCAATGAATATGAAATGAAATAAATTTTCCTTACTTTGATTTTTCTTATTAAATAAAAAGGTTGTTTAAATTCTGTTACTATATAAAAGAAATGGTTTCGTACATAGGTATCCCATCTTTTTTACGTGGCAGCAGTGAGAATGTTAAATTATTATAGACTCTATCGCAAAGTCTTCAGGAAGCTCAAACTTTGAATTCACATAGACAATAAGCATCATATGGCTTCAAAATTTTCGCATAAAAAAATTGTACAAATTTAATAATTTCTTCCTCGCTATACCATTGAAAAGAAAAAAATAAAGTAAAGTAAAACTCCAAAGATGTTGCTCATACTGGGCACGCATCTCTATCTATAAGAAAATACACAAATTTAACAATTTAACACTTAACACTGAAAAATATCAATAATTGTATATTATTTCATACAATAAAATTTTGATGATTCACTAAAAGGGGAATTTTACTGTAATATAAAAGTTCGAACTATTCTAGTACGTTAATGCCACATGATCTTATTGTGTACAAGGTATATTTAATTTGGCTGTAAACGAAAGAGTTATATGGAAAATGTGTTGGTTATCATATCATTAAACGCACAATACTTTAACGTTTTAAGCACTGGACGTACAGACACTCTTAAAGGCATATGTTTAATAGTTATTAATATCTTTTAGCTGTAATAATCTTTATATTAACAAACGACAGTAATTTGCTCCATATATTACAACTAATAGAATTATCATAAATTTCGCTCATTCTCAATCGTTATGGGAGCATATTTGTGTATTTAACAACAAATACAACTCTTATGGTTTACGTTGCTGCTTTTATCTAAACTTATACCTCCAACCAAATCCGTTTCATATTAATGAAATTATTAGTGTTTAACTTAAATTATATTGTCGTGTTGTACAGATAACGTTTTACCACAATGGTTGCACGCAGGCGAAACAAAAATTGATATTAAATTTAACTACTTCACATGCACATTGCAGCCGCCGGTAATTGTATTCGTTTTACACATTCTAGCTTAATAAGTTTCATACAAATTGCCCACATGTAAAAAGCTTTTTTGCCACTTACCAACTATCCATGTATCTGCATTTCTTCGTATACAAACACTCCCTAAAATATGTACATAAGAAATGAAAATTAATGAAGTGCTCTGCAAAATGTTATAACGACTAATAGTGTGTGTGTTAGAGCATACTCTTGGTAGTAAAAGCTTGTCTCAAATAGAGACATTTATTATAGAAGAAAATGTTCTACAAAACAAGAGCATTTACTTTCCAATTGGTTCATATTTATGGAACACCTAGAGAGAAGGAACTTGCAGGAACTCAGACCCACTATGTGAAATGACGCACTTTAACAGAAACCAATTAAATAAATTAAAATTAAGTGCTACGTACGCCAATTGAAAACTAAAACTTTTGCAGAGGGAGAGAAAAAAGAGGAACTAATTTATCTACTAACAACTGAACACAATTGCCGCCAACTATTCCGACCATTATTGCTAACATTCATAACGTTTGCTCAAAAGTCATAAATTGTCCCAACACACTTGACATGCCAACAGCATGCTGCTTCTTCTTCTTTTGGTTACTCATGGGTATGCATTATTTTTTTATACCCTCCACCTTAGGGAAGAGGGTATATTCATTTTGATCATCCGTTTACAACACATCGAAGGAAGCGTCGGAGACCCCACAAACCATATATATTCTTAATCAGCATGAAAAGAGAAATCGTTTGAGACATGTCCGTCCGTGTGTCCGTGTGTTCGTCTGTTGTTGGCACTCTCACGGTCGTAATTTTTGATATATCAAATTGAAACTTTGCATACGTATTCTTAGTTCAATTTCGCTGTTCCGTATTGAAATTGGGCAAAAGCGGTTAAGAGACACGCCCTCAATAAACGAAAATCTCATCATACCTCGAAAAAATTGTATCTTTAAAAAATTATATATCGCACAATACTATGCCTATCAAGTTGAAATTTGGTGTATATATAAGTGGTACCGTTATGCAACACTGTGCCAAAAATGGGCGTGATTGAATAAAGCAAACGCCTATGATTAAAAAAAAACACTATTTGCGTAAGTACATGAAATACATAAATATGGCAATAGGAGCTTTTTTTTTAGAGAATTACAAAAGGTGGAGGGTATTTAAGCTTCGGTGTTAACCGAACTTTTCTATCTTGTTTCTATTTCAATTAAATGCTAAATAAAGTTCTTTGTGCGACAATTTTATCGTTACGCCTAAAATAATGCCCAATCGAAAGATTATTACAGATTCTTTTATTAAAATTTATGACTTTCGTTTCTGGTTCTCTCCTGTTCTTGTTCTCCTTGGTTAAGTGGTTAAAGTAGAGTTGTGGAGGTCTATTTTTTCTGGTAACTTGTGTACAGTTTTTTCCTCACATCTTGTTCAACTCAGGCAGTATCCTCATCTTTAATGGAAAATAAAATATTATAGTTTAACATGTAGTTTTTCTCTTAATTCACTCTGCAGATAAATGTGTGAGAATGAGGTCTTCAATGTTCAGTGTATAGACGCTGAAATTCTTAAAAAATGTGTATTTATATAATAAATGAGATTTAAGTATTATTTCTAAAATATTTTTATGATTAAACAAATACAAGGAGCGAGGAATGGCGAATTTATATAAATTATTCGACACATAATGCGATGAATTATAAATTATTATTAAATGGAACATTAAACAAAATATGGCTGAAGTAAAATCTTAAATATCGTCGAAATTTATTGAAAAAATGGAGGCGTGGCAGATACCTTATTACGCTCTGTATTAGTGCAGATTATATTATCAACTTATGTGTTGGTTTCTACACTAAATGTGTCTGTTACCCAATTGTACCCATTTGTGGCTGGATGCGCTAATTATAAATATCTGTACAAAAGGCTTAATTTTTGCGTATGATAGATACATTTTCATTAATTGGAATCGCGGCTTCTATCGATTTTGCCCATTTGATCCTCAAATTACACATATATGATCAATTTTTGAAGGGAAACATCGATGTGGATTAAAGATGGGTTGGCTGCAACATAGGTATGGAATCTTTTTATCATTAGAAGCCACTTTTAATGAAAAAGTTTAAATTATACCCTATACCACATGTGGTTAGAGGGTTAATTTTATGCCAGAAATAGTAGATTAAATACAAATTGATTCGAAATAGATCATAAATAAATTAAGAGATTAAAAAATCCTAAAGAAATCGTCACCGAAATACAAAAAAAAAAAACGAATTTCTTTCTAAACAAGCCAATAATTTCTTATCATACTAACATAATTTACACTAAGTATCTATAGACGGTTTGCATTATGAGTAAACTTTGTCCTCAATGGTGCTGTTTTGGCGATTTTTATCTTTAAATTATTTAGTTACATTGACGGATCCTATAAAAACTTACCGCCAGTGAAAAATATCGTCAACATAAAATCTTTCTTCTCTTCTTTTTGGTGTTATGTTGCATAAAGGTAGTACCGTTAGTGTCGCGACTGCTTTCATATTAGATTCATATGAAATGGAGTGATAGAGTGTGTGAGAGAGAAAGAGAGAGGGGGAAGAACGGTTTAGGTTGCTTCATACTGTTTATAAGAATAATTTCAAATTTTTTTATAAACCAGTAAGTATTGGTGTTGGCGGTGGCGGCTTTTATAACCAAAGTAAAAACGCCGCAAATATTTAGGAGGCATATCAGCTGAAGCTGAAAACATATTTTTATCTCCCCAAAAATATCACACAACCGCATAACGCTACATCTTCAATTCAATTAAAGATTCCACAAGTCGCTTTTTTACCTGATATAAGCGAACAACCAACAAGGTGTTGTTTGCTCCTATGTTACTGCTACGTCATATTACTTTTGAATTTTATTTTATTTTTATTTGTTGTTGTTGTTAATTTTTCTTGTAACCTTTCTCTTTTCTATTTGCTTTGTCATTGTGTAAAATTAAACTGTCGCATGTATTTCAAAGTCTCGTTTGTGTGGCAGTGTCGTAGAGTTATTGTATATTATTGCATTGCATTGCATTGCATTGGGATGCTCCCGCCGCAAATTCGTTTAAACATTATTTGACATTTGAATGGTGGTCACCATTGAGTTGACAAAAAACGTTAAAGTCAAATTACGCGCCATCGTAATTTGATAGTAAAGCAGTTAAATGAGATTTTATAGATAAAGATTTTTTGTTTTTTGTTTTCTATTTAAATATACAGGCATAAAATAACGCGTTCTAGGAGGCGGTTAAAATTGTCACCAAATAATGGTGGCTCCATTAATTTACAACAATAATAACAAATCTTTACACAGCGAACGATTACGTTCAATCTGAGTCAATAACTGTTGTTATTGTTTATTGTTGTTAAAGCATTTAAAAAGTTTACGTATAAATGTGAAGGGTATCCACAATGTGGCCAAAACGATCGCAAATACGTCTGTTTTAACGAGTTTAATACAACATTCGTTATAAGTTAAATGTGCACAAATGTAGTTATTGGCAGTTATGGGAAGCGTTGTTTATATGATTGGATGCTTCTATTCGGTTTTGTTTGTTTGTTTTGTAGTAAGTTTAACACCTTATCCAACTGCTTTTGATTGTTATTATATAAATGCAACTAATTAATGCCTTATGCCTTGTATAGCATATAAATTAATACAGCAGCAGCAGTAATGAAGGGAATGCCTTTGGTATGCAAGTTGAAGTAAAAATCAAGTTATGCACGAGCGCGTGTTTTTCGGATTTGGTGGTAGGCAGAGAATTAGTTAAAAATCTGCACATTCTTATGGAGACGCTGCAACTATTTTACGGCTGTTGATGTTAAATAATGTTAGCCAAAATATCGCAACAACACCAACAACAATATTAAATAAACAATATTGAACTTATAAAAAAGCAGATTAACGCATTATACGGTTGTTGTTGTTATAGTTGTTGAATAAAAATAAAAAATACAAAAAAACGGTCTTCGCTAAACTAAACTAATAATGGTACGAATAGAATGTATGTGTCCGTCCAAAACACATTTTTGGTGGGGCTCATTACAAGACAACAAACAACAGCTTTAGATACAGATTCCTTATCATTAATTAAACGTAAGCATGTTAGCTACCGTATAAAGATATGTTGTTGTTGTTGTTGTTTGCAGCTATAGCTGAAACTGTTGTACTTGTACATAAAACTATAACTAAAGGTTTCAATGCTGTTATGTTGTGTTGTGTTTGCGTTGGGCGAGAGAGTGAAAAATGTTTGTTATCACAGACATGCGATCGGTTTCGATCATTCTTAGGTTAAATTGAAAAATATTTCCTGACGTTGTTGCATTACACTCCAACGTACTTTTTCTGCCATTCACTTTATATATGTTGTGTGTGTGTGTGTGTGCAAGCGCGGACAAACACCAGTAGCCTTTCAGAGGGGATTTAATTTAACAAATAACAACAACAAAATCTCAATTTAAACTAAACCCAGAAAAAAAAACAAAAAAAAAGAACAACAGCAACAAATGCTTTAACTCTCCTTTACCTTTAAGATAGTTTTTTAATTGTTTCCAAGCACGTTTAGGTGTTGCACTCGCTCACATTCAATAGTGTTTCGTGTAGAACAGTATTGTGTCTGTCTGTCGGTCTTATTAAAAGATCCAAAAAAAAAAAAAGCGTGTGTTTGCTTGTTCAGGCATTTAACCTTTCGAAGGTGTTTGTTTATTTAAATAGAGTTGAGTTCAGTTGGGTTGAGTTGAGCTGAGTTGGGGAAAAATAAAGGCGTTAAACTTATAAGATAGCGGCTTGTTTTGTTTAGTCGCCACCGTTGCAATTTTCATATCAAACGAATTAAATGACCAAAAGCCGCCAGCTGCCAGTTACTTATATATACTATGTAGTGCAAGGTACACCCAGCCAACCTTACCAATCTAACGTCTTTCTGCTTTTCATGTCAATACGTATTTAAGATATTGTCTGCTAAACTTTCAGTATAGTTTTGTTGCTATACATTTACCTTCTTCTCTAAGTACAATGCAATGAGAAATGTGTTGATGGCACGTAAAAATTTGCTTATTCTTTAACGTTCATTATGTGTGTTAGTTGGATAATTCTTAAATGGTCAGGCGGTCACTTAGTTGAAATTAATTAACTAATTATTTAAGTGAAATACGAATTAAACACGAAGGATGCTCTTACAAATCTTATGTAAAATATATTTCTTTCGACTGAAATACTTTACGCGGGTAATCACTGAAAGTTGCAAGTTATGGATCCAACAGCATTTATTGGATTTTCAACAGAAAACAGAGTGATCAAATGGATTTTAAAGGATTTACTTAAATCGCTCTCTCTCTCTCTCTCTCTCTCTAAACGAATTTTAATGTTTATTTTTTTTTTAGTTGTTTAATTAACTTTTTTTTCAGGCCATATCATCTCCTGTGATGATATTTTTTATCATGAAACAATATTAGAGAAAAACATCACTTAACTCACCAATAAAAATATCATTGTGTTTAATTGTAACAAGTTTAAGTACAATCAAACGATTTTTACTTTTTTGCATTTATTTCAACATAGGTCGGGCTTAGCAATGGAAAAATGGTACATTTAGATAATAATAGATGTTGACCCAACCAATTCAATGGTGCAAGTTTGAGCTTGATCAGGCTACTGTAACAGCTTCTATGATGATGGTTTTATGTTAATTCTGTTATTGTTTGAATTTTAAAACAGTAAGCTTTTAAACGATTTTTACTTTTCGCAGTGTAGCAACATTTTAAAAGTTTTGCTGTGGAGAAAAATACTTTATACCGAAGGGGCGTACAAAAAACCTTCAAAGGCTGAGCAAAAATTTTCGATTATTGCATGTGACAATATGTCGTCTGTACTTTAAAAAAGCATGCGGAAACGTTAATTAAAAATAAATTGCTCTATTTTTGGTTCTTGTTGCATTGCATTGTGGGTGTGGGTGTGGGTGTTGCTTGACCAACTTAGACCAATTTCAATTTCAGCCAACACTTTCGCCAAATTTGAAATTGATATCTTAACTATTGCGACTAGGAGAGTGATTACAATGGAACACATACACCGGATAACTAGATCGTCTCAATATTTAATGCTATATACCCTAATATACCCCCATATACATAAAATGGTGGGTATAGTAATGGAGTGATTTTTGAAAATCGGCTAAATTTGTAATTTGTGTCACCTTTTCAATTATTATATTATTACTGCTAAATAGATTGGTATGAGCAGTTGAAAAAGCAACCCTACATATAAAAAAGATATGATTAAATAAATATAAATCGTACGATTAGGGGAGGGTTGGCGATATTGAGAACAATAAGAGAATGTTCCCTAAAACGGCTTTAAAAGACTCCCGCACTTTCACACAGATTCTCCTCCTAACGTTTTGTGCAAGTTTTTTTATTAAGCAAATATTGCTTAATGATTACTTGTATAAACACCTACACGTACACATATTACTCACAACAACCAAACGCAACGCAGGAAAATTTTTCACAAATAATCTGTTGCTTCGTTGCCCATATAATGCGCGTGTGTCTCTATAGTGCTGACAAATTTATATTTTATTGGTTTGACCGCAACAAAAAGAACAAACAAAAAAAAAAAAAAAATAAGAAATAACGAAATAGCGAAATAAAAAAAAACTGAAAATCTACTTAAACGATACCGCCAACAACACAGCACAAACAACAACCACAGTGGTTTATTATAAACGCAGTGGATTCTCTCCATCATTTCACCTGAACCCGACCATAGTGCATAGAAACAGAAACGTATGCAGCAATTACTGTATAAAGTTAATGCAGAGGATGTATCGGTGTTTTTGTATATGTATCATACGTTTACAGCGATATGTTCGATTTCGTTTGGTGGGTTCAAGTAAGTAATAGCAGCATTATTAGCATTAGTGTCTATTGTTTTGTATGCAATATTTTGTGGCCGTGCTGGCCACAAAAAAACATCACCAACACCACCATCCATACCATCCCAGCTATTTGGTCAATCTTATTACATGCTAAGGCTACGGTTAAATCCTAGTTTCAATCGCATTCGCTTCAACTTCGTTCCGTTTGGCCAATTTAAACCGAGTAAGCTGTAATTTAAACATAATTTTCATATGTTCAATATACTCGCAGAAGATATTTGTTGCTTGTTAGTGTAGCAGCTACTGCCCAACGCACGAACAATATTTTTTGTAGTCTACTGTTGTTGTTACAATCTTAAGCATAATCCAGGCCTTTCATATATATATATGTATATGCATAAAAACATAAAAACTTACTTTTTTAACATTTTATATGCCTGTCTGTCCAAATGTTTGTCCATCTGTCTGGTCATATACATGCGTTGTTTGCGCACGCACTTCTATGTTTTAAATGTGTTTATGCATCTTTTTCTTCTTCTTATCATATTATAGTTGTTATTATTGCTGTAGTCGTTAGTGTTGTAACAATCTCTCGCCTTTACCAGACAACAAATAATAAAATGTATAATTGGCTGCACTTCACAACACACAACACACAACCCTACTGCCGCGTGGTCATAAAGAATTTGGTTTTTGGCATTTTTTTTTTTCATAAATATGTAGTCACACCAAAAAGAAAAAGACCAAGTTATTTTTTAAAGAACTCTTAAATTTCTGCGTAATTTATGAACTTTGATTTTTGTAGTAAATATTGAAATGTGCAAAAATAAAATTAACTCTAAACATATCTTTCGAAGCAGTCGTACATGTGCACATGTTTATTTGTACCTCTACTCACTCCATTTTAAATTAACAATTTCAAATAAAAAAAATTACCTGCATGTGTGTGTGTGTGTGTGTAAAGCAAAGTCGATAGTGGTGGCTAGTTAGTTGGTTTGTTGTTTTGTAGGTTAGTTTGTTTACAACACCAATCGCGTGATGTTTGCTGTACAGCATAATTTATCAGTTTCGTGACATAATTAGCTACCATTTGTGGTGGTGAGAAATCACCACCACCACTGCCACTACTACTGCCTTTCTTTATAATATGGCCACACTACAACTTTAGCCCGATTGCTGCTGTTAATGGATCTCAGTCAACCAATCACTCTGTATAGTTACCAAAGTTGTATTTGTGTAGTTGGTGCCAAACAGTGGAATAGCCAACTGAGCAGACAATATCACTGCAGTTGTTGTTTGTATTTAAGGCATTTGAAGGATTTATGTTCTACATGTACAGCAACAGCTAACTGTTAGGAGGAGGTGTAAGCTTATTTACTAAACACATATATGAACAACGGATGTATTATACACATGTGGCCTTCCTCTTATATATTAAACCGTTTAATTGAATTTCATTCTATTCTGCCGTTCGAAGAGATTATTATATAAATCAGTCGTTGTTTTGTCTCCCCAGCACATCTATTGATACCTTTAATCAGCGTTGAAAATAATTGTAGTTTTAAGATGGTGATAACAGATGCGAAATAAAACATGTGACCACCAGAATTTTTCGTTTCTATAAATTACGTGTTCGATTTTCTTAACTGTTGGTGCGTGATTTACAGACGGAACGCTAGAATACATGGACACACAAGTAGTTACATTGGTAGAGTAGAGTATTGAGTAGAGTACTGATTCAAAATTCTTAAGAACAGACAAAGTCTAAGTAAACTCACAATTCACATCAAACTTTGTCAAAAGACTTCATACACCCTTAAGAAGGCGTAATGGGTATCCAAAATTTGTATTCAAACAAATTTAAAATTCTTACTCGCTATAAGGTAAGTTGGAGAAATAAAAGGCTGCGATGGTGTTTTTTACGTTTTTGTGCCTGTAATTATATTTGTCTTTTTCCAATTGAGAGTAATTTTTCATCAGCATCGCCATAACCACCGTAATTACGGTATATCGCAACAAAACATCGAACTACCAAATAATTCACATCAAAGTATTGCTACTGGTTGTTGTTTTAACCGACACTACCATTTATATCTTCTACTCTCTTTCCATTCTTACCTTTTTTGTTGTTGCTTAAAAACGAAAAATAGCTTTCTAGTTAAACATTTTTCAAAAGCCTTAAAGTGTCGTTATTAAGATAAATTGCATTTCTCGATTGGTGAAGTGATGAGGTTGATGGCGTGGTTGGTGGAAATGCGGCAAAAAAGTGCTCATAGACGACAGCATGTAAGATCAGTCGTCTAGCACACATAATTTCGTTTCATTTTTTTTTTTTTTTATTCGAACGATATCACAACACCTTCGCTTTGTGACCATTTATCTTTTCCTTTGTGATCGCTTGTAGTTTTTCTAATGCTTGTTGCGCAAAGGGACACAATTTTTGTAAAAACAACAAAAACAACAAAAATAAAACATTCATTGCAATTGCTGCCGTTAGGTTTCTAATAATATCGTTGATCAATCGCATCATGAGATTTCTCCTATATTTCCCTAGGTGTTCATGTTTGTTGTATCCATTCCTTTTTCGCTGCATTTTCTTAATTTTTTGTTTTTGTTTTTTTCCGTTTGTAGTACTTAATGTTGCTGTTGTTGTTATTATTGTTGCAGCTAAGTGCCTTTTGGGCTAGCAATTAACGAAACGATCTGTGAAAATATTTCATTACTAAAGTGTTGATCGATCTACTTTGATTTTATTTATGACCCATTCCATGAAGCCACCAAGTCATGGCGTTTATATTGTGGCATATAGACAGTTTGAAAAATTCGTGATTATTAGTTTTAAGCGAATTTATTAAATGCTCTATAAGAAAAGAGGAAGACTTAACCTAACATATTAGAGAGGAGACAAAAAGAAATATTTTTTATTAAGTTTATTAAAGACTGAGTATCATTAACTACTACTTAAAAGGATAAAAATATCTAAAGAAAACCCGGGGATTTATAGATCATAACTGGAGAACCGCATTGGCTGAATACAACGTCCAATCGAAGCGAAGATACATTCGCTTCGCCTTTAGTTTGGAAATGCTACGACCTTAAATTTCAAATATTTCAAGAAAGGAGAAAGTCAAATGGAACAAGTTCAAAACAAACCACAAGACTCTTGTGATGAATTAATTTTAATCGCTGAATCTAAAGTTTTCTTCTCATTGCTTAAAAAGCTAAGTGCTCAAGCTCCAATCAAGCAGAAATGCTGTTAGTGGTTGTATAAAATAAATAAATCTTTGACGCATTATTGTGTTGCTATTAACAATTGAACTAAATTGGCAATGATTGCAAACGAATAAGTATTATGAAAAATTATGTAATGTGACTTTAATCTTTTATCATGTTGTTGAGTCCGTTAACCAAATAAGGAGGGAATGATCTTTATTTCTTATTGATGCTATGAAGCCCAATATTTATAGGTGATGAAGAGTCCTTCTTATAAGAGTCTACAAGCCTTCTTAGTTAGTGGATAATGTGACTTATAATGTGAAGAATGATTAGATGAAGAAAGTGAAGTATTTACACATAAATTTACCAAGAGGTACTGGGATCTGAAAATATCTATTGAGCGTGCTTTAACTCTCAGCCTTGAAAGGATTTTATCAATATCTTGGTCTCCGAGCATTCAATCGTGAATATTCCAACAACTTGTACTTGATGTTGCAGATAGTTGCGTATTAACATAAAATGTGGTGGAACGTTTTAAGCGTCTCTTCCTTAAAAGTTGTATAAGTACGAATTATAAACAAACAAATTATGTATAAATTCCTCAACAAAACTTTTATAGTTTTTAATTATTTATTAATTGGAGAATTCTAGCCCCCGGCTCCAATCACTTCACAATTCAGTTCACTTAAGGTTTGCACACATCGTACACACCTGAGGGTCCCATGGATTTTAAACAACAACACAGTTTATCGCAGTGCAACGAATTCATTTCACATCAATCACGTTTTCATTTTTATGTCAATGAAGTTGATTAATTTTTAATTTATTGCTTTTTTTGGCTCATTTGCATTATTTTCTAGATTTCCAGTTGTTGGTAATTTCATTCAATTCATTTTTGTTTTTTCGTCGTTTGCAGTTATTTACTGTTTTGTTAGCATCAAAAAAAGTCATGTTTTCATTGTCATCGTTATCATCGTGGACATGAGAGCAAGCATGAAAATTAAGAAGAAGAAACAAATTGAAGAAAAAGGAGAAAAATCAAGCAACTCATCATCAGCATCACCCACAAAATTGTTAATGATTAACAGTAATACAAAAAGAAAAAACACAAAAACAAAAACAAAAAATCTCAATATTACCATTACTACCGCCATCACCATTGCAACCATCATTAAACTCATCATCCTCAACATGAACTTCATTATCGGTATTAGAAGCATTACCACCACCACCACCATCATCACCATCACCGCCAAGTTCGCTTACCAAGATATTGTAAAACACAAATGAATGAGAGAGCTCTGGTTCGAAAATTGTTTACGGGCTGCCTTCTGCACTTGAAACGTGGGAATCAGAACAAATCGTGCCAAAACTATTTAGCTCTCCTAAATGAATAAAAAATATATTGTACGTACATATATTGAAACCCACACAACCTACAACACAGTGATACCTTCTCCCTCTTTTTCTTCTTCTTCTCCTTATATGTTTCGTAGTTTTTTATTTCTATGTTAAAAATAATTTGATTCCTTTTTTGTGTTACTTGTTGTTATTGCTGCTGTTGCTGCTGCTGTTGTTGTTGTTGTTGTAATCTGAAAATAATTTTTCAAAATTGTTTCAAATGCTTTATTATAAACTGATACAGCATCTGTGGGCATATATATGTGTGTGTAAGTATGAATGCGGTTGATTGTATTAGTCCAGCTTCTTTATTGCTTAGTTTCACAAGCAATCGATCAAAATATTGTTCAAACGGTTGTATTTTTAACCTTACTCCAGTCTGCTCCTTTTGAATGCAACAAAAACAATAACAATAACAACAATTCTCCTTCTAATAGTTTAAAGTGTTGAGTTATGACTATTTCAACGCTTTCATTTATTCTTTTTTAATGAATGGCAAACGTAGCGTAATCGATATTCTTTTTCTTTTTTTTAAATTATTATTTTGAAAATATTGTGTTTAGTTTAGGCCAACTAAAAATCTCAATGGTTTCAAAATCATAATCATGATATTTGCATTGTGTGGTTGGGTTTATGTTTTTGTTTTTGTTGTTGTCTTTGTTCGCCATCATATTATTGTCATCATCAATTTAGAGAAAATGAAAATCAACAGCACAGCCACACTAACAGTCACCATCAACGTTTTGCTTATATTTTGGCCTTCATGTTTGGCCATAGCCATCACGAAGCACGCTTAATGGTTTGGTAGTGGTAGTTGTTGTTATTGTTGTTGCTTGAAAATAACTTTAAAAAAGTCATTAAATATTTAATTGGCACAACAGCCACCAACTATCATCATAACAATAAAACAAAAACAACAACAACAACAAAATTATCCATAACAAAGCCAATCAGTATGAGAAATACAAGAGCAACAACAACTACAACATGTGTACAATATATAAATTTATGATAGAGGAGAAGAGTTCCCAGCCATTAAGCTAATAAATGCTAACCTTGCACGTATTGAAGTGAACATGAAAGTGTTGTCGCTCTAACATGGCTCTTCTTCTTCCTCTTCTTCTTCTTCATCTTTTTCTAGTTCCGATTATATTCCTACCCTACACCTCTCCACGTTGTCTACAGACAATATTTAATAATATCACTTAACTCTAAGGTGATGTTAAATGTACGAGAGGTATAAATATTACATTACATGCAATTGACTTGATTTACTTACTACGCTAACTGCACACAAACACACACATACTGGTATAGTCTATAACTAAATCGCCCAGACCATGAGTGCGAGTAAATTAAATTGTAAGACTTGCCGCAAACACAGAGTGTGTGTGTTACGGAACCACAAACATTATTATCTATAGCATGAGTAGCAATAGTCATTGCGCGTTGTTGATACCATACGATATCATAAATTTGCCGTTTACTCTCGATAGAGTTGTTGTGGAGCAAAAAACAAACACACTCACATGTAGGTGAGAATGTTTCGTAGAACGAATCGGGCGAGTTGAACAAGTGGTGGGGGTATGTGTTCAGGCATGCATGAGAGGTGGCAAATCAAGTGAAAATTGATATTTATGCATGCCGCCATGCAACTCTACACACACACGACCAGCAGTAGTAGTGCAGTTAATGGCGGCTGCTTACACTCAAACCAATACGAGGCTAGACTCTGATGTTACGATTTTCTCAGGCACTCCAAGCGGCACTGTGTTGTTTTTGTACTCAATAAATGTATGCATGTGCTTCTTATAACAACCAGGCCCCCCCTCTTTCGGTTCCGTTGATTTAACTACCAGAGCGACACTTTAGATGCTTTCCTTTTATCCAGACACCAACCAGCAATTTATAGCAGACGTTATTGTGTGTTTACTTAAATTGAAATTGATTTAGAGCACTTATCGTAGACATACTGATGCGCACACACACACTCTAATTGTGTGATAGGCAGTTAGTGTGTTAACAATTCAAATCGTTGTTGCTAGTGGCTAATTACCACTTTACATTAAACATTACTTGAACGTTAAACACACACATCTATACAATACATACAGACGGACAGTCTGTTTAGGTATAAACATGCAGACATAGCTTAATGTCAAAGTGAACATAGACAGCCAACTCAAGTTGAAACTAATTGCCCATGCGCATCATTTTGTTGGTGAGTGGCAACTATTTAAACGTTGATTTACTAAAATTACAACGGTTAAGTGATAATTGAGTAAAAATTATTTCTTTTTTTATCATTTAACTCAGTCTTGGTAGGAATTTTTCATATGCTCGAATAAGAAAAAAAAAGGTAAAAACAAGTAAGAAAACCTAATTTAGCTTAGGAGAAATATTAAATACCCTCCAAATCCACAACGGTGGGCGTGGCATATATATTGCGCATATCTATATATATAATAATGTATGTATTAAGTATCAGCTTGTAAGTCTAGTTTTATGGTATTAAGTGGTTTTTTGTAAAAGGTAGGCGTGTCTGTTATCCGACCAAATTCCTGGTACCCTCTACATCTATTTTCGAACAGTGGGGGTGGTAGGTAACATATTAGGCGCTCTAATAGTACTAAGGTTCGAAAATTCAGCGCTTAATAAGTTTTTTGTGGGCGTGTCTGTCATACTAACACGCGTGCAACAGCAATCAATTAAAATAAAATTCTGGGCAGGGCTTTTAATCAAAGATTAAATTAATTAATTATAAACAACTACAACAGCAACAACAACCACAAAAAATATATCATATCTGAATTTTCGCGACTGTAACAATTTCAATGCAAACAATACAGATAGATACAGATTTTGGCGTGCGAAGCTACTTTTTACGCAATCCCAGTAACGAACTTAATATTCCTCTACATTGTGTGGAGGGTATAAAAGTAAAATAACTTTGCAATAAAAAATGTCAAAATGTTATAAAATAAAGTTTCACAAATAAGGAACGTCGACCAGTAGACGAAAACAACCGCAATTTTGAATTTATAAAAAAAAAAAATTGATTAAAAGTTTCCTTTTTCTTAAAGAATTAATAAATTAATACAATATTATCTGTGTAGTTATTTGAAGCTAAATTTATTTTCTATTCTAACCTATTGTTACAAAATGTTTTCCAAAATCGAATTTGGAACAAAACAAAACTAAACAAAACAAGTGAGAAAAATCAACATTATTATTATTATTATTGTTATTATGAGTAAGGTACACGAGCAGCACGATGTTGACATCAATATAACAATTATTTGCCTCAGTTCGCAATCAACAGGTATTAGCAGGTGTACACCACACAATCTGCCGTTAAAGGAGAATGCTCCTCCCCACCACCGCCACCAGAATGAAACTGGCACCTAACTATTGTTTGTTTGTATTGTGTATTGTGTGTACGTGTAGGCAACAACTGACCCAAACCAGTACACAATGTAAACTCTGCGGAGTATATAAAATCAGCATATAAGAGAAGGAAAGCACAAAGGTCGTGTATGTGGTGCGTATGGGAATAGCGTTGGCAGGTGGCAGGTGGCAAGTGGCAAGTGGCAGGCGAAAAGTTATGATGAGGCGAAGGAGAGAAGGAACGACTGCACAACTGAACGCTTACTATAATAAAGGCTACAGGTTTACGACTCTGCCGAATGGGCGACTCGGTGCATAAGCATTGCATTTGTGCGATCAATTGATTGCTTACTTGGTAAAGTAACGGTCTTTGTTTGCTTGTACATTCGTATTATATTTTTCGAGCCTCATCTTCATCTGCATTTTTTTTTTCTGGCACATATAAACATAATCACCCGTACAAACGTTGTGCATAACATTCCAAATACGTTTACACCACGACATGACCAGTACAGTACGGGTACGGTACGAGTTTGCTGAAGCTGATTCTATTGCTTGCGATGATAATGATGATGATGATGCCACACCACACTTGCGCATGGAAAATAATGCCACGTATCTTTCATGTCATATGGTGCAGGTTGTTTGCTATATTTATTGTTGTTGTTGTTATTTTATATACCCGTCGTCCGTACCCCTACTGGCGTAGAGTGCTTTTGGGTAGTACATTCACACACCAGCAATACTTTTGTGTGACCGGCCCATTATAGTGGTTACACATGGTTCAAACTTAATAGTACATGAAATAGACGCACACACTCACAAATAGATTTGTTGTTGTGGCAAATATCATCAGTATTGAACACATACAAGCATTTTTGTGTGAATGGCGTGGTCGTCGTCGACTGACTTTTCTTATTGTTGTTTGTATTGTTGGTTAGCCAATACGTATTGCCACATAATAGGCTGAATTTTTGGTAAAAACTAAAACCGCTTAAAAAACAACACAACAACAATAATAAAAATAACACAACAGCTAGTCATTTGAAGAAACCTGGTGCAAGATATTGTTAGGAAAAGTATGTAAAATATGGCAAAATTTTGGGTACCCTTTACAACTAGGCGTTGAGAAAGTGCGTGGTATGCATACAATGGTACGAATTGAATTTTATCTCGCAGATCGAATTTGGCAACACAATGAGTTTTAAATGAATTTTACACGACTCCGCCCATTCCATTGATAAGGTCCGATAGCTGTCTGTATAAGATCACGGGGGAAAAGATAAGTTTGTTGCACTGTTCAAAACTCCTCACATATTCTCCACCAGCATCAAAATATCAGTCGATCTAATCCGTCTCGAGTGTCCGTTTGACAAAAATCTTACAAAATAAAAAAACAAAATTGGAATTTTTATTAGAATTACTCCATCCAAATGTGTTCTCATCGACAGGGTTCTCTAGCATATATGTCCAAATAAAAAACTCTAGTGGTCGTTAGGGGCGCACTTGTATTCAATATGTACCACACCCACAGTATACAACCACCACTTATAAATCTGAAGGGTGGGCAGGATTTGGCCTAAACCAAATGTGCTTTTTTTTCATTTCTTTAATAACATTTCAGATAAAGTTTCAAACATGTTCGAAGCATACAATTATTTCATATGCGCTAACGCTTTAAGGTAACGGTTTTAAGTGTTCGTGGTCTCTATTTTGATAGCTTGGTAATATAAAATTGTTTTCCTTTTTTTGTTTGCTCGCAACAAAAATTAAATAAATTTTTTCATAGCAATCTTAGCTATAATTGCGTTATTTTCTGGGAGTAAGCAATTAAAATTTCTCCTAATAACAATAATTCAAAATATTTCATCGATCGAAACGCTTTGACATTGCTCTTTAAATAACCTGGCTTTACTTGCACAAGTATGTGACATTTATTAAATAGATTATAAACAACTTAGTTCCACGGCAATACAGCTACAGTTTGTTTACAAGACTTGTGTATTTTATTTTAACTTAATTGATTGATTGTTATTTTGTACAATATTAAAATCGTTAAGGCAATTAGCACCCACTTATCTAAAAAACTGTTGATGTAGCGATCAAATCATAATGATTAAAGCTGAAGGCTGAAGGCATTTCAATATCTCAAACTTTACTACCATGAGAAAGCCAACAGTAGATAAACACTCCGTGTGGGACATTCATATCTAAATCGTTTCAGTTTTTAATGCTGATCAAGAATAATGCTTTGTAGGGTATCTGACGCCTCCTTCTGTACGTAGTACATAGTTCGTATCCCCCCCTCTTATGTGGAGGGTATAAAAACATTGATGGAACTACTTTTTCGAAGCAAATTCTTCATTATCTCTTAATTTGTATTTTGTCTGTCTTTATATAAATCCAATCCATCAAAATTATACAAGTAGTTCAAGGCGTGTATTAATTTTTTGTATCGAAATATTTCATTTACGAAATATTTTTCTTTTTTAATTTTGACTTAGACCACTTTCATAATATATTTATTTAAAAAAAAAGTCGTTTTTATCTTTATATGGACATGATACTCCTCAGTCAATGTAAGATAAGATCAATCTCTGGTAAGATTTTTGCCAAAGACTTCTTTATGCGTAACAATGCACAGCAGTTTTAATCTCTGTTAAACAATCTAACAACAGCCTAAAAGTATTCTATGAATATGAAATGTTTTTGATGTGTGTTAACAGTTTATCATCGTTAAATACTCGTGTAGTTATGATCAAACTCTGTTAAGTGAGTTAAGTTGGCTGTTGATGAAAATACAATAATTAGTTACAATATTATTATTGTTGTTGTTATTGTTATTTAAATGTATTAACATTCAGGGGGTTTTTTAAAAGTCACTTATTTGGCAGCGTAATGACTTGCTTTGAATTGTTTTGATTAGAAAATCAGGTCCTTAACAAATTTATGAAATTCTTGTGCAGTTTTAAACATAATGTTTGTATTGTAGTTAAGATTTTCATAAATTATTTTTATTGTATTTTTTTTAGAACTATTTGTTGTTGTTTATGATGTTGTCTTATATGCTGGGTAGAAGAAAACATTTTAATTTGTCAGTTTCTCTAACAGAAAGTATTTCATACGTTCAGTGATTAAATGTATAGGAATATAAGCAATAACAACAACAATAACAACAACTACTACTATTGGAAATGTGTTTTTTTTTTTTTTTTGTATAATAAATCTAACACAATATTTGTTAAATATGTTGACTACACCTGTCAATAGCAATTGTTGCAAATTGCTCATCTAATGACAAAGACACTGACAACGAAACGAAACAAAATACAAACACAGGAAGAAAAATGCGATTCTATGTATAAGCTGCTGACAGATGAATTACAAACAGCACCAGCAACAACAATAACAACAACAGTGAATAGGAATACACAATGATAAAATGTCCATGGCTTTGGAAATCAATGTGAGACATGTTTGAAATGAAAACAACAAAAAAAAAAAAAAAACAACTGTAACGGGATTTTTATGCTCTCTCTACCTTACTCGACTTGTTACATGGTACGATATGTTATGGGTAACGTTGCTATATATTCCAATAATATTATGCTTTGTTTTGTAGATTGAAAAAAAATTAATAATTGAATCACTTACACTCCGTATTATTTTTTTATTGATATTCTACAAGCAATGTCCGCATAATATCACTTTCATATCATGAATGTTTTATGTATTATTTATTACGACAGCTGTAACATGTCTGATCATCATTTGTGTTCGATTTTTGTTTATATGAAAGTTTCTAGTGACTCGCACACTTACACAGATGTAAGTGCGTGTTATTACTGAATTAAAGCATTCCATCCATACAAGAGACATTTATTAAGCTGTAGGAAGGATTGAGTTTGAACACATTGCCAACACAATGTGTCAAGAACTGAAATTCATAAATTTAATAATAATGCCAAAGATATAATCGATTATCTCTAAGAGAAACTCAGAAGCGGTGCAGAGCACAATTTTTACAAAAAGTTTTTTTGTATATAGAATCTCTATAAATATCACAATTTGAATGATCACTTTAGGAAATGTTGGATCGCATTTGGTTTTATTATTTAGTTTTTTTTTTTTATTTTTTAGTCAAAATCTTACATATATGTATACAAATCATAGGCGTGACACACGTCTAATTACGCCTTCTAATAGTATATTTAAAATATATTTTGTTTCGAATTGTGTCCTTAAAAAGATTTTTTGTAAAGTATGAACGTATCTATTATGCAACTGCTCCAATTTTTTTGCACATAAGAGATTAAGTTAACTATGCTTTAGTATTTTATGATATGATATTTGTATCAACTTTATAGCTTTGATTTTGTGAAAGTGAGCGATTTTTAAGAATTGTGGGCGTAGCACATTAAAAAGGAACTCGTGCGCTTAAACTAGTAAAGTTTATACAAACTTTCATGTTAATACAATTGAGTATTCCAATAATAGAATTACAGAATTATACGCGAGAGATAGACATTTTTAGATGTCTATTCAAATCTTTTTAAATATAAAGACGTCCTGACATTCTTCATTGATTTGATTTATTGTAAAACGTTGAGATTTTCGAGAGAAATATTTATTTATATATATTTATAATTGTTTTTTCTTTTTTTTCAATTTAAAACAATTTACAGCTGATGTCCAAATTAACAATTTTTGTCACCCGCTATCATCAATGAATAAGCGAACATTACAAATTTGGTGAATGATGGGAAAATAGCGAAAAAAAAAAAACAAATCAACAACAATAGTAACAACAGCATATAATCAAAGCAAAGCTGAACATAAAAGGTAGACAAAAATAAGTGAATACACACATGCATACATAGTTCAACAAGAAAGACTGAAGCAAGAAACTTGTCTTCTCAAAAAAAAAAAAAAAAAAAATACTAAACAAAACAAAACAAAACAAACATATGCAAAAATTATTACTATTTACATAAACATATATTTACATAAGTAAGCACACACACACCGATACAAAAGCCTAAAGGCAAAAACTATTTTGTTTATGCTTCTTCAAATTACTGTAAAATCATCTTGTCTGCGCTTGACATGATTGAATTGCCAATGTGGACCGTGGCAGACAGGCGTACAAGCCAACCAACTAAACACCATTCAAGCAAAGCTAGCAAGCAAGCAACAAGCCATCAAGCAAGCAAGCAAGTAAGCAATCAAAAAGTCAACGACAGGGAAAATTGCAAAATAGTTTTAGTGTCAACTGGAGTGGCAACTCAAATTAGTGGCCATAAATCAATAGCAGTTAGCAGAAGAAGAAGCTCCAACATTTTATCCAGAAATTGACAGTAAAATGTTGCTGCGGAATTGTGATTGAAGTTCTTTACAAAAGCGAAAGAAAAAACATTTTAATAATAATCATGATGCATGATTATTAGGAAAAGAAAAGTGTAGAAGCTAGGAGGGAAATTTATTTTGGTTGGCAAACCAAACCTTAACATTACCTCTGAATCTTTTTATATGACTGCTTCTCTAGTAAAGATGGGTGTTAGGTTTTCAAGCATAATCGATATCTATATTTGTCCGACAAAACCTTTGGAGCAGCTAGCACTTACAAAATTTTTGGTCTAACCTATGCGTTATATGTTAAGACATGTAGTTGAGGCTAAGCTTTACCACCAAAAATTGGGTTTTTTTGTTGATGTTGCTGCATTTTTTATTATTATTACTATTTTTTATTTATTCATATATATTTATTTTATTTTTATATTGTAATTTTTTATTGTTTTGTTTATTAAACTTAATATCATTAGGAATATTTTACATTTATTATCACATGAATTTTTCATATTATTATTATACTTGTAATTTGTCACGTACTAGTTATTATTACAAATTGTAAATAACTATGTGACGTAAAGAAACAAAATAAAACGCCCGCTTAATATTTTCTTCCATCCCCCCTAGTAATGTGTTTGTTATAGAGGATGCAACTACTAGAAGATGGCCTCAGAGGCTATAAACTATAAAATATTACTGATCAGCATCAATCTCCATAAACCTATTTATAAGGGACAACAATTTATTTGAATACTACCACACATATTTATAATTAGCCTATTTATCGATGTTTCAAAAATGGGCGTGGTTCGAAAATCTTTGACGCCCACATATTATAAAAACTTTCTTTGGTGCAGAATCCTATTCCTTAGTTGAAACCTAATATAGAGTTAATAATGCCACGCCCGCTGTGAATTGAAATCCTGTAGGTGGTGGATAGAACATTTCAAAATCTCCGATTAACATTTGTAGTGGTATTGTATTTATGGTGTATCATAAAATAAAATAAAAAAATTAACTAAAGATTATTATTCCGTTGTAAATGGTTCGGCGCATATATTGCTTATAAGAAGTCATTTTACAACTGTACTAAAACTGGACAATTAAACAAAATAATAATAATAATAATAATAATAATAATAATATTAACAACAACGACAATAAAACTCTCCCATAGACTACGTGCCCTTTTGGTTTTCTAAACATTTTAATCGATTTATGTCAGCTCAGCATGAATTATTGTAGAAAGAAGATCATTGGTTGGTAAACATGCAATAAAAAGAAAACTAAGGAATATACGCAGCTACGTGTATATATGAAAGTTTATCATCTCACCTGTGTGCACATGTGTTAGCTGGATAGCACACCCCCACATGTGCGCACACATGGTGTAAGCTTCAAGTATGATATTTTTTTTTAATGTTTACGGCAATAACTTGACTTATAGTTGACCACAATATTTAAAATCGACTTTGCTATTCTTCTTCTTCATCTTTATTATCATCCTGCATATAAGAACATATATTATGATGCGCTTATGTGTGTGTTTGGTGTGTGGAGAGACTTGTACTAGAGGCAGATATATGAGTTGAATATTATTAAGGTGAAAAGGCCAGCGTTTATATATATATATAGTTTTTTTAAAATATTTCTTTACCTAATGCATTATTCCTCAAGTCTGAGTTTACACTGCACAAAAAATATTGCAACATAGTAGACAATTTTCAAACTTCTATGTGAATAAATGTTTGAAAATGTATTCGACCATCAAATATAAGCACGAGATATTTTAATTAAACCACCGTCATAATATAATATGTAACATCACACCATGCTTAGTACGTTTATATAATAAAAATCCGTTTTTTTTTTAGTGTAACCCATGTATTCTGGACATACTGCACCGTGTTCAATATTTGCACTATAAACTTTTGAACTTGTTCTTCTTTGGTTCATTTGTGTTGTTGTTGTTGTTGTTGTTGTAAGACAGGTTCAATAGAACATGTTGGTCTTTTTCTTTTTTGTTTTTTGTTATTTTTAAGATTTAATGCTTTATGCATTAATATCTCTCTAAAGAATACTCCTTCTAAGTGCGCCGTGCGCTATGAGAATTCATCTAAACGATGTGGTGGTGTGGTGGGTGTTTTATACTCAAATGTTTTTAATTAAATAATTTTTCCTACAATTTCACTCACCTAACTGTACGAAGCGAATGAAATGAAAAATTAAATTAAATAAATCAGAAAGTGGTGAATTATGGGTATAAATAATGTAACTGTACAACGACATATTACGTAATTTAGAAACAATTAAAAAAAGTTTAATTTGAGAAGTAATAAATAAAAAAATTATTTTAGTTTAGAGAGACTCTTGGAATCTTAAATGCCATTCACATTTTCACATTTACTCACATAATGAAAATGTGGGCGAGGCAGATACCTTTAAGAGTTATTGTATCAATTATAAACTTTCAAGCCGGATTTCATGTTAAATAAAATTTTTTGTAAATTTTGGTTGGAAATAGGCGTGTCTGGTATTCGATCCTGGCTAAATTCGATGATTGAGGTAATTATAAATATTTTAACCAATTTTCAACTTTATAGCTGAACGTTTAGGGCAAATAAATAAATTTTTATTCGTTGAGGGCGTGGCTATTTACCAATTTTAACTAAATTTATTTACCAAAACCACCTAAATATTTCAAAGTGTATGATCGCAAACATTACAACAGCAGACAGACGCATGGACATAAATATCGTTTCAGACTTTCATCACAATAAAGAATATATTAATTTTGTAAAAACTCTGACGCGTATTTATGGGCGTTTCAAACTGAATGACCAACTAAGGATATCCGCCTTCTTATGTGGATGGTTTAAAAATATAACTGTAAAGCTACAATAAATATTTTGTAATTTTTAAAACAATTAAAAAAAAACCTTGTCTTACCGGAGATTAAATCTAAAAAACATTTCAAAATCGATGTACAGGCAAAAATTTGTGTTGGTAAATGTTTTTTTCTTTTTTTTTCAACTATTGTATTATTTTTTGACTGCTTCGTTGAAGCTGTAACAATACTAACCCCACATGCAGGACACAGTTCTTTATGCCCGAAAGAAATTGCTTACATATAAAATGTATATAAAATACATGGTCAGAGTGTAAATTGATATCATGAAATAAATTCCGTATCGTAAGGTGCCGTCCTAACGATTACCTTACGTCCATGCCAATCTAAGAAAATCATGATGGGATGCGAACATTATTGGTTTTGGTTTCAGTTTCGGTTGTTCCTCTACATTGTCGTGTTTTCATGGTGTGTTTCATTTCTGTTGTTTTTGTTTTTCATTTTATTGCATTTATTTCTCTGTATCTTATTGGTTGTGTTGCATTGTTTTCTTGAATTATAAGAAGCTTAGCTACAGCTACAGCTTACAACCGAATTGTCATCTCAAAAGAGTAGCAACGATGTTGTTATTATTATTATTATTACAGCATGTTGCTCGCACTTGATTATCCAGGTCGTGCATTTAATGATTCTGAATGCTTCTTGATGCCTGCAAAAAGAAAAAATTTGATAAAAATAAAAAACTGGTGTTTTCTTCACTTTTACTGTGAAATGTATGAATTGTAGTAAACGTTTTACTAAATATATAAAATTACAATCAATGAAACATCACGCCCTCAACAAAGTTGGACTTTAAAAGGGAATATTTTATGAAACTTTATTTTGCATATTATGCATCAAGTATAAAAGACGTAAAATTTAAAATTCACACTCATACTCTTTAAAAGGTTTTGGTGCTGCATTCAGTATAATTCTGAGCCTAAGCCAAGCTTGTCTAGCTAGTGGTTTGTCTGTAACCAAATAAAGTTATACACCTCAAAAGTTAATTTTCGAACAACTGTCCATGTTCCATAAAAAACACCATCAATGCAATATGTGTTTGTTTGTGTGTGTGTTTGTTGTCACCCCCTTGTGTAACGCAATTAATCATTTCAATTTAAATTTGTTGTATAGCTGCTTATATGTAGAGGTGTCCACAAACAAACACACACACACAACGTACTCGTACATATGTTTGTAAATGTTGTAAACAAATTAAAAATTCATTTAGTTGATCTGGCCCATAACTCATGTCAACATATAGTTCAACAGAGCAACATTGCTGTCACAACTTTTCAACTTGTGTTGTGTGTTGTGTGTTGTTACTTGATGTTGTTTTTATTGTTATGGTTGTATCTCTGGTTGTTTGTTTGTTTGGTTCGTTGTTGCTACATATTGTCAACAGGCAGAAATGATGATTGTAGTCTGTGATTGTGGCCTTCCTTCATCAATAACAAATGAAGGAGCATGTAGTGCATGTACACAGCTTATACAAGGCGCGGACACTGTTGCCAACGTAACGTTTAGTGTGTTGTGCTGTATGTTTGTGCATGTGTGTGCGTACTGTCTGCCAAATATAATTTATGCCAGAGCTCAGCACAGTAGTAACCCTGTCGTGTGGTAATTTACGCTTTATGCCAACACAAACACATACAAACAAATGCATACATACTTATAAGTATTATCAGACTGGGTGCATAAAGAAGGGCCGAGGACTGTAAATTGTGTCTTTTTGTTTCCATCACGTATTTTGTTGTAATGTTTCACATTGTATATATGTATAGGAGATAACAACAACAGCAACAATACAAAAAACTAACAACAACAACAACCGATTGGCGAAGAAGAAGAATACGAACATCAGATAAAAAAATGCAATCGAAACTTTTAACAAGTGTGTGTGCCTAAGGTGTGTTATTTGTCTGTCAGAGAGTGTGTGTGTGTGTGTGTGTGTGTGTGTGTGCGAAAAAGGGCAAAACTGGCATATGAGAATAAGAGTAAAACATCTTAAAAAGTGTTCAACTTTAACGCAGCGGGTGTACATAAATTATTATCGACAACAACAAAAACAACAACAATAGTGAGAGACAGATAGTCAGTCAGTTCATCAGTTAAGGAAAATCATATTCTTACTATTCGTACTTAACTAAAAACAAGTGAACATATTATAAGCGATTCTACCCGATCATTATATACTTTACACTACTTAAGGTTACACAATTTATGATACAATTTATTTAGTGGTATCACGCGAAATACGAGTCATTGTCAATAAAAAAACACTTTGCAAAATTTGGATCATTTTTTGAACCGAAGACTCTCTATAACCTCAATTTACCTCTTACCTTATGCGGTGTAGGGTAAAAATATCTATTTTCAGGAAACTTTTAACAAAAAGTGCCAGAAGCTTATGTTCTTTAAAAATAAAACAAATTATCGTTCTGGTTTACAAAGAACCATTTCAAGCACAATATTAAACATACTTTCCAATATTGTAGTTGTTGCAGTAATATTTGTAATTCCCCAGTGGTTACCAGGTGTATAATGGCACTTGTTACGTATGGTCTCTACCCGTACAACATACAACCACACAAACTATGGCACAAACAATTTGGCTTTATATTTAACAGGTATTGTCAACAATTTCAGATCACAATTATGTGCACACACATGTATAGTTATACCCAGATTTATATGAAACTGTTTATGTTGATAGGGCCCCGCCCTGAAACGGAGTACCGGCATAGGTGCTTCGTCCAAGGATATACGGGGCAAAAGTAGTATGCTCATGATCCAATTATAAATAGATACCATGGACAAGATCCAGGTATCAAAACAAAAATCGTAGCAAATAAAATTCAAACGGGACACCAGCCCGTGGGTAATAGGCTACCTGAATCTGGGAGACCTCTAGGGGTCGACAGTCCTACCAAAGACTAAGTTTGGTACCGCGGGGTACTGGAGCCCCAAGAACTAAGGTTCTTGCCAGTACGTACTTTTGGGTAGGCCCCCTTGTGGGAGCATCGCGGGGGCTGTAAAATCGCTGGTAGTGCATGGTTTAAAACCCTGGTCACCAAGGGGTGAACTCTACATAGCCTATGATGTAAGTTCTAAAGTTGGGACCTCCTTCGGGGGGGGGCGCCCAGGGACGCTCAATTCCCTTATAAACGTCCACTCTATGTCTCAACGATGGGTATTGGACGATAAACACACAACATACATGTTTATGTTGATAATAACGAGGATACGATATGAAACCATTGTCTCTGTTAACAAGTCTGTTGCATTTGCAAATGTTCCCTCACTCTGTGTGTATGTGAGTGTTGCATGTTCATGTTCAATTATAATGATGATGACAATGATCACGATAGTAACATGATAAATGACATTGTAGTAGTAGGCAAGACATTTATGTTTCATAGTAATAATTGTTATAAGCGTTTATACATTCAAATATGCATGTGCTTGCATGTCTTGGGGAATACACTTTCAAATTTTCTTAGGTGTAGGTGTTTCTTCAGCAAGTGTTAAATACTAAATACAAAAAGTCCATTAATTAAAAGAAGTTTTCATATATTTATCATTTAAATTAGTATAAAACACAATTGCAGCCAACAACATTATTTAGGCCTAGTATGAACACATTTTTAAAGATGCCACTTTTTCGAAAAGTGTTTAACTTTGCAGGAATTCTGTAAATCACTGCATGTAAACAAATCGTGGGAAATTTGTATTAAATTGACCACATACCCACATATAATATGTACCCAAACACTTAAGCTTGTAATGATTTCCTTTTCTCTTGTTTCTCCGCTTCTTTGCGCTGCTATTGACTTTCAGATATAATATTATTGTTAAACCTATAAAGCAATTGTGTTATTATTGCAAGGTATTGTGATATATTATATGTACGTGTGTACTTGCTTTTGTTTTTTGTGTACACATAATCTATACAAAATGTGGAGTCATAGATATTGTTGGCTCTCACACGCCCCCAACCAGCGACCTGCTTTTTTAGTTAAGCTCTTTTCGATATCTTGCGGTGGTGGTTTCAAAAACATTCACATTACAGCCTTCGAAGGATGTTCGTGTGTGCGCGTTTTTCTTTTTTGATTAGTGCATTACCAACTTAATAGAAACCGCAGGCTATACGAGAGTTAGTAACGTGTGTTTATGTGTGTGTGTGTGTGTGTGTGTGTACTCTTTGATATACATATATAAACAAAAACAAAAAACAAAATTAAGAGTATCTGCTGTGTCAGCTTGTTGGCCTTCGGTCACCTTCATTTAATTCACTCACCTACGATATTTCAGTCACACACTAAACCTGGCCATTCTCCATAAATGTACGTAGTTAAGTGAAGATATGTAGGAAGGCACACATATTTATGTATAACGTGCATGAGCATAAATTTACATGATCCCTAACAAATGCCAAAGATTCGAAATAAAATTTTAATATATTTTGTTGTTGTTGCTGTTGTTGTTCCTTTAAAGTTTATGCCTGTGAGTAAACGATTACAATATTTAACTAATTGTAACTGCTGTGTACATGAACTTTCACACACACACACACACACACACACACACACACTGCTTTGCCATGCAATGCAATAGAGTTCATGGCTAAGGTAAACAATAACAATAACAAATACAAATATATGAATGTGTGCACTGGTAAGTAACAGTAACCTGACCATTATGATTGACCTTTTCTTGGAGCCTTATAACCAAAAGCTGGCGCACATGCATACACTGCAGGCTGTACCAGAGAGATATCACCCAAGTAAATAAAACAAAGCAAAAAAACAAAACAAAAAACAAAAAAAAAAAACAATATCTGTTAAAAAAAACCGCCTATCGCCGCTGAAGATGCTCATTGTTGTTGTTATTGTTGCTGCTATATTAACTATTGGTGATGTTTTATAATAATGAAAAAAAAAAGAAGTCCCAAAAAGAAAGCCAGACACTTACCTTCATAACTACACCACATTCGCAACTGAATGCATTACCACCGATTGTTTCTTGTTTGGCTATCATTTAGAGACATGGACAAATATACGCACCAAACAACAAAGAACTTAACCAGAAGAAGAAAATGTTTGGTCCAGTTAAATTGTATCAGTGTAGATATTGTGTCTATATCTTTAGTTTATATGTGTGTAAACAACAAAAATGATCTTCATCGTCCTGTAACTCGTTTATTATTTTTTGGTACATGTATCATACGCTGAATTTTGGATCAGTGCAATGATGATGGGTACCATAGTTTAGGCGTAAGCCTAATATAGTTCTTTCTTACTTGTTTTTAATTAAGCTCTCGCCATGGGAAATATTATATTAAAAAGTATTTAGTAATGATAATAGAGTTAAATAATGATATGTATATAAATGTATAAGAAAAACTATCTTATTGTCTGTCTTCTTATGCTCATATGCTTCGTACACCATCCCTGTTACTTAATCCGATTAAATATTTCACACTCATTCTTATAATTTTGTTCTCTTTCTCCAGAAACTGTAAACACCATAATAAAAAGGCTTATAACCCATGAACGCAATTATGTTATGAATAAAATTTTAATAAAATTTAAAATTTTTTGATATTCAAAAATAGTTCGAACGCTATAAACTTAGGTAAGCAATGAAAGTTTGATCACATTGGAAATTTATATTAAAATAGTGAGGTGGTTGGTTCACCATTTCAATTGCATCTTCATAGTTGTATGTTACGTACATCCTTAAATGTTCAATTTTGCTGCATTAAAGTTTTTTTGTAAATTGAGGGTGGGTCTGTGATCCATTCGCCTTAAGCGTAAATGTCTATATTTTAATTAAGAAGCAGCCTAAGATATTTTTTTTACATCCAGAGGTTATCATATCATGATTTTTTCTAATTATGAAAACCATAACCAAATGTCCAATATGTGGTCTCTACGGTTTACTTCAACTTGCACATTACGCCAAGTTACCTATATTTCTTACCATAATATAGAGTTCATAGAAAAATCATTAAATGAAATCTTCTTAGACGAGGCCTAGTTTGCTATGATTTTTTATTTAGATCATAAGCTCGGTTTAGTTTCTTGGTTTTTTTGTCTTCTTCATTCCGCTCAATTAACATTCCCATATGAAATAATTTTTACAGCTCATTAAGTGAACTGTTAAGTGTGGTTGTAAATTTTAACAGATTATTTGAATAATAATCGCGACTTAAGTGCACGGACAGGTTTTTGAAAGGAAACCATTTAAATAGAAAATAGACATAAAGACTTAAAACAGTTGCTGACAGTTGCAGTGACAGTTGTTTAGTTGACCACACACCGCGTAACTGTAGCATCATCTAATAAAATAGAAGCTTATACGCACACGAATGTCATTCCATTCTTTAAAGCTATTTTAAGCTGCTTATAAGTGGCAATACATGCAAGGAATGCAAGGAATATGAGCATTTAATTGATCATTTAATGATAGATTTAGTCATGTTCTCAAAAGTTTTGCAACATCTTGAAAGAGTAGCTATTTTTACTTTTCTATAAAAGAAGTTAAGGTCAACAATTTTAATTGCAATAAAAAACATTCAGCATAACTATCATAACAATACAAAACCATTATGTTAAGTGATCAGAAAAAAGTGGGAAAATTTCATTTATATTCAAATTAAACAAGCAGTTATCAGCGATCATTGTCTGCTATTCGAGTGTACGCTCTGGTTTGGCATTAACCTCTTGAACTTAAACAGGCGCCTTTTGTTATGTTTGTTTGTTGATGATCGTTAGTTTGTTTGTTTGATTGTTTTCTTAAAAATTCTTTTTTTCCTTTCGTTTTTTTCTTGTAAGATTTCAATAAACAAAAGGCAAGTGGTCAGAAAAATGTATTCAACAAAATATTTTTGGCTACTCCAGCAGCAGCACCAGTAACAACATTGCAAATGGAAGCAACAACATTCACAACTAACCAACTCTCCATCACTTAGCTTTAATACGGTTTAAAGGCATTTGAATATATTTGAATGTTTCACACAACAGAAAAACACAAAGGATTCGAACTGAACTCCACATGAACCTAACACTCCAAAAAAAAATGTTTTCTTGTTATAGGTAATGTTTTTGCGTCTGTCCGTTCATGCAAGAAACAACTCCATTCCATTTGATACCATTGTTGTTAACAACTAGTACGACTACGAGTATTCGCATTCGATGGCATTTGAAACAATTGTACTATAATCGCATTTTGTTATTTTTTCCATCTTTATTTAGTTATTGGTTGTTTACAGATTAGGAGTAAGGGCTATATAACGATAAACAGAACATATAATAATTGCTCTGCTAATGTTACTACATTCGGGCGTACACCTCCGAATAAGCAAAAAAGTGCTTATTGAGGGATTGTGGATCGCTTCGATGGAAATGGTTATATCATCTCAGCCACTATCTAAAAACTTAATAGAATCCTTAAAATTGCCAACATCGAAGAGTATATATTATACTTAGGCGGATAATATGAAGACGAAAAAAAGAAAACAACAACATTTCTATTAAAATAATATTTTCCCCTAATCATTTAGCCACAAAATCTAATGTTAAGTATACACCTTGCAAGTGTTTTTAGTTAAATTTTTGTTTGTTTTTGTTGTAATTTTTTTGTTCTCAATAGCCTTACAATCGTTTTCATTTCATATATTCCACATTATTATTCTGTATCCATGTTTACAAATGATCATTTAACAAATAGGGTGTAACATTTACAACAAAACAAGAATAAGAACAACCACAACAACAACAACAGTATTGAAACTTAAAAAAAAAAAGTAAGAATAAAGAAGTGCACAAAAGTTGAAAAATCAAGAACAATGTTGGCCTTGTTTTTTTCTTTTTTTTTTGCTGCTGTCCTAGTCTGGCAACAGCTATCAAGAAAATATGTTTAAACAAGTTCGATCCAAAACGCCCTTAAGGTGGCCTTAGAAATAGATTCCAACTGTATGGTGGGTGATGATAGTGGTATCTCACAAACAAATGCAACAGCGTGCAACTAAAATGTACAATAATGAAAACAAATCAAAACAAAACAAAACAATCTATAACGGATTTTGTGTATAAGCAACGAGGAAGGTTACCCAATATAATCAACAGAAAAATAAGCGAAAATGTTAAAATCGATTTAATACCCTACAACACTTAGTTGTACAAATGATGTTAAAATTAATATAGTTGTAATCATAAGCAAGAGCAACTGTAATATGTGAAAAGTCAACTTGATAAATTATGTGGATAGAGGTTCTAATAAGCGACCGATCCGTTCTAAATTTAGTCATTCACAATCAATTATTAAGATACCTAAAAAATTCACAAAAAATATTTAAGATACTTCACAAAATTTAAACATAAATATTACGTATTGGGATTTTGAAATATAAAGACTTCTTCTAAAATAGGACGTTACATGAAGAGAGGTTCTAAAAATGGTACAATCCTCTAAATTTCCATTGAGGTTCCTCTTTGGATAATAATATGTCCTTGTGCCAAATTTCTTCAAAATATCTTAAAGAATGCGACCTGTAGCCTGCTCAAAAAATTACCTGCATAAACAAACACGGTTAAATTTGATGCAGAAAGTGATTCTGAAGCGATAGGTGTAATGGAGTTGGGTGTCGATGGGTACCATGTAGGATTTACACCCACATAAGCTTAGAACATTGGATTGACTTTTGGTAAATTTTAGATCTTTTTGACCGGGTGACCGAAGCTTTAAATACCTCTTCTAGAATGTGTAAGAAAAGAAGAATTTTAGTTTCATATTTGCTGTTGCTTGGTTACTTTCCCATATTGTACAAAAAAGGTCTATGTTATGTTATTATTTAGTGCCTTATACAAAATGTATTATTCTTATGTGTTGTTGTTGTTTTTTTTCTTTTTCTTAATAAAATTGTGCTCTAAATATGTGTGGGTGTAGTTCGATTCAATACTAAAGTTTAACTTTATCGACTCTTTATTTGAATCTTGAGTTGAATAACATTTTTTTTCTTTGTAGTTATTTGCGGCCATTTGAGCTTCAGAGAGGGAGAAAGATCATGATTCGGTCGTTCGTTAGTGGCATAGATGTTACTGACAGAATAAATTGGTGTTGGTTATTATTATTTTACATTATTATGTGGTGGGGCATGTGTTCACATTCGGAATTCTCTTCTATGAGGCACAACGGTGACCTTTAACTGTTATCATGTAAGTAAGGCACGATCATCACATCCGATATTGAATTTGAAATTGTTTTTATTTTGTGTGTTCTGTTGCAGTTGTAGTTTCATAAGCTATCTGTTTTAGATTGCAACAATATTTTTCTAGAGGTACTTCTATGAATAAAAAAAAATTAACAGCAAAAAGTAAAAGTTATGATTTTGGTTTTATTAGTTTTTAGTAAAACAAAATATTTTGTGATATACATATTTAAAACTTTAAATAATCATTACCATCATCGTTAATCATTTAAAGACATATGGGAATGAACTGATGGAAGGTATCAATAAACAAGTGTTTGAACTCCAAGGCATAGTGTGTACTACGAGGCTTCGATAAGCCCTTTAAAGAAAATAAAATTTTAACTAGAGGCATTGTTGTTTTTATTGTTATTATATAAATCGGAACTGGGATGGTTGACAAATGCAAGAAAGGAAAGAAATAAAGTAAACGATGAATGCAGATTTCGCTGAATTTTGCAAACACCACGCCCTCTATTTACATGTAACTATAAAGGATACCCAGATTTGTTGTACCGGTTAATTAGTTTATTTTTAAATGTTCTTTGTAAAGTAATTTTTATTAATATTCCACAAGTATGATTCAAACAATGCAAAACAATGAAGCAATCAATGTTATAAATACACACAAACAAAGCCAACTATACACCAATACTATGTATATTAAAAAAATTATATGTAAACAAACAATTTTGAAATATTAAACAGACAATTTTATGCGTACATGTCAATTTGTTAAATTCAACGCGATCCTCTCCATACCTCCATACAAACGCAAATACGTATACTTGCCGTTACTCACGTGTTATTGTTTGAATTATTGAAAAAGTATCATTAACGTGGTATCTAGAGAGACGTTGCGTTGCTATAATGGAGCATGTTTATATTTGCACGGCACGTATATGAAATTAAATCATTTTTGTAATGCACATAAACAAAAACACTTTTTATTGTCATAGTTGTTGTTGTTGTTGTCATTTTCGCCATCGTCATTTAATTGTCACAATGATAGAGACAAACACTCATACTTTTACAATACTCTCATAATATGTGTACGATGAATTTGTGTGTGCGTAAAATTTTTATTGGCATGATTAGCAATTCAGAGAGTGGATGATAAATGTTTTAAGGTCTGCTTACAATAGTGATCAGAAAAGATATCTAAAATAATTTTCTTTTTCCAATAATAATTGATTTATTATGAATATATTTAATAATATAATAAAAAATACATTAATGCTTAAGAGCTTAATAAATTGCACAACTCACACTTAAACTCAAAAGGTTTAACTGGTCGTTTTATTATTAACTTATAACGTATATTTATTATATAATACCACCCATCACATAGGATGGAGGGCGGTATACTTCAACAAGTTTATGGTTATCCAAATACTCCCCAAAGAGGCCTTCCTGATGAAAATCAAAATTTGAAACGATTTAAATATATCAAAGCACCGGCATAGGTGACTTCGTCCAAGGAATCCGGGGTACATTAAAGAAACAAGCAACCTTGGAGATCCACTGAGTATTAGTGAAGTGATCATAATATTGTTTAGCAACAAAAAGTAGGCTACCAACCCGTCCGAATATAGCGAGTTCCAAAGTTGGAAGACCGCGTGGACGAATGTCCCACCAAAGACAATAGAGTTTAGTACCGCGGGTAGCTGGTATACGCTATATTGCCAGTCTATGGGATGGCCCCCTTGTGAGAGCATCGCGGGGGTTGTGATAGAAAAGTTAGAAAGTATGGGAAACAGTATTTCACAAAAATTATATATAATAAATTTATCTATTATAGATGTGGTGGATAAGGGCGTGACGGGTATGTGATTACGCCCTCTAATTGTTAAGTTTTATGTGGAGTATAGTTTTTTTAAATTGTGGGAGCGTCTAATATTCGACCACGCCCATTTTTGGCACATCGATGAAAGGAATAATTATAAATATGTGTAGCAAATTAAAATATATATAAAAATTTGTCGATGGTGGGCGTGGCTCCTAACCGATTTTTTCCATTTTAAAAAGCAATCTGGTATTTAATATGAGAAAAACTTTGAATCAATAAACATCTTATATTTATTTTAGAATGATAATAACATATAAAACAAATTATATTTTTGGTTTGATTCGACATATTACAACACTACCCCTCGAAGAAGACCAAAAAATATAATAACAATATTTAAAAAATCTTTAAAAAAATTATTAATAATTAATTATATTCCACTACACCCAAAGCTTTAATAAAATTTAGGTGTTTAGATGCAGTTAAACCTTTTGTTAATACATCAGCTGGCATTTTGTCAGTTTACATGTACTCTAAAGCAATATCCCCATTTTGAAGTTTTTCACGTATAAAATGATGTCTCACATCAATGTGTTTGGTACGTGAATGGAACGCAGTGCTTGCAATGAGTTTCTGTGCACTCTGACTGTCATTGCATAACGGAACACAAGTACCTGGAATTCCTATTTCATTTAATATGTCTCGCAAATAAAGAGCTTCCTTTGTAGCTTCTGATAAAGCCAAATACTCGGACTCCGTACTTGAGAGAGCCACTGTTTTCTGCTTTCGCGCCTCCCAGCTTATGGCAGCACCACCTAACATAAAGATCCAACCAGAATAGGAGTGCCTATCAACCAGATTTGCTGCCCAATCAGCATCCACTAAGCCATACAATGGAAAATTTGATTTTTTATACATTAACCCACAATTGGCAGTTCCTTTCAGATATCTTAAAACTCTTTTAGCACTTTTCCAGTGTTCGACATTATAATTAGTGTTGAACTGGTTCAAGAAATTTACGGTATACGCTATATCTGGACGAGTATTGACAGCAATATACATTAAAGCACCTATAAGATTTTGATAAGGACAGGATTTCATAAATTCTTCATCTACTTTTTCAGGCTTTTGTAACTTGCAATGGACTTCCATTGGTGTACTTATAGGTTTACAATCTTGCATATTAAAACGTTTCAAAATTTCATTAACGTATTTTTCTTATTTTAAAATGACACTTTGTGAATCTAGATCTTGCACAAATTCAATTCCTAAACACGTCTTTACTGGACCAAGATCCTTCATCTCGAAAAACTTTCCCAAAAAAGATTTAATGTCCTTTACCCACTCGGCATTTTTTGATGCTATTAGGATATCATCGACATATATAGTGATTAACATAATATCGCCGCTTTCTTGTTTAGTGAAAAAACAAAGATCGTGTTTTGATTTTTTTAGTCCATAGTCTAACAATTTTTCAGTTAACTTCTCATACCAACGCAAATCCGATTGGCGTAATCCGTACAATGCTTTGACTAGTTTACATACCGGTTTTTTAGAATTATTTAAAGCATTAAACCAATTACAAGCAGTCTTATGTATTAATTTAGATTTAATTTTGGAGGAACCCACTGTTTTTCCAGATAAAACTTTTTCAAAAATATTTTGAGATAATCAGAAATATTCATGTAAACATTAGTATCAAGAACGCCAATTAAATAGGCTGTAACTACATCCATTTGGTGAATTGTAAGATCCATTTCAGCCGATAAAGCGCTCATTAATCTAACAGTGGTTGATCTTACTACTGGAGAGTAAGTGTCAACAAAATCTTCACCAGGACGCTGTGCGCAACCTTTGGCTACCAAACGTGCATTTCGTAAACCATTATCTTTAATTCGAAAAACAAAACGATTACCAATTATTTTTCGATCCCATGGTTGCTCTTCGATTTCCCAAGCCTTGTTTAATAATTGAGCGATAAGTTCGTCCTCAATCGCTCGCTCCCAATCTTTAGCGTTGTCACTATTTATAGCATCATCAAAAATCACAGGATCATCATTTAAAATTAAATTTGTAATTTCACATTTCTCATATTGATCAGAATCACTTTCACTTCTGCCATCATTTTCATTTTTAACTTGTTGATTTTGATAATGGTAAATTTTTCTAGGACGTCCTTTTTGACCTGTACGTAAGAGACGTGGCCGACCTCTGCCAATTTTATTTGTACCATCAGCATGTGAAGTTTCTGACATATCATCATATTGTTGTAACGTAATTTGTTCATCAAGAGTACCAATGTTGTTATCACATATTTTCTTATTATCAACTAAACAATAATCAAATGAATTAGAGTTTATGTTTTTGACTTTTTCGTCCTTTTTAAAATACATTTCATCTATTATTTTTACGTCACGACTAGTTATAATTTTGTGCGTTTCAGGTGACAACAATCTGTATGCCTTAGCCTCGGTAGAGTACCCAACAAGAACACACTCTTTTGACCTCGAATCGAATTCGCCAATACTTTTGTCTTTTATTAAAACGTAAGCTTTTGAACCAAAAATTTTTATATGAGCAACACTTGGTTTTTTACCGGTCCAAATTTTGTACGGTACATCACCATTAAGAGCTTTAGAAGGGCATCGATTTCGCAAATAACAGGCTTCAGCCCAAAATGATTGGGGTGCGTTTGCTTCTTTTAGCATACACCTTGTCATTTCAACTAGAGTTCGATTTTTACGCTCTGCCAACCCACTTTGTTGTGGTGTATATGGAGCACTTAATCTGAGAGAAAACATAGATGTTTATTGATTCAAAGTTTATTTTAGAATGATAATAACATATAAAACAAATTATATTTTTGGTTTGCTTCGACATATTACAACATAATATATAAAAAAAATATGAATATGTAAACACTTCTATCTAATGGGCATGGTCGAAACGTATACACGTCCACAATTTTTAATAAAACTTGTTTTTGTGCAGGATCCAAAATCAAATTAAACGTATTATATACACTAACTACCACGCCCACATTTTGTTTATATGTGTGAAAGTTGTTTTAGAGTTGACCTAAGCCAAATTTCGTTGTATTGCTTGTATACAATTAATATGATATTCTCTCTCTCTCTCTCTCTCTCTCTCTTTGCCTCTATTTTAATATCATCACTAATGTCCTTATTATTATCATTATTATTATTATCATAACAACTCATATAATAAATTGATCCCTAGGGCAATATAACAATCAATCAAAAAGAGCAATAATAACAACAAGACGTCAATGAAAAGAACACTAAACATATAAAATTAAAATGAATCCAATCAATTGACCATTTAGTACCCCTACATTCAAGGCTTCATCACATTAGGAGTTCCGCTTTGTTGTGGTTCAGTTAAAATCACTTAAAATGCAGGAATTCACACATTGAGAAAATAATAATCGTGAACTCTCTTCTCTTTCTTAAATCTTTTGAAAAGAGTTTAAAGAAGTAATTTTTATGCGATGCTGGATTAAAATTTAAAAAAAATAACAGCGATGACTTCTTTAGAAAATGTCAAAATAAATTTCCAATAGTTAAGATCTTGGCTCTTTCACAAGCTTCTAGCGAGAAGTCTTCAGAAGTAATTTCTTAAGATATTCATCCCTATCCTTTCGCCTTCAAGTTAATGTGGAACAAATCATCAATTAAACTCAAGTGTAGCTTCTTTTTGTACCACTACTGTGTACGAGGGAGACCTAATTATATTTTCACACACAGAATGACAAATAAAATTGTTGTTAATGATATGTATTAAAATATGAAATAATGAATTTTTCACATACTTCTTTCAAAAAGCATACTTTTTTCAATTGCACAAATTGTTGAAAAATATGCGCACGATGGTGATCAAAGCAAAGGCAAGAAGGTATAAAAGTATTGGAAGCAAAAACTACTTTTGAGTATTTTAAGAGATGTTAAAAATATACCACTGAAAAAATGTTTGTTTTTTATGCAATACTCCCTACTGTGGGGATGGCGTCATGTGCACTTTGTTTATACGTTTGCAGCACTTGAACCTTATATAAATCTTCGTGAATATATTTTGCGAATTATTACGAATGAAACCACGCCCGCAAAGTGATTACAATTTTTTTCAATTGAGGCCTAAGACTTCGCTCTAAGGCGTCTGGTTCCGATTGCCATACTTACAACAGTCGAAACCCTGTATGGGATAATGAGGTGTTTTGTTCATTGGAGCGTGGGTTTTGAAAAAACTATATAGTTTTTTTACACTTTTATATGTGATTCTCTTTTATTGTAAGTACCTTTACTTTATTTTTGAAACACATTGATTTAGTTTCTTTAAAGCCTTTTGAAATTTGATGTTTTGTCTAAATATGGCCTTGGATCACTTTCATAATAAACCCGTATCTCTCTCCTTTTCTCCTATATGTATCTTGTTGCTCACTTAAGGAATTTATATATATTTTAAATTCTCAAGCATTCTCACATATTTAGCCATCTATTTTTGAGTTTTTGTTTTTGTTTTGCTTGTTATTGTTAATTCCCAACTCAATTGTCCAAATGTGGTGTTATGACTTTGACTGGTAGCAATTAAATGTGGATGCTGTCTTTTGACTTTAATAAAAAATAAAAATAAAAAAGAAACCGTTCGCTCTCTTTATAATGGAAAGAAAATAAAACAACAACAACAACAACAACCAGCATCATTTTCAGGCGATGGCATATTTATAAATTTATGATGTATTGCTTGAGTTGTCCGATTGTTCTTCTACTAGTGCTGTATGCTTTAATTAAACCTCCTTTTTACCTCCGTTTGACCATAATTATTGATCATGGGCATTTGTTGTTGAGGTTTTTATTTTTACTTTTTTTTTTTTTATAATTTCAGTAGTATTGTAATCGTTTGTATGTATATGTATATATATGAATTCTTCTGTGTTTGTATTTATGATGAGGTACCAGAGAGAATGTTGATATCTTTTTTACAATTATGATATTTTATACCCTATACAGGGTTTAAGGCTTATTAAGTTTATCAGTGCGTTTAATTTTTTGTTTGCTTTTTATCAAAATCGATCGACCTAATTTGAACAGATTTGGTCTGTCTGTGTGTCTAATTGTTTTTGTTATGTTAAAGGTCAAGAGATATGAAAAATGAGCTGAGTCACATATTTTTTTATCGAGGTCGATCAATAGAAACGTTCTAAGGCCATAAACTTAGAGACACCAAGTAGTATATATGTAATATTTCTAATGCCTATAAACATCGATATAGTCCAGAAGGATGTTATCGAATGACATTTATGTTTACAATTAATAGAAAGTATCATTTGAGGCAAAAGCGATTTTTCAATTATATACACAGAGGACTGCCAGGCCAAAAATTGAAATATAAATATAAAGGGCATCTTTACTATTGCTTTAGCTAGTTGACCTTTTTTTATTTCTTAAACTATGTTATTGTTGTTGACTTTGTTGCCGACCTTCATCTTCATCGTCTGGTGATCAGTTGTAAATTCTTCCATTTCATCATTGTAAATGATATTGTTTTTGTGTGTTTTCTTTATATAATTATACCATTAAAACATTTTTCAACTACTTAAAAATAATATTATATGTTTGTATATAATAATAATATAATAAAAGGACTATGTGCACATATATGTAGCGGACTGTGAACATTATTGGTGATTGATATGCGATCCGTATATATGAAGGATGTCATTGTCAACGAAGCAATTATAAAAAGTTGTATAATATTGCTCCAGGTATTGTGGTGGGCGTGGTCAATTACTTACAATTTTAACTAATCTGAGATACTTTTTATACCTTCCACCTTAATGTATACTAAGTTTGACGTTCTGTTTTGAACTTGTACGAACCATACAAAAAAGTACAAGTATTCTCGATCAGTATCAAAATCTAAGTTGATCCAGAGAAATGAAAAAAATCGGTTAATGGTCACGCCCACAATAAACAAAAATCTCTCATAGCCACAAACCTATCGACCTATGGAATTTAGAGTATTTATTTATAATTAGGGCATTCAGCAATGTACCAAAAATAGGAGCACGTCCACAGCTTGAAAAAAAAGACTTTATTTAACGCAGAACTCAACTTTTTAGTTTATTCATCGTACAAGAACTAGGGAGAGCGTAATCAGGTAAGTGCCACTCCAACTGTTCGGACTAAACAAAATTTAGTTTTTTTACTTGTGAGACATTTTGTAAATTTAAATAATTAGTCTTTTACAAAAAAATATTATATAACGTGTGTATAAATAAACTCAAACTTGTAACTTGTTGTTCCAAGCTATTTATTGCACTCAAACAGTTTCAGGTGGAAGACCACCTCGTACGGAGTACGGGTGATATATTGAAATACTACGATAAGTGCATAAAAAATGACAAGAAATCAAATAAAAATTTTATACGTACAATTATAAAAGCATGTAGAGAGTGTAATAAAAATAATAAAAACAACAACAATCTTTAAAAATTATAGTTATCTAAGCTTTTAGATTTTATCGATGCGTAATTTTTATTTTTCAATACACGTACATTTCCTGTGCAGAGGTCAAAAAACTTTAAGGATCAATTTCTTAATTTGATTTCTCTTTGATTTTCATAGCAAAAGAATTTTGAAATGTATTGTGCACTATCCCTTAAGCAAGCCGTGTATAAAGTTTAAGTATCGCTTCTACTTAGTTATGCATCACACGGTCTGGTTTCATTTTGTAAGAAAATAATGCATTCTAGACGTCTGGCCGGCGCCCGCTATTCAATTTAATTGTTTCTTAATTATACATACGAATGTACGCTCTTGGTGCGTTGACATATGAGTGGAATATCCTTCCATCACCATCACCGTCACCATCATCAACATCATTATCACGAACAACGAAGCCATATTCGAATTTAATAAAATTTCAAATTCTTCAAACAAACCGATTAGAGATTACGACACAATGTTTTCCCTTCGCAAACAAGTGTTTTTCATGTTCATGTTCATGTGTAATAAATTTATGGAAATGTTGTATTATAATTAGTTAATTGCATGTTTGGCACGTACGCTAATGTTAATGTTTACTCTAATGTTAATTGTGTGCGTGTGTATATTGGTGTGTGTGAATCCTGCGTTATTTAACTAATTTTAATGTGAACAATCGAATCATCGATATTCTGACTTGTCTAGTTTTCCTTCAACATGAGACGCCAGTCTTCCGCTATTGTTACCACAAAAAAATCAGTTTATTGTTTTCTGGCTCGAAATGTACTCCATCCTGTAATATCTGTTAGTCTCAAGTTGGTACAAAATTTGTTTGGATCAAATGCGAAGCCGTCCTCTTATTTATATTTACAGCGTAAAGGTGTTCGTAATTGTATTATTAGGCATTAAAATTACTCATTATATGAATTAAAGGGACGTCATTAAAAATATAAAAAAACAAAATAGAAAAGTTCGGTTAACACCGAAGCTTAAATACCCTCCACCTTTTGTAATTCTCTAAAAAATAAGCTCCTATTGCCATATTTATGTATTTCATGTACTTAGGCAAATAGTGTTTTTTTTAAATTATAGGCGTTTGTGTTATTCAATTACGCCTATTTTTGGCACAGTATTGGATGACAGTACCACTTATATTTATACCCAATTTCAACTTGATAGGCATAGTATTGTGCGATATATAATTTTTTTAAGATAAAATTTTTTCGAGGTATGATGAGATTTTCGTTTATTGTGGGCGTGTCTCTTAACCGATTTTGCCCAATTTTAATACGGAACAGCGAAATTGAACTAAGAATACGTATGCAAAGTTTCAATTTGATATCTCAAAAATTACGACCGTGAGAGTGCCAACAACAGACGGACACACGGACACGCGGACGGACATGTCTCAAACGATTTCTCTTTTCATGCTGATTAAGAATATATATGGTTTGTGGGGTCTCCGACGCTTCCTTCGATGTGTTGTAAACGGATGATCAAAATGAATATACCCTTTTCTCTAAGGTGGAGGGTATAACAATGCATATAAGTAAGTCAAATACAAATGTTAACACTCCAATAAAACAAAACATTATCCAACAATCCAATAGTACTTGTTTAGGTGACCCTTCATTAGTCCGAAAGAACTATTAGTACATCAAGACTTTATGAGTTAGGAAGTAAAGATGAGTAAGGAACGTGGATGCGCTTCTTCTTAGTATATTGCACATGCTGTTAAGTAGGTACTCCACTTAACAGGACTTAGACTCATTGAATCAATCTGATTTCATTCTTATTTGACTAAATTGCTGGTTTTTAAATAAATTGCTGGTAAGACTATTTCACAAAATGCTTATGAGATGTTGATTATAAAGCAATTAGAAAAATTTACAACAAGTAAACTAACTAAAAGGAAACTAAAATAAACTAGTTTAAGTTAACTGGTTGAACTGTCAATAATGATTTAGTACCGGGATATTGATATTGATTTTGACTTAAATATTTCAGCAAGGTGCTTTTCCGATTTTGTTCAAATATTTTTTTTACCGTTACATAATTCTGTTATATATAAATAGAGAATTATTTTCTTATTTTAACTTTTTTATACTTTTTACAAAGAATCATAAACCAAATGTCTCTCCGTACGTAAACGAATTGATTCAAAACTTGACAAAAAAAATTTTTGTTGTTTCTATCCTCGTATACATATTGATATTGAAATTGTTCAAAATCTTCCGAAATAAATTAATAAATATTTGGCTAAGGCCAAATCTTAAATGCCCTCCGCATCTATATATAACTTGTAGGTGTGGCATAAACCTAATTACGCCGCATAATAAGGTACGTTTTATAATTTAACTTACAAGTTGGGTGTATGATTTTCAATCATAGGCGTTGTCCGACCGCACCAAATCGTTTGAAGTACTAATCATAAAAAATCATCCCAAGTACACTTTTATAACTGTAATTTTTTTTATCCATTGTGGGCGGTTCTTATTCACTATGTTCAATTGACTGCGGCAAATCGACTATCTAGTCAATGATATATAAGGAAAAGTATATTTTTTGTGTCTTGGAAACTTTTTAACAAAGCGGTATACACCCTCAACTGTAAGGTGGGCCTTTTTCTAAACCTTTGAAAGATGCATATATGAAAATTTTTAAACGAACAAGAAAAACATCCATGATGACCACAACACATTACCTGTAATTGAAATATAAAAGAAAAACCGCCACCGCCACCGCTGCCATTGCCATCAGCAAACACTAGAATGTATATAAAAATACACAAAAACCGAACCACGCAAAAATGTTAACAGTTACAAATCGTGTACTAATTACTGTGTGTATGTATGTGTATGCATGTGTATCCGTGTTGTGTATAATATATAGTGTATAGACGAGTTATACATACGTACACACGCATTTATGTATATAGACGGACGCACACAAAACACAAATTAAAAATCAGGCAAATGTTAATTACCGTAAATCTCTTCAAACTCTTACGCCTAATAATAATGATCATTACTGTTTTACGATAATTATAATAAAGTTGAAGTTCATTTTCTTGTGCAGCATTTAGTGGCTGGTTGGCTGTCTGGCTGGCTTATACGAACAAATGAGCCACAGAGCGAGTACGTTTGTATAGATGGACGAACGAATATCGTATTTATATTTTATGTAAGCATAAAATTCAATAATTTACGATCAACACAAATTCAATGCTTTATGTTGGCACAAAAACACACGCATACAAACATACACACACGTACATATATGCTAGTGAGCGAATTGAAGAAAACCATCAAGCAACAACAAAAGCTATTTTTTAGGCCAATAGATTGAATTTGGTTTCGTTCACTTATATATGTGTGAGTAAAGTGAGTAGAGGTACACTTGTGCCAAGCGGTAGTTTTATAAAGATGACTGAATAACAACTAATACTTGGAGGTGTACTTTGAGTTTAGATCAAACCTTGTATACCCTTTATATTTATTAACAATAAAAGGGGCGTGGCGTCGTCGTTTTTTATGACTATTAAAGTAAAGTACTTTTAAGTTCACAAGTCGAAAAGTGTTTTTTCGTAATTTATGGGCGTGTTCATCCACTTTCAGTATTTACATATAAAAACAAATAAATTTGAAATTTTTACTACTGTAGGAATTTTATGATGGTCACGTTGAAATAATTTTTTCAGATTATTAAAATTTTAAGAAACTACATAAAAAAGTACAAATGCCGGCTTTTATATATATTCTCTGATTTGTGTGAAATCTATTTTACTATTAGTAGAACTTATGTGGAACATAGAGAACAGTTTTGAATAACATTTGCTTCTACGAGGAATGGTTAAAAAGTTACAATAAAGCGCAAAATTCAATTATTTGATATCAGCATAATACAAAAATTCATAAAAATATATATATGAATATACCATTATATATAAGATTTTGATATAAAGTTTATAGTTTAATTTTGAGGAATTATTTATTTCTTAGGCAGCATATTTTTATCGTAACATGTAAGATAAGTTCAAAAAATTGGCGGTTACGATCAATGGTTTAAAAGTTCAGTATGTACGAGATCACAGACGGACATATATATATATGTTTACTTTGTGGGATCGTTAAAGCATCTAACGTTATAACGTTATAAGCAAGATGACAAATATAGCATATTGCTTAGACTGCATGTGGAGGGTATGAAAAACAAGAACCATCCGATGATGTGATTATTTGTTTAGTTTTTGTTTTTGTTTTTAGTCAAGTATTTGTAGCCATCCTTTAGCTGATTAAATGTTTAATTCTTTTATAGCGGTATATGTACTCTGTTCGATTTCTGTTCATGTTGGCGACCACAACTGCCTTTCGCAGTTTTACGACCACAACCCACATTTATGATAGTTTGGGTTTGATTGTTTTTAACATTATTGACTTTGATTTTAGCATTATACCAACCCACCATACGCCATACTACACACATACACATGGACAAAATTTAATGCACCAATTTTGACATTTAATTAATTAGAGGTTTTGTTAATGTTGTATTAACCTCTTTGACCATCAATTTAATTTGATTCCTAGATCATAGAAGAGAAACCTTGAGAACGTTCTTTTTGAACGAGCACTTTTTTATTGTCCATCGGTTGAGCTTTTTATACGACTCCAGTAAAACTGTACCAATTAAAATGAGACAATCTGACTACTCACTCATAGACTTTGTTGCTGTATATTTTACTTCCTTATATTCACAAATTGTAGTTTAAGTTCATTTACATTATGAGAGACTATAAAAGGTAAATTAGTACCAAGCAAAAATAGTTGTGTGGTAAACTTATGTAAACTTTTTTTGTAAATTAAACGTTATTTTAAATTGAGAGAAGAAGCATATACACAACTGTGCGCATCTACTTACAGTTCTGATTAATTAATACAATAATACGGAATTTCCAATGCGATTGTTGTTGTAAAGCTCATGTTTTGGGGGTAACAATGGAATAGATTGGAGTCAAAGAAGCATTATTTGTTATTGTAGTACCTCATAGAATAGTATTCGAAACCGAACGCTGCTCCTGAGAGTTCTTGTACAGTCTACAAATGTTTTAACAGATAAAACACCAAGAGTGAAAAATTAAAATGTTTTTGCAATAAATGATAGTTTGAACTAATCACAGAAGCTCTCACAGTGGCCTGATAAAGATGGGACTTCTACCATTTTATTCGATTGGCCCTTTTCTATCTAATGGCACCAAAATTTTGTTAAATAAAATTTTATGTAATAAAAAATTTTTGGTAATATTTAAAAAAAATTATTTAAAAAACAATTTAATAAAATTTTATTAAATGAAGTACATAAGATTTTAGAGTTTAAATGAATTGTTTTTTTACAAAAACAAAAACCAAAACGTACTTTCTGCATAAAGGGTTAAAAGGAAATGAAAAACTTCCCAAAGCTGAAGGATTTTTCGGTTTACAATGCATTCTTTTATTCTTTCCACGTGACACATATTTTTCGGCTTTTCACACTTGGACTATTATGTTAAATTGTTTATGAAACCATTAGATCCCATCAGATTATCCTGAAAATGTTGTCTAGTCACTTTTATTATCATCCATAGTCACATGTTTGGGAAAGATATATATGTAAGTAATAAAAAAAATCGCTTTCAAATGATAATCATCACTTAAGCGGTTTGACTAAAATACATCATTTTCTGACTTAAGTAACTGTTAAAGTAACGAGGACGTGAAAAGTAAAGTAAAACTCTGTTAAGCTTAGTGAACCTGGATTAAAACCGAATATTAAATCCGGAATGGTATTTATTTGAAAGAACAAAAAAAAAAACTTATGTAATTGATTTTGAGAAAATGTTAAGACAAAGATTTATTTGAGACGAATATTTAGAATATTTAGTTGGAATTAAACAAATCTATCGAAAATAGAATAATTACCCTAAATAATTGAAATCTATGTGATCATCTATTTATTGTTGAAAGTATAGGAAATATAAAAAAAAATATTGTAACTAATACTTTTTATACCCTCCACTTAAGTGATGGGAATACACTAAGTTTGCTATTTCGTTTGCATGTCCATGCGTCCGTCTGTTGTTAACACTTTCACAATCCTAAATTTTAAGATATGGAGCTGAAAGTTTCTGTACGCAAATCTCTATTTAAATTGGTCAAAATCGATTGAAAGACACTTAGCATAAAAATCCACTTGTACGTTTAAGCATAATATATACACTATTAAAGAGTGTAGTCATATGCATGCCACGCCTACTACGCAGGAAGTATTGGAGGGTTTTAGTTTTTTTAATTTTTTCAACGTGAACTCGTTATAAAAGAAATGATTCGGAAAATAGTGTGAAGTAAAAAACTCATTTTCGTTGAAAATGTTCTTCTTACAATAATTTCAATATTTTCAATTCCTTATTTATGATCCTTTTTAACTCTTGTTCTTTTGTAGCATTTCCTTGAAAAATCTTCACAATTTTTTACACGCGTAAACTAAAAAATTTGACTCTTATCCGCAAAATATAAAAAACTGCTAGTGAATGGTTTTTTTTTTTTTTTGGTATCACAAACAATTTGAAAAAAAAAGAAAAAAAGAAAAAAAGAAAGTCACACAATGTAAATTTTTTAAAGCCAAGGTCAGCTAAGTACAAGTAAAAAATTATCTTTACTGACGCATTTTTATGATTCTTTGAATAAATAAAAAAATGTGCACAACACGGTAAAAATCTTTGGACATGTTTCCTAAGAATACCATAACATTGTACAACCGCTTCGCTGTCAAGCGATGTGGGCCCTTAAAGTCAATTTAAAAAGAACAATTATCTCCCATACAAACACCGTTTTCTTTTCCCGACCCTTACGGGTTGAGAAAGTGAACATAGTTTTGCTTAACGCTTATTTCATAATTTGAAAATGTTTCCAGATTCTTTGTTTTTGTGTTCTGCGTTCCATGTGGGTGTGTGTGTGTTTTTAAGACTGTGCACTGAAAAATATATTGCGTGTGCTATACTTTAATTTTTACAATCTATGGGTGCAACGTTATTTCAGAGTTTGTAATTTTCGTTATAGGCAATATAAGTGTGCATTGTATGGTTGTCGCCTTTGTATGAAATAGAAAGAAATGAGAACAAAATATTTGCAAAGCATGGTAACACAATTCGAATGACCCAGCAGCATGTACGTTATATATGCTGCTGGGCTATATATATTTGTTACCTGTGCATCGAACTTTAACCGTTTATAAAACTCTTTATAACACGTATCGGGAAAACGGCTTTAATAACAACCAACCAACTGAAACCTCTTTATTTTTTTCTATTTGTTTCTAAAAAAATTTCGAATTCTTAGTTTTATTACCGATATTATATTTATTGTTGACAACGTTTTTGTCAATTTAGTTTTCCAAGAAGTAAACCTGAAAAAAGAACGATTGCAGCAAATTTAGTTCAACTGAAGCAATTAACTTAATGTTGTGCAGTTTTATTTATGACTTTTTGCAAAAAGAAGAGAGAGGAATTTTTTAAAAGTTAAATTTTTTATGTAGGTGCGTTTAACCATGAAAATGATTCCATCGATCCCGTTTGAAAGGCATGATATTTTATATTAACCGTGTCTTGCATTATATTACACGTTGTATTATTGTCTTGTGAATAGAAATATTTTACATTTTCCAAGACCTTAATAACCTATAACCCAGAAATGTTACTTGTTATACTATTCTTTATAATATATTCAATATGAGTACCAAAAGAAAGGGCTAGTCTAGTCCTAGGCTATGTCTGTTGTCCGTCTCTACTAACTTTTAGTCTTTTCCGGAATTTGTAATTTTTAAAAGTTTTACACATACATCCAATCACTAGTTATACTCACAACTAACAAATTTTTTTTACCTCCTATGGTACACACATACACAGTTAATGTATTACGACTAATTCTACAATTTATCAGATGGACGGACCGGTTCAAGTTTAGAATGCGAACCATGAGTTAAAATATAAATATAGTATAATTTAAGCCGTCAACATTACATTTTGTTTGTATTGTTTTAATATTTTGACATCTCTATAACATGTGAGAAGATAAAAATTAACATAATGTTAAAAACATTTCTGTTAAATAATTCTCTTATTTGTTCTGCTATATAAACTCTTTTTTTTCACATAAACCAGGTAAGAGATAAAGAGACTTTTTTAAGTCTCAGTCTGTTGGCAGCTTTAACTAACTACTTTTGCTCTCTACATCAAACACAATAAAAGAGAACGAAACGTACAATAGTACCCAGAAAAATAAAGATGAGATGGCTTTATTTATTATCACTTATAGAGCAACAGGGACGACTTATTAGGCTTTAGGTAAACGGCTTACCTTTATAAAATGTGTTCAATTTAGGGAAACTAAAAGCAATAAACAAAAGGTACTCTGTTACTTACAGTTAACAGTTCTCCAGGTGGTGGTGGTGATCTTCTGCTGTTGGCTATATATAATGTTAAGTTAGAACGTTAACTGAGTTTATACTTGTTTGGCAACGAATAAAAGAACAGTCAGTCATCGTTTAGAAGTGAACCCGTAAAAAACTGCAATGAGAATGTGCGTACTTCAGTTTTAAAAGATAATTTGAAAACAACTTCATTCATCATCATTGGTATAAAAAATATATACAAAAATTAAAGCAATTTAAAAAAATTACATAAGTTTAAAAATAATTAATTTAGTTGAGTGAAAATATATTATCCAAAAAGTAAAATTTGTTCATTTTATTAATATTAAAAAAAAATTAGTTATTTCTTGATTCATGCATCAAAGGTAAGTTAAAAAATAAGTCAAAATAGAAAATTTTATTTACTTTTATTCACCACGTACTTATTGTAAAATAACCGCCGCTTTGGTGCACAAATACTAAATGATTTTGTTTACTTGTTGAATGGAACCATTTTGAAAAATAGTATTCTTTTTAATTTTGTGTGCAATGTCTTTTAAAAAGTCTATTTTTTTCAAAAAAAAAAGAAAAAAATTACCTGAAATAATAGGTTTTTTGAGTTGAAGCCAATAAATCATAATTAACGAAAAAATCCTTGACTATTATAAGTGCTTTAACCAAGGGTTGCATAATTTACATCATGGCACTTTTTTATCCTGCATTATTACGCATCAGTCACACAAATCATAAACAATGTTTTTTTTAAATTTTGTTCTTATTTTTTTACGTCTACAACTGTTTCCGTAAAATTTTTTAATTGTCATCTACTTGGGAGTGTAAAAAAATGTCCATAGTAGATAATTATTGATGTTATGGTTGTGACGACAGACTGACATCTTATGTTAAAGCCAACACGGCATGATTTTACACGACATGTCAAATAAAAAAGTATCCTATGTTATTGTACAACGATTTTTAAGTACGTTTTTATTCAAACTTTTATTTAAAAAATTTAAAAAATAATATATCTTAATTTACCTTAGGTCAGATACTGACTATCCTTCATATCTGTATGTAAATTATGGGCGTGGTTGGTACTCGATTACACCGCTCAGTCGAGTTCCTACCACTCACTTAAGTGAAGAAATAGTCGCATTACGCTTAAAATAAATGTTTTTGTGGGCGTGTCTGCTTTCCAACCCCACTTTACCCATAATACCATTTAATTTTAGTTTTTTAGCTGATTTTGTTCTCAATGGAAAGATTTTTGCCAATTTTGTTTAATTTTAGTAGAAATATGCATTCAGTAACTAAATATATATTTGTACAATTTTGTATCCGTATAAGAAACCATTAAAGTGATGGACAGACGGACATGACTAAATCATTAATAGATTTTGATACTGTTCGAGAATGTCCGTCAGTCCAATCTCTGATAAACACTTTTAATACTATAAAATGCACTCTATGGTTATTTTAATTCTCTTCTATTTCACTAACTCTTTTTCACTTAACACTTTTATATGACCATTAGATAATTATATTATTGTCCTTTATTCTAGATGAATCAAACGTGTAAAGTTTGCGGTGAACCAGCAGCAGGTTTTCATTTCGGAGCCTTTACATGTGAGGGCTGCAAGGTAAATAGTGTTTAATGTAAATTAATGATAATTATTACATACAGTAATACAAAATATCGAAACTAGGGCTTCTTTTTTTTCCGTTTTGTAAAAAAATTTTGAATAAATAAAATTGTTTTTATTTGGCCTTCCATTTTTTCAGTCATTTTTCGGTCGCTCTTACAACAATCTCTCCTCGATCAGTGAATGCAAGAACAACGGTAAATGTACGATTGATAAAAAAAATCGCACCACTTGCAAAGCGTGTCGTTTACGAAAATGTTACAATGTTGGGATGTCGAAAGGTGGATCACGATACGGTCGTCGTTCCAATTGGTTCAAAATACATTGCCTACTGCAAGAACAACAACAACAGGCTTTGGAGGCAGCCTCTATAAATATAACAGTTCCTGGAGTTACGCCTAATAATGGATCTTTTGGGGATTTAGCTGCGGCCATGGCCGCTCAACAACGTGTCGCCACACATATGCCTGCACCACCATTAACGTATGCAAGTTATTTGCCAGATATGTCAGCGGCAACAGGACCTTTTCTTACAACGAATGCTTTACCCTTTTTCAACATTATGAATCCATTGCCTGGTATGGCTAATAGATCATCACCTTCGGCCTTTCAGGTGCCTCCTCAACTTTTATTTCGTAACTACCATCAAGCGACGGCTTACCGTTCGGATATTTACGACAAACAACGACCAAGGGCAGAATCTACCACTTATCCACCTCATACATATCACAACAATAATAATTATATTAACGATTGTCAACAAATGCACAGAGTAGGAGGAAGCATTTCTTCTAATAATAGAGAATCGCCAGAATTATGCGTAGAGGAAAGTAAAGAACTAACATCTCTGACAAAGACAACAAGTACTGAAGAGTTTTCCACTACAGTACATAGCCCCATAGCTATTAGAATATCACCCGGACAAATTGTGCCCGTAAATCATTATGAAAAACCTGCAATAACCAGCAATGAAACATCTTGTTCTGTGTCCCCGGTATCGGTGGGTGCGGAAACAGTTTCCTCTCAATCAATTAATGAAGAAATTGCGCTTAATCAAGACTCACCTATAGATTTAAGTATGAAAACTTCGCGTAGCTCAATTCATAGTGAAACAACAACCACAACGGCATCCGATTTATTAAGTGAAGCAAGCGAAGAAGAACGAAACCTTAACCATAGACGTTCATTCTATGCACTAAATACAGATTCAGAGATGTCGGAAAGTTCTCTGGATTCAGTCAACACTAAAAGGTCAAAAATGCACGGTAGCAATAGTCTGAACAGTACTTACAATAGTCATAATGCAAATGCCGTGAGGAGCATATTTGTGTGTGTTTAAAGAATTTGTGAAATTTTTATTTTAGTCAATGCACTTAAATTATAGCACAGCCCACCTGCTCTAAACATTAGACAACATTTGTATAAAACACAAAATAGTTGATACTCAGTTAATTTGTTAAATTTATGTAAAATTTGTTGGAGGTTTCTCTCTAGTTGATAAGGAAAGACAATAATTTTGCATTCCAAATAATAGTATTTAAGTTTATTTTAATTGTGTCACTATCTCTCTCTTCTGTTTCTCTATCTCTCTGTCACTCTTTATATCACTTTATATCTTTAAAACAATTTTGGTACGATTTCAAAATAAAAATTTCATTAAATGTTCCAAAGCACGCGCTCTCTTAAGAATGTTTGTAAATTCAAAATTGTATATGAATTATTTTTATTTTTAAGTAATTAGTTGTAATTTTTGTATATTTATATGTATAGTCATTAAAGTTTAATTATGATTTGTTAAAATATAAAAGCCATCATGCTATGGTTTCAATAAACTACAAACATGATTATGTTTTATTATGAAAATTGATGTGAATGTTTTATTTAAACGAAAGAAAAGGTATTATATCGGCAGTCTAAAGATAAACTGCCCACGACGGCTAGGTCATCTCGGCCGGATGTCTGAAAGAGCTCCAGCTAGGATGGTATTCGGCAGAGAACCAGAAGGACGTTGCGCAAGAGGGAGACCGAAATTCCGGTAGAGGAACTAAGTGTTTGATGCTCTGTAAACACTTAATGTATAAAAGTAGAGAGGAGCGCCCAAGGCCAAAACTCGTGGCGTTCTCTGTTGCAACAGGCCATTAATCTGCGTAGGTTGTAATCGACCAGTAATGATGATTATGAGATACACAAATGTTCATATTTGCACATATCTTTACATCAAAAAATTAAAAGAAAAACGGTGTTTCAAAATATTTGAGTTATAAAAACACTTCCGTTAAAAAGTTTATATCGTTCTAGGTGAATATCCCAAATTTGGTCTCAACTTTTAAATCTTAAAAAACTTATAAATAAAAATAATAAAAAAATTTGTAATTTTTTATTTCAACGTAAGTGTGCATCAACCTACCAATATAAATTTATTAAATTATACTTTGTTTTAACCCCAATTTGAAGCCTACACCTAATAAACACTCAACTTGACAGGAATATTAATAATGTGTTGCTATTAAACACACACACACACACACACACAGATACACACACTACAATCGCTTAGGAAAAGTATTGAAAAAGTAAATAGAAGTAAATTAAAAAAAAACAATAAAAAAATATTGTTAAAATTGTGTGACTATGTAAATATAGTTTAACAACGTTTATGCTTGTATGGGAATAAATATTCACTAAACTATTTCAGGGTTAAGACGCATATATCAGCGTAAACTGTTCACTGATTTATGAATTCAGTTCACTATATAATTATGGCAAATGAATTTGATTTTTGTACATTTTGTATATAATAAAAACATCTATTTACATATAAAATTTTATTTAATAACTACTCAGGGAAGTTTCATTATGGTAAAGAGATGGAGTTGTGATAAGACAGCTTCATATAAATATTAAAAAATACATTTTAACTAAATAAAAATGGAGATTTAGAAATAGTGAGCGCTTTTTTTAAGTTCTCCTTTTATTATAGTCGACGTTAAGGGGAGATATATACTAATATTGAAATAGGTTTCGTTTTTTATAATATATGTATATTTTTCACTATCAAAATCTGAATCGAATTATGCATATCTGCCTGTATGTCCTAATGGACGTAAAATTTTGAGACAATTAATTATATCTATCTTGGGATGTGTTAAAATTTGATGATAACGATAATGGCCACGGTGTGCCAAAAATAGGCATGGTCTGATAACAGACACGCCCACAATTTACAAAAAACCATACTCAGCGTAAAACTTTTCTTACAAGCTGATATGTAATACACACACTATTAGACGGCACAATATACATATATATTTACCACGCCCACCGTTGTGGATGTGGAGGGTATTTAAGATTTGGTGTAAGCCAAATTTAGTTTTCTTACTTGTTTTTAATTTCGGTTCAAGTCAATAGCAACGTAAAGCTTTGCAGTTAATATACAACAAATCGCTTTTAACTGTACGAATACATAGACAGTAATAAATAAATTGAATTTTTTACTAAAAGATATAAAAAAGCAAGAAAGGCAGAGAGAGGGAGAGAGAGTGAGAGAGCAATATAATAACAATATTAGTTCCCTCCTCTAACCCGACAAATTTTGTATGTATGTATATGTGATCTATTATCTATTAACCACAAAGGTTGAGCTTGAACTTGAATTTTGATGTCCATATATATATATATCTTTAGTGGATCCACCAAGTGCCAAAAATAGGCGTGATTATATTCCAAAGTCCCCTCAATTACAAAAATTTTATTTGGCACAAAATTCGATGGTATATATGTATAGATGCAAAATATATTTAAAATTTAAAAACCTAAACTATTTAGTTGCTCTTACTTGTTTACTCACTTGCTTGCTTTTACACAGTAGCAGTAGCTGTTGTGCATCTTGTATTATCAAATGTTTGCTACTACTTATTTGTCAGTGTGACAACGTACACGTATGATAACTGATCAATACAAATTGATAAAAGTACGTTTTTCTTACAACATATTGTGTGGTCATATAATTCTTATTCTACAGCGGTTGTCGATTTCATAACATGATGGATATCACAAAAACATTCTTAAGAAAATCAAAGCGTGAAACTTTTATTACAATTCATTCAAACTAAATTCCAATTCCATGAGTTAATAGAGAAGGATATACCGCATTTGTATGAAGTGTTCATATCGTACATTAATTTTCAATTACTGCAATATCGAATAGTACATAAAGTAGGAGCTAAGTATGAAGTTGTATATTGGCCCTAAAGGATATAGAAATCACGTTTTATTATAAATAAAATAAAAATTAATTTTTCATAAATTCTTTGTAACGATTTCTATATAACCATATAAAACATATTTGAAGGTATGCCAAAGCATATTATTTATTATTAAAGGTGACCGGGTTTGCATACATAAACAGTTTAATGACTGATCCACTTCCCGTTTAAAGTCTTTAACTTTGTCTTCGTCTCCGTCTTCGTCTTCGTCTTCAATGGTATACGGCCTGTGCTCACTGCTGCTAAGTAAACGTTACAAATGACGAAAAAACCAAACATTAAATGTATGGCATAAGATGGGCAGGTATAAAACAGCCTTATCCACATGAAAGAATGGACAGACACAAATAAAAATTAAGAAAAAAATGAATACCAACAATTTGTCTCCTTCTTAGTATATATATGGCTATATAGTAATGGCCAATATAAATTATGCATTCGTGTATATGCACACGTCTATATATATGTGTATTACAATGGATATAATTCCCATAAAATACAAATCATAACATATGCTAAGTATCATAGTACCCAACCAGCCATACATGTACTTACATAATGGCATTTTCATTATAACAAGTTAAGAAGCGCACGTAGAAAGAAATGATTTTTAGGTGGCAAGTGCGGCCTCATATACCTCTATGAGTGATGTGAATAGATGTGTGCTCATGTTTATGTATGTATGTGTGCGTTATTATCGATCGTTTTGTCCTCATATAATAAATGTTGTCACAACATCCGGTTTCTTTTATTGAAATGTTGTTAAAGAAAAAAAAGTCCAACCTATAAAACATTTGCTGCTGCTGCTGCTGCTTATTATACTACTAATGTGTTCTGTTCATGAAGAGGGGCGTTATGTAGCCGTCATCATATAGTCATTCAGTCAGTCTAACAGTCAGTCAGTCAGTCCATGTTCTCAATAAACTGCACTAAAAATTAGTATTCTAAGGCAAGTGTAGCTACAATTTTTTAGTTATTTTTTATGGCTTATAAACATAACTTCATAAATACTTGTATACGCTAGGTATGTACATGCGTTGTTGTAAGTTTCAAACAAATATAAAAATCAAAAAACTACAAAATATAATTTTGTATGCGCGTGTCTAAGTTAAGCCTATTTTTTATGTGTATTTTTGCTGAGGGTTTGGTTATTTAATGCAATGTTTTTTTATTTTATGTCCATTGCTATTGTTGTTGTTGCCATCCTTGTGCCTACTTTAGTATTCTCTCACTCTCTTATTCATAAATTTATGGCTTCAGTTAAACGCAGTGACAATGTGTTTAACATATATCATTGATCTAAAGTTATAAATTTTCCAATTTGATGGAAAGCAAAGAAAACGAAAAGAAATGAAGCAACACAAAAACGACAACAACAACATCAGCATATACATGTATTTGCTAAGAACAAAAAAAAATAATGACATTTCAAAAGGAAGTGGAAAAACCTTTACAGGTAAACTAAATGCAAAAAAAAAAAAACGAAAACAAAAACTTGACCCTTAAGTTCCACATCGTCATTCATCAACAACAGTCGCTCGCCTTTTTATGATATTGCAGAAAAAGTGATGAATTTGTTACATTTAATGCACATATTTAATATCAAGCAATTAGATGACGTAGCGGAAATAATACAATTTTTTGTAGAATCAAGTTTGTGCCTTAAATCATTTGAGTTGTCTATGCTACATACTACAATCTATTTATGTGTGCATACAATATTGCAAAAAATCGTTACGTGGAGTTGTGTGTATAAAAAGATAGAAGGGACAGAATATAAAAAATTATTAATAATAAAAATAAAAATCAACTATAATAATGATAATAAAACAAGGATTAAAATATCAAATCAAAAATATGTAAGATCGAAAAATATATATCGATCAAAATCAATTCATTTACAACAAGCATCATCAAGATATATCAAGAGACCATCCTCTTATGTATTTGGGTGAGATTTACCATTTAATTCATAATCTAAATAAGATTTGGCCATGGATGCTTTTTGATCATTAGATTGTCTATGCCAAGCTTTGGTCTGATTGATTATATATTTTGGTTAATTTTTTATTCTTCATTTATTTAATTTTATTTATTTATTTAATAAGAACAGAAAAGCGTTTGTGAGAGTGTGTGTGTCTCCCACCTCTTCAGCTCAAAGCTTGTAATGGGGCGGTGGTTTGCACCTATAGATTATGGAAAGCGTTATAACACTAACAACAACAAACCAACACAAGATTTTGATCCTGATATATCCTTATATATATATATATATACTTTGTAGGATTTATGAAGCTTGCTTCTGAAAGTCCTGAAAGTTGAAAATGTAATAGGCTACTGAGTATAAGCCCATCTTATGTGGAGGGTATAAAAAGTTCTGTAAAAACATGTACCATACATAAAAATAATTAATTGCCTGAGTAAGAAAATGATACAAATTGTCTTCAATAATCCTAAATTATTTACTTCAACATATCACGTAAATCATTGTTCATGTATAGTCACTTTAAAATTTAAAAATACCATTTTTATTAAATTGTTTCCTGGGTAACGAACAATTATTAATATACAAGATTTTTAGTCTAGATGCTAATTAGATGTAAAAAATTGAATAAAGTTTTAAATTACAGAAAAAAAATCTTGGAAGCTATTGCATTATACATACAATATTACATACCCAAGCACAGTTCGAACTGTTCGAGTTCATTCAAACCGTTTATATAGCTTCGGGTAAGATGGCACATGGAAATGATGAATCATAGACATTCATAAAATTAACAAAGTGTTAACAGTCGTCAGGTTCATTTTTGCTTATTGCCGTCGTTGTTCTTGTTGCTTTAAGCAATATTTATACAAATTGTCGCCGCCAACACCAGCCACCAACATACCAACATATAAATGCTAATATATGCATTTCTACTTTATATACAAATATGTGTATGTATGTGTGCAAAACATTCTTACAACCGAGCCCATTGACCATTTTTGTCGGAGTGTGTATGGTTTTTGAAAAATTAATTGAAATTTTAGACAAGAGAGAATTAAACTAATAAAAATGACTTATGCGAGTCTACGTTATATATTTATTATTATTAATATTAATATTTGTGGTTCTTACTGTCGTTGTTGTTGTTATTGTTATGATTATTTAATAAACTGTGAACAAATAAACGAAGTTTAAGGTTATGATGAAAGACGAGTGAGAATAGAAGAATGAAAGAAACTACACCTACTACCCACCAATACCAATACCACAAACAATAACATCAAGTGCTAAAGTATTTCTTGCAATTTGTAGCCCTCCATATGTAAATGTTTTGTGTGACATGTTATCGATTTCCTTTATTAAAAAGTTAATGCGTTAAGCAAAAGTAGAAATGCTTTTCTCTAGTCAATACAAACGAGTGACTTGTGCATTGTTGTTGTTATTATTTTTATTATTATCATCAGTATTCAGGGATGTGCTTAATGACGTGTGCTTTAAATTTAACTTTAACTCTTATATACCAAAAGCCATTCTTAGAAATTCTTACGCACAGCAAGGCACGCACACTGTAAATGAGACAATTTGCCAAGTTCGTCGTTGTTGTTGTCGTTCTTTTTAATTTATCTATCGTTGTATGTTAATTTGAGTTTGAGTACCTTTGGTTTGGTGTGGACTTGAATGAATTAATTGCGTTTGTTTTTATTTTTGTTTTTTGTTTTAACCTTTTTGTGAATAAAATAGTTTGAACTCGTGCTAAAGGCGTGTCCACCACTACACTCATTACTTGTTCGGTTACTACAGTTAATATAAGAACATTAAATAGAAATTCTTAAGAGTTTAGTCTGAACTTAATTATTAGCTTTCTTATATAATTTACAAGTAATTGTCTGTACCTATGTACATAATTTTATTCAGAGTCTTGTCTAACCAAATCAAACAATCGTACACTCGTACTTGTGAATGAATATATTTTCAATATTTGTGTAAAGTGTTAACATTTCTCGCGGGCATTCAAATATTAATACCACGTCATACCACACTATGATATAACATAACGCCTGTCTGCATGTCTGTCCAACCTTCATAGTAACATTTTATGCCCTCTATAATATAGTGGAAGTATAATAAGTTTGTTCCTCCATATGCAACACCTAGGAGGCGGTTTCAGGGACCCCATAAACTTCACCAGTCTTTACAAATGTGAAGAGTATTCCACATTTGATTTAAGCCAATGATTAAGCTTAATGTTTCCTCTTTTTTTATATAAATTTTTTTTCAGCAATTTATGAAAAGTTGGCACTACACTCTTTTTTCTTTTTTGTAAATACTGTGAGTTTGGCATCAAGCCAAATTGCCGTTATTTAGGGTGTGTCACATTAACTTAAAGCGTGTTTAACACAAACTACGTGAACTATAACTTTACATATAATATAAATAACAACAATAATAATAATAAAAACAACAACAACAAATATAAATACAATACAAGCCCACAATAATACACCCAGTCCCAGTCCATCATTCTGGTGGTGATTATCTGCTATAACATCTCTATATGCATAGAGGCGTGTATATATTTGCCAACACTGCACTTACTTACACTGTTTAAGCAAAAACAAAATGTAAACCAACAAATAAACACATAATATAAAGACAACTGTACAGTAAAGAATTTGTTAACTCTTCTTCTTCTACTTCTTCTTTTAACTCTACTGTTTCTACATATGTTTTTTTTTTCGTTCCATATTATGTCCTTATGCATATAAAATGTTTACGGTCTTGTTTAATCAACCAGCAGAACAGCCTGCTTGTTGGCCAATGTAACCGCATGTAGCGTTTACAAATATTTGCAACTGTTGCGCACATTATCCAAATATTTCTGCGGGCCAAAGTGTGTTCTTTTGTTGAGAAACTGAAGTAAAATGTTAATGTTGTTGGTATTTTCCGTTTACTTATATCTACATACATTTATATACATATATAAAATATTTATGTGAAATATTTCAATTCCACGTTTTTTTAAAGAAACTTTAAAGTTAAACCAAAATCCTGTGAAGAAGAAAAACAAAATGAAAAAAGCTATAGTGCCTTAGCTTTAGACCGAATCTGCGATACTTTTATATTTAAATATATGAAATATATTTTTTAAGGAGATTATCAGAAAACACTAATCACGCCCATATTTGAAGTGGAGCGTGGCAGTCTCGTAATTATGTATGTATTATATAATAACTTAATTAAATAACTTAGCATAAAAGTCGAATTTTTCGCGATTTTAGTTTTTTTTTGTGCAAATTGTGGGCGTAGGACCCGACAATTTTTGTCACATAAACTAATTTTAAAAATGTGAAGCAAATTTTAATAAACTTTTTTAATTATTTGTGACATATTTTCAACCAATTTTGCTCAATTTAAACAGTTATAATTTTTTTTATAAAATTTCATCTCAAACAGTCTTAATACGTAAGTCGTCGTCGCTGTTGTCTTTAATTTCTAGTTCCCTTCACTACCTTTTACTGCTGCCGAATTTCGCCTAACATTACATAATAATTTCGAATTATTCATGTCGCATTTTAGACGAAAGCAGTAGGTAGCGAAAGCGAATAGAACAGGAGAATGTGAAATTGCCAACAACGGACGTACAGACACACGGACATACACGTTTAGACCGGCTTAGGATAATATATACTTTAAGGGATCTCAGTCCTCTCTCTGCAGCGCAATAATAAACTAAGTGTACCACCATCTTTTGTAGAGGGTATAAAACTGGTCAAAGGATACTTCCACGTGCTATAAAAAGTGTAAAAGAAGCATTTTTAAGGACATAAAAGGGTGCTTAGGATTTAACGTACACTCATTATAACTATTTTGTTTATTTCTGCATTTATTAGAATCATTTATGTCATTTTTTTTATTGTTCGCAATTAACGCATCATTACAAAACATATCCATTCGCCGTTGCAATATAGGTATTTGCGGTATGTGTTGCACCTGTTCAGGTTTTTTTATTAAGAGATTTACGCACGATTTACAACAAATCTGTAAATCAGTTAAGAGAACAGCCGGATCAGTAAATGAGATATATTGTAGAATAACATTTTGAAGATTTACAAGATAATTGAAAACACAAGACGTACATACCAAAAAAATCTGCAAACCGAACAAAATTGACAAAGAGATATTGATAATGTGATAAGGAGGCGATATAATGTTAATTTTTCTCTATTGGTTTCTTCTTACAAGACAATGTCTTCTTCTATTGTTTAACGTATTTTTTGTTTTTGCCTTTTCGCAAATTAAATAAATAAGAACAAGTGTTGCTGTATGGTGAAAAAATTTTTTTTGGGTAATAATGTATTGGAAATACATAGGTACGAATATTGAATGTGAAGAAGAACTAATTTTGTGAAATCTTTATTTTATTAAAAAAAAAATATTTAATAAAAATTATTTAATATAAATGTTTATTCCCCATCAGTTATATAAACCAACACAGTCCCTATACAATGGGAAAAACTTTTAGCTTTTAGACCAATTTTTGGCACATCAGTCAATGGGATAACTGTGTATACGCATTTATGGCAGATATAAATATTTTTGTTGATTGTGGGCGTGGGTCTTGACCGATTTTGCCATTTTATATAGCGATCTGCGTGCAAAAATTTAAAGTCCCTGTACAATGTTTCAGCTCAATATCACAAAACTTACGCCCCTGAGAATGCCAGAAATAGACGGACGTACACGTCTAAATCGACTCAGTTTTTGATGCTGATTAGGAATATATATATGTATATATATATATTTATATATATTTTGTAGGGTTTCTGACGCCTTCTTCTAGGTGTTGCAAACAGAAGAACAAACTGAGTATACCCTCATAACTATGGTGGAGGGTATACAAATATTTTACGAGGTACTCTCGCCCAAATGTAGCCATTATTTAATATACGAGAACATCCCTTCTCTATGATAAAATCAAATTTCCATTGTAAGTATTATTTTGAACTTCTTTAATAGTAAGGCGGCTTCCTTTAACCAATTAACACTTTAAATTGGATTGAGTAGTATTCTTCAAATTCATTCTTCGTGAACGCCAAAATGAGCACCATCACTAAAATAATGCAATCAACATCTTTCAAGGTTAACAGTTCGGTTCGTGTTGTTTCACTATCGTCAATGAAATTCCATGCACAGGTGAACCAAAGTAAACTTACACAAAATGTTTGCTTGCTTATAATATACGATCAACATTAAAAGGCGGCTTATTAGAACATTATATGTTTTTGCTTTATCCTTTACTTTTTCTAGTTTCTCACTTTGTTGTTCGTTACCTGTTACGTGTGTTTGTTTATTTTTTAGTACAATACAAGGAAAATAAGTGCAAGAGATACTGCGGATACTCCTGTTGTTTTGACACTTGATTCGGAAATGGAGTTGACGTGTGTTTGACGAAAGTAAACAATTAATATGTTCGGATGTCTATTGTTGTTGTTGTTGTTTAATTATTAGAGCACCAAAAAAAAAATAAGTAAAAAAACGCAATTTGGATTAGGCCAAACTTAAATACCCTCTACACCCTCTACACAACGGTGGGCGTGCCTTCTAATAGTGTGAGTATTACGTATCAGCTTGCAAGTCTAGTTACAAGTTTTTTTTTAATTGTGGGCGTGTCTTAGATCCGATCAAGCCCATTTTCAGCACATTCATGAATGGGATAACTGTGTATATGCTTTCTAATTTTTAAGTTCATATGTCAACTATTGTGGCAGATATATAGATTTTTGTCGGTTGCGGACGTGGATTCTCTAGACCGATTTTGCCAATATTAAACAGCGACCTGCTTGCAAAAACTTACCTGTACAAAGTTTTAGCTTAATATCCAAAATTTAGGAACGCGAGAATGCCAACTACAAACAGGCACACGTACACACGGACATACAAGTCAAAATCGACTCCGTTTTTGATGTTGATCAAAAATATATATAATTTGTAGGGTCTCTGACGAAGTTTTACATATTTTCTAGTATCTGTTAAAATAAAATGCTATACAACGCCCACATATATTACATACTCCATCTTATAGTCAAAAGTTAAAAAATTATAAAATCTGAATAGAGACCCTAAGAGCATGAGTTTTTGAATGGATTTGTCTACGTATGTCTGTACGTCTGTAAATATTATCCCTGTCAAAAAATTAGATATATCAAATCCAAAAATTTGGCAAAAATATCGAGCAATTGAGGGATACGTCTGCAGATAAACCAAAACTAAAGAGTTGGTAATTTTTTCAACATTTTTGTCGATTTTATTTAATTATTATTACTTCAAAATTGCATCAGGTTTTTGATACCATATAATAGTCACTAACAAAATGAAGACAATGGTACATGTCCACTGATATAGGTTTTACTTTACACCTCCCATGCAATAGGTGAAACTCTGATTACAAATATTTAAACTCTTGAATTTCATTTATTTCTAAAGATGCGTCCTACGTACCAAACTAAGAAAATATTTCATATAATAAACGAAATATATTTATAAGAAGGTAGGCGATACTTCAATTTCAAGATTTTTATATTAAAACGATATATACGTGGCTTAAGAGAGTTTTCAAATTATTGAAAAGAAACTCGTAGCGGTACATCAAAGCATCATTATTATGCTGTTAATTTAAATCTATATTAATGCTTCAGTAAACATGTAATACTTGAAGTACGAGTACATTACTTCAGGGCCCACGCTCTCTCTCCATAAATGTGAAAGGCCAGCCTTTATATGGATTTTATGTATTTCAGCGAATTGTACATTGTCGGTTTGAATCGATTTGCTCTATACTTTTCATCTATTTACCTTATGCGTGTTCATTATTGGTTTTGTGTTTTTCTCTTTTTTGTTTTTTGTTATTTTTCTTTTTCTGATTTTATTAGTATTCTAAATCATACACTTTTACGCTTAAAAGGTGCACAAAAGATGGAACGAATGATGGAGGGAACGAATGGCTGGCCAGTGGTGCGATTGTTATGAACAAGTGTTGTCTTAAGGAAAAGAGTTGAACTTGCACATTGCATGCATCTACACTATTTGTCTGTTGTTGATTTATATTTTATATTTTTCAGTTAATTTTATATATGTATTTATAAATACAACAGATGTGTGTGTGAATGCATATATTCGGTTTGAGATATTTATTTTATTGTAGAAATAGTTACAACAAGTGAAACTCGCCCTTTTAATAACCCACACACATTAAAGCTTTCAAATGTTTATTATAGTATTTAAAAATCAATTTTCAAAATAGTTCTTCTTTGGGCCAAATACTACGTGAACAAACAACAAAAGGACAGACATACGGACATTAATAAATCGATTCAATAAATGCTTCTGGATTGATTTTTACATTAAAAGGAATATATTTTTTTAGTGGTGAGGAATTCATATTATTCATATTATAACCTTATTTACTATCAACCACCAGTCGTGTAGGGTATAAAAGGTAAAGAAGATAACTAAAAAATTTTTTGTTTTAAAATTAGTGTCTTTATGCACGTGTTAAATATCGAACATAACCTTAAAGATGGTTTTCCACGATTGGCCTTATTAACGCGATTGAAAAAATATTGTGAATATTTACCTTTTTTGTATTATTTTTCTTTTTTATGCTTTGAAAATTCAACTCAATCACGTTTAAGTTTCTGATCATTTTTCTTGATTCTTTTTTGTTGCTGTTGGTTATCTGTATTGTATTGTAAGGTAATGTGTATGACACACATTCGATCGCGTTGATCAATGATTTCATTCATTCATACTTTGCTCCATGCCTGCATATACCTGCCCGATGTGATGATGATGATGATGATGGTAATGCTTTATAACCCAAGTACGTAAGTGAATTTATCAAGTATTTTCCTTATAAGCAGGTAACCAACACATGCACTTTTAATATGCTTTAGTTAATGTTTATCTAGTACAAAAACGTGCCAACGTGCTGGCACAAGTGCATCCATGTATACATATACCCGCGCGTACCCATCTATGCACCCATATGTTATTGTTGTTAACTTAAACTTTATATGATATGATGAGGTTTAGCTTTAGTTATCGTTTTGTTCGATTTTTTTTTATTGTTGTTGTTGCTGGTGTTGTTATTCTTTAACTAAATGTCAATTCAATAAGTGCCAGTTCCTCTTAAGTCAGGTTACTCGTTTTAGATGGTTTTTTTCTTTTTTTTTTCATTTGAGTCAATTTTTATAGCTGATCTCATATAAACGAGATTTCGTTTCATTTCATTTTACACTTCGTTAAGATCAAGGTTAACTAAGATGTAGATAAAATATGTAACAGCTTGTGAATTGTTAGTTGCCACAGTTTGTTGATACTCTTTGCCTTCATAACATTATAGTATGGTTGAGCTTTTCTTCTTCTTCTTAACTTGAGCTTATACTATATATCTGATACACAATCTTCAAATTTGTTGACAATGTTGATGTGTGTGTGTGCTGCATTTTATGGAATATGTGTACAATAAAATTTTATTACTTGCATTAGAATAGTTTTTGAATAAAAATATGATTAAATTTGTTATTGTAAGCTATAAACTGGAATTCAAGGTTTTAGTGACTTTTTGTTGTTTTAAAACTTTTGATATTGCAGTTATTTGCACACATAGCTACATATACTCGGCTTTGGTTTTAAATAGCTACCATTTGTGATGTTATTTAACACTAGATCGTTAATCAACTACTTCAATAATAAAATCCGTCAATTAAACGGGTTTACATCAAAACGGTTTATATTTTATTGTTTTTATTCATGTGATAAATAACAAGTAAAATACTTAAATTTGGCTTAGGCCAAATCTTAAATATCCTCCACATTTACATACAAACTGTTTAAGAATATGGTGTGTAGGGTCTCCGAGGCTTCCTTAGGTGTGTTGTAAACGGATGATCAAAATGAATTTACCCTCTTCCCTAAGATGGAGGGTATAAAAATAAATTTAAGTACAGCGAATAAATGTTATATAAGCGATGAATTCGGGAAAAAGCTTTATATGTAAGGACTTGTAAAAATGGTTTTTACGGTGCAAAGGTAGGCTTTATTAGTTTTTTCACAAGTAGGTTCTTAAGTATCATTACGAGCTGCCTTCTTCTTCTGTCTTGTACATTGGTAATTGTTTAAAGGTAACGAATGGATCTGAATCTCTCGCCCGCTATTTATCAGCTAAATGATTGCGAAGAGCAAGTGTAAAGTGAAACAATTGTTGTCTTCACAGATAAAAAAAAAACACGAAACAGGAAAAAAAGCTACTTCAGTGAAGAATAAATGTTGGATACCCTTCATGTTAATACATAAACTTTCGATTAAGGATATGTGGATGTGTGGGCCTTTATTTAGATAGAATAAGCAGAGATGGCCCCCAGCTTCATACTCTACGAAACTCGAACTTACGATTTTTTATAGGCGTAATTGATAAGTGAATTCGAACATATTATTTGATACGGACGGACAGTACTGCATTCTGATGATATTTATGGGACACTTGAAGCCTCCGTTTAGCAGTTGTAAATGCAATAGCAAACATATTATACCCTTCACTATAATCTTGAGGGTATGTTGTAAATGTTAAACATGTTTGAATAAAGGAAGATGACAGAGAAAATGCAAAATACACAAAATAACAATGATATTCATGCAAATGCTGTAATGCTGTGCTGTGCATGATCATGATCACGATAATCATGATGATGTGTGCAATGGTGAGGAGGAACGCCACAGCAACGGTTTGAAAATTATGGGAAGTTTTTGTTTATCCTTTTTGTTTTTGTTGCACTGCATCTCTCTATAAAACAGAACAGAAGTGTTTGTGCTTTATAAGTGACATTGACAGTGACTTCTTGCAGTTAGTATGCCAACAGATAAGAGTGTCGTTTTTATGCTCTTCAATTAATTGTGGATTGTATGCAAAGTTTGTCATTCCATATGCTAAAGCGATTTCTTAAAGAATGTATGATCACATGTTTGGTATTAATATGTTACAATAGTAATTATAATAAAATTGAGTCATTTATCTGCACTTCGCTACGCACATTTTTGTTCGTGTAAGTGTATTGTCTAGAAACAGGTAAAAAAGTAAAATTAAATTGTTTACAAGTGACGCCCATAATTGATCATAATCTCTTATATTCTAAAAAAATCTACTAGACTTAAAAAAATTAATATTTCATTTATATGTACCGCATCAATATATTAAAGATTAGAACAAAAAAATTGTATATTTCAGAAATCAATTTAGAGTTGATTTGTAATATATAATTAAAGGAAATAGGACACATGCCACGCCCACAGTTTACGCGTAAATATGTAAAGTGTACCAGAATTTGTTTATACCATATTTTCTTGGTGTGTAGGGTGTGTATGTTTGGAACTCTACCAAAGAGCTTTTTAATTGTCGTTGCATTAAAAGATTTGAAGTTGCTACAATTGAATGTTTTTTATTTAATGCGATAAAATTTTGAGGTTATATATGTTATAATAAATATTATCAAAAGATGGACAACAAATTCCTTCAGAAGGTAAGTGAGTAGAAGCCTTCAAGGTGTTCGCTTCATCTCCTTTTTGGTACAAAATGTTTTTTGAAACATTTTTCTAAAAATTTTTCTGTCTGTATACCTTTTCCATTTGATGACATAAAAATTGAATCGTTGGTTATTGTAAATAAACATTCTCTTGTTGCTGTCTTATCTATATTCTAAGGCTGAGAAAACATCTGTAAAACAAATTTTATATTTTGACCCCATCCTTACATACATAAACAGTTTGAGGCGAGGTGATCCTTCAAAAAGAAAAGAAGATAACAATCTTGTTAGCCTGTTCTCTATATTTTTTTACCCATTTTTCATTTAATTTGTTTTATATAAGTACTCGCAAGAATACACAAAACCATTCCAAACATGAGGCAGACAGTTGGGCATTGAAATTAAACTAGATGATCGTAAAAGTGACACTATCTACTACTTTCTGATGACTGAAAAAACGTTAAACATTAAAAAGAACATTAATTATGGTTTTAGTTATCTGTTAGATTTACAACTTGGATTATGGAGTGGACAAAACTGAGCGTGTGTGGTCTTGAAAGAGAATCTACTTAATAAAAAACAAAACGAATGAAATTTATGAGAATATTTCTTCCATCCGATTCTTTATTACTGTATTTTTTGGTATATTTGTTGCAATGACCGCAGGAATGGCAATAAAATTTCAATAAATGATTTCTGAATAATCAGAGTGATGGATGCCGGAGTAAAGTTTTTTCTATGACATCATTTTTGTCACATAAAATAACTGATTAAGTTTTTCAATTTCGCTTAAACGAAGAACAAGGATTTATAAGCATTATATTTAATAAAAGGGAGAGGCGTGTCTGTTATCCGATTATGCCCACTTTTAGTATATCGATGACTGGACTAACCTTTAAAAAGGTCAACTTTTGTGGCAGATATAAATATTTTTATTGATTGTGGGCGTGTCTAATATCCGAATACGCCCATTTTTGGTATATAGATGAAGCTATTATTTATAGATACACATACTAAATATTAACTTTATAGTTCATTTTTTGTGGCAGATAAATAGATTTTTGTTGATTGTGGGAGTGGCTCTTGATTTTGCCCATTTCATATAGCGATTTGCGTGCAAAAACTAAAGTGCCTGTACAAAATTTCAGCTCAATATCTCAAAACTTACGCCCGTGAGAATGCCACACAAAAACACAGACTGATCAAGAATATATATACTTTGTATGGTCTATGACGCCTCTTTCTGGGTTATTGCAAACGGAAGAACAAACTTAGTATACCTTCATCACTGAGGTGGAGGGTATAAAAATATATTTTTTTGAAAAGTGGGCATGGCGAAAATATTGTAAACCATAAGAAATAGATACAAAACTGTATTTATTTATTTATTTATTTATTTGGTTACGGCAATTATTATTGCCTATTACATTACACATTTTTTAATATCATTTGGTAGTTCATTGAAACATATTGATGGGCGCGGTCTAAATAAAGGCGCAAATTGCTCTAGAAAACACAACTAAGTCTCTCCTAGCATCATACACAAAAATAAATATTTATGAAATCCTTTTTTTTTTTTTTTAACTTTGTTTTATTGTGTGTGTGTTAAAATTTTAAGCACCGGCGCTTCACAACTTATCTAATTACTGAATTTGGGCGTGCGTCCGACTTAATTACAACTGTTTTATGATGGGACTACTCTCTGTTAGAAGAAATAATAAGAACAGAAAGGAAGAAAAACTAAAAAAGCTAAACCCTTGCAAGTCACACAGTGCACGCAAACACGCAAAAAATAACAACGGCAGTCAAGAAAAAATATGTTAAGAAAAAATGTTCGTGTCGATTAAAGTGCTCTGATTAAAGTCATGGAAATCGGGCCACAATACAATCCCCATGAAACTTGCGTGGTGAACTGCTAAAGTACACCGGTATACCTATGTACGAGCCTGTGTTTCAGTTTAGCACATGAGCATTGTTTTTTTTTTTTTTTTATATAGCTTTTATATGTTATGTTATAAAAACAATGCCAACACTTACTAAATGAGCACGCATTTTAAAACGCATTAACGTTTGTTGAGTTTGTTCAAAGGGGTTAAGCTGAGAAGGAAGCAAAATAAGGTTGAAAACAGTTTATACCAATATGAGATACACTTGATCTCAAAGGCCAAGTGTCTGCTTTGTGTTGCTTCGGATATTATTTATTCCGTTTAAGTGGTACAGCAGAGCTTAAAGACAAGTAATGGGAACAAATTGTGGGGGACAAGGTTTCCTTTTTCTTAAATGCTTTACTTTATAGATGGCTGTACCATATACTTCAGTGAAGGTATTCAATTTGTTGAAGTATTTATTTTCATGGTTTTGAAGTTTGAGTCATCATGGAGTCTAAAGACCGTCTTCCCTGTATATGCGTATAACGCCTTCTTGAAGAGAGATGCGTGAAGGTATCATGATGCACCATATGAGTGTTTCTTGCAAAAGTTAAATCACTTATAAAATCATGGACATATATATGAGCTGCCCTTTAACGTTTTTCTTCTTATTAGAAAATACAAATAACTTTAAACAATATTTCTTAAACTTTTGCAGTTAAGTTGTAAATGTTTCAATAAATTTTCGGTTTTTATTACCTTTCAACACTTTCGAAAAAGCAATGATGGTGATAAGAAAGCTATTATTCTCCAATTCACAATATCCTGATGTAGAATTTACCATTTGTTGAGTTTTTTTTGTGTTTGCTTGCTTACTTAGTAGCTTATTTTGGGTGGCCTTTGTATGCAAAAGGGCGTTCTTTGATGCCTCGTTACGTTTTTTTTCCATTGGTTAAAAACAATTAAAACGTGATTCATGTAAATAATATGATTTAAATTTGTTAAGCCTTTGAATGTTCTCTCATTTCTCTGTATAAGTTGTTGCCTACTTTCGGCAGCCAATTGACAATGAGCCGAACAATGTTGAATTAATTTAAGAAAGCTCAAAACGAAATTTGGATGGCCCTCTTAAAATTAAAGTTTTTCCTATTTTACTCATTGAAGTAAATATTAAGGAAGTTTTTTATATATTTGGACCATATTGTTTACGTTGTTTTTTGGAAGGGTTCTTATCATTAAAAAGTATGTAGTTGAACTAAATAGATTTTATTTAATGATTTATGAATAACCATCGAAAGCAGCAAATCGGTGGATAGATAAAGTCTACCTTTTGGGCAAAGAAGTGTACCTGAAGAAATTTAAATAAAATCGTGTGGGGTGAGTTAGTTAAAAATGTTGCTTAACTTAGGAAATCCAGCGTGCGTGCTGTCTGTTATACTTATATGGCATTGAGTACATTTCGCGAGAAGAAGAATTTAGCATTTTAAATAATTTGTTCCAAACAAATTGTTCAAATACTTGTAAGCAGACAATAAAGCTTTCAGAGGCTCTTTGCAAAAAAGAAACAAAAAAACGGGCCTATATTAGGCGTACGACAAAGCTAAGGTACTCTTCATCTTTCAAATAGGGTGCAAGGTTTAAAACGACATTGTGGGCGTGTCCTTTGCCCGCTGCTGGTACTTACAAACGTCTGAACAAAAACAATATACCCACCTGTCATTGGGTATAAAAAAACAAAAAAGTTTGGTTTCAACCTAGCCTTAGTTACCCCCAGTAGTTGCATTATTGTTTCTGGAAAAGATTGAATATCTTTAAATAAAGGTGCCTTGAAGCACCTTTTGGTGTGAAAGGTGTTTTAGTGTGTGCGGACGTTTGGACGGAAAGTTATACCGTTTTTTTTTTAGAATCACTTTCTAAAGCGATTCACAATATCCGTCTAATATATTTCCCTAAAATTTGAAACAAAACAAAAGGCATTTAAAACGGTTTAAGGTGTAAAAATGATCACAAGACACGATGTTGTGGAGTTCTGAGAAGTTCTTCTAGTAGTTCCAAACACGTAATGTTTAATCTTATTTTCCACACTAATGTGGAGGTTATATAATAATGATATCGTACATTATATTATTGTTTATACAATATTTTTATAATTTTCATTCACTTGAAAATAAATTATAGTTTTTCCACCAAGTCATTTAACATAATTAGAGAAACTGTCGTGTTCGGTGCTTTGGTGTGATTTTCGGTGACACAGAAAATGCAATTGTTTATTATTGTTGTTATTAATTTCATTTTTACTAACTTAAGCACAAATATCACATTAAGTTAATTGTTTAATATATACATACATACATATATATAATAAATAAAATATATTTCAAGGTTATTAAGGGGAAGGAAGTTGACTACTTGATAGAGTGTCTTTGCTATGATTCAGTAATTGAGAAAATTAAAAAAAAAAATAACAATAAAGAAAAACAAGTAAAAATATTATATTCGCTCAAAGCGTACCATCACGTACCACTTGATATATTATTCAATTTAATTTTTTTCTTTGAAAAGTGAAAAACCTTTTTTTTATATTTACTTGTACATGTCCTTGTACCAAACTTCATCAAAATATCTCCAGTAGCGTGCGCACAAATTTAGATGGACAGACAAACAGGCGTAGAGACGGACAGACGAGCACGGTTAAATCGATTCAGATTTTGATTCTGAATCGATCGGTATAATTAAAGGTAAGTGTGGCATTTGCCGTTTAGGAGTAACAAGCATCCGCACAAACTTAATTACTCCTTTTGGCGCAAGTGGTGCAGGGTTAAATTAAATCACATAAAATTAACTAAACGCCACATTAAATAATTGATTGCAAACAATAATAACAACAACGCGAGTGTTATTTAAGTTTAAGTGCAAAGGTAATACTAACAAGATAATAATCATTTATTTGTATACCCTCCACATCACTTCATATTGTTAAAAAAAATACTTTTTACAAATATTGTTAATTTGGGGGCGCTGCTTACAATAAAGACTACTAATTTTGGAGTATGTATTTAAAATTTTGTGTCTGGGAGAATGCTTACCGTAGACGGACAGACAGACATTAAGAAATCGATTTCGAACTTGAAACTGATCAAAAAGTACACACTTTGTGGATTTTCTGCCTCCTTCTGGGCGTTACATATGCTTTGACAAATATATATACCCTTGTTTATACTAGATGGTTACAAAACAGGATACTAAGAAAGTGACACAAATGTGATATTTTGTTCACATTTCTTATTAGCAACATTGAAAAGGCAATTGTGTGACCTTTTCAGCAAAATATTTGAACATTATTGTGACGGGTTCTATGACAAACACATAATATGGGTCACTTTTATCAATGTAACCCTATTTAGTTATAAATTTCTATTAAACATAAACCACAGGATAAGCAGTGTTCCCCTTTTTTGTAATAAAAACAATACAAAACAAATGAAGAGGCATACGATACATTGAATAATAAACAGATAAGACAAGTGGCGCCAGTGGATGTGTTTTGTGGTGTAATAGCAATAAACAAAGAACTGCAATATTTGTGTTATGTTCTGTTTTGAATTTCTTTAAATATCGGACAAAATCAATATATTTATACGGAATTTTCGTTCTAGATTCTTAACATTAAACCAAAACAATCAAAATCCAGCTGTGAACTATACAGAGATTTTTTTATTAATTATTTAGAAATAAAACTCACAGCTTGAGTTTTACGAACGAACAGAACAATTTTCAATGTTTAAGCAAAAAGTTCTTATTATACTAGAACAATAAGAGTCAAGTTGATTTTCTCTTCACTAAATAAAAGCCTTTACATAACACACTCATTGTTGTTGGTTTTTATATATAAAAATATTTTTTCATATTATAGTTTAATTCGTTTGTTTTTTTCATCAGTCATGCGTGCATCATATTAATTTCCCGCTAACTTTGAAAATTATGCTAACCTTGACAGCAAAAACAAAAAACAACAATACAAAATAAGTACGAGTAAGCGAGGGTGTAATAAAATCATACATACTTACTTACGTACAGAAATACTGCCACGAAAGAGTTGAACACAAAAGACTCGAGAAAAAAACATAAAAATTAACCCAGAAAGTTGTTTTCTAGTCTTTTTCAAGTATATCCAAAAACCAAAATTAAAATTTTGTCGCAACAAACACAACAATTGTTTCTATAGGTGCATTATATACCTTGTTTCATTATTATTTGCGTGCATTACCAGTTAAGTTCATTAAACAAACCGAACAAGTCCAAATTTTGACATTAATTCTCATATGATAACACACGTACATAAAAAGTTTTCAATAACAAAGAAGAATTGTTGACGATGCTTGATATAACACTTCTAAGAATACTGGCATGTATATTTCGTTCTGAAAACTTTACATAATTATTAGATTATTAGATGTATGTATTCGTTACATAAGATGATTTGGTAGGAAGGGAGATAAAAAGACCGAACAATGCCAGCGACCATTAACACAAATGTTTCATGGGTAAATATCATTTCTTACACTATTTTAAAAATTAAATTGGATTCTTCAAAAAATGTTGAAATATTTTTTACACACACGTTTACTCATTATACAATCGCTTCAATTATTCTAAGCATGATTTGTTGTATTATTGTGAATTTATAAGAAATTTTGATCATTTTTATTGAAAACGAAACAATAAGCCCATATGAAAGTGTGTGCGTATGTATGTCATAATTATACTTGCATTGAAGAAACTGAGGAAGCACGCTCCTAAACCGGAAAACATTTTTCATCTAAAAATGGGAATATATACATGTATCCTTCTCATACGGGTACATATACAGAATTAATACAAGGTATCCATCGCCACTTAACACAGTAACAAAAGTCAAATACACACAAGCAGACACCTATGCTAAAATCGATTCTGAGAGTTATACTAAGTCTAAGAAATATTGGATCTGTATTATATATAAGTCCGAATGCTATAAGTGAATCTTAATCTCCTTACGTATAAATCAATTTCATACATAAATTTTTAGGTATGATTTCTGCTTATAAAAGACTTAAGTGCCATACGCAATCGTTGCTTTCTAACATTTCATTCAATAAGCAGCGTTATTACAGTTAAGTGAGAGAGAGCATTTCGAAACATTTCAACACAAACCTAAAACAAACAAATTTTCGATATGTATAATCCAAAACATATTTTACTCGAATAAGGTATTATTTCATACAAGGTTTTCTTTTAGTTTTTGTATTTTTTTTTTTATAATATATGAATCGTTTGGCTCCGTACTGTTGTACGAATGACGTATTCACTTGTAAACGTGATTTGATTGCAATGCAGCTTGATTTCTTATATAGATTAATGCCTTTAAATTATAAAAAAAAAATAAACTAAACAAGTCATAATAATATGGTCGGTCAAACCGGACCATCAAACACCACTACACCACTTCAGTTTTATTTTTTTTCTTGATAAATGAAAATTTTTATTTATTATATTACGTTTATTATCAAACAATATTTTCTTTTTTCTTTATTCGTATTTGTATTTTCAATAATTTTAAAATGATGTATATGTCACTAAAAAATTTTACTATTCTTTTTCTATTTCTCCACAATCAAAATCAGTAGCTCACGAACAACAAAGTCATGGTGTTGTATTAAAACTCTATTACATGATTATGTCTAAATAATTTTTACAAAAACTTTATTTTTTATCATAGAGTTTTTCTTTAGTAAATAATTTTAAAGAAAGAACAAAAATCTCTGCTATTATACTTACCCCAATTATAATTGCTTCTGGCAGGGGATAAAAAATAGACTTTTAATTCAATAGCGGGGAAAACAAAAGGAAAGGAAACTGCACGGAACAACCACACAATGATAATAAACAAACATTTAAAAGTCAGTGTCAAGTCGTGCAGTCAGTTAAGTGGAAGACAAAAAATAAGTAAAGAAAATAAATTTTGAAGTTCATTGAAAAGTGCAATACAACGATAAAAGAAAACGAGAAAAAAATATATGCCCAGTAAGGATTAGTACTAATGTGTATATTACACCGTTTTCAATTGATATTTAAAATGTACAAAAATTATATCAGCATGGCTATGTATATTATAAAGGTTATATAATTATAAAATTAGCAGGAAGAAGAAGCTACATGTAGTATTGTTAAAAACAAAACCAAAGAAAAAATAACAAAAAATACGAACAGTTTACATAACATTTCGATAAGCCGTTATTTGGCATATAAATTAAATACTCCCCCTATTTATATACAGTGAGTGTGGCAATCACCTAATTACGTTTTCATACGTATAAACTTCCAAGTCGGATTCTGCGCTAAAAAACAAAAGTTTTTGTGACGTATGGATGTTCCTATTGCATGACCCCGCCCATCCCTGGCATATTTCTAGATGATCTCTTTTACAAAAATTTCAACTTTGTACGTTTGAGGCGTCTGAGGTTTCTCTATAGATTTTTATTGATTGTGCGCGTGACTCCTAACTTATTTTGCCCCATTTAGAATGCAGCTTTTTATAAAAATTGTTTTCTAAAAAATTTAAACTCGCAATAACAAAATATCACCAACAAACTAACGCGCAAATAAATAGGTGGACTTGGTAAGATTGTACCCGTTTGCCCGTTGTTTACCCTTACTTGTGCTGTACAAAATAGAAAAAGGTTAAAATTGACAAATTCCTTAGAGAGCTTTGGTGTATCTTCGAGAGGGTAGTTTTAATATTCGAGATTTGGCCTGAGCCAAATATTATCATTTTTATAAAAAATACTTCTTCATATACACCTAATTCTCTGTTTACACAATAGATACGTTCCCAAAAAAATTAGTGCAAAAAGAATTTGTGTAAAATAAGATTTTGGCTAAAAGGAAGACTAGATTGATTCTAAACTTAAAAAAAAAAAAATTGAAAAACGTTTTAAAACAAAACAATTCCTGTTCAAGTAGAATTTCTTTTTCGTTTTAAGTCGTGTTAAATCAAATTCGTGCAAAAAGAGAATTAGGCGTATACACAACTTTATACGTTGCTATAATCACAATTACTTTACAACTGGTATTTTGCACCAAAAATAAAAAAAAGCTAAATATTAACATATTTGTACGGCTGTTCCCAGAAGAATTTCACCTAGTGACTTGTTTATAGTAAACACGTCTGTCACGATATTACAAATAGCTAAAATATTTTTTTTATTATTTATCGACATATATTTCATTAAACTTATTATACAGTATTAGTCATGTCATATGTTACAGTTAAAGTAGAAATTTGTATTGCTGTTACGTTCATTGTAAAGTTCATTGGGTTACGTAGTACATGTTGTTGGCGTTATTGTTGATTGAAACTCCTTACCTACTCCTTACCTACTGTTTTGTGCTACGTGTTAACAAAATGAAAATCAGTTATAATGTACGTGTTGTTTGCCGATAGTTAAGGTAACTGTTGATTTGGTCCCACTCCTAGCCTAGCTACCTCCGTTACAATGGGCCCCTAAGAAATAAGGTCATTTATATACGGAATGTTTTTGTTATTAAATGAATTATATGATTTTTTTATTGTTGTTGTTGTTATTGTTGTTTTGTTGTTGTATACTATAATAAGAACTAAACTATAATATTGTATAAAAATATAACGATATAAACTAATTTGAGAAAAAATCTTGTAGTTGCTATATATTTATAGGTGCATGCTAGGGGAAATGGAAGAATTTAGACGTAGAGAATGTTGAACAAATGAATTTACTAAATCTATAGGTTCCTGCTTTTCTATTATTTGCCTTCTTCTCTACTGAAGGATTATTGTTCGAAAAAGAAAAATATATCAATTTTTTTATGGTTTTTTTTTATACTTTGTCCATACATTAAACAATTCGTGCATTTTTCTGGAAACTGTTATAGAAAAGTTTGGGAATCACTGCTTTAAAACAATACTTCTTTATAATACCATTGTTATAATATTATTTAAAAAAGTGTACCTAATATCAAATCAAGTTTAGGTTCAGTTAACAGAATTATAGTGAAGATTTAATTGTTTTTTAAGGAACTTTGTCATATCAACGACTTACTAACAAGCATCAATTCTACGTCATTAATTAAAATAATGATAAAAAGAAAAAAAACTTACAAATTCCAACATTCAATAATTTTCTGTAAGCATAAACACAGTTTATACACACACGCACATGAAATTATTTTTATTTAGGTTTGAGTACTTATATGTATGTGTGTATCATATATGCTGGTAATTAAAAAAAAAAAAAAACAAATAGAAGGTTTAATTGGCGCTGGCCAAACCTTGAATACCTACTACCTCAATATAAATGGTAATAGAACTTATGACCGCGGACTGAAAGTTGCAAATTTAAGTGAAGCTCTCATTGTACAATATTTCGCGTTTATAAAAATCAAACTATCATTAACAAGTAAGAAAACTAAATTTATCTTAGACCAAGTCTTAAATACCCCCACCTCCGCAATGGTGGGCGTGGCAAATATATATCCATATTGCGCCTTCTTATATGGATGCAAGTCAAATTTACGTTGAATATGGTTTTTTGTAAATTTTGGGCGTTATAGATTCAGATCAATATCTTAAAATTGACGCCCGTGAGAATGCCACACAGACGCACGGTCACACGCACACATGGACATACATGTCTAAATCGACTCAGGTTTTGACGCTGATCAAGAATATATATACTTCGTAGAGTCCATGACTTCTCTTTCTGGGTTATTACAAACGGAAGACGGAACAAACTTAGTATCACTGAGGTGGAGGGTATAAATAGAGGAAAAATTTCCAAAATGTTGTTGCAAACATATGGACAAAATCAATACATCCCCTTAATTATGTACCGCATATAAAAATCCAATTCATCAAGATTTGCGTAATAAAATTCATATTGTTTTATAATAATAATAATAACAACAACAATAGTACCAATATTAATAATCATTCGTTTATATGTTGAATTCTAGTAAAACAATCTATTTTATCTGATCTAAAATGACATGCCCGGTAGGCATGAGTATGAACAAGTGCATACACAATCATTTTAACTATTCATGAGCATTGTAATTACGCGGAAAATCACAAACGGATACACGTACAAAATGCTATATTTGGCTTATAACAAATTTTAAATATCTTTCATATATATATGTATGTAAACAGTGGGCGTGACACGTACGCAATTGTCAATCACAGTCACATCAGTCGCCAAATATGGTTTTTTTTTTTGGTAAATATTGGGCGTTTATATGATTTAACCACACCCATCATCATTTATTTAATATAATTGACATTTGAAGCTTAATTTATGAAATCAAGAAATTTTTGTACATTGTTGGCGTGGCATTCGATGGAGTTCGCGGACAAGTTCCCTACATTAGAGATTTTTGTGCGAAATTTCAGCTCAATTACCAATTTTTTATGACTATATCAGCTAGTTCAACTTAGATTTCGATGCTAATCAAGAATATATTTATATATCGTAGGGTTGCTGAAGTGCGGTCTGAGTGTTACACAGGTAACAAAAACCTTAGTGTACTCCTTTTTATTGTGTAAATAATAAAGAATAATAAAGAAGGTACTTGTGTGTTTCTTGTCCCAAATAATAAAATCTGTACTTTCTTTAAGACACGTACTTTCATGAGGTACCTTCCTACACGTATATTATATTAATGAAAAAGTACGAACGACAAGGAAAAGATTAATTATGAAATGAAATCTTTCTTGAAATGAATCCATTAATATGTGGATAAATAAAGTGAAGGAGGAAAATTGTATAAAATTTTTCCATCTGTAGGTCTAACTCGAAACAAGTACTTCACAAAAAATGACTCGAACCAAGTAACTAAGAACTATCGACCCTATTTACGTATGCCCACAACTGCCCTCCGCATATTTGGCGTCTTCTGAAGTGTAAGTCTTCCCGACATAAATGGAATCTATTTAATTTTACTAAAATGAAACAACAAGTTGATTGTTTTGTTTTTATTGTACTTTGCTACAAAAAATACTTTTTATTGTTCAACTCCACGTTAACATTAAAATGTTTTATTTTATGATTTGTTGCAAAAATTTAAGAAATTATCCCAACATTTGTAGCTGGGGTGGCGTTAATACGTAAGTACCTAATTTTGTATACAGATACATACAGAGTGACACAGATTGACACCGACTGAAATAAGCTGAGTTGCTTTGAATGAAAGAACGTATTTAATTCCGTACAAATAAACACAGGAATAGCAAATGTTATTATTAATACAATAGAATGCAATTGGAGAATTTCCCATTTGCTATATAATTATGACGACAATATCTCAAACTCCAATTCTCAGCGAACACCATCTACTGCACACATGTTCTACGTGTAGTTCCGTTTACTAGCCCTTAGCTAAATAAAGATAACTTTCAAGTACATGTAACCTGTAACAAACTCTCACTCAGGCTTGTGCGAAACGTGCAAAGGAGGGTAATAGTTTAAAATTTACTTGAGTATGAGTCGCCTCCTCTTTACCTGACCCTCTCTCATATGCAAACATTAAAAATAAGTCAATAATAACTATAATGAAATATTTCTCACGCTGTCATAGTACAGCAGCCGGAAATCGTGCACATATTGGTTTATACGAAAAAAAAAATACATTTTTGTTTAATACATTTTCAGCTATTGTTATTATTGGAGTATACCCCCGTGTGTATGTAAAATAACAATAACGTCACTTCTCCTCTTTTAAACTCAGCTTGTGTACATTAGTCATACACGTTGCAGCTCTTTAAACACATACAAATATACGTGTATTAACACTTTACTTGTTGTCGACTACACTACATGAATATATTTTTCAAAATATCTGTATTTACAATAAAATTAATAAATTATTGTTGGCGTTTTTTTGTATTTTGTATTTCATATTGATTATTAGCGTGTGCATATGTATGTTGCAAAATGAGCAATTAAAACGGCTCATCATTCTAATTATAGTTGAACGTGTAATATGTAAAATCTATCCGTCTAATCTGTTTAATTCTGGTTAAGTTTTTTTTATTATTGTTGCGATTAGAGAGAAAAAATTATTCATTCATAGTAAAATCGTAAATTTATAATTATTGTAATAAGACATTAAACTGCATCTTAGAGTACTCTTATGCAGTGCTTGCAGTAGCAACTTGAATGACTCTGTCTTGTTACCTAATTGATGGCTATATGTGTGCACTTGTGTGTAGCTGTGTTATAGAAAGGTCATTTGTGACTTCTCTGTGAGCCGGATTTAATTATAAATTTTACCGAACGTTTCAATAGTCATTTAAATCTGTTTAACGTTCAATTAAACGAGAAGTTATGTATTACGTTAAAATACAATTACCGTGTGATGTACATTAGCCGTTCTTCTTATTAAAAAAAGAAAAAAAGATGTCGTGGATGTTTATAAGCCACCACAAAACTTGCACATTTTTATTTTTAATTTTTTTTTATTTGGACCACGCCCATAATTTACAAATATCTCAATATTGCGGAATATTCAACTTTTGAATTAAAATGCGATTTTATTCACACCTTCGGTTTCGATTACAATAAATTCCAGAGTATACTCCATATTGTAATATATTCAAAATAGCGGTTTTCAAAGTTTCTTAAAATGTTTACAATGCAGGTATCAAAAGAAAAGTATTAGGAAGTAGAGTGCTATTGAATATCGATATCAAAAAAGAAGGCTAGATGAATAAAATGCAACAACTTAAATCTCGGCACACATCGAGTCAATTTATGATCGCCACTAGTTCATGAGTTATGAATGTTTTCACAATCCATGTAATATATAATAAAGGTTGATGAGTAGACGCCACAAAATGGCGTATCTTAAAATCCACATGATATGGAGATCAAATGAAAGAGTTTGAGGAGGAGAATGATATAAACTAAGCTACATTATCACTTATCATATGACTTATCATCAATATGGTGCCTGCTGAAAAGTTTTTTATAACTATTCTTCAAAATCTATACGATTGCAAACTAAAGTTATTATAAGTGTCATAAATACTCTTATGATACCTCCATAATATCGCTCGGTGGTCCATTTGTTTTGTTTGCCATTTGTCGCATATGCGGCATTTTATTAATATTGTTGTTTTTTTTTTTTGCAACGTGATTACGTTAGAGTTTCTTTCTCAACAGTCTCAACAGTTATGGACCGGTGCTTCTTTTTGAGCACCTCCACGTTGTTGTTTGTACATTTAATCGCATTTATATAAAATACATATGATATAGGAAAGTGTGTGATAAAAAGAAAAAACCAAACTAAGAGTAAAGTACTTTTAAATCCTCCATTAATAATAACAATAATGTTCTGGCACACTCTGCGTCCCAAACATGATATACTGAAAGTGTGTAACAAAGCACTGAAGAAGAGGGAAGACGGATTTGTCAAAATGTATTTTTCTTCGAGTTGTTAGCGTTTGAGTGCGATTTTTTACTTAAAAGCTAAAAAGCTCTGTTCTACCGTATTACAATATATGCGGACTGGTGGGTTTAAGTTTGTGCTGCCGGTGTTCTTCTACAATAGCCTGAACATTAGTGGACAGCAATTGAGGTTAAAGTATAAAGTAACAGCATTTTTGTCATTGTGTTGTTTATTGCTGTAATGGGGCTCTTTAAGGTCACCACTGTAGCCTCCCCTTCCTCGTCCTCCTCCTCCCACTGCATTTATCAGTATATGTAGCGTTGTTTTTAGCCAAATAAAATGACAATAATTTTTTATAACATTGTATGTCATCTCATCCACCTTTACTTGCTACCCATAATCATAGTTTTCTTCCTTTTTTTTTTTTTTCGGGGCTTAAGTGTGGGTATGTTAGTGTGTGGTTTTTATTTTCTCTTAGCAAAATGGTTTTTTGTTTTGTTGTCGTCCTGTGTACCATTTATCTTACAGAGTTTCTTAAATTTTTTTATCAGGTGTATGTCTATTTGTTGTTGGATCATTAGTCATTTTGTAGTTTTTCTTGTTGTTGTTATTTAAACTATTGCAATATTATTTAAAGTGCTTACTGTACTCTTGAAAATGTGAGAATGTGTGTTTTGACACATTTGCCAGAATGTTGTTAAATGCTTGGATAATATCAACGTTGTTCTTTGTTCTTTTTTCTTGGTCTTAACTGTGAGAATGTGTTTGTGGGATTATGATCACAATTGGTGAAATATTTCAAATGCTATTAATACAATAAATCACGCCAAGTGTATACGTTTGATTTATTTTATTTTGCTTTTAATTTGGTTTTGATAGATAGGTCGATCTAAATGTTTTATAAAAGCAAGTGAGATAAGCCTGTTGAAACTCATTGCCAAACCTCACTCTTAATTATAGTACATAGCTTATAATTCTGACAAATTTTCTGAACACACACGTCTGTCTTTAACTAAATAATTACTTAATTCATTTTTATCCTTTTGTTTAGCGCTAAAGGCCACACACAAGTTTAATGGCAACCTGTGCATAGGAAATAAACACGCCTGCCTAACTTACGGATTGAACCACACACTATCATCAATCTATCAGCACGTCTTGTAAAGCTTCTCTAAGCAATAAACTTGAACAAATGAATGAACTTGGTTTGCCTGTAATGTGTTGCACCCTTTACTTCTATGTGGAAGCTATGCAAGTACTTATAAAGCGTATGTTAGGCTTCATTTCAAAGGGGATGAAATTTAAGGCGTGACTTTTTTTCAAATTATTGCATAAATAAAAAAACTAAATGTTTATCAAATTTTAACTTTAGATGAAAGATTTTTGTGGGGACTTTTTCTGTTGCGAATGGCACGATACAGTATGAATGCCCACCTTGTTGTAGTTATGTACAATCATTCATTGTTTGAACGAAGGTTTCAAGACTCAGTCGATTTTTAATTTCGGTAAAGTTTGATTTTGATCAATGGTTGAAATCCCAATTTTCACGCTTGATCTTTTTTTAATGGTTATAGCTTCAAAAGGTACAAAATTAAATGATATCTGTGGTGAGGGTTTAATTTATAAATAAAAGTGAAAAAAGAAACAACAAAAACAGTAAAATTAAAAATATAAAATTATACAAGAAGTGGAAAAAAAGAAAAAATAATAGAATATAGAAGAGCACAAGTCTTCACAAATATAAATAGTTAGACTTGGACTTAGTAAATTGTTTAAGAACAAGCGATGTACCCAGGTGGGCGACATTATAGTTGGATCCATTACTGTATTATTCAATCACCCTTTCATAATAATCATAATGAGTAGGCCAAATAATAAAAGAATATTCACGTATCGATCTATAAAATGTTATTAAATGAAGGAAAAAGTTTAGTGGAGAGAGCTTCCATCTTTATTTATATTTTCAAAAGTTTGTAGCAATGACCTCATTAAGATTTAACGTATATTTTTATAATGTGCAGCAAGTGCTGGTTTTATAAATATGTCCATGCCCTTATGCTAATAAATGTCATTGAATCCATTTCCCACAAAACTGCTATCGAATAACTATCAATTAATAAAATTAAAACAAAATAGTCGTTAAGGAGAGTTTTTAAGCTTTGTCAGGTAATGTTGTACTCCTCTATATTATTAATATTCTATCCCTGATTTATATTAATTTTTGTTATTTTTTTTTTAACTTACTTTATGTGTGTGTACGTGTCTGTGGAAGGAACGCACACGTACAATGTTATTGTGTTTGCTTAAACATTTTAAGGTGGTTGTGGTATGTTACGGTGTGGTATGTGATATTTGTTAACCATTATGATTATTTGTTATTATTGTTATGACTATTTAAATTGCCTAACTAAACATTAACACCGTCACTAACATTAACACCAACACCAACAAATACAAGGAAATCAATACACAACCATAAAAATATTGATTTTTGTTGTTTTCTTTATAATAAAAAAATATAATAAAGAAAGAAAAAACAACAACCGAGTGTATTCTACCAAATGGTCTAACAAAAGGTAAGTAAAGAAGCCGCCAGTAAGTCAGAAATTTCATTTTATTATATGGCCATGTTTTTGTTTTTGTTTCTGTTTTTTGTTTTTTCTCCTGCTGCTGCTGCTGCTGCTGCTACTTTCAACTTACGTACAATGTGTATTTGGTCCCCTTATGTGGGGGAAAAACACCCAAGAGACTCGTGATTTTTGTTTACACAATTATTAGGACAACAACACACATGTGAAGGTAACTTTGAATAGAATAAACACAATAAATAAACCTTACCTGCTTATGGGCTATGCGAGTATGGATGGATAGGTGGTGATTTGTTTGTTGTTGGTGAGTGAGTTGAAAAACTCACTTTGATGTATTATTCTCATTGTATTGTTCGTTTACACTTTTAAGTGTCAATTGGCTTTTAGAGAGAAGCCACACACACTCAAATGAGCGGTCATCGCTTTGTTTTTATTGCGGACTTTTTATACCAATTGTTCCATATTGTTTGATTTTCATGCTTTGCTTTGGTTTGCTTTATATTGAGCGGCATAGCCTTCAATGTTGAAAGGGATCAAAATTATTCTTCTGTACCAAATGTTAGGCTTATCACCTGTGCACTATAATGAAGTACATAATGTAGTTTATACTTGTTGTTATATAATGCGTGTGATCGAACTTTGGTTCTCGTTTACCCATAAGTTTATAAGTTTACAAGCTATATATTACTCAATGTTGTGAGTTTTAAATTGAATTTCAGCTACTTTAAGATTACTCTAAACAAAGTTACTTATAGTTCGCGCACATACCACATATTGTTCTCATTTCCGTTAAAAACTAGAAAAGCGAAAGATTTCTGCAAACCGATTCAAACAGTGTTTACGTTCAATTCCACCAAATTTCGAAAATAACATAACTTTAACCATTTGCGTTGTAGCTGCAGCAGCAGCAACAGTTCTTCCCAATAAACTATAAAAATCAAGCTTGACTTAAATAACAAAAAATTCTCTCATACACATAAGAATCAGGGTATATGAGCCTTCACAATGTTGTCAATACATATGTGTATGAGTGTGTGTGTGTGCACTAAATATCACAAGTAATGTTGATTATGATTGGCGGCGATAACTGTCGCACAATACTTGAGACTCAACTTAAAGAGTTGAGCAAGTCTCGCTCGGAGTGTCGACAAGTAATACTGTTCTAAAGTTTATTGTTTTCAATTTTTGTTGTAGTTTTAGTTGTTGTCTTTCAAGTTAAATACCGCTGCCTCTTCCGGCCACATCATCTGCCCAACGTTATTTTATTTGTCCTTTTAAGATTGAAATCAGATTTTTAGGGAATCTTCTTGTCTGTACCAATGCCTCTTCTGTCGTTTCCCAGTCCTCGCCTAACACGTATTGTACGCTGGCGTTGCTGTTTGAATTGTTTAGTTGTTTTTTAGAAGTTGCACTCCATGTGGTTGCTTTCGAGAATTATGACTGTCATCATGTGTTGATCCAACATAACAGTTGCATTTGACATAGACATACACACACACACACACACACACACACACAACTACCATTTCCCACAATGGGGGGCTTAGTCACTAAGCAATTATTTGGCATTGCAGTCAAGGTTTCCATTTTATACCCTTATTACTAAAATGGGCGTATACTGTGCATTAGTCTTTTTGCAACATCCAGATTAAGGCATCAGGTATTCTACAAAGAGTGATACATATTAAAAAGCATCTCAACATATATATGTCCGTCCGTTATTGTTGAAATGCTTGCGCTCTTAAGTTTTCAGACATTTATTTTATACAAAAATTTTTAGACTCTGCATCCAGGTTGCTGTTTAAATTAAAGGAATTGGTCAAGTACCACGCCCATAATCGACAACAATCAATTTATTAGTCACAAGTGTTTAACTGTGAATATTTATAATTAGTGCAGTCATTAATTTTGTAAAAATAGATGTGTTTGGACATCGGACACGCCCACAACTAACAAAAAATTTACTTAACGCAAAAACCGCATTTTTAAGCTGCCACATAATATTACACTATTAGAAAACATAATTAGTTGGGTTCAATGTACATACCACGCCCTCTGTTTGCATTTAGATATGAAGGCCTGACTTAAATTATTTTTTTTTTTCACTTGATCTATATATTTTATATTTATTGCATTCGTAGATATGTCAAAAGAGAGCGGGGCCACATAACAGACACGCTCACAATTTACAAAAAAAAATTATCGCAGAGTAAACGATAGTTGGTAAACTATAAATAAACTACGAAAAGCGAAATAGGGCTCAATGCCACGTCCACACTTTATATACAGATGTAAAGGACATTCAATACTTGGCCCAAGACAAATTTAGTTTCTTCGCTTGTTTTACTTGTGTTGTTTATCCCCCTCTGTCGCGAATTATATGACTTGACATGCTTGCCTTTTCATCATAAACAACCTGATGTTTGACTTGAATTGTTTTTTGAATTGCGTGCTAAAGTGCCGAATTTATAACCGCTTTGTAATGTTTAGCATACAGATTTTTACCGAAATTAGCATCTCAGCTCGGTATTGTTTGGCTTTGACTTTAATTAAGATCAGACAAAAAATTACAAGTTCAGATAATTAAGCGAATGGTAACAAGAATAGTATATTACCCCGATAACTTACTTCGAATGAAGCGATTATAAAGATAATTACAAAACCACACTACTTATACGATATCCTGGTTTTCAGATCATAATCGTCCATCAATCCAACACTAGTACTAAAAATTAACAAAGAGTAAAGAAAAATCAAAACATAAAATTTTTTAATATGTTGCCCATTAACGTTGCAGTAAAGCTCCATTTAGCAAAGAATCATTACACATATGTCCATACGTCCGGTGTTTCTCTTTAAATTCTTTTTTACATGCGCCTGGATATTTATTATATTATATGTAACTATATTACCATGTACATAACGTCCATTTTAAAAGTGTCTTTAGATTATTTTTTAAAAACACCAAGTTGGCCGATAATCTTAGGTGTAGGTGGATCCATATTGAATGTCTTTATCAGCGTACAAAACAAAGTTCAATAAATCATTGGTACGGTTACTGTGGCATAGAAACAATTTAGACCTACGATTCAGATCATAATCTAAAAACAATATGCTGACTATACAAACAGCATTTTAAAATATTCCCAAAATAAATCAAACTACACAGCAGACTGCAGAGAACAGAGTGTAGAATATAGAATGAAAAAAAAACTTCAGAAAAACCCCAAGATCTATAATAAATTAAATTAGAAAATCTAAACTAAAACCTTAACGCACACATATGAACACAACACACATATATATAACTGGACTAGTACGAGTAGCAAACCTTGCCAGCTATGATCCAATACATGTAATAAGACAGAAACACACAATTTTCTCAACATGTATATAAGCTAACAACAACAATAACAGCAATAACGATTTTTTGAAAAGTAAACAAATAAATGATTTATCACCCGAAAATTGAAGTGAGAAACTAAAGCGAACGGCAGTCATTGAATGTTTGAAAAAAAAACTAAGCAATAAAACATATCATACATAAAACATAAACATTATAAAACAAAAACAAAAAAAGTAAAATTTGGTTTAAGCCCAATCTTCGATAACCTGCAAACTGGGAACATGCCAGTTACCAGATTAAGCTTTTTAATATTGTATATATTGCCAACGTATAAATAGAACTTTGAATTAAATAAAGTTTTTTTTTTCAAATTGTGGAAGTGTCCGTTTTGTGACTCAGCCCATTTCCCAAACATCGAACCTAAACTTGTGGTTCAATTTTTTTTATCTGATAAAAGGATTTTTGATATTAGTGGGCGTGGCTTTTAACCAATTTTGTCACATATGAAAAGTAATGGCGAGAATAGTGCAGATTTTGATACTGTAGAAGATTGTATTCATAACATACATTTTATCTCTGAAATATTCTCCCATTGAAAACCTTCTTTTCTTATTTCAGTGCAGGGTATAAAAAGCCGTTATTGTAATATTTGAACTTTTTATCGCCTCAATAGGACAATAAACATAAATCTAAATAAAAACACATAAAAAAATACTAAATTTGACTTAGACCAAATGCTAAATACACTCTACTTCTATATAGAAGTAGATACAGAGAGTAGGCATGGAATTTACCTAATTACATCTTCTAATGGTTTAAAAGTCAAAATCTGAAGAAAATATAGTTTTTTAAAATTGTGGGCCTATTTTTGGCACATCTATAGATGTTTTACTTATACAAAATATGACAAATTTCAACTTTTTGTGAATGATCTTTGAATTTGGGCGTGGCTCTTAACCAATTTCATTATATGTGATTAGAAAGCAAAGTACGCATATGTATGTGGATGGTTTCAACTTAATATGATAAAATTTACACCCGTAAACAGACAGACATGTGGACGGATCGATTCGTACTTTGATGCCTTTTTTACCGACTTTGGTAGCAACTCTATATCAACTTAGATTTTGGTGCAAACAGAATAACAAACTTATTATATCCTAACGTAATATAACAAATATTATCATAGCTAAATGCCACACATTTGCATATTCAATTAAAACGGAGCCACTAACAACAAAGGTGTAGCAATGGTACAGGAAAAAAACTCAAGTCATTTTTGTCTTATGTTGTTTAACAGCAATAAGTGTTTGTTACAAATTGACATATCAAGTGCGCTAACGATACTCTGCCACTAGATATAATTGTAATATGGCAGTGTAGGGGTATGCTTAGTATACGTGTTGTATGGACACACTTGTTAGTGTAACTTAATTATATATTCTAAATATTTTTTATTATTAAAAAAATATATATATAAATAAAGTGGATGGTTAAAATGGGGAAAGCAAAAAAAAAAACTACAGGATAACATATTACATTTCAAAAAAATACATTTGTACACGACAACAAAATGTCGACATAAGTGGACATAAAAAATTGTTAAATTAAAAAAATTATTAAAAAAGTTTTTAATTTAATTTAAAAACACAGGAATAGATTTCTTTTTAATTTTTTTATCACAAACTCTAGATACACATGCACACGACACACACTTGAGGGGAATTGATGCATAAGTTTAAGCTTTTATTATACCTACACCTGAATTCTTCAAACGGCGATTGAATTAATGATGAGATTATGACATAGGCAGAAGTTACAATAATAATAACAACGAATTCGATTTACAAAAGCCATTAAACGTTTCTGTATGATTTGCGGTCATTGCATGTCATTTCCTTTCCATTCACTATACATCAGCACAACAAACAACGCAGCTCTTCTTTCACAACGACAAACCCTCCTCGTAACCCAATATTAAGCAATAAATTTTATATTAAATAATCCCCCAAAAAAAAAAAAATTAAAAATGAGAACCTAATGAAGAACAATCATACAATAAAATATATAAGTAAGTAGGTAATTGTATGTGTATGTATAAATTAAATTTGAAAAAAACATTGTAAGCGGCTGTCTTGCATAACAAAGTTTTTCATTGTCATTCATCTGAAAGAAAATAAAATATTTTTTAATACCATTTTAATAAAGCTCTTGACGCGTATAGGCGCAATTGCTCGTGTAAAACTGACATTCATTGAACATTCATAACAGTCCCAAAAACATACTAACAACAATAACAATAAATTGAAAGAAATCGTTGATAAACGAATTTTATTGTTGGAGTTTAAAAAAGTTTTTCCGCTTGTTTTAAAACGACTGATTTATGCTCTTTAAATAGAATTTTTATTTTGTTTTATATTATTTTTTATTAATTTATTTTATTTTCATTTCATTTCATTTTATTTCATTTCATTTCATTCTACTTTATTTTATTATATGTTAATTTCAAATCGATTCTATGCTTAAGCCAATTATTTCTATTTTACTTTTTTAAATTTATTATTATAACAATAAAAACAATAAAAAAATAAAATTTAAAGAAATTACAACAAAAGAAAACATATGCTTATTAAACAGAAATTCTTATTCATTACAATAACAAAAACAACAACAACAACAACACCAAAATGCCGACAATTGACAGTCGTTTGATCAACGTAACTTTTACATGCGTGCTTGATGCGACTATAAGAGAACATGCCGACCAATCATGCAAGTGAATGCCCATACGATTCATACATGCATATGTATGCACTCATAAGTAATCAAAACCATAGCCTGTGGTGGTTAGTGCATAGTAGGTGCTTTTACTTAAAGAAAAAAAAAAGAGGAAGAAAAAACCAAAACTACTTTTACTACCTTTTCTTTTAAGTGCGTTTTGTGTTTATATGCATGAGTGTTGAAGCGGTAAACATGAATAAAATGAATTTTTGGTAAGTTGGTGAATACATCACAAATACACATAACAATGTGTGTTTCTTCTTCTTTATTCTTGGACTGTTCTTTTATTTTCGTGTCATCATTCGTCCCATCATTCTGTCGCGTTTGTAGATTTGACAAATAACAGCAACAACAACAATAATGACAACAAGAAGTTTTGCATAATGAACAATTCCATCAACATATTATGATTTAACATTTATGCATTTCATACATAATATAGTATGCAACAGATACAACGACAACAACAACGACAACGAGAATGGTAAAAGCAGAATAAACAATAACAACAAAGACAATGACGATGACGAACTACAAGAATAATATGATTGAAATGAAAGAAAAATTATTGACAACCTTTTCAGTTTATATAATATTTTTTAATTTTGATTCTTTGGTTGTTATGCTCTAAACGGCTTCTTTTGGCGAATTAACGGCTAAATTTATGACAGGAAACGTTGAATGCTGAAATGGTTAATATTTATATATCTTTTTTAAAAACTCAGTTACCCGCTGTTGCATAAATTCTAATTATAACGGTAATTTTTTTGTTGGACGACCGACAAAATGTTTTCTTGCCCCGTTTATGTAATTGACTCTTACAATAGCAATAAATACTTGTGTCTTCTTTGGGCAATTAATTCAAATTGACCACGCCCATTCCAAAGTGATTTGTTAAATTTCACTTTTCGTTCCTTTCGCAAACAGCTGGAATGAAATATGTTATAACATAATACCGCCTCGTAAGTATTACTGAAACATTGCTGAATATTTATTTATGTTAAGCATTGGACATAGCTCAACTTTAAAAAATTACTTCCCACCATAGAACAATTTTTATTATCAATAATAGAATTATTTTAAATGAAACGATTCAACCCGTATCTCCTACTTAAGTTTAACTAGTTTGCCATATATGTGACAAAATCAAATAATTAATATTCATATAAACCAATTTACTTCTCACAATTGTCACAATTTTTCATGTGGCTTTACGGTGAAATTGTTATTAACAGCATAACCATACATACGCATTTGCAATCAATACAAGTACAAATCATACTCAAGTGTATGTGCAAAAAACAAAAACAAAAAAAAACTTCTTTATAAAACTAATGAAATGAAATTAATAATAGCAACAATAACAAATAATAATTAAATTTGATCACGTAAAGCGCAGACAACCTCAAACCACATTAAATGTAAAGCAACTCAATTGTCAGGCATTAGTGTAAGTGTATGAGCAGCACCAATCAATTACCAGCAGCAATACTTTTTTTAATGTCATATTGTTATATTTATATGCGGCAGTCGTGTTTGTGTTCTTTTATAAAAGGAGTGAAATAAAACCAATTTTGCATTTAGGCGAGTATGGTTGGCATTGTTAACAACAATAACGATATAAATACAATTCAAGGAATCGCTGTTTTTTTTTTAGTCTGTCACCTCAATTCACTATAAGACTAATAACCAAATGTAGAAAATGTTTCAATTATTTGATTTTATATTCAGTTCAATGACCGCAATAGCTTTAAATGAAATATGATGTAAATAAAGTAGACGGTGACCATCTTTAAAATAATACGCAAAAGGAAATGTGTATAAACTCGACTATTAATGCAAGACCTTCTGCTTCATGGTTGTCTGAAATAGTCGTAAGTACGTTAAGTAAGGTGAACTTTAGATTATATTAAGTAAAGTTAGGTCACGTTATGTTAAGTTATATTATTCTAGGTTAAGTTAGGTTTGGTGAGATTAGATTATTTAACTGATGTTAGGTTAGTTTTTGTTTGGTTACATTAGATTAGGTTGTTTTGCGTCAAGTTAGATTAGGTATATATAACAAGAATGTGTGTTTGTTTTTCTCAGGGTTTATAGCAGATATTATAAATATGCATATTTTACTACAGCTATAATTCAGTTACTTTAGGAATTGCTTTCGGCATTTTTGTACATAATAATCGAATAGAGAAACTAAACTCATATGTTAAAAAGTTATATCCGCACCATATGCACATATTAAACTAATAATAAATGCCGTCATCCCCTAACCACAACAATAACAACATAAATAAATTGAATAACAACCGACTCGTGAAACATTATTAAGCTAATAATCCATAATCATTACATTGTCGATCATGACTTGAGAATTACTTCCAATATTTAACTAAAGAATGTTGGTTATTGTTGTTCTATGTGTGAAAAAAACTAATTTGCAAAATTAAATAACAAATATGCATCACATGTGCTTGGGTTTTATTATAACTTCCAATTTAAACGAAGGTGCATAAAATATATTCGTTTTCCAAGGCGTTTGCGCGGCTAAAAATTTGAATTTTTTACAATATATGTGAACTGTAGTAGATATGTGCTTGCACTAGAAGCATAGATCTTGTAATTCTTCCGTAAGTTGAAAGAAGGACTTCCTTTGCTGTGACTTTTTTAAAAATCTGTTGGAGGAAGGCTCCATGAAAGGAAAGACCTATTTATATGGTGCTCTCTCTTCCTCTCTTTATCTCACATATATATTCAAAAACTATTGGCCTTGTTGCAGGTATAACCTGGGAAGCGCAACTTGACCTGTTCAGCCGCAGCTGCCTTCAACAATGTCAGCTCAGTCTAAGCATTTGGATTTCGTTTTCATCTGTAGCATTTTCTCATTACAATCAAATGATTTTTATTGAAGGTTTAGTTGTTGCTTTATGTTTGTTTGTTTTTTCTTTTTTTCGTTTGTATTGTACATAGATGAAGAAGGTATTATAACAACAATTAACTTTAAATATGTAGTTTTGTACGACTAAGAATATGGAAAAAATGTTAATCTGGGTGTAATTGCTTGTTGTTGATGCTTTGAGAAATATTCAACAAGGTCGTTTCTTAGCAATTGTTACTGTTGTTGCGTTTGGTGTTTATTATGCAGATGTTCGCTTTGCAATAGATTAAATATTTGTTTATTAACACAGCAAACAATTGATTTTTCATTTTAATGTTTTGTATGTTTTGTGTTGTTGTTGTTTTTATATTCATATAAAATTCTCGGCAATGTTAAGATTTATGACTTTATAATTATTTAAACTACACAAAAAAACAGTAAAATATTAAATGAGTTTTTTTTATATAAATTGGCTTCTTACTGTTGGTGTGTTTTATATTTCTTCACATATTAATATATTATTAATATCTTTTTTCATTTCCTTGAACAGTTCATACGCGTTTTATTATGTACATAAGACTAATTCTTTTAATAGGTGATACAGATGATATTAATATATTTTCAAAAGGTGAGTAAATGGGCTTCAACTTGTTTTGGTGCATGTTTAAAAATTAAGTTAAATTTTTTTCTTAAACCTTTTTATTTAAAATAAAATCAAAGTGAAAAAGTAAATTTGGTTCAGGCCAAATAATAAATACTCTCCAGTAGAAGTGGAAAATATTTAAACCCAATAAATAACTTGGATTCTTTAAAAAAAATACTTTTCGAAGCTTGTGGGCAAAGTTGTTATTTGACCACGCCCATTTTTGAAAAATGAATAAATGGGCTAAAAATAAAAACATCAATAAAAACATCATACGTCATCATTTGCGCATAAAAACACATTTTAGTCGATTTTAGGCGTGGCACTTGATAAATTTCGCCCAATTTGAATAGAAATTTTTGCCGAAATCTTTGTATAATATTGCAGCTCAAGATTTTTTACATTTGCAGTCGCGTATGTTCAAACAAACATATCAGATCGAATCTTATGCTGATAAAAACTTTTATATATATGTAATTCTTGCAATTTCTAATACCTTTTTCCTGCATTACAAACGAAATAATAAATTTAGTATACAATGAATCATATGTGAGAAGTACAACGAAACCCAAAAAACGGCCCACGTTGCTTTTATAATGGATGTGCATTTGGACATGTGTGCGTGTGCGTATTGTATTATGTTAAATTGGACCATTCATGTAAGAATATATAAAAAGAATAATAAATCGATGTTATAGACTATGAATTATATTAAAGATGCGACTTAAACCCAGTGTCACCTTTTCACTGATATTATTAATTTTTTTTTTTTTTTTTTTATTCATCTCCCTAAAACTAAACTAAGTCATTTATATGGAGGAATATCCCACTGAATCTATGAATCAGGTGTGAGTGAACTCATATATCTTTTTTAATTAAAATTAAATTGTCAAAAACCTTTGCTTGAATAATTTCTAAGGAATTCTTTTATACCTTCCAAGATGGATATAATAAATTGATCATTCTATTTACATCATCAAAATATGAATTGGTCTATATAGTCTTGGTTCTTTCCTTCAAGATACGTAAATAGTTGGAGAGTAGGAAGTATTATTTTGTAAAAGATGAAACGTTGCACAAAATCGTTTAAAAGACACGCATACGACTCTAGAGACATAGCATCCTCGCCCCAACCCAAATTCATACTTTTCACTTTTTATACCCTTTTTCAAGATGGGAGGTACACGCCCGCAAAAGACTTCCCAAAGTATTTACATTCTTGATCAGCATTAAAAACTGAGTTGATCTAGACATCTGTTACAATCGTAAATTTTGAAATATTGAGCTAAAATTTTGTACAGACCCTGTATTTTTGCTATATACAATATGAATAATCGGTCAAGAGCCGTGCCCACAATCGGCTAAAATATATTTATTTGCCACAAAAATTGAGTTATCAACTTACAATTAACTTATCCTTCAATGTGCCAAAAATGGGCGTGATCGGATAACAAACACGCCTTCAATTGACAAACAAGGATACTCAATGTAAAACGTCGACATGCAAGATGACAAGTAATACCTGCACTATTAGAGCGCGTAATCGTATACTTGCCACACCCATTGTTGTAGTGTGTATTTAGGATTTAAAAGAAGCCAATTTTAGTTTTCTTACTTGTTTAACATTCTTATTTAATTATAATTCAATGCATTCTTTACAAATTATCTCATAGTTGAACTTATTTATTATAAGTTATTCAATTGAACGAAGTGATTAAGGAATTTCCTCTCTAATTAATGTAGGTATTATTGTAACAAGTAAATGAGACATAATTCTAAAGAATTTTTTATTACACATGTTTGCACTGAATTCCTTTTCATTACGTTCGTTCACACAATTAAATCTCTTGAATTAAAAACTCATTACACCACACCATACAATACTTTTGCAACAACAATAAAAGACAACAAACAATCTATTTATATTTTTCTTATTGGCTGCTGCTATAATTTAATCAAGAGCCGAACACCTGAACAAAGTGAATTGAACAAGCGGCAATTATCTCCGTACTGATCTGCTCAATAATAGTACAAGTAGTTTAGCTTAGCCTCTATGCCCGCTAATACGTATTAATGTGTAAATGTTTTTAAAAGTAAATTGCTTCTTTGAGTGTACCTGGGTATCGCAGTCATGATGATAGTCATCTAACTATCGCTACTAAATCACACGATGTCATTTTGTTCTAGTTGCTACACATCGATTTGACACCTATGCGCTGTAAAAAGTCAATTACTGATCGGCGTTAAAAAATTGTTAGATGTACACTTTTTTTCAAAATTTACGTCAGGTTCTGCGTAAAATAACACGTTTGTGGGGGAGTCGATTACAAATCATGGGCATGGCAAATGTCTGATAAGGCTCTCTAAGGCAATACATTATAATTACATACATTAATTATATATTTATAAGTAGACGCCAATCGGTTTTGCGTAAATTTTGTGCGTGCAATGTTTGTGACCAGCTGTTTTATGGTTTCCGTTCCACTTAATAATAAACCAAAAATAATTAAATCTTCCTGAGTGGGCGTGGCACGTGGCTTTTAACGCATAACACCTGGTTCTTTTATTTTAATGGTAACATTACCAACATCAATAATAACAACAACAGCAACAACAAAAGCATTAAATTTTTCCTTTTTACAGTGGGCGTAAACAAACAACAAACAACAATTAAATTACCCTTTTTACAAGGGGCATGGCCTGTTTTTCTATTCTATTCGTAGACACATTCTTGAAAAAAGTTAAGCTTCAGAATACTTACGTTCGGATGATCTCATGCTAGATGGTTTGACTAATTGAATAAGAAATTTCTGGAAAAAATATTGTAAAAATTTACTTAATGTTGAAGGTAGGTTCTGTCACTGTATATGTATGTATATGGTACACGGAGTACGCCTTCCATATTAGGTCATAATTAAGTGATTGTTTAAATTGTTAACTATTTGCGGTATTGTTGTTATTTATACATCCAGATGGTTTTTGTTTCCAGTTTTTTGTTCGATTTTGATAAATTTTTCCCGCTAATACAAACTAAAGTTGAAGTTCATTGTGATTTCTAATATTTAACTGTGAATGCTCGTTAAATACAAAACACCAGGCAGGTGTTAATTTTAAATGACAACAATTAAATACCAAAAACTACGTGGGGAAAAAATCATTGTCTGTTTTCGTTTTTCTCCTTTCAAGTTAAAAAATTAAATCGTGACAAAGTTCTTTACTCTCAAAGTCAACTAATTGATTGGATGTCAGTTGACATAGTCACATACAAACTTACCAACACACACACACACACACACACACACACACAAACTCAACTCATTTTCAAATTGATTATACAAATGAAGATACACAAAGACAGACAGACAGACAGACACACAGGTAGTGAAACACATACGAACATTTATGTACGAATTACAGTTAAGGCGTCTTCACTGGTTAGAAAGAAATCTCACTTTATGTGTTAACTTTAAATTGAAGGTAAATGCAACAACAACAACAACAATAGTTTCGTAAAGAACTTGTGATTAAAATTTAGTTATTGTTGGCTGACAAATAATTGTTGAATTTTTTTAAGTTACTTGGAAATAACGGATATAATTTTATTGCTCAACTATCGATTCAATGCTCTATCATGACTTGCGACTTAATCATAAATTAACCAATTTGGACTTGACATGTCCAACTCAGAAATGTTTTGTTATACCCATCACACAAGTTTGCTGTTCCGTTTGCAAAATGAAGAAGGATGATGGCCGGTGATCGCTGAAAGTATATACACAGAAATATCTATCCATGTGTGTGTTGGACACTCCAAGCAACAAAAAACAATTTAAACTTCTGTACATAGGTTCCTATTTAAATGGGCAAATATCGTTTCAGAGCCACCATTAGAGAAAATTTATTTATTAGACTAATTTAAATGAAAAATTGATTCACATTATAATGATTACTTTAATAATTGATGCGTCAAAAATCAGCGTGGCTGCTTAGTGCATACGCCTACAATTTACAAATAACCTTGTTTGGCAACGAAGGCAACGTGTAAGTTATTACCTAATAGTAATATTATATAGTAAGTAAGGGAGTAATCATGTACCAAGAACCAATTTATATATATATGTATAGATATTGGAATGACAACTATATATATATATACTTATTATTATATATATTATATATATATATCATATAGAGAGAGAGAGAGAGAGAGAGATTCACAACATTCGATTGGATGGAACCATTTTTGAAGAATATCAGATATAAGCTGTTGGCTTTGTTGTATGAAAACAAATTCTCTATAAATCTAAAGATCCATATTCCCCACTTTTAGTCACGTTTCTTTTCATTCTTTTCAATTTTTTTTTTTTTTTTGTTTTTTTGGTAAAAATGAAATTGGTTGCTTTTGTTTACTTTTTGTTCAATCGAAATGAAAACAAACAAAGAAATGAAAAAATTGAACTCAATATGCAATTTTGCATATTACAAGAAATGCGTGCCAAACCATATATAGTGGTAATGAAAAACGACAGCAGCAACGATCAGAGAAACACAACTGTAAACAACAGGAGAAATTTAAGTAAAATAAAAAATGAAATTACAAAATTTGAAACAATGTTACAAATGTTCAATTAAGCGGTAGATTGCGGCAGACGGGTATGGTATGCAGTAAAAAAGAGGAAGAAATTCTCACGATTTTGTTCATAAAATATGATAAAATAAAATGTAAGCAGAGAAATGAATTATTGTTATAATTTCAAATTGAGTCATATCCGTAATTGTGAGGGGCAGATTTATTAAATCAATTATTACAGAACGTTTAGTTCAACATCTTTACTAAATTGTATTAATAACCAACAAACCAACAACCCAACGAATCCAAATGAATGGAATAGTAACTATGAAAAGGGGGAAGAAGAAGACCACAGAACATCAAACGTTATTTATGTCAAATCATTATGTCGGTACCGGTTAATGGTTGCGGTAGTATGGCAATTAGAACATCTCTACTGCCCTGTATACATAACGTAACAAACAGGCCATCTGGCCCTTAATGGGCGCTCAGGGAAATGATTAACATTTAAAATAACATTTAACAAAACACTTGAAAGATTTCTCATTGAGTTTTCCCCTTTCTTTACGTTACGCTTTATTTCATTACTTTTTGATGAAGTTTGGTTTTTTTTTTATTTGTTTTTGTTCTGTTCAGGAGAAAAAAGGTTTTATTTTACTAGAAAAACCAGTGCACTTGATGTTGGTCATTTGCCTAAAGGTGCCCTTTAAGTGATTAACAGGCAACCGACATGTACCCATAGTGTATAGCATACCATTCAATACTTGAATATAATGCGTTCATAAGCTTTATGCCATTTCATCTTCTTCCCAAGCTAAACGTTTTTTCTTTTTTTAAGCATTTTAGAACTTTGTATACATTGTAGTGTGCATGCTTAAATTGCACTATAATTGTTTTACGTGGCATTGCGTCGTTTTTGCCTTTTTGCACTTTTTTTTTTATATCAGAAATAGCATCACAATAATAAAAAGCAGACGCGACAGACAGAGCAGGAGAGAATACATTACAAGAGACTTTTATTAAGCTGAAGTATTAATGGCTTACAATTAGCTATAAAAACTGAAGCATTTTAATGATACGAACATAAAATTTTTATATACTCGTACTAAAGCTTATTGCCAAGTGAGTGCGTGTAATATAAAATTTACGCTTATTTACAAACCACTCAGTACGAAAATAGTGTTAAATGGTGCAAAGCAAGACAATTTATTTCTATTTAATTATTTTTCTTAAGCGTTAATTAAATTTCATTTGAAGCCTTGTTGTGGAGAAAGTTTAAAAGAAATTTCAAACGTTTACTGAGCATAGGGAGGGAAGGAGGTAGAAAGAGAGAGATTTAATCAAAGTCATTTTGGAACCTTTATATTCACTTTAGTTCCTGATTGTTGAGGGATAACTTTTATGGCGTTACGATACTACATTCCCTCTCATGATAATCTCTTACAAAGTTGTTATTCGAATATCTTACTTGCCGGACACGATTAAATTCCACAAGATTAGAAGAATAATTTCCGCATACACAGCTAAGCTAGATCAACTATTATTCAATGCTAATTCGGAAGGTTCTTTATGCAGTTGAAATAATATTAATAAATCTCATGTATAAAGACTACATCTGGCTTAAAGCAAATAATAAATACCTTCTACATTTATACACAAAATAGCAAGCAATACTCATCAACTTTAATGTTGGATTCCGTACAAAAAGGGATTTTTGCATAATGTGTGCGTGTCAGTTATTCAACTCTACTTAATTTCAGCACCTCGGCTCAGAGAGACACACGGACAGACATATCAAACTATACTAAACATCAGTGTTTCGAAGTCAAGAATAAAATTCAGAATCGATTTCATCATGTATATCTAACCATAACTATTTGTACGCGCAAGAAAATCAATAAAAACTGCTGATTTCGCGTACATTGGGTAAATTGTTCATAAGTTTTTATGGAGTTAAAAAAAGCTGCACATGCTTAAAAAGTTAAAAGGCGAGGATTACCACACCCTGACGTGTGTTTTCATTCTAATTATTATTTTTTCTTCCTCACCATGTGATATTACTCTAAATGCCACTGTTTTCACTTCAAAATCATTTCATTTTTGAGCATTGTTTGAAGTGCACTGTGCTGCGTAAGACAAAACCACACACATAACTTAATCGGCTGTGTCTTAACTGTGGCAAAAGCTTTTATATATTTTAAATTATCATAAATCTTGAATGTACATATTATTCACATCGATATACACATATAATCTTAAACAAAGAGCCCTTACCAACCATCAACCACCAGCCCAACCGCACTAGCTGTACTCATGGAGACTTGTGATATTATGCAAACAACAATTATGACAATTAAGTTAAGATCATGAAATTGACCGAAAACAAACCGCAAAACAGTAGCAAAAATAATCCAAACAAACGCACAAACACACATCCACCGTGTGAGGTCCTGCTGAGCTAAATGTAAAATCAATGCAATGTAACGTCTTGACGCACACATACACACTACATGGACGTACACTACGCGCATATGGTAAACAAAATAAACCACAAAACTTCAATAATCGCACATATGCACGATTCATCTGTATATATTTCACGTGTATATGTAAATGAAATGTTTATAGATTATGGACGGTATCGAAAGAGCAACAAGTGAGCTAAGCCTGCTTTTTTCAAAAAAGATATTGAAATGCAAATTTCTAACACCAGTAGGCGACAATCTAACCAATTGCTCGAGCATGACGATGGCTCTGTACACACACACACACACATATATTAGTTATCGTATATATGTGTTTTTTATAAAGCCTGAGAATACTACAAAGAAAAAAATGCACACAATAAGTATTAACAAAACAATCTATAACAAAAACAAAAAGAGAGCGTTGTAAACGCCGTTTGTGAAAAACAACAACAAACCACACACCAACTTTAGCTAAAGTTCAGTAAGGTTTTAAGGCCTATTTAAAGTAACATTTCTACATTGCTACGAATGTATGTGTATGCCCAAAATGTCTCTATAGGGTGTATGTGAGTGGCTGTGTGTGTTAGGGATATACTTGTACAAGAAAGCCAAGTAGCTATGTTTCTTTATGTTTGTTTTGTACATACTGATTGGCATTAATAATGGATTATCACGATATCGTCTCCTGGTCACACAGTTAACATAACATTAGCAATATGGAAATTATTAACCCAAAATGCCATATCGTGTGTGATCATCAGATGATCAGATGTATGAGTATGAGTTTAGTTTGTTACGCTCCACTGGTCTATGATCGTGCTTACAATAGCAGCAACAACAACAACCATAAAGAAAGATAAAGAAAGTCTCCTATAGTTTGTTACAAAAGCAACAACAAATAATCGAAACGAGACGAAAATGTAAAAACACCCTCACTCAAAACATTTCACTTACATGGCAAAAAAAAAATATTATATCTACTTTATATATAGCATCGAATATTAAGCCGATCTAGGTATTCCTGTCGGTCTATCCGTCTGTAGAAAACATTCTTCTGATAGCAAAAATTTAACAATATCCTCTTCAAACTTGGCACAAATATTAGATGTTATTGTAGGTAAGTTAGTTATGAAATTGAGCAAAATCGGTTGAAGGACACGCCCACGGTTAATTAAGAATTTAAGAAATATACTATATTTTAAATGTTTTACACGGTTTCCAAGCAGTTTTTCAATATAAAATTACAATTAAACTCCATTGCATAACATTGCCTCTCAAAATTATAAATTTTTAGATAATTAGCGAAACATTTTTACGGTCGTTCTTAGTTTTTGTAAAAAGGTTTTTATATAAGTTGATCGAATTATGGCAAACGCCACGCCCACAATCAACAACAATCTATTTATTGGCCATAAATGAAATTAAGCAGACAAATTTATAATAATCACTGTGTAAAAAAGGTTGGGATCGGATAACGGGATAACAAAAAAAAAATTGTGCAGAGTCTGGCGAGTACATCTTACATACAATGTTAGAGGGCATAGTCAGGTATCTGCCTCATCCACAATTTATTTAAAATTAGGGTGGCTTAAATAAACAAAGTGAAGTTTCTTCCCATTTATAGTAGTCTCCTAACTTCGTGTGAAATCTGTGCTAAAAGTGTTTTCAGTGTATGTTTGACTACAAGGCCCTCGCATGTATAAGCTTTACCATGGATTGTTACACTATTACACTAGATCCTAAAGTTTGCCAAGTATTAAATTTTCAATATAATCCATACATTTCCAATTTTGCAAAGAAGACATTGTCGATGTCTCCTTTGGCTTCAGCACATATTTTAGTGTTTTATTTTAAAAGTCCTTGCGAATTATATAGAACTTATGCCACTTTGGTAATAACCCATTCATTTGAAAGAAATGTCGTTCCCTTAGAAAACTAACATCAGAGCGCTGTAGTTATAACTTTAAGGGATTTTTACTAAATAGATTTTACAAAATTTTCATACATTTTTATGTATACCAAGCCTATAAAAGGTATTTTCAAGGCGTCCCTTACTTTATCTCTATTCACTTTTCTCATTTTGTATTCCTCCAGAGCAAAACCTTACAAAAAATCGTGTTGTGCTGGCTACTGCATGCAAGACAATCTATGAGAAAATTGTATAGACAACGTGATCCTATTTTTGCGCCTTTGGATCACGAAAAATTTACCAAAATTCCATAAGAAATGAAATTAATATACAGAATACACCATACATGGTAACTTTTTACGGTTATCTTCTAAACATTTTTAATTTAAAACAAAGTTTTATAAGTAAATAAACAGACAGATAGACACTTGGAGGGTTAGATGTCTTAAATGTTAGATGTGGAAACTTAACCAAAATGTCTTGGGTGCTATGCAAATAGATGAAGAAAAACTGGATCATTTCCATAGAAATCATGACTCATAGCTTATGCATACGGAAACACACACATCCTCATATAAGTATTTACATTCGGTAAAGCAATCCATTTTTGTTTGTGATTCAACGATATATATGCAAATTTCTTTAGAATGCTCCTTCTATAGCTTTATACTTAGCGGTGACATAAGTGGCAGGCAATTTACTGCACTTTTTTTTTACCATTTACTTACGATACTTACTTACATATGTTTGTAGGAACATGGATTTTGTATTTGCCTGCACGTTGTTGTTGTTGTTGGAGTTGCATGTAATCAGAGTAAACATATAAATCTTGCAGACTATGAGAACATGTTGATCACAACACAACATCTTTACGTGGGTCCCTTGACTCACGCACATGCATTCACATATACATGTGAATATACACACATGCATACATATATATATTGTTATAATAACAGAATTTTGTGTAATTTTCTTCTTGTTGACTGTGACAAACCGCCCGCAATTGCTGACATTGCGGTGGGTGATATGTGGCTGGAAATGCGACACATTTCGATCAATGTCAAAGTGTCGCAAACAACATTTGTTGACAATAAACATGCACACACTTATTACAGTGAGTATATTGTATATTGGTCGTATTTATAGATACGCAAATAAAACCAAAGTTTGGCTAAATTGTAAATTGTTTAACAACAGATTACAAGGTAATGATACAAAAAGCATAACAAACAAGCAACAGGAGATATTGTATTGTATTGTGTGTGTGTGTGTGTAAATAAAAATATCTGTTGGATTCTAAATGTATTTTTTACTTTAATTAGGTAAACACATAACATAATTGGCCACAAAAGTTGCGTATATGAGAAATGTTGTAAAATTGTACGTTTGGGTACAGGAGGTAATAAAGTCTCAAAATAGAGTGAGATGATTTTTCTGGTCCAATTCAAGAGGTTTGGGAAATTCTGAGAAGACATTCTCCATTCATTCTTATCTGATGTAAGTCGGTCGGTCCATACAGCATGATTTACATTCGTGTGCATACTCAAACATTTGCAGTGCTATATATACATGTATATTTGATGTATCAGTTTTTTATAATTTTTATACTTTTCACCTAATAATGGGGTATATACCAGAGGCGTCAGAGATCCTTAATCAACATTAAAAACTGATTTGATCTAGTTTTGTATGTCCGTATGACCGTGTTGTTAACACTCTAGCGGTCGTAAATTTAAAGATATTGAGCTGAAATTTTGTACAGAGACTTTCGGTCTGCACAAAAGCGGTCAAGATCCACACCCACAATCGACAAAAATTTATTTATCTGCCACTAAAACTAACTATTAAGTTGAAATTTGGTCCACATATTGGACAGACGCGCCTATAATCGATAAACAATTTTATATCTGCCACTGAAATTAATAATAATGCATATTATTAATTATTCCATTAATCAGGCGTATAATAAACACGCTCACAGTTTACAAAAAAACTTATTTGGCGTAAAAAGTGGTCCTCAGTTGATACGCACTACACAACCTGTTACGCCTATTTTTTGCATATAAAGATATGGAAGATATTTAAGACCTGGCCTAAACCAATCTTGTTTATTTATTACTTTCTGTTGTTGTTGTTGTTTTTATTGTAATTTAAATAATAATAATAAGCAGCCGTAATGAACAGCTGCAACAACAATTTAAATAAAATGAAACAAAAAATATTTAATGTGCATGTTTGTGGGTTGTTCAAAACACAAATTAATTGCCCCTTTGCACGCGTTTTGTCATTGAAGACACAATTTCGATCTCGCCTTCTACAGTTTATATATGTGTATTTTCATATTACATGTACCTAGTTTTTTAGTGCTAAAATTTTTCTTATGGAAAGTTGTTTGTTTTACTATTACAATTTTAGAATGCCAACAACAAAAACTACTATTTAGAAAAATAATAAAAACAAAAAATCATACGCACATAAATATAATATGCCTACAAACCAATCAAGGCATCGAAGGTGTTGTGGAACGGTTGGGTATGGTTGGTACTGTTCCTTGTATACAAACACAAATAAGAGCTTACTTAACAAAATAATAAGAAAGAGGGAAAACACAAGACGAAAGATATGGAAAACCAATTAGTGGAGGCACATTTGTCGGCTTATACCCTTAAAGTTGCAAGGAGTGGATTTTCATCTACTCTGAACTTGTTTGTTGCCCAAATATTTGTACAACCGGCAATAAATTTATAACCGAGCCAATTTAACTATAAAATATGTCCCTCTAACTAAAGCTGAACGAAAGATTGGAATCTATCACTTCAAATGGCATGCAGCAGCCAGCCGCAATTGCAGCATTAACCAAACTAAGCATTGTTCAAGGTTTTCTTGAATTTGTTGCCACTTTCTTTCTGCTGTACGTTAAAAATTATACAATATTTGCATATATTTAAAAATAAAAGGAAAATTTGAACAGATTTCCACAAGCCTTGATATAGAAATAAACAAGAATAATTCGCAAATTATAATCATTCCACCCACAAATTATAAAACGGTTTTCAAACTTGATCGAATTAGTTATATTATAGGAGATGATTAATAATGTATAGTAGACAAGTAAGAAAACTAAATTTGGCTTAGTCCAAAATCTTAAAAACCCTCCACATCTACAATGGTGGGTGTGGCAAGTATATGATTACGCCCTCTAATAGGGCAGATATTACTTGTAATCTTGCAAGTCGAGTTTTACGTTGAATAAAGTTTTTTGTAAATTGTGGGGTGTCTGTTATCCGATCATGCAGAGTTTTAGTGCATTGAAGGATGGAATAACTCTAAATACGTGCATCAAATTTCAAGTTCATAGGTAAATTTTTGTAGCAGATATACAGATTTTCATCAACTGTGGGCGGGTCTATTATTTGAATGTGTCCATTTTCGGCACATCGTTGGATGGGGGAATTTATATTATATGTCCCAAATTTAAATATAATACCTTAATTTTTGTGGCAGATAAATATATTTTTAATGATTGCGAGCGTGGCTCTTAAGCGATTGTACCCATTTTAAATAGCGATCCGCTTGCAAAAACTAAATGTACCTGTACCAAATTGCAGCTTAATATTTCAAAATTTACGCCTGTGAGAATGCCAACAACACACGGACATACATATCTAAATCGACTCAGTTTTCGACGCTGATCAAGAATATTAACAACTTTGTAGGGTGTCTGACGCCTCCTTCTGGGAGTTGCAAACGAAAGAACAAACTTAATATGCACTCATCACTAAGGTGGAGGGTATAAAAAGGCTTTATTTAGCTGAGTCTAAATTTTGGTTTAATATTTTACAGATTATTACATAATTTGTGGGCATGGCATGTACGCAATTGCGCCATTAATTCTTTACATTTTACTTCAACAGACAATTTTTTTTTTTTTATAAATTTTTACTCTATGTGATATTGGACCCTGCCCCTTTTGAAAAAGCCATGGATGGGTTACTTATAAATATATATATTTTTAATTGTGTAGCTTAATTTTTACGATTGCGAATAATATTTTCAGTCCGACGGCGTGGCACTTGATCAATTTAAAATAATTGTCCATAATTTCAGTTCAATCTATGAATATATGTACATTTTTTCACGAACGGACTTTTTTAATGCTAATTATTTATCACGGTGTAAAATCCGCCTTTTTTATTTTAGATATTGCAACCGAAATAACAAACTAAGTATACTTTAATCTTATGTGAAGAGTATAAAAAAGCTTAAAACTGCTTTCTTTACAAATCGACACATAAGAATTATTGTATTAAAATCGGTACTTTGACGAGTTAAGGAGTCATAGGCAGTACATGCTTCATATAATTTTAAAGTGAACTCACATTGAACATATGTGGCAATTAAGCTAAATTTATGTATACATACTGTTTAACATTATTACTCTTTGTTGAACAATAAATTACTTATCGGAAAATGTATTAATACAATATATAAATGTAATCTCATACTCCTTTTATACAAAAAAAATTCTCACTCAATTATTTTATGTAAATTGGGGTTTCACACTTACGTACAATGGCATTATATATATTACGGAAAGTTGTCTTCGTTAAAATTGTCTTTTACAATATAAGTAAAAATATTATGGTCGGTCAAGCCCGACATTTAATATACTACACCACTTATATAGGTTGCTTCGTTATATATAATTATATGGGAAAAATGAACCTATTGAGTACAACGTTGGCCCAGCTATGAATATGAAGTTTTTGCCGCCAAATTATGAAGTTTTTGTCACCAAATTTAGTCAATTGCAATGTTTCTTCCATACAAAGACTTTCAATGTAATAGGGCCTTATGTGGAGAAGCATTCTAAAAATTGTCCAATGTATTCCATTTTCAACAGGGTTTCTCTTTGGGCCAATATGTGGGCTTGTAATGACAATAGCAGACGCTTTTTTTAAACTGTTTATAAAAGAGAGTTCTATAGGCAACAGCAAAATGTTTAGCTTGGTATCTTATTAAATCCTTAACATTAAAGTGGATAAATGCTACGACAGAGTATGGTCACATAACATACACGCCCACAATTGCTATAAATATATTACTTCCATAAAAAATTAATTACAAAGTCGTAGTTATCGATATATTAAAAGTGGGCGGGGTTATCAGTTGCACCCGCATACATCGATGTGCATAAAATTGCCGTGGTTTGAAAATAGACACGCCCACAATCGAAAAAAATCTGGCACAAAAATTTTCGCATGGACTCAAAATTTGGTATGCAAAATTATGTTAAATTTGGTATGGTTTTTCCATCCATCGATGTACCAAAAATAGGCGTGGTCAAATAATAGATGCGCCCAGTTTGTACAAAAACCATACTTCACGTAAAACTCGAGCTGATAAGTAATAAGTACACTATTAAAGGGCGAAATCATATACCTCACACCCACCTTGTGTATGTAGATGTTGAGGGTATTTAAGATTTGGCCTAAGCTAACTTTTTGTTGTTTAATTTTTTTAATTTTTTTTTTTTGGGACAAGAGTTGATTTTTCAATATTTATCAAGATTTAAACGTGTCGGCTTTTTCTTTCTTTAGAAAAAAAAGCAAGATCCATATAAAACAAATACGGGCGTTTTAGTTGGTTTTCGTGCTTCATACTCCTAAATGTATTTACATTATATTTATATGTTTTCGTATTTTTTTTTATACCCTCCACCTTAGGGAAGAGGGTATATTCACTTTGATCATCCGTTTACAACACATCGAAGGAAGCGTCGGAGACCCCACAAACCATATATATTCTTAATCAGCATGAAAAGAGAAATCGTTTGAGACATGTCCGTCCGGGTGTCCGTCTGTTGTTGGCACTCTCACGGTCGTAATTTTTAAGATATCAAATTGAAACTTTGCATACGTATTTTTAGTTCAATTTCGCTGTTCCGTATTGAAATTGGGCAAAATCGGTAAAGAGACACGCCCACAATAAACGAAAATCTCATCATACCTCGAAAAAATTGGATCTTTAAAAAATTATATATCGCACAATACTATGCCTATCAAGTTGAAATTTGGTACATATATAAAGGGTACCGTTATCCAACACTGTGCCAAAAATGGGCGTGATTGAATAACGCAAACGCCTAAAATAAAATAAAAACACTATTTGCTTAAGTACATGAAATAGTCACATAAATAAATATGGCAATAAGAACTTATTTTTTAGAGAATTACAAAAGGTGGAGGGTATTTAAGCTTCGGTCTTAACCGAACTTTTCTATCTTGTTTTTTTTAAGAAACGTTTTAATATAAAGTAAAACATTGCCATCAACAGCACCACCACCTTCATACTATGATCCAGCATTCAGAAAAGTTTCTTTTTTTAAGGTTTTCAACTTCATGCAATTACTGCTATATTGTGCATAAACTACAGAGAATGCACATACAACTACATATGTATGAGCGCCTCGCTTTTCAAAGATTAAATAAAACATAATACGCAATATAAACGCCCTCCCACAATAAAAAAAAATTCCATAAAAACAAACAACATACACGCTTAGGCAGGAGGATTAAAAAAAAACACTTTGCCTTCTTAATGTAGATCATCTTTCTTTAGGCGAGACGTTTACCTTAACCATTCGATTTTGTGTTAGCAATTGATCGGCGGACAGACACAAACAGACAGGACTTGATCATTGTATATAAAACTCATTTAAAAAGTAAGTACGACCACGAATGCTTTGGTCAGTCAAACAACTATTCATTACCGGGGCGTCCATAAAGACCTTCATACATATGTAAACGTAATATGTTTTTTTTTAATATTTATAATCTTTACCAAGTATAAAAAGATCGCTGTTCTATTTGCAACTACTAAACGTTTTTGAAACACCCTCTTTTTATTAGAATCTGAATTTGAGTCTTTTTAGCTTGGAGCTTCCTTGTGTCCATTTATAAGTTAGAATACTGACAGTCGCAAAAATTGAGATTTATATTAGGAAAGTACAGAATTGATTTTTAGCCACGCCCACACTCAGAAAATAATCAAAAAAAATGTTGACACTTTTAGTGTTTTTAATCATCGCTGTGTGGGCATGCTCCTTACGTCCACTTATATGGACTATATATTACAAAATCTTTATTTGGCACAAAATCCCTCTGTTAGGTTGATTCGTAAGAAAATACTATTAAAGAGCTCAAACAGACATCTGCCACGCCTACAATTTATATGTATACATATGTGTAGAGTATTTAAGATTTAACCGCACAAAGATTTTTTTGCTTGTTTAGGTTGATGGTTCTAGTTCAGGTATATGTCACGCCCCCTCTCTTATATGGATGTGCAGGGTTTTCAAGTTATTACCTAAACTATATATTAGTTTGTGGTTGATGATTCCAATCCTTCCTCAACGCCCCTTCCCCTTCCCATCATGCTTATTCTACTCTTTTCTCCCTGCTTCTCGCATCGCATCTTAATCTTCATCATGATCATCGTGCAAATAAATGATGTGCAAAGTCGCTTTTTCTCTTTCTCTTGCCTTGGTTTGATTATGTGTGCGGTACTTAAATGAAACAAAAAAAAAGTGGGAGTTTATATGGGGCGGTTATGCGAATTTATTCAGCATATGATTACAGGTCAAGATAATGTTACATTTTTTTCGGCCTTAGTAAGAAAAAAATAGGAAATAATGGAAAAAAATCCAAAAAAAATAAAAATGAAAATTAAGCACTCGTATTAAGTATGACGATGTTTTATTAAAGACCCCGGTTAATGCATACGATGGTTAAGTAAAGTAAAGACTAATGGTTGGAGATGTCGATAAGAAAGGTTGGGAAGAACCAGTTTGAAAATAAGGTTAAATGTAGTACTGTGTACAATATAATTGTACAAAACTGTTGGCGTCACCGAATGCCATCTGCCAGTGAAAATAGAGTCATAAGCAGACACAACACATTATTTATTGTAATAATATGCAACTTTTGGTAATTTTATTACAATTATGAACCATGGGACTAGACTTTATGAATCCTTGGAATCCGTAGAAGCGAAGCTTTAACAGTTTTTTAATTACACTCTTCACTCTCACAAGTCTGGTGTGAATTGAAAACAGTGATAGGCTGAATAATCATAATAAATTTCTAATGCACAAAAAAAAAACATTCACTAACACATGTACAAGTACACTCTGAAATATGTTTTCTGTCAAGAGGGTTTCTCTTGTATGTCTATTTTTATAAGTCTAGGTATGTTAAGGAAATGCTATTTATTTTCTTATCGGGTTAACGTAACACAAGGTCTTCTCCGTATCACAATATTTTTATAACACCAGTAAAACCCTTTTCTTCTCTCATTATCCTTAACCCTTACTGAGTAATAATGAAGTAAAATTTTATTGGCTTTGACTTTATATGACAATTATTACAATTTTTATTAAGCGGTTGACCACGAAACAAACAAGAAATACCGAAATCTTCTGTCCTATAAGGAGTTTATTTTTCATGTTTTCCTTCGCCAAGGGGTTGAATTTTCAATGTTTTATATTTATGCGAGACATTTTACATTTGTCTTGATTAAGAGCCTCATTAATTATGATAATAGTTTTTATGCCTGAACTGAAACCGAAAACGAAAGAAAAGAAACTAAAAACTAAAACACGTAGAACGAATTCTGATTTCATTCCGTTTGTGTAATATGTGATCAAAAGGGATAAAATGAAGTCACAAGAAGCAAAAGTTAAGGTGATAAATGTCAATTTCCTGCTTACCATTTGTTATGCTAGATGCATCTATGAATCTAGTTTAGTTTAGTATTATGTTTTGATATCCTTCGTTCCTTTTTTAGGTAATATGTGATATCTTTATAAAATAGGATATCCTTCCTACTACCTTTGTTGCTTGTGATTTATACGGCACAATTTTTCTGGTATTCTATTTATTCATTTGAGTTTTGGCATATCTTGAATAATTAAACGAGTAAAAATGGTTTTTATGGGTTATAGCACATCTTGAATACCCTTCATATATATATTTAAAATATGGGCGCGGCTTAAAGAAATGACGGTTTTTTTTTATAGGAGTTTATGTAACTTTTTTCCTAAATGTGAAACAATTTAGGGGCATGGCACTTGACCGAAACGCGCTAATTATAAAAAGAACTGCGATTTTTTTTAACGAGTTAATGTAATTTTTTTTCCGAATATGCAAATTATTCACTAAATAAGGATTTTTGGTGAGTCAACCCTTCCTATTTTAACCACATTGTAGAATGGTTTGAATTTTCCTTTTATTGCTATATTTTTATTTCACGTAAGATAAGATAACCGCATACTAGGAATACTAAGGAGGAGGCTACAATGAAATGCTATAAAGTATATATATTCTTGATTAGCATCAAAATCTGAATCGTTCTAGACATGTCCGTTCATTTCTCTGCATTTTTGCTTGAAGATTTCCTCTTAAATTGAGCAAATCAGTTAAATGCCACATTCACAATATAGAAAAATCTATATATCAGCCATAAAGTTGGCTTTTGAAGTTGGTAATGCATAATGAAAGCATCTAATCTGCATCCCAAAATTTAAAAAAAAATCTATACTTGGTGCAGAATGTGACATAATAAGGCGTAATCAAATACCTGCCACGCCAATAATTTACATATAGATGTGAAAAATATTTAAATTTGGTTTTTTTTACGTTTCGCTATTATGAAAATAGGCGTAACACTTGACTAATTGAGCCCAATATTAATACGAATCTAAGTATTGAAACTATGTAGAAATGATTGGACAAAATTTTATTATATACGGTCTAAACTACATCAACTCAGATATTAGTGAAAATCAATAATATATATACTCTGTGGGATATTTTTCTCGAAACAAATTTAGTATGCACTATATATTGAAGAGAGTGTGCAATAGTTTAGCTAACTTTTGGTTCAGAATGAAATCCAAATATCTCTTGTTGTATATAAGGTACATATTGTACACACTTAGACGTATGGAACTTTAAAAATAATAAATTTATATAAATGTTTATCGGTTCATTTTATAAAAAAAAAATAAAACAAGCTAGGAAAGTTCGGTTAAGACCGAAGCTTAAATACCCTCCACCTTTTATAAACCTCTAAAAAATAAGTTCCTAATGCCATATTTATGTATTTCATGTACTTACGCAAATAGGAATTTTTTTTTTTATTTTAGGCGTTTGCGTTATTCAATCACGCCCATTTTTGGCACAGTGTTGGATAACGGTACCCTTTATATATGTACCAAATTTCAACTTGATAGGCATAGTATTGTGCGATATATAATTTTTTAAAGATCCAATTTTTTCGAGGTATGATGAGATTTTCGTTTATTGTGGGCGTGTCTCTTAACCGATTTTGCCCAATTTCAATACGGAACAGCGAAATTGAACTAAAAATACGTATGCAAAGTTTTAATTTGATATCTCAAAAATTACGACCGTGAAAGTGCCAACAACAGACGGACACACGGACACACGGACGGACATGTCTCAAACGATTTCTCTTTTCATGCTGATTAAGAATATATATGGTTTGTGGGGTCTCCGACGCTTCCTTCGATGTTTTGTAAACGGATGATCAAAGTGAATATACCCTCTTCCCTAAGGTGGAGGGTATAAAAAAAACGATTATCCAGAAATCCCAAACACTTACATATGCCAAACATTTGTTTGAATACGAAATATTATATATATCAGATAAATCCTAAATCACTCAGATATTGAATAAAGAGAAAAACCCACAAGATGTGTAAATAAAACAGAAATCCTAGATAAACCACAAACGAGACGTTAGCACAAAATAGCAATCATGTTATAATACAAAGAATGACAGCAGCAGCCACAGCAGCAACAGTAGATGTGCTGGCCCAGCAGGGCGTGTTGACACATTAATTGTTATCCCTTTTGTTTTGTTTCCTTGTATTTCCTTTTTGCCCAACACAACGAACGTACGTGATTACAGATGAAGGCTTCTTATGTTTATTATCATACTTTAACAGATACTTATCAAATCTAAGTTTACGCAAAAAACACACAATGACAGTCGCTTTAAATTTATTGTTTTTGTCATTTTCTTGTGCGTTATACTGAATTAATTTCATTTTAGTTTATGTGCCTTATCAAAAATTTAGTTGGTTCACCATTGTTGGCTACCATCAGCATTTGTTCGCGACGAATGTTGAGAATCTTTCCTTACAATTTATTTATATGTGTGCTATTGTCAACTTAACTTACTTTGCTGTTGTAGTTGTATGGAAAATTTGTATCGAAAATTAAAATGCGGGTTAGTGTTGCATGAATAACCGTTAAGTTCCGTTCTAGAATCTTTAACAAATACAATTTTCCGATCAGTATTTAACGATAAGCCTTTTAGGTGCGAACAAAATGAAACGATAAGCCTTTTAGGTGCGAACCAAACCATCGTTTTCCCTGGAACATTACAGAAACGTTACTAATTTACAACACATGGTACATATACTCAACATATATTTGTAAGTTGGGAAGGTTTTCAATTGTAAGCGATTGTAAGTATTATAGAATCATTAAAGGCAATCCCATTATGTACGCAATGTAGAATAAATGAAAAAGTCATTAATTCAATTATACCAAAAGATCATTGCCTGAAGCAATTCATATGTAAAATTAATGAAAAACTATATATGGTTCAGACCAAATCTCTAATACATTATAACTTTATAAACAAAATGTGGGCGAGGCAGATGCCTGATTTTGCTTTTTAAAAAGGACATAATGCCCAACAATTTCCATGTGAGATTTGCCATAAAAAGAGTTTTTTATTAAATTGTGACGATTTTTTAATATCGGAGAGGCTCAATAACAATAATTTAACCGATTTTGATTTTCGTAGCTCTACGTAGGCATGGCGATCAATCGATTTTGACCAATTTAAAAACCCGCGTATGTGTAGAAAATGTGAATATCAAACGGATATCTCTAAATCGGTTCAAATTTTGATATATATATGGAATATATATTTACGTTACCTTGAAGCGTATTGGGGTCTTACGCCTCTCCTTGGATGTTGCAAACATAACAACAAACTTTATATACCATCTTAGCTAATGTGGAGTATATAATAATTTTAATTTTTGTTATGATTTTAATATAACAATAGATCGTTGACTGATGTAAAGTGAAAAATATAAACATTTTGCGATTTTTCTTAATTCACCTACACTCCATTAAAATCGATGTTTTATTTTTGTTTTTTTTTTTTTTGTTTATTCACTTCTATATTGCTTCCATAAATTATATTTTAATGTTGTTGAAACGTTTCCATCTCGTTGAAAGAACGACTTGTTGTTTGATATCAATAAACGATCCCTGAAATTTTAATGTGAGCACATAAATTCTAGCTAAATGGAAGTGTGTTGGTAAATATTCGTAGAAAAACAAATATATACCACATAACACTCCAATAAAAACATTCAATAAGGCGCCCCAGACCCCCCACAATTTTTTAAAGTAAAAATCAACAGGATTTTTCATTTCGATCTCTACTATTTAATGTTCAATAATATAAATTTAATTGGTTTATATGGTGTATGGATGGATGGATGGAGGAACCGGGTATGATCATTTTATTGTGTTGTCTTTCAAGTAATTAAAACAACCAGAACACATTTAATTGGTTGGTTGGAAATACTCCTCCAAACATACCTTTCTCATCAAACTGTAAGAGCATCTCAAACTAAAAAATGTAAATACTTTTAGTGTAAACTACAAAAGCAAACGAACAACGTCCAAAATCATTTAATTATCATTTAATTATCATTTAATGATCAGCTTAAAGTTTACATTTGAAATATCTTCCTCTCGTTCTCCGTACATCTATCTTGTTTCTTCTATGGTTTTTACAACTCTATATGCGTCCATTTTTCCTGCTTATTAACATTAATGAATTATGAAAGCCAGACAGAAGAGTCATCACAAGGCTGTGATAACGCAAGAAATTGGTATAAATTGGTAGAATTTATAAAACATAACATTTTATGAACACATTACTAACAAAAAAAAAATCAATAAATTACTAAACAAAGAAACAGCAGAAGAAGTAAAACCCAACTGAAAAGGTAAGGAAAAACCGATGATATGTAAGACATCATCATATTTGTCATTATCATACCGCTCACTGATTGGCATCATTGGCAGCATCAACATTATTGTTGATGCGCGTTTATATGTAAAATGATTATTATTGCCTCGTGTCTGGCGTCTCACTATCGTCAAGTTCAATTCGTATTGATCGTTTCAAATTTCATCATGCTCAATAATCACAAAATGTAAAATAATAAACTATAAAAAAAGTATTGAAGTCAGAAACTTGAAACGAATGCTGTAAACCCTTTTACACAACGTTTAATATCGAGTTTCCATTTCAAAATGTAAGTGTAAAGAATACCCGGAATTAATATTGGGTTTATTATTAAAAACCGCTATTCTTTTTTAGGTAATAAATAGGGCGGAAAAGTTCATTCAACTTAAAGCAATACTTTCTGTGGCGTCATTTTAACTTTTGCGATATTTAAGAGTATTTTGGACAAAGTTTAAATTGTTATCAAACGCAATTCAAAATTTCAAAGTGTGCTAACTGGAACAATATATACACAAGGGTAAGTTTAAGTTACAAGTTAAGTTACATTTTGTTAGTGTTAAAAAATTCGGAGTGTGAATTATGAAACAACAGCAAGAGGATGCTGATTTTTGCGTAAACTCATTTTTAAAATTTTAAACTGCTATTTTTTGCAAACGTTTTAGATTTTGCAAGCAGTTTCCTATATACATGATATGGATGAAAGTAATTTAGAGCCGCGTCCAAAATTGTGAAGAACACTGATAGAGTGCCACAATAATTGAGCCTAGAAGTTGAAATTCGGTTTACGGTATTGATCTTTTTTATTGGGCGGAGTAAGATGACAGAAACGCTCACAATTGCTTAAAATTTTTGTTTGTACAAAATTCGACGTGAAGGTACATATTATATAATCTGTTGAAGGTTTCATCAGATACTTGCCACGCTGCTATTTTGTAAATAGATGTGTGGTCAAATCAAAGTTAGTTTGATTTAGAATAAGTGAATGGAAAGCTTTTCAATGGGGAAAAAAGTTACATTTTTCGAGGTTTTAGGGACGGAAGCGCTATCTATACCCTTGAATTTATCCAATTTAGGCTGTGAATGATATCAAATCGAAGCTTTGGTTGAATGCTATTAAAAGGTATACATTTTTTTTCTTGCGTAAAAAACTTTTTAGCCGACTCAGTACAGTATCTCAGTAAAGCAAAGCATTATATTGGGTCCACCTTGGTTAACTTTTTATTTTCATCTAATGAAAAAAATAGTTTATCGCCATCTACATAGTACAGAAAATAAATATGTTAAGCAGTGTCATCACGCTGTCGTACCTCTGCAGACATGTACAAAAATATCGTAAGTGTGTCGACGATTCATTTCATTCATTCGCATATTTTGTAAAATTATGATAAAATTTACTACAATTTCCATCGCAAGCTTAATTTTACCAATTATAAGACATGATATTTTATTAGTTTTAAGCTGAACGTAGACGCATTTAACTATAAGAGCATTAGAGGCTGGAGCAGTGTATGGCGATTGTTGTACTTTGCTTGTGGTGCTGCTGCTGCTGGTGACGGCTGCCAGTTACATTGAGCATGCGGTGCTTCATGCTTTGCTTTGCGTGCATTTAATTTGAATCGTAAATTCATTTATTAAATTTTTGTTTTAAAATTTCCTAATTAATTGCCAGTAACATGTTTGAAATCCGAGTCGAGTTCAGAATTATGATAAATGATTATAGCAGCTGAGTATACATGGAGTTGCATTTGCTTATCTGTACATATCTGGACGCATATAATTTTCTTTTCTTCTCATATCTTGATATTCTAGCTGTGATTAGATGATACTTTTATCATGTTATTCATATGTTATGATGCCTAACAATATATACATCTAATATCATTTCATAACCACTATTTGTACAACTTTACTAGACCCTTATTATTATCATTGGAAGAAAACAATTACAAGTTGTTTGTATTGTTGTTTTATTCTTACCTTAGCAAAACAGATGCTTTCATTTAGTTTTGAACAATTTACCGCCGAATATTTTGTTCCTTTTTTTGCAAATCACTTAAGATAACACTTTTTTTTTATTCTCTTTTTGTTATCTCAATGACAATGTACTGTGTGATTAATGCTTTGAGAAAACGTTTGAGAACTGTCGATTTTGAAAAATCATGGCAAACAATGCAAAACAAATTTTAAACAGTTCAAATAGTTTGGTAAATATTTACCCTACAATTGCCACCAAGTGGCCAACCAACTATTAATCATTTTGTAAATGAAAAGAAAACTTCACAATCATTTCTTTTCATCTCTCTAAACAACAACAACAACTACTACTTAACTATTTAACTGAAATTTTTGCTCTATATGGCATTTGAAAGCAAAAGTCATTAACCCTTGCCTTAACTACCGCTTCTGTTCGTTTTTCTTTTGTAATCTGTTCCTCTCTCTCTTTCTCTATCTTTTGTTTAGGGATGCTCCGCTGTTATAATTATTAGGAAATACATTATTGGAACATTTGTGTAAAGATTTCTTGTAGCATATGTTGTCTTTAATATTAACGGTTGGTAAAGCATTGTGTGCTTCTTAAGGCCATGTAAGGGGTTCGACTTGTTTTTTTTTTTCCTTTTTTGATTTTTGACTTTTGTAACAATATTGATTTGATTTTGATTTATGTTTATATAAAGATTCTAATGAAATTTCATCAATCATAAGGTTTTTGTTTTAAAAGAAGGACTGTACAAAACAAAGACACAAGTTTAGATCCGCATGAGTATTAGATTAATAAAAAGGACGTCTGCCAAATAATTTTTAACCAACGGCTTAGGCTCAAATGAGTCTTATTAAATAGTTAAAATTTCATCGTATTCCAAAATCAATTACATCTAATACTGACAGATGGCCAATTAGATAATCCAATAAGTTAAGTGTAATAAATATTGATTTTCGATGAAATTTCATGTAAGAAGCATTAAGTCGAATTATGCACTAATTGGGCTTTTCGTGGTATATGGTTGTAAGTGATATTCGAAACCGTTGATTTTAGTTACGTCCTTAGATAGGTACATAGTTTAATGCCCCCACGTAAGAGAAATACTGAGTTTGAAGAAAACACAAACTTTACCTATCTTTATCAACCTTACAACCGTGTGTAGGCTTGTTTTAAATTACTCATGATCTTAAAAAGTTAAGATATTTGGTTGATTTGTGTTTTAAATTGAAAGCAATCAGTTGAGAGCTTTGCCCATTATTGGTAAAAATCTATATATCACACCCAATATTGACCTGTGAAGAATATCTAGAAAGAACCTTGAAAAATGGAAACTGTTTAATAATAGGCACGCCCACAATTTATAAAAGATATATTTTAAAATATTTTGCTTAAACAATACAAGGATGTAATCAAGCACCTGCAACGTCCAGTTGCGGTTTTAGCTGTACACAAACTGAACGATCGCGGGGCTCTTCGCAATGTCTAGGAGTTTCAAATTGCAATAAATATATTAAATAAAATGTTTGCTGATGCCTCAAAAATAGAGCTCCCAAGTACCAGATCGCGGGGTTCCACAAAATATCTAGAAGCCTTCTAATTGCAAAAAAAAAACTTCTCCCAATACAAGTGCTTGTATCAAATTTCATGAACATATGTCAAAAGATGCGACCTAAAGCTTACGCATAAATTTACATGTGCACAAGACGGATATAGTAAAATCGATTCAGAAAATTAAATCGATGAAATCGAAATCGATTCAGAATCCCCTTCTGAATCGATTGATAAAAATTAAAGTGCATGTGGAAATAGTAACAAGCATCCAAACAAACTTAATATACCCTTTGGCACAAGTGCTGGACAGTATAATATAATGAAAATACTTTATGGGGTGTCTGAGGCTTTGATGAGGAGGGTATGAATAAGCTGCCAATCCTTTTTTCAAACAAATTTTTTACTTAGATTTACAAACTGCGAATTAATAACTGTAAATAACAGTTCAGTTATATATAATAAATTTTTTTTTGTTTTTAACATTTTTTATTTCCCCTCTCATCATCATATCGTAAAATAAAGAAACACTTATTTTAGCAAAGTTCATTAGCAACTATAAATTATTGTAATATAACGTTTTAAATGCCCTCCTCCGTCATATAAATCGTCATCTTGAAATGAATAAATAATTTTAATTTTTTCGTTGCAGCCGCCAGCCAACACTATTGTTAAAATATAGTTATAACGTGATTTAGTGCGGAATTTCCTAATAACGAAATTATATCACGAAACTACAATAATTAAGGTAAATAGGGAAATTCATTAAAACAATTTATAATAGTTAGTGAACACGGATGTTGAAAACAGTGTGTGCACTCGTAAAATATAGAAATAAGTGTTTTATTAAATTAATATTAAAATAAGAAAAATATAGTTAGATTGTCTCTCAAAAGTTTCATTTGTTTGTAGTTATTTATCGTGGTTTTATTTTTTTTTTTAATTCGAATTGATGATACATGCATAAAAATTTGTCACACCATTAGTATCGATTGCAATTTTATACAACATTTTTAAACAAAAAATAAAAAAAAAAAACCACAAAAAGAAGCAAATATTTGTGTAAGCAAAGGAAAAAGGCAAGAAGACTGATTAGGTGACATCTGAAACACCCTAAGCATTCAAATGTTACATGATCGGCCTTCCCTACAACGTCTCAGAGATAAAAGTCAGGGTTTTTTAAAAGTTAAAGTTAATAAAGGTCAGAGGGACTGACGACAAACACACTTAATTAAATTCTGACTCTATTGCTGTGATAGAAGACAACCGTTTTTATCCTTTAAATTTTTCACGTACTTTCCCAAACTTAAAATACTCTGCAAAACATCAGTTGTTGCAGGGTATAATAACAATAACAATAAAAAAATGCTGAACTTATGGATAAAAAGCATAATTTTAAGCACACCTTTATGCGAAGTTCATACATTGTAGCTTTTGCTCTTGATTTTATCAAATAACCAAAAAAACATCTATGGTTACAGTGTCAGTAGCACAGCGGGGGAGCCATAAGATGATGATACACTCACTCACACTCAAAATAATACTCGACATCTACACTGCTCCATTCTTATTATAACCAAACAAACATTCGTGAAAACACCCTCAACTTATGGAATAATTTATGGACAACACATAAGAACTCATACCACTGTGTATGTGTGTGAGTGTGTGTATGAAGAAACTTCGGACTCGTAATCGTAAGCAGTGAATATGTTTTCTGGGTTCTGATACACAATAAATGGACAAACTTTGTGAACAAACAAGTAAAATAATTATATATGGCTTAAGGCATTTCTTAAATACCCTTCACGTTCATATATAAACAGTGGGCGCGGCATGTACTGATTACGCCCTCTATAGTTTTTGTATTACGGATCAACTAACAAAATTAATTCTGTGCTAAATGAAGTTTTTAAGAAATTGGGGGCGTGTTTGGTTTCAATCGCTGCCACTTTTGGTACATCGATGGAAGAGTTAAATATATTAATATGTGAATCGAATTTTGACTTTGAAGCGCAATTTTTGTAAATAATGGATTAATATTCATCGATTGTGGGCGTGAATTTTAACCGAATATACCCAATTTAAATGGCGAGCTGCGTGCAGTAACTGATCAGGTAGAAAATGTCTCAAAATTTAAGGAGGTGAAAGGGCTAAAGCAGACAGACAACATACAGACACACGGACGTACAATGCTGATCAATAATTGATATACTGTTGTAAGTCCTCTGATGTCTTTTTTGGGTTTTGCAAACGGGAGAACAAACTTAGTATACCCTCATCACTGAGGTGAGTTTTACTTGAAATGTTTTTAAAAAATTGCAAACTATGTTAATACAATTTTGTGAACTGTGCCTGAGAATATTATGTTTGTTGCTGTTATTGTTTCTTGTTAGGTTTTTGGGGGTTAATCAATTGTATTGTTTTTTTTCCTTTTTGTCGCATATTTTTCTTATACCGATCGTGTCCTTCATAACGAGGCTACATATAAAATTTCCTGGATGAATAAAATTTTACGAATTTTGCAAATGATCTCATGTGATTGACTATTAATTGCCTAAATCTATAAAGTTTTTAGAGATTTCGTTATGGAAGTTATATTTCACAAATTTTGGAATATTCATAATTTTAAAAAACTAAAGATTTGCTTGTTTATAATATTGTACGTGTACGTATGTGCCTAATAAATTTATACTACGTGTAAACAAAAAAGCAAAATGTATCACGCAATCGAGAACAACTAAAAATTGCCTCTGTGACTACATCGTATATCATGTCATGGATTATATATAACATATATATAATATAAGAAAAGCAGTAACAAATATTCATTTCATTTTGGTAAAAAATGTGCAAAAAGGTAATCATATGTGGCAGTTTAATAACGAATTGAAATGTTGAATATGTCTTGTTTTTGCTCCTACAGAGACTTACTTGAAATATGCTCTACCTTCCTTACTTTTCCTTTCATCTACTACATAACACGATTTACATTTGGCTTATATTTGCACTACATATTAGATTCAAAATAGATTGGTTAGGAAATCTCTTCATTTCAAGTTATTTGGTGTACCTTATATATGTATCTTATGCTATAATGTATCTTAACTGTCACCCTTAACTTGTGGTATAAACTTTATTCCTTACAATGATTGCTATTGTTGTTTTTATTGTCGCTGTTGCTGTTATATTTTCGGCACACGTTACTAAATTTCTGCACTTAACATATTTGTATAGGCAGTGATTTAATAAATTAAATTAAAAGCAAAACGCATACACATTCATTCTTTACGATGTACGTGTATAAAGGTGGAAATATTTTCGTCTTTTTTTTTTTTTTTGAAAGCCCTTGAATTATATTGTTTGTATTGATTGTAGAAATAATGAAGGTAACATTATAAAAATTTGTCACTGTTTTTTTTTTTAAGAAAAAGGGAAACAAGTCATACTCGCAAAAGAGACTCCACTACTTTTACTTATGCACATCTCACACTTATTGAATACAAGAAAATCAATATGTGTCATATGTAATTTATCAGAACAATAGTTACTTTTCGGGAGCAGAGGGGTGACGGTGACCCATTTAAAAAAAAAAAAATTCTGAAAACATTTATATTAATTTAATAAATAAGTCTGGCCACACTATTCTCCAACTCCTCACCATTACAAGCAGGAGAGTTGTAGTATGTTTGTGACATTTTATGTTGAAACTGTTTAGAAGCGCGGTAATTCTTCGACTTAACTAAAGTATTTTCTTTAGTTGTAGCGGTAATTGCTTTCCTGTAGGTGGTGATGAGGAAGAACCCAGGAATACGCTTCATTTACTGCTTCTTCATCATATATAGAGCAAATACCATATGAACCGTTCAGTGCACACATTGATTAACTCCACTTTTTAAAAAATCTTAAATTTAGGTATCAAAGCACTTGGTATAGTCATAAATATATTATTTCATCGCATTTCTCAACTTTTTTTTTTATGGAGTTAATCGATGCGTGCACTGAAAGGTTCATATCCTAGTCAATCGCACATAATACGATGATATGGTAAAGGCCCGATACCACACTGGAGCTACGGCAGAGACCACTCGATTCTCTGTAATATAATTACTATAACCAATACAACTATAACAGGATATTTTTATTTGCATCAATATTTATCAATTTCCAAATATTTTGTGTATTACATAAGATTTACAAAAACAACGATAATTTTGTGATTATTTATATATATATCATCATATGTAGTGGTATTAGTGAACATATATTGGTTTTGTAAAAACGTTTTTAACACTCAGAAAAAGGCGCGCCACACCTCCAAATAAAAAAGTATTGATCAATATTATTAGCGAAGCTTAGCTCTTCACTCTGCCCTATTTTTGTATAAATTTCTTTGCGGCATTCTCATGGTCGCAAAAGATATTACCCCGCATTTTTGGTACGAGTGGACCTTTTGATATTTTAAATGAGCAAAATCGGCCCAAAGATTGACCCCCAACACATTTATTTTAAACAAATTTAATGAAAAATAGCTCAAAAATTGTATAGATTTGGACTTAATCTACAACGCAGCATAGTTGGACAGACAGAAACGCCTAAATTATATTTAATCAAGTAAGAAAACCAAATTTAGTTTAAGCTAAATCTTAAATACCCTTCGTATCTACAACACTGTATATTCTTATGACGCCCTCTGTTTATGTTTTACGCATCAGCTTACAAGTCGAGTTTTACGCCGAATACGATTTTTTATAAATTGCGGGCGTCTCTATAACCTAACCGCACCTATTTTTGGCACATTGGTGTGTGATATACTTATAAATATGTGTACCAAATTTCAACCTAATAGTTTGCTTTCGCAAATAATAAAATTTTAGACGATTGTGAGCGGTGCTCTTGACCATTTTTTAACAAAAACTACAGGGTCTGTACAAAATTTCAGCTCAACATCTCGTAATTTACGACCGTGAAAATGCCAACAACAGACAGACATGCGGACAAACATGTTTAGATCGACTCATTTTTTGATGTTGATCAAGAATATATATACCTTGTATACTGTTTAATTGCGTAGGAATTACTAATACTTGTACTTGTATAAACTTATTATACCCTTTACCTTAAGTAGTGCGGAGTACAATTATTTGCACAATATCTTCAAAATATTATTGTTATGACAATGTATGTGATTTTTTTCTTACGTAATATTAATAATAATGAGGTTAAAAGTTCTTTGGGGGTTATTCAACATATCTTAATATTATCTTGATTTTAAGTCATTTTCATTTTTTATAGTTTGTGTGTGTTTTTTTGTTTTTTGTTTTGTTTTATATGAACTGACAACTTCAGTAAATTCACGATAACTTAAGATTCATTTTAACACGCCTTCACATATACTGAAAACAATCATTGCTTTTGTTGTTGTTGTTGTTTAATAATTATGAATTTGTAGACTTGTACAAGTGTACATATTTTAATACATACGTACAATTAAAAACTTACCTATTACTTAATCTTATACTACATAAATCATAATTATTTGCACACATTAAGTACATAAAATAAAATTTTAAAAAAATACACTTTTATGAAACTAAGCAAACTGATACAAAGATTTCGAGTTCTTTGTTCATAATAAATAATGTATTGTATGTATTAATGTTGTGAGTAGATTAGAAGGAGATGGTGTAATATGAGAATTTAATATATAAAATAGTAATTTGCAACAACAAAAATAATAAAAGAAATGAAAATAATGTGAATTCAAGGTTTGTTTTTTAAGGGAACTACTCACTATTGTCATTAAACAATAAGGGTTTCTAATTATTCGTATGATATGTAATTAGGTAGAGATGGTGACACTTAGTCTTTATCATCTTAATTAATAATTGAACATTAAGATTAAAGTATTATTGTGAAAATTATTCCACCTTAGACAGGTACCTAGTTAATACTATGCGCGAAGAATTTTTACAAAAATAATTTGTATACCCTCCACATTAGTGATGAGGGTACACTAAGTTTGTTCTTTCGTTTGCAACACCCAGAAGTAGGCGTCATGGACCCTTCAAAGTGTATATATTCTTGATCAGCTTTAAAAACTGAATTGATCTATACATGTATGTGCGGGCTTATTTAAGATACAGCCACGCTCACAATTTGTTATTCGATGTGGAGTGTATTCAAAAATTTGGTCCAAACCATATATAGTTCATTCCAATATACATTGTTTCGCCAACTCTTCGTTGCATCTTTTAAAACTTGCTTACATTGTACCAAATGGGAATTGTTCCATTTATTTTTTAGTTTCACATAAATTTTCTACTTTAGTTTATGTGTGCAAAGGTATTAATATTTAGCCAGACTACTAACCTAGGTAGGCTAGAAAACTAAAAAAATTTAAAAAAAAAAAAAAAAACTTTGACATAATAACATCAACATTGTCTCATTTGTTCGTTGGCTAGCTAGAGCCCTATTACAGCACACCATCAATACGTTATTTATGAGCTCTAAAAAACATAAATATTATCAGTGTCTGCAAGTTTTTTAAACTGACAGTTGCAATTAAAATATTTGGAGGGTAAAGAAGCTGCAGGTATGAGTGAGGGAGCGTACAGCAACCGTAAATGTCAAAATATAATATCGCTTGAAGCTCCACCTTCTTCTCACTCCGCATATTACTATGTTGTACAACTCTAACAAAATATAATTTTACACACATTTTTCATACTCTCCACACAGGATGGAGGGTATACTAAGTTTATTGTTCTGTTTGCAACATCCAAGAGGAAGCGTCAGAGACTTCACATATTTTATCCGCATCAAAACGATATGTCCGTCGAGGTATACGTCGTGTTATTGTCACGGTTGTAAAACTTTTATAAAATTCTCATTTACAGTTTCTGTATGCAGGTTGCTTAATATTTTGGAGAGGGTTAAGTCACACGCCCACAATGAAAAAACCATATATCAATAATAAAAATTGACCTATGACATACCAATGTAATACTTATTGCTTACATCAATATGTTAAATAAGGGCAGGGTTGCATAATAGACAAATCTTTTTTTTGCAAAATATTATATGTGAGTTAAAATTTAGTAGGAACACTAAGAAAAAGCCCAATTAGGTACCTGACACGCCCACAGAAGTGAAGGGTATTTAAGATTTGACTCAAGTGAAATTCAGTTCATTTTTACTTAATTATATAAACCGGTAAAGAAGTAAAGACATAAAATGCATGGTATGCAATGTAAGAATCCTTTGCTTACTTAAAAGCTTAGTATTATAGTAAAACCTATGCAACATTGTACTTCTAATCGAATAATTGTTCCCTGTGTTACGTAAAACTCTTTAAGTAATGTTTTTCAAAGGAAATTATGATCTTATTAAAAGTCACAAAAAACGTATCCCTCCAATCAATTTATGCTGCCCCTCTGAGGCTTTGCTTAAGCAAAAATGTTTTAATTTTTAGATTCTTTTCTAACTAAGTATTCGATTATTGCTTTTCTAGTGCAGTGTCGCATCACTGCAATCAGTATTTGTTATAAAATTCACGATCACAATTCAGACTAAGCGCGTTTATTGAATCGCATCCAAATCAAGTTTTTTCAATATATCTATATATTTGAACCCAACATTGTTCAGCCAAGTAAATATCACATTCAAGCAAACATGTTGCACTCCTTTAAGAGGGAGTAAGAGTAGAATGAGTGTTTGTTGTATGGACACTGTTAGTGGTCAAGGTAAGTGGTAATATTATGCTAAGCAAGTTCAATGCAACATAATGAAATTGACCTTAAAATGTTTTGTATATGTTTGGGTGTGTGTGTGTGTACGACGTGTAAGTACGACAACCACCAACTGATTAAAAACATACACTGATAAAAATCAAAGGATAAAGTGTCGATTAAAAGATTCTTGCAAATAAATTTTACAGAAACGTACCAAATCAAGAGGTTATTACCGACTGTTGTTGCCAGGTCCCTACAAAATTTATTTTTTTTTTTTTTAAATAAATTTCTTTCGGTACCTTTTTATACGTAAATACTCGCTACACTAGTATTATACCACAAACCATGTCTTGGCTATCTGTCTATGTATTGCTAAGATCGTATAGACCATTATTTGTTTTCAAATCTTATTCAAAAAGTTCCCACATGTGTTCTAGATTTTTTTTCGCTGCTCTTAGCAGCGAGGTGACAAAAGACAATCACGTAATTAAATTAATTTTCTTTTATACCCATTATGTATACTTTGTTATTGTTCTTCAAGATATTTTCCAATGTCATGCGAATTAGGTTTTTACTCGCATTGCCCAAAATAAAAAAATTTATTCAATTAAATTAAAAAAACACAAAGACTTTTTAGCTACGGTGCATTTTAATTAATTTTTTTTAAATTATATTTTATGTAATGTGTTGGCCATTAAGCCAAACTGTGGTACAAAGGTTTTTCATTTTCATATATACTACGTTGTATAGATAATAAGTCAAGCCTTTTACTCATAGAATGGCACGATTGTTCAATCATCATTAATATCACCCACTTGTGCCATCTCATAATTAATATTAACATGTTGTGGTGGCTGTTGCTGCTGACTAGCCGAAGCCCAATTACGTCTGGATAGTATGCGTCCTATATTGAAATATTTTTGTCTCAATTTATCTTTAATTTCATCTTCATTCATTATGGCGCTAGCTTCACGAAAATTTAAGAAAATTCTTCCTTTCTCATCAGTTTTAATGGGTAGAATTTCGGTGCATACATTACGAGCTTTCAACAAAAAACCTTCTTGTTCTGCACTTAATTCATTATTGTTTTCTTCTTCTCCTTTATTAGTCACTTCACTCTTAACTTCATTTTCCAGTCGGGAGTCCATTGATTGCGATCGTGTAGGCTTAAGGGTCATGTGGGCAGTATTTAGCTTTTTCTTGTTACGTATATAAAAGGGGTCCCGATCACTTGCTTTAACATATTGTACTATAGGACGGTTGACGCCCCATTTCGGTCGTTCATCCATTTTGTTGTGACGTTTTTTCTCCTTAGATTTGGCCTTGAAAGTTGTGGTGGTTGTGGTGGTAGTGGTTGTAGTCGTCTCATGGTCCTTTTCCATTTCTTTAGCCGGCTTGGTTTTAGTTTTCTGGGTAGTGGTTGTAGTAGAGACTTCTCTTTTTAATAAAACTTTGTAAAAGTTGTCATGGAATAAGCACAAGTCACAATTCAATGGCAATTCCGTTTGGGTCTCTACATCTTGTGTGATTAGTGGATCTTCTTCAACGGTACTATCAGACAAATGCTGATCAAACGGCTCTATAGAAATTGATTCTTTATTACTTTGGTTTCCGATTGTTTCAATTTGTTCGGTCCCTTTATTTACTCTTTTCTCATTATATAAAACCTTATTTATACATTCTTCGGGTTCAAATTCAGTTTTCCCGCGCGCTTTCTCTTGGTCCGTACTGGGTTGCATGTGGGTGTGTTGTTGCTGCATTAAATATTTAGCTATTTGTAGGTTGCCTATTGCCGTTTGTAATCCAAAAATGTCTGTAGTAACAGGTAGAGGTATCAAAGTGGCCGGTTGCATAATCATGACCGAGTCCCCTTTTTGATATTCAGTCTTGTTGTTGTCGATAGCTTCTCTAGGTGTGGGTTTAGTAAAAGATTTTCTCAAATTGATAGGTGTTCCTATTAAAACCTTCTCCTCATTTTTAATTTCCGATTCCATTTTCTGTTTTATTTCTTTAGAGTGGTGAGGGTCAGTAGAGAGTTTTGTTGTGGTTTCTTCTTTACACATAAACACCTCTTTCACCTCTTCGGTCTTATTCTTATAGATATCTACTTTAATATTTTCTTTTTCTACATTTTTATTCCTTTTCTTTTGCTTTTCCAACTTGGCTGCTTCTTCCGCTTTCGTTATAGCCTCCAACATAGCTTGTCGTTTCTGTTTTTCTTTCTCTTCTTTAATCTGTTGCTGTTGTTTTTCCATTTCTAAGCGTTCTTGCTCCATTTCTTTTTGCTTGCTTACACGTTCTTCCATTAAACGCTCTTCTTGCTTATGCTGTTCTATATTACGCTTCCTTTGCGTTTCCCTCTCTTTCAATTGTTGTTTAATAGCTTCATGATACTCTAAAGCTTTACGTTTCTTCACTATACGTTCACTTATAACATGTTCGTCTATGGGAATATTTTGTCCACGTAAATGTGTAGACGATTGCATAGACTGGCTGTCGTCATCGCTGTCTTTTACATCATGATGACCACGATTTAACCATCCTGGTCCCACAGATTGTTGCTGTTTTATATTCGAATTTTGTAATTGACTGTAGGACCATTTTGCCCGATCACGTTCTTCATGCATATGTTGCTGGTATGCTTCAATTTCATTAGAATTGGTGGACATTTCATAAGTATTCGATGGTGATATTTCACGATCGCCAACGTAATTATTTGTATCAGAGATCACATAGTACCTAAGAGGAATTAATTATAATGAGGTATGCGTGTCTTTGAAAAATAAATAAAAAATATATTACACTCACCCGCCTTTTTCACTGCATACCCCCTTTAAGTTATCGCCTTCATACATTGTGGCATCCGCCTGTCCATCCTGAATTATTAAAGTTCTGTTCATTTCCGGATGCTCATGTGGCTTTGATTCAACTTTTGCGGGCTTGGAATAGCTCAACAAGTGTTGTCGCGGATCGGCTGTGCCGCCCATGATGCTACTATTGCCACCGCTTATGATGCTCCCCATTTGACTAGCACCATCATTAAACCAAATATTGGGAGTGTGAGTATATTTCGGAGAATCACTTATATAACCAGAAGTGTCTTCCTCGTGGCAACCGTTGATTGTAGGAATTTGACAATTATTATTTAATCGATGAGGTTGGTTACCAGGATTTATTAGAACGAGAGCAGTAGTTTGTTGTTGTTGGTCACGCTGTTGGGGTGGTGGTGGTGTGGGCTTACCTTTATAGCGTATATACTCCCGTTGACGTATAATTGGTAAACTGGGACTACGTAGACGTTGTTGTTGTTGTTTCTGCTGTTTTCTTTGTCCTTGTTGTATATTTTGAGAATTCTGTATACGTGCTCTAGCAGTTTGCATGACCTGTGACGAGGGCATTGACTGCTCAATGTAACGGTATTTACGATTACCAGGGTAATGCGACATCATACTGGTTGTATTGTGGCGTCGTTGCAGTAAATTCCCCTTGCCTAATACCGCTTGCGGACCAACATGTCCCCTTCTTAAGCGAATAAAATTGTGTATTTGATGCGGTGGCATATATTCGGAATCCGCCTCAGTTCCGCCATCGTATATAGCGTCATCATCGTCGTCGTCATCATTAAAATCTTCATCATAATCAACATCTTCATGATTATACGAATAGTTAGTATTGCGTTGCATTTTATGTTGTGGTGCAAAATATTTTGGAACCACTGGGTGTCTCTTCTCCATCATGTAATGGATTTGTTTTATTCCTGGCACTGGTAGTGGATTGTGTGATGGTGGATATTGTTGTTTAGTGTTTGAGGTGGATGTAGTCTGACGAAGATCTAAATTCGAATAAAACGTACGTACTGAAGTGCGTTCAATTTTCTGGTGATGTGTGGATGATGAGTACATTTCGTCTAAGCGAGCTATTTCTTCTAGAAATTGATTTAGATACAGAAAATATTATAAATAGTAATAAAACCTTTAAATTTTACCTCTCTCCTTGGCCCATTGCTGTTTCTTGAGATCCAATAATGAATTTTGAGGTCGTTGACCCTCACACACAGTAGACATTGTATGCAAGTGAAAGAAACTTCATAGAACCGGCTTTATAACGAAATAATTATTAGCCGTGAATACCTTTACACATTGTAAAGCCTTTCATCAGACTAAATTCATATTTAATGAAGTTATTTCAAAAGGGATTCCTTTGGATTCATTTATTTGATTTTATATTTATTTATGTTGGAACAGCAAAATTTTATTGGCATGCCACCCGTTACCCTTAGCAACTATAATAATATAATAACAAACACACGTCGGTTTAACATAAAAAATGTGTATAACAACTAGAAAAGGCTAACTTAGGCTTAGGTCACATCTAAAGTTCCCACCATGGGTACCACGAAGTAATATAAGGAGTGCAAGGGACAATTTATAACCTTCTCTATACTTTAAGAACAATTTCCTTAATATATGGCAATCGGTTATGTTTAAGAAACCAAGACAGTATAAAGGATTAGTTTGAAATCGGATAATTTGCACAGATGTCATTTGACACAGTAAGTATGCTCCCGACCTTACGTTGATGGCTATAAAAATATGTATAACAAAGGAAACAAGTGGAAAAAACTTAGCTTAGCTTTGGGCAAACTAAAAACACTTTAAAATGTATAAGAAAACTATGAGTGAGGCAGCTTTGTGGCTGCGCGAAGGGTATGTTATATTTGTAACTTTTTAAATAAAAAAAGCCACGTATAACTCTAATTGTACTGATCGATTCAATTAATATCTAAATCGATTTAACCATGTCTACCTGTCCAAGTTCATTTGTGCATAACTACTGGTCACATTTTTTGGGATATTTTGATGAAATTTTGTATAAGGACATTTCTTGCCTAAGAATGGAACTTAATTGAAAATTAACCGGATTAAACCATTTCTAGAAATCCTCCATATATGTTTTATAATAGGTCCATAATGGAAATCTTCATATAGCAAAAAGTCGTAATTCTTAATATATTTTGACAAAATTTGGTGAAAAATAGATAGCTTATGAATTGGCAGCGCCCAATCTTTACTAGTTTTAGAATCTCAATTTAATTAACAAAAGTCTTTACAAAATATTGGGTTAATGTATCAAATTTTGTTACAATCAGTATAAGAACAACAAACAGAACAAAAATGGGGCCTTTGTGAAACTATTCTGAAGCAATGTTCCAAATGGAATAGAAAATTTAGTATTCAATATTTATAACAATTCACATTTCATTATAAATGAATGGTACGCTTTTTTGCTGTTTGCCATCATATCTGTGAATATGCTTAGAAAGAGGATTCAGCTGCTATATATAACTTTTTTCACTTGCTTGATAGGATTTATTTTCCTATGAAAATAAAACGACGACAGAAATGTTTTCTTAGGTAACTAAAATGAAGGACATAGTACCATTCTAAACTCTTCTACTTCTTTTAAAATAATAAAAATTAATCCAGGTCACCCGCTTTGCTTTTCTACCCAACTTCCTTTCATTTGAAAAGAATTGTTTCCCCAAAGGCACTCTCATATGGAGTTTGCAAAGTCGCACTATTTCACTCTTCATGATGATGTCGCAAATTTCAAAATGACATAATATTGTCCTGCTGCAATTTACGAATGAGGGTTGATAACCCAGATCTAGAAGCAACTCTCACTAATTTTCCATAATTTTTTACTTTACCTAGCACGAATTTGCCACATGAACATCAACTTTGCTTTTTCTTTTCTGAACAAATATTTATTAGGCAACATTGTTTTTAGTAATTTTTTTTTGTTTTGTTTTCATCGACAAATTGTTAATTCCATTGCTGGAAGTCCTCATTACAATAAAAACAAAACATAATTTGACATATGACCTTCATTGTGCAAAGCGAATTGTTAATGCTTAGAAAGTTACCACCTAAGTTTTTGGTTACTTTTCTCTCCCCGCCTCCTCCCATTTAGAACACAAAACGCCACAACTCAATACATTATCAATTGAAAATAATGCAAGCGCATCTCTAAAGAACAGAATAAAACAAATCAAGTGAGCACAACGTATAGAAGGTTTGGCCCAAACTTTGAGTACCCTGCTCATATAAACAGAATATAGGTTCACATCGATTAAGAATGTACCGAATACAACAATGAATGTGTTTTTAAGTACGAAAGCTGATTTAAGGTTCGTGGCTGTAACTTTTTGGCCAAAAGATATGGTGGGCGTGGCTATCAAGTAATTTTTTCTAAGTAGAAAATAATTATATTTTGTGCAAAATTTTATCTCCATATACATGAGTTCTTGCCCTACACAAGGTCTCCGGTGAAGCTAAAGCAAACCATAAAGCATAAAAAACTTAATTCTCTCCCACTAGTATGTGGTATAAAAGAAAATTTCACCTTAATATGTAAAATAAGCTCAACAACGCACATATATATAAATAAGTAAGTAAGTACATACACACGCATACACAGAGTTAGACAAAGATGGCAATAAAGATTTTAAGTACACATGATGATCAACCATAAAGACTCTAAGTGATTATATGGACACAAATAACTGCCAAAACTGCCAGCTTATCAAGTCGACTCAATAATCCACACAGCGGTTAGTGGTGCTTGGAATAGTATTGGTTGGTCATTACCATACTCATAGTCATATTTATATACAAACAGAGAGAGAGAGAAGACTTTCCAACTAATAAAAACAAACAAATCTATACAGATTTAAGCAAACAAGCTGAAACATAATAATTGTAATTTCATCAATGACGGAGTAATTTTTTTCTTCTTCTCTAAGACAATTTTCCTTTCCCGTTTTGGGCATATTTTACCTGTTAGCTAGGACATAAAAAGCCGCATTATAATGTCTCTAACATAGTTATGATAATATCAATGATTATGTAGTGTATTTGTTAGATTATATTGACACGAACCGAGCCGTGGACGTACACACACACACATAAATGCCTGCTTATATAAGGCATGACTACATTTCAGATAGATAATCATTTTGCAAAATGTTAGATTTTTTTTATTCGTCTTTTCGGAATGTTTAATCAGCTTGATTATCCACCTATATAATAAATTGTTCAGCTCGCTTGTGACACATAAGAATAATAATGAAATTTATTCAAATTTATAGAGAAATCTGTGGAGTAGACTAACGAAACATATGTCTTTGCCATTATGAAGCATATAATTTAAAACTTTTGATTTGATATAGAAGATTTAAAAATATTTTTTTAAATTAGAATCTGATGAATATATTTGAACATAAAATAGAATCTGATTGCATAGTGCATTCCTCTTGTAAAAGAACCTCTTATCTTACAAATTTACTACTTTTAAGGCGCCTTTTATTCCGTAACTACTAGAAAAAGCATCAGGGACCACATAAAAATAAAAAAAATGTATATACGTCGCAATCAGTATTAAAATCTGGCCCATTCAAGGGTGTTTCTGTGTCCGCCCATTGTTGACTTGGTTACGGTTACAGAAAATATATAGGTGGTTTTCTATTTAAAAAGGACAAAATCAGTTTGCAGCCACGCCCACAAAATTATAGTCGCAAAATCAAATTTAGTTCACTTATGGTATTAATAATTAACATATCCAAGTTTTTTCTGAAAACGGGTGAATATCAGACAGGCCCATTATTATAAAAACTCAAATAAAAAATTAAATTTGGGTTAGGCCTAATTTTAAACATATCCATCAACTATATAACATCGTAAGCGTGGCAATTCCTGATTATAACGTTAATTATTTATATCATACTCAGCAACCAACAAGGCGCATTCTTCAAATTTTAGGGGGGCGAACCCACCCCCTTATGACATATCGATTGCCTAATTATAAATATGTTTTTCATAGCGAAATTTTTGTGACTGGTGGATGGATTTTGCTCGTTTGTAGGCGTGGCAAGGTATTTTGTATTTCTTCTTATTTAAAAAATGCAAAATCATCTTTGGTGCCGAACTTTATGTAACACATTACTAAACTAAATCGTTAAAAAAAAGCGTAGTTATGTATACGACGCCCTCTATATATATTAAAAAACCGCACATTCAGCCTAGATCGTTACTCAAAATATACGAAGGATCAGAGGACCCCCTTAGGACCCCTCGTCCTATAAGATTCTGCTTTGAAATAAATTTTTATGAACAACTCTTTAAGTGAATTTATCATATATAAAATACTCAAACTGTAAAGTTTTCAAATGTCACAATTATCCAATTCTCCTTGATATACACTTTGTTTTCATATTGATAACTATTATTTAGGTAAAAAATTGAAAACATGTGACATACGAATAATTTGAAGCGGACAACAAAGTTCAAATTACAGATTTACAAATGCATACACACATACAATACAATACAATGATATTTTTTTAAGTCAACCATAAACCGTGTAATGATGACTTTAAGTATTAATAATCTCTGCCCGTTGTGTAATTGGGTGTGTGTGTGTGTGCACATATCACTTTGTATGACAATGTGATATGTTGCCAAAAGATGTGATTTGTGCGATACAGTAAATACTATAGGAAAGCAACAAGAAAAATAAAGAAGAATATAAATAAAACGAACAACTAAGATGCTAAACGATAATAAGTTGCGTTTATTAGGTGAGCAGCCATTCAGAGAGCAAGTGTGTGAGTGAGTGACTGAGCGAGTGAGCGAGTGAGCCAACGTAAAAATACGAAGACGGCAGAACAGACGGTTAGACAGACAAAAACTACTTAACTAAAGTGACCCTAAAAAATTTGTGCTAAACAATATAAAAATAAAAACAAAACTAAACCTCTTCATGATAATTATGATGACGATAATAACAATAACGACGATAATGATGATGAAGATAATGATGTTGGTGGGATTGACGATGTTGCAGATGATGGCCGATGATGTTGATGATGGGAGATGTTGTTGTTGTCGTTGTTAGTGGTACTGGTGGTGGCATTGGCCAAATGATTAGCTTTAACTAGTCAGCTATCTAACCTATACAGTGTAGTACAAACATACACAGATGCTGCATGTTCAATATGAGTTACACCAAGTTAAAAGTTGAAGTCAATTTTGTGCACACATGCATACTCGTACCTACAAACTATACCTTTAACTTGTACATGTTTATAAGTGTGTGATCTCCTGTGTTTTGTTTTACAGTGATACATAGTTATTGTTGTTGTTATTATTATTATTGTTAGGTTAGCAGACGAGTGCTTATAGTTAATGGTTGTTACTGATGCTGCTGCCACGATGCTGAGAGAGATCTTTTGGCAATTTACTGTTGGTATTAAAGCCACACCTGTTTCGTGTTGTTGTTTGTTGTAGAGGTTATTGGTTGTTGGTGGCACATCTTACGACATGATTGTCTACGCAACGCAACTATAAGCGGTCAAAGTTTTTCTGGTGAGAATCTTTATGTCGTTGGTCGTGTATATGTATATGTGTATGTGCGTATGTATGTATGGTTGTCGTATTATTTTTCTTTTACATATACCTAGAGGTTTGTTAAGCTGGCTATCTGTGCGCTGAATGTTTGCTTCATTCGTTATAACAAGGTACGCATTTGAAACTGATAATGGTTACAAAATTAAATACCGTTATTTACAAAAAGTAAAAGAAAAATCCAGCTTAAACATGCCACAGTAATCAGTGGACATTTTTCTTTTCACACCACAAACAACAACAACATTATAGAAGAAAAACACAAAACAAAACCAAAAAAAAACTTTTTTCAACTTAATTTCCAAAAGCTTCCATTTACTTATCTTCTTTTCTTCTTCATTTTCTTAGTATTACAATTTATAGAAAATTAATGAAATAATTTCATTCAATTTAAATAATTCCTGACGTTCACCTTCAATGTGCTTAAATGTTTTCTTGTGTGTAAGCGTATATATACTCGTATAAGGTGTGCGGTGAGTGTGTTATGCTGACCGTTAAACGAACAAGTGGTATGTGTCACTGCTTACATACCGTGTAACACCCGCGGGCTAAAAGCATTATGCGTATAAGCTAAAGACCTCCTCAACAAGCGTGTAAGTGTTTAACAAAACATCTACACAATCTCTTAACAAGCATCTGTCAAGTTAACTAGAGAAAAAGCAGGAAAAGACAAACTGATAGGTTCGTAGATAGATAGGCATTTTACTTTATTTAACTGCATGTTCAGTTGCTCTCTCTTGTCCGATTATTATGTAGATGAAGCGACAAAATATTATATGCTATTAAAACACATCTAATTGTGTCCACAAAACGATATCATTGTTTGTTTCTTTTGTAATTCAGTGATTATATGTACATTCACCGTGCGGTAGAGGATATATTAAATTAACGTAGATGTATGTAACTCCTAAATAGCTAAAGAGACCCAAATTTATACTACTATATATATCTATTCAGAATCACTTCCCAAATCAAATTAACCATGTTCATCTCTCTGTCCGTCTGAACATTTATAATTGAAGGCAAACTATAGGTCGCATTTTCGGAGATACTTTTATAAAATTTGATACAAGAAGCAACCCAATAAGGGAGCCTAAACCGAATTGCACCATTTTTATAACCCCTTCCCATATAACGAGCTTTTATAAATAAAATAATCTTTATGCAGCGAAAAGTCATAATTTTTAATTTTTTTAACAAAAAATTGTAAAGTAATTAATTTAATTATTGGCAGTTCCAAATTTCGATCCTTTGGGCTTATTTATACAAACGCTTTCCTTCTGACAGAAGTCCAAAATTTTTTAAATATGTTAATAAAAATAGTAGAATGTCATTGAAATAAACTATATTTTTGAACTAGATCGAACTATTGACCTTTACTTAAAACAAGTGAATATATTATGGACCATTAGATCCCATTGTTTCACAAATTAAGCCATAATTTATTTAGTTACATAAGAAAAGGAAAATTAAGTCCAATCAACTGTTAAGTCAATTCATTATTCTTCAACAAATTTCACATTATGCAATTCGATTTGGAAGTGATCCTAAAAATGGACCGATCAAGTTCATTTTCAATAGTACATACAAACATTTGGCTCGGAGCAAATCTTAAAAACCCTCCACAACTTCATAGGTCAACTTTCACTACAGAATAACAGATTGTGGGCTTGGCTCTTGACAGTTTTTTCCCATTTTAAATAGCGATCTGTGTGCAAAAACTAAAAGTATCAGTTCAAAATTTCAGCTCAATGTCTTAAAATTTACGCCCGTGAGAATGCCAACGGACAAACATGTTTAGATCGACTAATTTTTTGATGCTGATCAAGATTACATATACTTTGTAGGGCCTCTGACAACTTCTTGTGGGTATTGCAAACATAATTACAAACTTAGTATACCCCCTTTTTATATATTAAAAACTAATTTATACATACACAAAGTAATATTTGAGATGAAAGAATAGAAGGTTTAGCCTGAATTTCTCTTTACTTCACCCCAAAGAAAAATAACGTAAAATTTTCCGAACGTATCACAATTCATATATGATTGATTACATATCGAGCATGGACTTTGTTGATATTATCAAAGCAAAGAGACTATCAACAATCCCAACAAATTGTATCACAGAGGAGATTAGAATTAGAATTACGAAACGAACAGTCGACAGTGTGGAAATAAAAAAAAAATAGAATTTATAACAAATTGACAACATTTGTACCAACTAAAAAAAAAAAAAGAAAAGAAAGCATTCATTCGCTCTTTTATTTCTAAAAGACATATAGACAGACAGATAGATAGAAATACTTTTCTTTGATTTAACAATTAATTCGCACAAATTATAAGCACTTTGTCTTTTTTCAGTTCACATCAACATGATTGAAGATGATGGATCGCTTTGTTATGTGTTTAGGCGAACACAGAAAAACTAAAAAAATAAATAAAAATATGACAACTAGGGTGCTGGCATGCAGCTACAGTTGTCTGCTATGTAGATTATACTATCTAAGCTGGTATTTGTTAATACAAACGCACTTTACATGCACTTTTGTGCATATTCAGATTTATAATCCTGCAATATATTCATTAGACTCATATTTATTGTTTATAATGAACTCACAAGGAAAAAATTGTGCAGAAATTGTTCAGCTCGTGTGTCGTCATTATATCAAAAAACGTGCGTAAGTCGCACTTCACTCTCTACTCAACACATGCTCGAAAGATTATAATAATCCTTTTGAAAACATTGTGAAAAACGATTTGTGTCCTTTTTTCAATTTCTCTCACACTTAAAGTAAACAATGATAAAAGTATTCTGAAAGGTAAGATAAGGAGAAAAAATAACAGAAATCGTCTTTGTGCACGCAAATAGAGATCGAGCGGGATTAAGTGTATTTTTTTAGGGCAAAAGGCAAACATACTTTGGCACTTATGTGAACTCTTTGTGTAGGACATGTACCAAATGTATGCATTATGATTTCTTTTTCTAAATGCGGCGGTAAAGACACATGTCAAATACATCAACAAAATAACATATTTTACAGTAATTAAGAGAAATTGGTAACTAAGAGCCAATTCAAATGTTAATGTGTTGGAAAACCACAAAATTATCAGTTAAGGTTTAGGTGGAATATTTCTAAATGCAGTCATTTCTGTATAGTAGCGCACATGTAACGAAAAAATCTTTTAGATATGTGTTTCCCATTAACTTTAGTTTTTCCAAGAAGAACGCAATGTATACTACACTATACAAAACGAACTAATATGCAATTAAAACGGACGATGTAGGAGCACAAAGTAAGACATGGAATGTGATTAGTTGTACTTGGATTGTGGCCTTAAATTTTTCTATTTACTTTTATGTTTATACTGATCACACTTTGGAAGCTTAATTAGCATTATACTAATAGTATGTGGAAGTAAAACTCTACTCTCGCCAAAAATTCCATCAGTCCAAGTTTTTTTTTCTTTTAGGTATTTAGTATTTAGAATTTTATAAAATTAAAATCTTTCAAAATTCTACATTGTAGAAGATATTGTTATCATAAACTGAATAATAGCGTATAATGGCACAGTTGTCAAATTAATATTTGTCTCTTTCTAAGCACAGTGTGTGTGGAATACATTTAAAGCAATAGCATGTGATGGCACACTTCAAATTATATAATTTTTTTTTCTATATTCCATCATAACATCATTTTATTGTTCTGTTGGAGCGCTTGGACCCCAAAGAAAAAAGCGTGCCGTCATACTTTACTCTGCCACACATATATGATCTGAATACGAAGATGAATAAAGAACAAAAAGGTGAGAGAAAAAGTGTGCCATCATACCATACTCCATCCCGTATATATATAATGTTCAAAATGCAACAATGCGAGCTATATTCTCACAGTTTGTTACCATTTTGTGAGCTTTTAATATATAATAGTTATGTTTTTATAAATAGTTATCATACACATGTATATATATCAGGTTACCTCTTTCTTTCAATAACAAAACAAAAAAACACCTAGATATATGTAGATATTTTTCATGGCAACACCCCAATATGTGAACGCCTCTAAATTAATTACTATTTTTACTTTGATATAAGGCAAAAGAATTGAGGGCAAAGAAGAACTCCGACTAAGTTACGAAAACTACCACCATCATCGCATCTATACAAACCAACTTTGTTTAAGCGTCACTTAATAAAATAATGAATTATAGAGTTTGGACATAAGATAAAATAAATAAAAAACAGAAAGAAAAAACCCAAAGGAGAAAAGAGAAAAACAAATAAAAAAGTCAACACTTTGACGTATAGAATCAAGATGTTAACTACCAGTATTGTTACGAGCGGCTCTTTTTGGAAAAAAAAAAAACACATTTAACCAAAACTAGAAGAAAACACCAAAGAAAAAAGTAAGGTAAGCCATAACATCCTGTTAACATCTGTTGTTTTAAGGTACTAACGGACAACGCCTAAACTGACGAAACGTGGTGTGTGGTAAATTGAATAATTTTCATTTTTTTTTTTTTGTACTTTTGGTGTTTCAACTTAGATAACTTAATTAGACTTTTAAAGAAGCGGAGTTATTAGTACAAAAGGAATAAAATTTGATCAATCTAGAAAAAAAAATCGGAACCTTATATAACAAAACTGCGCCATCATACCCAATACATATTATCAAAATCCTCAATTATTTGTAGTTAAAAATTTTATAAAATACGATTAATTAGTGTTTGCATTGAATTCGACTATAATTAGTTTTATATGCAAATGGGTTTTTTGGTTAATCTTTATAATTATCGTTAAACCCACTATTAGCGCTACACGTAACATTACGAACACACAACTCTTTCATTTTGTTTTAATACAAATCATGCAATCAACTGCCAAACCAATTAAAATTCGATTCATTCACTCTTTGGAGGAAAGAATTAACACAAAAAAAAAAGCAATCACGGGCGTGATTAAAAAGTTCATGCATATAATTACACAATTAAGAATGAATTGTTTTTATTGACAATATTGTTCTATTTATATTGATTTAATAATTTGTTACCCTCCCATACATCTCACACATACATACATTTGTTATTTAAGATTTATGGTAAGTTTTCAATTCTTTGTGTTACAGGGAATGTAACACAAGACACCACACAGTACCATGCAGCCAGCACGGCAGACACAACAAATTAACTTAGATCACACAGGTCTAAGCTGCAGGCGGTAATCAAAACTCTAATGACATCATAATTCATTTATAAAGAATTTTACTACTAAAGTTTAAAAAAACCTCTCATGAGTTATTGGTTTAACTATAAACTGTTCACATATTGAATAACTTATATATTTGTATGTACTTATGGGTACTTGCACATAAATAAAGTGTATATGCAAACATTTATTTAGTCATTGTGCATATTCATGGTTTCAAACGTTTGCATATAAAGAGGCAGCTCTACTCTGGTACTATTCCTATGTAATGTCTGTGCGTCCGTCTTCCTTCTATCTGTGTTTACCTGCACCCAACGCATACATTATTATATTATTGACTGACATTGTTAAGTTATTTCACTTAATATAACTTTTTTGCTCATGAAGGTTTACAATAATTAGAAGGTGTAATTTGATTAATTTATAATTACTTTATACGTACATGTGTACGTACAAACGTATAAATTTGAATATGTAGGTATGTTAGTGCAACATTAAAATAAACAATGATGCTCTTTGGGGCAGTAATCAATACAAAATTGAAAAAATGAAATTAATAATAAAAAAACATACATTTGATAATATTATTTTTTATGACCTTAAGGTAAAAAACACTGTGTACACACTTAATATGTTACACTCAACAAAATATTATTACATACACATAAAAAAACTTTAGTTAATGTAATAACGGATGAGCACGATTGAGCAATTTTATCAGCTTTGTTTAAAAGATTTTTATTACACTGGTCAAAAATCACACTCTTAGGTTTTAGCATTATTTGTGTACCCTCTACCTTAGTGATGGGGGTATACTAAGTGTTCTAAATAATTTGCCACACCCAGAAAGCTACGTCAGAGGCCACAAATAAAATATATATTTTTGATCAACATTAAAATCTCAATCGATCTAGACATATCCGTCCACGCGTACGCCTGGGGTTAACGTTCTCATGTTCGTAAAATTTTAGATATTGAGATATTGAAATTTTATACAGACATTTATAGTTTCTTCACGGAGATTCTTCTTTAAATTGGGCTAGCGACACGCCCACAATCAACAAAACTTCATTTGTGTGCAACAAAAACTATTATAAAGTGTAATCATCTCCGTGCCGCGCCCACTGTTTCTGCGTAGATGATATGTGATGAAGTGTGTATGAATTTTTGTTTGTTTTTTGTTTCTACCTTTTCAGATTAGATTAAGATTTATTCGTAAGATACATCTTTTAATTGAAACTAAATTGTAATGAAATAGAAAAATAATCAATACTACTCTATTCCAACATATTTGTTATACACTTCAATATTAAATTATTAAATTATTCAATTATATTAAATTTGTCATTCCGATTGCAAGACTCAGAAGAAGGCGTCCTAGACATGTATGACAGCGTGGCTGTTTGTTGTTGGCATTCGCTCGGTCGATTTGGCCTAAGCCAAACTTAGTTTTCTTACTTGTTTTAAAATGAATTTATTATACCCTACATATAATTAGGGGTAACATTGAATTTGTTCTTTTTTTTTGCAACTAGCACAGAGAAGCCTAGGACGCTTAATACTGAGACAATTTACGGCGTGCTTAAGAGGGCGTAATATAATAACAGGCGCGCCCGTAGTTTACCTAAAAACATCTATGTTGCATGTGTGTATAAAATTGAATGGTACTCCTGATTTGTTCTAACCAAAGATGTATATTATTTAATTCTTCTTCTTTTTAATAATCGTTAAAAAATACATCATTACTTAATCTATTCTACCTTTAGTAACATGAAATTTAGCACGTAGAACACCTGTTTAAGATTTATGCATAAACTATTGTATAGAACAACAACAACAAATTAAACCAGACAAAAAAGTTTTAAAATGTGTCAAATAAATGCGACAGCTAAACAGTTAAAAACAAAACATTACAGAACAACACAAACACACGTATACACGTGATTACACAATTAAATAAAAAAAAAAACCAAAAAGAAACAAAAACACAGAAACTTAAAAGCTAGTCAGTCAGTCAGGGACTTATGATTGTGTTGAGATGGATGCTATAGGACAGATGTACAGACATTTTATTTTATTTTATTTTTTATGTCTGTACTGCAAGTACACAACAACAGAAACTGAAAGCTGTAAAGAAGTAGAAGAAGAAGAAATAACACTTGGGTGAAATAAGTCTGGCAGCAACAACAACAACCAAAATTGAATAAGAATAAGACAGACAGAGCGACCTTAGTCATTAGTCATTGAAAGGCTGCAATGGCTTAGCGCGCTGTGCTTTCTGATTGTATGGTATAAAAAGTTTAAGTTTGTGTGTGTGTGTGTGTTTTAACGTTTGTTTACATTTTTCTTATTTGTCCAATTTTTCTTATTTTTTTTTGCGTTTTTCAATTGTAGGGAATAAAAAAATCTTTCATTGATTGGTTGGTGCCAGCAAGTCTTGGGAGGATTGTTGAAACAAAACGACAAGAACGAAAACCTCAATATACAATTAAACAAAGATTTTGCAATATTTATTTTTGTCTTATCTCGTCGTTTATTTCATATAAAGGTACCCCATGCATCTGTATGTAAATACAAGCAAGGGATTTATTTTTCATTTTTTTTCCTTTTGCATATTATGTAAATACCATTAGGTCAAGTTTAAGTTTATATAATTTGTTCATTGATTATTTATTTATTTATATAACACAACAACAATAGCAAGACGTACACGTACTCTTTCGTGCAAAAAAAACATTTTTTTTCCAAATTTTTAATCTAATGTTTATTGTTAAGTTGTATAAATATTTTATAAAAATATTATTAAAATATATATTTTCCTCCATTATAAATTTCATGATTAATATGATCGCCCCATAAGCCACCTCACGCCTTTTATTACCAACAACAATCAATAAAATATAAGGTATGGATGATAAAAATTTTATTATTAACTTTTTACTTATGATACTTTATGAGTTTACAATAAAAATATAAAAAACAACAACAACAACGGCAGCTACACGATATGAGAAATCATTAGCAATGTCACTGTCAAAACAATGGTGAGACAGAGAGAAGTAAAAAATAAAAAAAAATATATAGAAAACACCACCTCTTGTCAAAATGGTGTTGAAATCGTGCCTTTAACTGCAACAGATTGGCATGAATTGTGATTGTGCATGTGGATGTCTACTTATATTTGTTGGTTGGTATTATTTTTATATTTTTGCCAAGTCTTGTTTCTGTCTGCATGGCTTGACTTGGAGTTCAAGTGTCATGGCTTTATTACAAGTGCTAATAGAAGAGTTGAGACATTAAACAAAAAAAAAAAAAAAACTATTTTTAACAGATCAACCGCTTTTGTAGTTTAAGTGTAGGAAATTAATTTTTTCTTTAATATTCGTATAATAAATTTACTCATTATAATAATAACAATAACAAAAACTTACATAATATCAGCAGCAGCGTAAAAATTTCATAATATCAAATTTAACAAAAACAAGAATAGCTTTAGGATCAGGAGCAAAAAAATTCTAACATATAATAACAACAAAACTAATATGAAACAAATTTATGCCTTAAAATTTAACAACAACATCATTTCCTTATTGCAACAAAAATAATAATAATAATAACAACAACAATGATAATGATAATAATAACAGTATTCATAAATGTTATTTTAAAAGTCTAATCAGTGCATTAATGGATTCTTCACGCTTTTCAGGCTGTGTAATAAACATAAAAATATGTAATTATAATACATGAGATTAATATATATATACATATGTAGCATATAATAAAAAAAGTGTGAAAAAGATTTTATTTAAGAGCACATCTCCCAACAAAACGCTTTAAGCGCTGCATAAATGCAATAAAAGCTTAATAGCAGTACGTTTGGGTGTGTGTGGGTGTTATCAATTTCAGATTTCTTTTCAATGCAATATGAGTCATATCTGGTAAGAGAGAGAATATAAAAGTAAAAAATTTAATGAAATGTTATAAATAAAGGTCTCAAAATATAACAATTTATATAATTTCTTAGTGATACTAGAACAGCAAGACACGCAAGAATTCAAAGTGTTGTATAAGGCTTTCTTTTTGATGCCTTAGTTACCTGGCATAACAAAGAAATTGAGTAGAAAAAGCTATATTTGTCAAAAGCCCGATCTTAGACATTCTTTTCATTTGTAGGCGGGGCATATATAAACTTTTAAAAACTAGCCTTAAACTAAATCAAAAACAGTTTTTTGTAAATTGTGGGCGTGTCTAATGTAGGAAGACTCTCAACTGATTCTATCCAATTTAAAGACTTCTCTTTAAACTTTAAAATTTTTAGCTAAATGTTTTAATTTTTGCAAGCGCGAGCGTTTTAATAACAGATGGACACACGGACCGACATACTTGCAACGATTCAGACAGATTCTGATGCTGATCAACATTTGTGATATTTGTGCGATTTACTTCTGGCTCTTGCTGTGGTGTGTTTGTATATTATATAGGTATATACATATATCAATATAAACAGACTTTCTTTTACCTAACCATTAGGGAAAACATTTAAGACTTTTGGGGATTCCTTTGCATTTTCAAAACATACCGAAATGATTGATTGATTGCTGTATGTGGGTATGTGTTCAGCAACAAAAAGGAATATTTGCTAAATCACGACACTATAAAAGCAACAATAAAAGATAACAGTAAAAACAATACTAAAACATAACAAAAGAGAGAAAAAAATTTTAACACCTCAAACAAAGTCACATACATTAGGAGCATATTAAAGCGTTAACTGAGCATGAAAGGAATATTTTCTAAGTAAAGCAATCACTGGGATTTCCAAATAACTTCAAACACACACAAAAGATTGCTTAAAGATTACATATATCTGGCGAGAGATAGACAATGGTTGCATATGCAAATGGTTAGCAGCTCAATAAGTTTTTAAGGGCATAGAGCAAAATTAAAGCGTAACCAAACAAGGCGACCATTTTGTATGCAAATAAGAACAAATAAAATCAACTCAAAAGAAACCACAAGTTTGGACACTCAGTGCTTAAGCTGAACAGAATAATAATGGTTGTGGCAGTATACCAACAAAAGAGTTAAGGGTAGCATAACATATTAATGGGTTTAAACACCCATTTTTTTTCTTTTCTTTTCATATTTCAGGAGTTTATTTCATTTTCTCTCTTTTCTTAAATTCCTTTTATGTAAACACAGCAGTGTGCTAGCCGCTGCTCTGTTAGAAATTGTTTGGCTTTTAATCTATGCCACTGGGTTACTACCGCATGAAATAAGTCAGAAAGTCAAAGAGGGTTAATCTTTGTCATAAAAAAGAATATATCTAAATAGGTATATGATATAGCATTAGCATTGGTGAATGATTCTATAAATTGAAAGCAAGTGTAACTGAAGAGATTAACTTTCCTGAAGCTTAGAAGACTAGATCTCAAAACTCAAACCTAAGAACTGAAAAAAAAAACATATCTTAAGTACCCTCCAACAAAACACAACAAACAGACACTAGGACATATATGGCCAGATTGATTCAGTTTTATTTAGGTCTCTTACGTCTCCTTTTCGATGTTCGAAATGGAATAACAAACTTACTATATGGAGCTATAAGTAAAAAAGCTATAAAATAAAATTAACTTTTTACGCCCAATGTAAAAGATATAAAGTGCAAAAATGTCAACTAATTTTCAGTAAACATTCCGACAGGCACTCGGATACATAGACGAACAAGACTAAATAATTTCAGATTTATATGATTAGGATGGATAATTAAGAATTAACGCATATGTATTAAAGGCTTCTTAAAGACATTACACACGAACAAACCTATGTAAAGGATATAACGTATATCCTAAGATATGGTTTTAGCTCTTGTAACACGGATACGATGTTATTGAAATACTTCCTACTCGGACGAATACAATTGTCAATGACAACTGTGAATATTTATTATTCAGGCATTGTTTTCTCAATTAAGATAATTTTCCGAAACTATGTTAAGCTAATAAATGCTCATGCTTATGGGAGGCTTATACCCCCTATATAAATAGACAGAAACATTCATATTCAACCGCTTTGTTTAGTTACGTTTATTCAAGTATAAACAAAATTGTTATTAAATGATATTTTATTTAAATTTTATATTGTTTTTTACTCATATATATATTCTGTAGGTGAAAATATAGTTGATTATAAACAAATTAATCAAAATTAATCTTCACGTACCAGTTTTTAGTGATTAGTTATAGAAATGGTTATGAAAAAATCCATCGAATAACATTTGAACAGACATACTTACTAACAGTCAATCAGCCAAACGAGCAGGTCAGTTAATCAGTCATCACTTAGTCAGCCAGTCAGTTGATGCGTCACTTTTTATACACAAGCAGATTTAACTTATATTGTATCATGACAGATTATTATTGATATTTCAAGTGTTACTCGTGTCAATATGCTAATTTCCTGTTTCTAAACATATTATTATGGTTGCTTGTTATTCTTGTTGTTTCAAAAGCCTCTAAGCCACATATTTTGATTTCATTAATAATTTGTTTTTTTTTTTTTTTCATATCTAATTCGATTGTGTAATACAAAATATAAACTGCGTGCTGACCTTTTTTGGGGTGCCTTCAAAAATCTTTAAAAATTAATTGAATAGAATGTTTATAAATCATGCAGCGTAGATTGAATTTGATTATAATTCACGTTTCTAGCCTCTAGTTACAATCCAGAATAAAACCTTTCAATAATGGTTTAAAGCTTTAAGAAGAGAACGGAATTTTGAATGTAAATGTACAACACAATAATAATTCCATAATTATTTTCAATGATTGCCACGTTAAAGTGGATTTTAATTTTTATTACATTGGAATCTTGTCATCGGTTTTGCAAAAATATTTCCATATATTTTGTCATGATGAAATTTTTCTCAAATATGGCAATGTATTCAAAATGACAATCTCCTGTCATTGATATACATATCATAAGGAGGTGGAAAAATCGGTAATACTGGCTACAATGGCTGATGAATGAATGAAACAGCTTGACGAGTGGTGTACCATTAGCTAAATAATAACTCGCTAAATCCAACATGGCGGCCTCTCGAAAATACTCTATAACTATTATTTACGGATCTCAAATGCAAGGAGCTTGGAAAGTAAATTATAATAAAATCAATTTTGACAAACTAAATTCAAAATGGCGGCATCGCAAGAACGGTGTTTTTCATAATCTATTTCTTATGGATATAATGAATATGGGTTTTAAATAAAAGAGTATGAAGAGTAGAATGAAATTAGCTAAGTAGCTACTAAATTCAAAATGGCGGCTGCCTGAAATATGGATATGAAATGAACGAACGCGTAGAACACAAAAGTAAAAAATGAAAGAAAACAAAATAGGGCTTCTTCCAGAAAATATCGAATTACTTATTTTAATACATCAAAACCTTGATATATATAAATAAATTTTGCATATAACTTTGGTTCTGATCGCACTTATATATACGTAAACTTTTAATATACAAACTTATCGTATATTCAAAATGGCAGCCGCTCCGAGGATGTGATTTTTTAACATTTTTATGATATGGGTAAAAAATGTAAGGGCTCCACGAGCAGAGCTTAATAGGTTAAGTGTTACCATTTCAAATTAAATACTTTATGCCATCCAATCTCTTATATATGCTTCGAATTGTCCACATGTTTCATACAACGCACATACCTACAATACATTAATTAAGTCCTTAAAGTCGAAAAAAAGAAAATATGGCCGCACATCATTTTCAATTTTTCTTTAGTAACCACTTCATTGTACAATTCCATACCATATATAACTTTTTACATGTTTTTAATTTGCACATTTGCTATGTGTGCTTACATGTTGTTTGTACCAGCTAACAAAACACTTGGTCCGTTCAACTTAATCAATCATTTGAAAACTAAATTAACAGTAATTGTCATACGACTCTATTTCAAGCTACATCTTAATTGCTCTCCTACAAAAAGTGTGTCTATGAAAAAAATTTCTTACATTTATTATAAAAATTTTGTTTTGAAATGACTTTGCTGGTTTGCAGCAATTATACAATCTGACAACAAAATGTAAAAAAAAAAAAATGTTTTTTTGTTTTTGTTGTTGTTGCGTTTTAGCCAATAATCAATAACTGACAGTCACATTTTCATAGATGTTTATTTAATCATTATAACAGCTTTCTTTTGGTTTCATTTATTTTTTGTGCTTTTTTTAACCTTTCTTTCGTTCTCCCCTTGTGTGTTTCGTACTTTCTTTTACGAAGTGAATACGATATATATTTTATGGTTATTTGCAAGAAAATTATATGGCAGCCTACACAAATTTTATCATATTTTATAATGTTTATCAAATGAGGCAGCAGAAGAAATCTTAGGAAGACAAGAGAAGAAACGAGTTATGGAAAAAATTGGAAAACCGGCCAACGGCGCTGGTCAACATTTTCTAATTATAACACTTAACATACCATGTGTGGTGGTGTTGTGAACATGTGTGTTTACTGCTTACTTCTCCTACACATAAACGTATATAATATCGCAATACCGATCAGCCAGACCGTTAACAGATATATTAACAATTTTTCATGTGTGCTCGTACACATTTAGTTTTTAACCAAGTATATGGTGTGGAACGTTAATATAATGTGCAAGTTATAAACCACGCCTCTTTTGCAGCTTTGAAGTGATGACAGGTTGTTGGTGTTGTTGTTGTTGCTCTTGCTGCTGGTAATCATTCACTAACTTGAAACTGTAGTAAGTCTAGTATGGATATAGTTTTAGATCCGCCAACAAAAACATCAACGTAGCAAGTGATTTGGGAATCGTCGCACACAATAACAGAAAGAAAAAAGAAAAAAAAGAAAAGAAAATAATAACTGAACTGTTTGTGTTTCTGTATGCAAGAGTGTTTGCGTGAGCTCTAAGTGCTCTGCATTGGTCAATAAAATGAAAAATCTATGCATACACAGCAACAACAGCAACAACAGCAAAAATATTAAACAACAATACAGGGCAACATAAGATGAAATAGCAATATATATATATGGGGCCCTCTGTTACTCTCATTCGCTTACATCCTCTAAATCGTAAAGTAAATCGAAAAATATGTGATGTGTATGCGTATAGAGCAAGCGACTGTGCCAAATGTGTGTTTTAGTATGCGTATGTGTGCGCACTATGTGGGGTGGGTATTAATACATACACGATCTCTTTTGTATTAATACGATCGAATATTTGGAGTATAACGCGTTTAAACCATTATATGACTAGAGTACCGATGAGTTAAGAGAGAGACCCAGAGTAAAGAGTCATTTGTTTTATTATTATACAAGCTCTCAGGAAAAGTATTGTGAATGTAAATATATATGTATGTTTGTTTCAATGCCGGTTTCAATATTTTTTGGCTTTAGCTTATCATAACGGTGCTCCGTTTGTGTTAATCGCACCAATCAAATAGCAATCGTACAGCTATTGAAATCTACCATGAATACTTGTGCGAGTACAAGAGCCAAGTTAATCATATAAGCAAGACAAAATGAGGCAGAGAGCAGACTTGGAGAGGTAAACTGCTAAATAGTTAACAGTGATAATTTCAGTATGAAAACCTTTTGCAGTTGGAAAAAATCTATTGTTTAGCCAGCAAAATCGATGTATCGATGAATATAGAAATTCATCTAGATTATAATTATTAAATTATATTAAATAATTATATAAGGATATTAATGAATATGCCAAAAATATGCGTAGTAAGATAACAGACACGCCCAAAATTTAAAATACGAACTTTATTTATCCTAAAATTTGACTTGTAAGTTAACGCATAATACATATCACATATTACTCAATAATTTTATTTAAAAGTATTCAAAATTTAGCACAAAGCAAATTTGTTTAATGTTTTTACATATTACACTATATATTTTTTAAACATATGACATCTGAAGCTTTTACGTTAATGAATAATTTTTGGTAAAATGTTCATATATAAAACTATTAAAGGGTTAATATGTCTAATTATATCATGTCTAGTGTAAATAGTATAATTTTGGTCCGCAAACACTTTTACGTTTGTCAAAAAAGGTTTGGTGCCTTCGATATGTTGAATTGAAGTTTGATACAAATATTGCATAAGCAAAATTGGTCGACAACCGCGCCCACAACTGGCAAAGATCACTTAAATTTAGTACATACATGTATATATTTACTCCCACCATCAGTTTGTTGAAAATGCGCGCCCACATTTTTACTAAAAAACTTTCATTTCCACTTTCGATTTAAACACAAATCCTACACGTCAATTTTCGAGGGCGCTACTATATACAAACGACTCGCATTGATTACATATAAATGTTAGGAGCATTCATAATTTGATTTAAGTCACAAGTAGTTCTTTTATTTTTCAGTACTAAATTATTCAATAATAAAAATATTCTTATGATGGTGATCTGAATATATTCAAAAAATTTAAAAAGTGAACTATGTTAAGTTTAACATAGCATACAGCTGCTTACAAACACCATACGCCATACCATATGTAAAATAACAGTTACTGCTAAATTACATTTGTTTTTCACACAACATACTTCCAGTTTGAAAACGGCTCTTTTCTGTTATTGCCACTCAACTTCAATCATCACCTATGGTAATTATTTCTCTTATTTTTTACTCTTATTAAAAATCAATAATAACAGAACTGTTAAATTTAAACATATGATGCATACATAATACTTAAGAGAAGGTTACGGTTTTATTTTACTTCTTTTTACATTTTTTTTTATCATTTAACAATTTCTTTTACTATTTTCTAAAATAATGAATTTTTTAACAAAAATAATTTAGTAATTTATTAAATTAAAAAAATAATAATAAAAGTTATGAGAGTTCTAACTAACAGCACTAATTGTATCCCTTTGCGGAACAACATACTAGTTGTTATGATCAGTTAAAAGGTTTATAGTAGTAGTAATAGTAGAACCGCTGCTGCCGCTGTTATGCAGTTGTTGTTGCTATTATTTATTTCTACATAGAGTAGATTAACTAAAGCATCTGTGCTTCTTGGGTCTATACATCAATACAACCGTTTTTTGTCTAACTGTGTTAAAGTATTTTTCATGTGTATATGTGTATATATCTCTACACTCTACTGAAGGCACTTTGCAGAACGGTTTAACATCACAGTCAGTCTTTCAGTGGTACTTCGCGCTTCTTGTTGGTGCATGTAACCACGTTCGCATCACTCATTTCATTACAATTCGTTACGTTCATTTGCGTTTGTTTATTTCATTTTGAGCTAAATACTTACAAACAACTTTATAATATACACGAATACATTTCCAACTAATTACAACAACAACAACAACAATAATAATAATAATAATAATAAAGGAAGCAATTTAACAGAAAATAAATATTGTAAGCCATTTATATATGTGTAGTAAGACAACACACAAAACGATCGTAAAGGTATAACGCTCGGTTAGATCACATTGCCGTCGCTACAATGTTCAAATCGAACATTTTATTTGAAAATAAAAGTCAGCGTGTAAGAAAAATATTCGTAGTGCTTGTGTAAACTAGTAAATGTTCTCACTAAGAATTGTTGTTTCGATGAAAATTTAATTCTTTTAAATTAGAAATTAAAAATATAATAAATCAGATTAAAAAACAAATTTAAAAAATTAAAAACTTATGGAAAAGAGTTTGATTTTTACATTTTTATAAAAAAATTAATAATTTTATATTCTGTCACAATATTAATAAAAAAATTACCGTAAGGAGTTCAACTTTTTAATTTGTTTTATTAAATTAAAACAAGAGTAATAATGAAATCTATTTTATTAACAAATATAATATAGTATAAAAACAGTAAAATAATTTGTAAAAAATAAATAAAAACATGTTGCAGTATATTAATTTATTCATTTAAAAAATAATTTAATAATAATTTTTTATAATAAAATAAAATAAAATATTGAAAATAAATACGAAAATATCTAAAATTATGTATGTATATAAAAAAATAATAATTTATTTCATTTTTATTTATATTGCACTATCCTGTATTAGTTATAGGTGTGGTTTATAGTACAAAAAATTAAAAAATTAAAACCAAAAATTAATAACAAACTGCACTCAAAATTTCATTGGACCATTTTCAAAGCTTTTTTTTTATCAATCCATGCATTTAAACGTATGTACATTATTAAGAGAAAGAGGCAGACACAGGCAAACGTTTTATAAAACGCTTTCCATAAATTCTGGCGCATTTAAATATAAATTTTTTATATATACGAGTATATAGTGTTCCGTTAGTAACGTGTAAATAGAAAAAAGTCAGTTACACAACGTAAAAATTTTTTAAAATTAACCGATAATGGCACATGTATAAAAAAATAAATCAAATATAATTCTAAATAATTAACTTAAATAACATAAAAAATATTTATTAAAGTAATTTTAATAATTTTAAAAGGTAAGTAATAGCACGTAAAACCAAGTAAAAAACTGAATTTGGTTTAGGCCAAATCCTAAGGATGTATATAAACAGTGGGTCTGGCCTAAAGTAGGAATTTCCATTAGAAACCTACTAACCCGCATATTATGATAAAATTGATATTAATTTCAATTAGTCAATTAAAAAGATTATGAAATTGCAGAGTTTCTAGATGTTAAATGTTATTGTTGGTTGAACCACTTTTTACATAGATATATATCTTTGCGACCGAAGGCTTAGTCTGTCTTCTTATATATAAAACCAAAAACTCTTTAAGCCAGTTTCATATTTTTATAAGGCGCGGCATGTTTATAAATGCGCCCTCTTTTAATACGATGAATCGATCGGATCTAAAATTAGCAAAGCTAATTAGTGAGTTGATGAACTATTTTTCTCGAATTTTTGTTAATAAATATTAACCTTTTGGGCTACACCGATATTCTCCTAATATTGGTTTTTATTAATGCCCGTTCTTGTAATGACGTGTAACGTACTTCTATTGAATTTTTGTTAACATTCTTTTATCATTTTGGAAAATTTTTGTTAGATGTTAAAAAATGTGACTCAACGTATGTGTCACATGGATTTAAAACCTTAAAAACATATTTATAATTATTTAAATAGTACATTTTACATACTATTTGTTTAAAATTAAAAAAAAAAAACATTACAAGTAAAAGCTCGGTTAGGACGAGTCAGGCTTTAGCTATAGATTCAAAATATTGTCCAAAACTTGTCTAATTTGAAGCATTTTCAATATCTTTTGTATTGGAAACAATATGAGTCAAATTATGACAAATTTCATCAAAATATCCTTATAACTAAGGCCTGTACATTGAATATAAGTTGAAATGAGTAGGCAGACGTCCATCCAAATGAATGCTTAGACACAGAAACTTAAAATATTTATACATTGACTCCTATTTTATATAAAAAAGGTTTTTTGCCCGTTTGCGAGTTTGAGACATGCACCGAAACTCTAACATAAGTGGCATTGAGTATAAAACGCCAAGGGAGGTACGGTTGTTTACAGTAGTAGATGCCATGCTCACATACGCATACACCTTAGTCATATATATATAATAAATTTTAATCAATAAAATCTTATATAATAATAGTTATTTTAATGTGTTTAGATAAGTAGAGAGGAGTGATGCCATACTTAAGCCGCCAAAGAACATATTAAACGATAACTGGCTTGGATTCGTTTTATCCGTTACGATAAATGCTTTTCAATATTTATATCAGGTATTTGCAATATACTAATCTTGCCCAATTTGTACTTACTGCGTATATTTGACATTTTATTAAGATTTATGAGCATTAAATAAATATAAATACACACACACATACAATAATTTCATTCAATTAAGTTGCTATTATGGTATAGTTCTCTAGTCAAGGTCATTTATTCGGTCGTTATCTCTCTGTCTTTAGACCATAAATTTAATATGAGATCATATAATAACACACTCACGCATACACACACACACACACACACACACTCACTCACACACACAAAAGCATAGAAAACGTATACTTCTGCGTGCATCTTTTATCTCATCGTCATGTACTGGTAATTTAAATTTAAATGTGTTACCTACATGATGGAAATGTTTATCGGCTTGCTTAAATGAAAATAGAAGAAAAAACAGATTATGCGCAATAGAGCAAGTAGTCATGTTTTTAGGAGTTGTTAGAATGGCAAACTGAAATGTGTTAAGTGTAGCAAAAAAAAAAGAAAACAAGCTAGAAAAGTTCGGTTAGTACCGAAGCTTAAATACCCTCCACCTTTAATGGTCCTCTAAAAAATAAGTTCCTATTGCCATATTTATGTATTTCATGTACTTAAGCAAATAGGGTTTTTTTAAAATTATAGGAGTTGCGTTATTCAATCACGCCCATTTTTAACACAGTGTTGAATAACGGTACCACTTATATTTATACCAAATTTCAACTTGATAGGCATAGTATTGTGCGATATATAATTTTTTAAAGATACATATTGTGGGCGTGTCTCTTAACCGATTTTGCCCAATTTTAATACGGAATAGCGAAATTGAACTAAAAATACGTATGCAAAGTTTTAATTTGATATCTCAAAAATTACGACCGTGAGAGTGCCAACAACGGACGGACACACGGACACACGGACGGACATGTCTCAAACGATTTCCCTTTTCATGCTGATTAAGAATATATATGGTTTGTGGGGTCTCCGACGCTTCCTTCGATGTGTTGTAAACGGATGATCAAAGTGAATATACCCTCTTCCCTAAGGTGGAGGGTATAAAAAGTGGATATATAGATGAAGAAGCACTAGTATCAGCAGCTACAGGTAAAGCTAAACAAATGCCAGATGAACCAACACCTGGTTTTGGTTAACACAACTATTCAAACAAGTTCTGTGTGATCTTTTAGAGTATTACAAATAAAGAACCTCTTTAAACGCTATCAACTAAATGTTATGGTTTGATATCTCTTTTTTTATTTGCTTTAAAACGGATGTAAATTTACTGTAAAAGTTATTGTGAGAACACAAATTTTCTTAGTAAGAAGTTATTCTTCACCATTAACAATAATTTTTGTCAGTTATTATCTGATAATGATCGCAATTTTAATACTTTGTTAGAATGTATTAAAAAAATCAAAACAAGTAATAAAACCATATTTAGCTTAGGCCAAATCTTGAATACCCTTACATTTACAACGGTGGGCGTGGCACATGTACATACTCTAATAGTGTAGGTATTAGTTGTCAGCGTGCAAGTCTAGTTTTATGTTGAATATGTTTTTTTGTAAATTGTGGGCATGTTTGTTATTCGACCATGCCCACTTTAAGCACATCAATGGATGATTTATTTATAAATATGCATACTAAATTTCCACTTAATAGCTTAAGTTTTGTGGCAGATACATTTTTTTTTAATGGTTGCGGGCGTGACTCATGACCGATTTTTCCCATTTTATATATCGATATTTGATTACAGACGGTATGCGCTTGCACATACTGAAAGTGTCTGTGTACAAAATTTCAGCTCAATATCTTAAAAAGAATGCCTACAAGGGACAGACGCACGGACAAAAGTGAACGTGTGGCTATGATTAAATTTTTGAAACTGATCAAGATTATATATATAGCATATAAAAATCCAGTAAATAAATAAATTGAAATAAATATACTTTCGTAACAGTTGAAAAAAACTCCGAAATTGCAGTGCTTTCATAATTATTCGATTTGTGGAGCTCCCGGAGTACTGTTTTTATTAAAACATTATTACTCAAGTGAGTGTTAAGTTCTTAAGTTTTATGTTGTTTGGCAACAATTCTTTTTAATGTTCGTCGGCCTCTGTTAGTTAACTTTGACTTTTGCCCACTATACCTTTTTGCCGATAATGTTTTACCATATTTTGTGAATGTTGTCATTATCGACGGACGCTCTCGCTAACCGGGCACCCCCTTTCGAAGTCTGACAGATTACACATTTCAACGATTCCTTATTTTAAAAGACTTGGCACGTGCAATACACACGCGTCGCATTATTTATACGAAAGCAGTGTTGCCAACATCCAATAAGATGGACAAGATGTACTATATTGCAGGGCGTACATATTATTTTGTTCATCCCCTGCAACTAGCTTAATTAGCCTCGCCCACACCAAAAATTTACTTTCCCGGTTACAAAAATAGGGATGCAGAGTTAAATTTTACTACACATTCTATCCATTGACTCTGGTTAATTTCTCCACACTTTTTTATATAAGCGCCCTCTCTTTTTGAATATGGAGAATTTTGAATAGGAACCAGTTTCCAATTATGATTTATAAATACTTTTAGCAAACTTTAAATCAGTTGCTTTAGTTGTTGTTGTTATCGTTTACTTATTAAAAATATATTCAACTACCGAATATTTCTAAGAAACTGGCTTCACACACAAATTAGACAAGAAACCACATAAATTTTATGATAAATGGTTATTAACTAAATATATATCAGATGGTTATCTAGAACTTTCAAATAAAATCGAAATGTTCCCATAAAATTAACAACATTATAACATTTTTATGATAATTTAAATGTTTCACAAAAACAAAAACTGTGCTCCCAAATATGCTAATGGGAACAATTAACAGGTTCATAAATGTTTGATACATTTAAAAATGACGAGGACAGCTATCAAAATAATGTGTTATCTAATAGCTTAAATTAGTATTTGTTGTATATATCGAGTTTCAGACACGGACATTAAAAACTGATTGTAGTAAAACGTAAAGTTCATGATTTACAAAAGAAACCGAAACTATTTAAATTGGTCTTAAAAGACAATTTATGAATTTTATTCCCAAATATTAAACGCTTCAAGATCTAATCATTAGCTTAAGGCAGCATAAAGTAGCAGAGTGTTTACAAGCACTTAAGCGATATGATATACTAATGTGACCCGATACTCTTCAGTTAGCCGGCCATCGGCAACAATAAAAAGATTTAAGACACAAACTTTTTATGTTTGGACGACTATTAATATACGTTGCGTTAGCTAGCTACTAATTGTGGGCGTGCAGCAGCAGATAATATTTTTTATTATTTATTTGGTATTTGTGGGCGTGGCTTTTTCAATTTTGTTCATTTCATCATTCGAACTCAAAATGACTTCGCAAAATTTCAACTTAAATTGCGAGCGTTTCAAAAGTAGACACACATACATATGCAAACAAGTTTAAATCGAGTGAGATTGTGATGTTGTGATGACGATTAAGATGTCTGTGAGCTCTTCTAGTGCTTGCATACGAAATGACAAATCCCCACCTTTAAGGGGGATAAAAAGAAGTTTATTTGATTTTGGCCAGTTCTAGCACACTATACATATATAAACGCAAAGTGGGTGGGCGTGGTAACAACATTACAAAATGTATAATATTTTACCTTTATGGTTGAATTTTGCACTAAATAAGATTTTTTAAAATTGTGGGCGTGGCTGGTCTCTCCCATTGTTTGCACAATGTTGAAAAGTTTAATTATAATTAGGGGTACAAAATATTTATATTTAATTTTTTTATATTTTGAGTAAGTGATTGTAGGCGTGGCAACTAATATTTACATAATACAAAATTCAATATCATAATTCATTTTCAATGTGGACGGACATGGCGGAAATGATTCAAACTGAGCAAGAATGTGTACATAATTTGTGGTTCAATGACACCTTACCTTTCTTATGTGGAGGGTATAAAAAGAACCTCTACGTTAGGGATGATTATTCTTATATGCTCCTATATAGGATTTTGCGCAGTTAATCAACAAAAAAAAAAAAAATCCCTAAAAGTAGCTAAATAGAAAAGGAGCCTTTTTTTCATTTACGTCACTTCTGGTATTAAGTGCGATAGTTAAGATTACAAATACGTTAAAATGTTAATAAACGGTAATAAACGGATATTGTTAATTGTAATTCTAGTTTATAAACGTAAACAACTGCGCTCGCCACACGCACAAACACATAGGGCGTTATGGGAACAACCGACAAGGTATACGGTTTTGTGTATATTGTTGCTGCCTTTACAATAAATTTAAGTGTCGTAAAATCAGTTTTATGCGGTTTCTTCATAAATGCCGACAATTTAAGTAGTTTCACAAATCTACTTATTTGTTGTTGTTTTTTCTAAACAAACAAAGCAACACACATTGGTGCTTACTATATTAAAATAAAAATACACCCATATTTATACACCTAAACAAGTGTCATAAAATTTTAAAGCAATATTTAAATGTCATTATTGTCAGTAGAGATGCAAAGAAAAAATTTAAAAAAACTAAAATCAAATCGAAAAGCAACAAATACAAAATGGTATTAAATGTTTTATATAACGAAAAGGTTAATATGAAATAAATTTGAGGGCGTTCTTAAAAGGTGGGGTGTTGGCTTAAATTAATTATATTTAAAGTTGATTTATTAAAAAAATATTAATAATAATAAAAAAAGTTACCTTTTCTATTATTTTCTGTTTTCAATCTATTTCAGTTGTTGTTGTTTTTGCAGTCATAATTTATTCATATTCTGACGCAATGATGAACCAAGATAATCCATATGCGGTAAGTATTTTTTGTATGATATGATTTTGTGATAGGGAATCATCCCTTAGTTGATTATAATTAGTTTGTTATTTTATATGGGTCCCTGAGAAGGTAGTCAAAAACACAAAAATGGCTAAGTATACATAAATGTTGTCATATATGATATGATTAAATTTATCTCCTTTTTATATATTATTAAAGTTTCAACGACATAAATTTGTTTCGATTGTTTTGGTTTGCCGCTTTATTAACTAATATTTGTTTTTGTTTATGATAATTAGGTTAAAAAAACACAATAAACCTGAAATTTAATAAGCCATTAAAAACTACTCAAAAGCCAATTAGTCTATATTTTACTTATAAAATATATTCTTATAATTTATTTACGAAACTTGGTTCTTTTAGTTTTCCTCTATTTGTGTGCTTGAAATTTTCATATCTGTATATGAATTGTGGGCGTGGCATATGCGTAAGGACGCTCTCTTCTAACGATTATACAGGAATATATAAAGTCAAGAGTTCAATTCTTTTCCATAAGCATTTTTAACCAATTTGTGGGCGTGTCTCTTTTATATTACCGATGACAACTACATATATACAATATAAAATATATAACACAAAAAATGGGGGATATATTAAATTTGTCAGTCCATTTGCAACACTTAGAAGAAGGCGACAGAGAGCCTACAAAGTATATATATTCTTCATCAGCGTCTAAAACCGAAGTATGTGTGCCCATCTGCTGTTGGCATTCTCACGGTAATAAAGGTTGACATATTGAAATGAAATGTTACACAGATACTTCTAGTTTTTGCATGCAGATCGTTATTTCAAATGGGCAAAATCGGTCAAAATCCCCGCCCACAATCGACAAAAATCTATTTATCTGCTACGAAATTTGATATGCATATTTTCAAGTGATTCATCTATCGATATGTTACAAATGGATAACGGAAAGCAGACTCCACCACAATCAATAAAAATATTAATAGAAACACTGTTCCTATGTAGATGTGGAGAGTTTTTAAGATTTGGCCTATGCCACTAAGAAGTATAAGTATTTTTGTACCGTGAGCGATTTAACAACAAATACGCGGCCTCATAGGCGGACACAACAAACAAAAAAAAAGGAAAAATTTGAAAAACTTTGAAGTTATATAACGATTCAATCTTTAGTTAACTCACTCACACACAACCTCTTACTTGCGTTGGTAATTTATTCCTATGTAACAGCAATTAATAACTGAGTAAGAGAGTGAGAGAGAGAGAGAGAGAGCACATAACAAATAAATAAGCACATCCTAAGATTGTTAGTTAAGCAAAACAACTCAATTTTGTAAACAAAACAAATTTCAGTATGAAGCACTTATACCAGGGAAGTGCTAGGGTTAAGAAAAAATGTATAACAAATAAAAAAAATAAAAATAAGGTACAAAGAATTTTAACATAACTCTGCGTAATGTTGATCATTATATCATTTGTTAAAGCCTTAAAGATAAATTGACTTATCTCCACCCCGTTTGCCTCTTACCCACAAAAATCGTACAAAAAACTGCTGTATTACATATACTCAGGCATATAGTTAATAACTGGTTAAGTAACAAAAATAATTTGTTAAATGTAACAAAGATATAAACAGAGCAGACCAAACAGCAACAGCAATAACAACGATAACAACAACAACAATGACAAACTGAAAACTATAACTTAAGTCTTGATATGCTTTGCTCGAAATGACTAACTGTCTACAACATTGATCTTTTGCCACTTATATTTTATATGGTATATAATGCCGTTTATGTCTGGATAAACCAAAAAATTAAAAAAAAACTAAAATCTTAAATATTTAAACAAAGCGAAAACTTTATGTGTGTATGTGTGAGTAACATGTATTGCAAATTATACTGAGCTGTAGGCTTAGCCAGCACATGATCGGCTATCATTAAGAGTTTTGTGTAAAAATCAGTTTTGAAGTAAGGCAAACGTGCTGGCATGACACTGACGCTGCCATTATAAATAGTGCAAATGCGTGCAGCAAACTACAAACGCCCGCTTATACTATAGCGTTGGCCTATACGTACAAACATACACACTTGCATAGCTTTGCGTATAATATATATACGTTTGTACGTCATCATCATTAGTTTTGTACAAACGTCAAAACATAAAGAGTGAGAGTGCGAGAGAGAAAGAGGGAGAAAGGGATTGCAACGAAATAGACTCATCAAACGAGCACTTCACCAAATCAAAATGAAAAAAAAAAAATGAAACAAAAAATAGAAATATAAAAAGTACACGTACTTCAGACAAACAATCAAACAGTCCGTCAGTCTAGTAATCAGTCAACAGATAGATAGATGACCGTTTTGCTGGTGTGTAGTGAAGTGTATTTAGCCTTTTTCAAATATTCCCATAACACAATATAAATAAAACAAAAACGAAACAGGACAAATGTCTTTATGTTGGGTATATATGTATATGTGGGTACGTATGTGTTTCATAGATAAAGCTTTACACAGTTTTGTTACTTTCGTAGCTTAAAGCTTTGACACGCTGCAATTAACACAAATGTAGATTATATACCTACACATACACACACACACACACACACACACACACACACACACACTCATTTTACCAATTACATAAGCATCCGAACTAGTGTTTCACTTATGCTATCTACGCCAGTAACTTTTAGTTATTTGTTCGTGTTTCACTTCATTTTTGTTTTATTTTTATTAAATTCTTATAATTTATCTGACGAGTTATGATAAATGCTGTAACATTAGCTGGGGAAGTGCTTTGTAATTGGTGGCAAGTTAACGTTGTTTTAACAGCAACAACATTATAAACTGAGACGTCAATCTAGTCATTTGGGTGATGGTGGTGAAAAGAGGTTTTTTACATCATTGTCAGACAAGCATTTTATGCTTAGGCATACAATAATCATTATCATTGGTTTTCCAACATAAACAGCACACATGTACACTCACGTACATGAAAGCTCAGTTTTAACCTCAATGTTTCAACTCATCGAGGGTTTTTAGACTTTTCACGTTTTTTCTTTTTCCTTTTTTCCGTTTCTGGTATTTAATAGATTCACAATTAAGACATTTATCTCTTATTTATCTTAACCATGTTAATTCACACCAAGCCGGATGTACAATTACATAATTATAGAAATTTTGGCAAAAATATACTCAATAAATAAAATCGTTAAATGGGCGTGGCCTTGTTCTAAAAAGACTTGTAGCAAAAGGCCCTTTTAGAAGAACTCTATGTTGTATAAATTTTGTGAAGTGAAGTTTTTAAACACTATGTTACTCATGTAGCAGCGCCATCTTCGGTTATTGAATAAATAATTTTGAAAGTGGTTCAAATCGTTTTTTCGAATAATCGATTTAGTTTTTTTAATAATCATATTTTTTCATAAATTTTCGTATTTCGAAAAAGTACATTCAGATCATTTCAAAGTAATGCAGTCGAATATTTTAATTAAAGCACTAATAAAAATTAAATACGATCTTTAAGGACGGGCGCGGTCAATAGGAAATGCCCATGGTTATAAAACGATTGCAGTGGTGATGGGCCAAAGTTTCGTTTTTATACCATACAGTTAGATTTATTTTTAAAACCATACACTATTGTAAACATGTACCTGCCACGTGTATAATTTGTATGTCTAATACATGTGAAATGTATTTGAGATTTGTTTTAAATCAAATTTACTATTTTTACTTATGATTGTTTTTTACCTTTTTTTTTGAGATATTCTTTTTTTATTATAAGTTCATAAGCATGACATAAATATTCGTAAACGAGAAACTTATTTTGTAAATGTTTCTATTAGAAATGAACTCAAATGAAATCCATTAATTATATATATCATGAGGATGACATTCTAATAAATTTCATGAACATTAATTTATTTTGTTGTTGTTATTGTTTTGTTGTAAATTTCACTATAATTTAGGCATTACACTAAGTTTTTAATTTTATTTGCAACTACGAGAAGTAGGAAGCTCATATTTTTTTTTCCTGCATTAGCATTTCTAATGATTTAACCCTGTCCGTCAGTGTGTCCATACCTACGAATGTTAATTTTCAAATATTGAGCTAAAAATTTGAATAGACTAAACTCCTACTTTAAGTTAAGCGAATTTAATTAAAAGATAGGAGCGTGTATCAACTAAAATCAACTACAAACAAGCAGCTATAACATTTCAAACATTTCTTTATAATTAGAATATTTACCAAAATGTTAATAAGGGGTGGTGTAGAAGAACAGATATGCCCACCATTAAAAAAAAATTCATTGTAGAATCTAACTTATAAATTTAAAAGGCCACGCCTATAATTTACACAAAGTTTACAGCATCCAAAATTTGGCATAATCTGCATAAAATTTTTCCACATTTTTCACAATTTCATTTCCTAACATTCAATTATAATCTACATGAACAAATGGAGTTTGTTAACAGGGTGTACAACGAATACAACTGAAAGCAACAACAAAAACAAAAACAAATATTAAATTATATGCAATGAGAATTTGGACACACAACACACATACCTAGACAAACACCACAAATCGCACACATTTTAATACTACGAAAAATATGAGTTTACAAAAAATAAAAATAAAAATTAAAACAAAATCTGAATACATAGCTTATAACTATGTAAATAAATGCATATGTGTATTTAAGTGAAGTGCAATAATTTGTTCAAGGTTGCAATTTGCAAATTAGCGATGCTCACTTTGGCACACACACACACACACACACGTACACACATACTTAAATACCAGCGTTCTATGGGTTGAGTGATTGTATGTAGAAACTAACAAAAATGACAACAAAATATTAGTTTAAAATGTGAAAAAAACTCAAGGAACTCATGTTTTGTTTAATGAGTTGTTGTTATAATTCCGCTTAAAAGTAAAATATTTGCTGAAGATGATAAAAAAATGAAAGTCTACAACTATTTTCTCAGATTTGTTATTAAAAATGATAGGAGGAAGAAGGTAGAGGTTTTCCTCTAATAAAAAATTCATTCTAAATTGCAATGTGTGGCAGATAAAGAGATTCAGTTGTTCTCTTCTACACACACCTTTTCACAAGTGATTGAGGTCTACAATATACGGACCAACAATACCAACATTAACAATAAAAGCAAGATTACAGTTGTGGGTAATAAATGTAAATTTTGCGTGTTATATGTTAAGCATCAAGACCACAGCAAAAAAGCGTTCTTCTTGTAAATATTACTAACGGCGTAGTTGTTATTGTGTGTGTGCCAACACACAAATCGTACACATGTTGCAATTGTCTGCCGGTTTCCATCTATCGTCAACCAAAGTCTGCCTCTTTTTTTTTTTTTTTTTTTTTTTTTTTTTTTTGTATAAACGAAGGGGAAAACCCTTTATGGGTACCACATGGTTAGATGGTCGCAACCACGTGGTTATGTGGGACTCATCGGCTTTCCGACATACCCACTAAAAACCCACTTCGCACACTACTACCCTCCTTGCGGAACCACCATACAGTATTACTTCGCAAGAAGGGAGAGGGAACCAGCCCTGGTACTCAGATTTAGATCAAATAAGACACGGCCTAGCGCCCTTATAAGGGCCCAGGTACGCCTCCCTCCCTTTCTGTTGTCCTAAGGGAATTGATGACTCCGCCAGCAAAATTGCTAATAATGTCCCAGTTTTGAGGAGATTGTAACATTATACTAATAATGTTAGAAGGCAAGAAATTTCCGCCTACCATCCTCTCAACCTCGGATCGTCCTCTGGCAAACCTTGGGCAGATAAAAAACACATGCTCGGCGTCTTCTATGCCATCATTTCCACAATAAGAACAAAAAGGGTCATCCGCATGTCTGAAGCGATGCAGATATGCCTTAAAACACCCATGCCCACTTAATAGTTGCGTTAGGTAGAAATCTACCTCGCCGTGGCTCCTATTCAGCCAAGGCTCAAGCTGCGGTATTAACCTATGTGTCCAACGCCCTTTAGCAGACGCTGTCCATTTGATTTGCCATTCCATGATGGTAACCTGTCTAGCCGAGCCCATAGCTGATCTACGACCCGCGCGGGAGAAGTGCCGTATTTGCTTATTCTCTTTAATGAGCAGAGTTATCGGAATCATACCTGCAATAACGCATGCCGCGTCGTCAGACACCGTGCGGAAGGCGCAGCACACTCTCAGGCACGCCAGTCTATAGACTGGTTCAATCATCCTTCTGTATGCTTTAAATTTCATTGCATCAGCCCATACGCTTGATGCATATAGCACAATGCCCTTTACCACCTCGGTCAGGACCCTCCTTTTAAGCTGTCTAGGACCCTTCGTATTGGGCATAATTCTTGCCAACGACGTGAAAACTTTGCCTGCCTTTTCTTGCACATACTTGAGGTGATATTTAAATGACAATCTGTCATCAATCATCACCCCGAGGTAGCGTACATGCCTAACGGACTCGATTCTCTGGTTTCCTACCCATATAGTAGCAGTTTCTACTTTTTTTCGGCTGGAGATTAGCACTGCCTCAGTCTTATGATTGGCTAGATTTAGACCAACCGACTCGAGCCATTGCTGGACTATCCTAACGGACTCGTTAGCAACGCTTTCAATCTCGCTGATGTGCTTACCTACTACTACGAGGGCAACATCATCCGCAAAGCCAATGATTTTTACATTACCAGGAAAACCGAGTTGCATTATACCGTCATACATGACGTTCCAAAGGAGAGGTCCCAGAACGGATCCTTGCGGCACGCCACCAGTTATTTGGTACAACGCGCTTCCCTCAGATGTATCATAGATTAAAAGCCTATGACTCAGGTAACTATCCACTAAGGCAAGCAAGTAAGGGGATACATTGAGCCTACGGAGGACGTCCTGAATTACAAGCCATTTCGCCGTGTTAAATGCATTTTTGACATCCAGCGTGACTACGAGGCAGTATTTCTTAGTGCCATTTTTCCATCTGCGGCCTTCTATAGCATTAGCCGCCACACTGATGACACAGTCGATTGCATCTACTGTGGATCGTAGTTTTCTGAAGCCAAATTGGTTGTTTGAGATACCACCTAAAAGTTCAATCTCAGATTCAAGCCTAGACTTTATTATTTTCTCTAGAAGCTTCCCAGCTGCATCAATCATACAAATAGGCCTATAAGCCGTTGGATCTGAACCAGGGTTTGCCCTCTTCGGAAGCAGAGCAAGTTTTTGCACTTTCCATATCGAAGGAAAGACCCCTGTTTGAAAGCAGGTGTTAAAAACCTGTGCGAAAACGTGTGGTACACTTTGGACGGCTATCTTTAGGATCCTATTGGAGATTCCGTCAGGTCCAGGGGCTTTTGCTGAACCAAAGGATTCTACCGCAGCCAGAATTTCATTTTCGGTGATCACATCGGAGACCAGCATAGCTGGGGAATATGTCTGTGCCTCGAGCCTTGCATTTTGCTGAGGAAAGAGAGTTTCAACAATTGCCTTCAGGATTATCGGATCAGAAGGCGGGGGCTCTGAGAAACATTTTAGCCTTTTTAGAACCAATTTGTATCCTGTACCCCACGGATTCTGATTTAGGTCCTCAAGCAACTTGCTAAAACACTTCCGCTTACTTTTTTGTATAGCATGTTTCAACAACATCTTGCTCCTTTTAAGATTTAACCTATGTTGTTCATTAATGTCGAGCCCTCTAGTTCGAGTAAACAACCGCCTTATCCGAATGCACTCAGCCCTTAGACAGGAAATTTCGTTGTTCCACCAGTATACTGGTCTATGCCTACTAGTGTCACGTTTCCTGCACATAGACACATCGCACGCCATAGTTAAGTGACGAATAAGTTGCCCTGCCATTTCCTCTGCGTTTCCGCTCACAACGACATCCATAAGCCAGACTTTGAATGAGTCAACGTCTAAGGTACTCATCTTCCATGCAGGTCCAGTGCGACCAGGTGATGGAGTAATGTCCGAGGGACGGGCCAGCACGTCAATAATTATAGCTTTATGATCGCTAAAAGTAAATTTATTGGATAATTGCCAATGCATTAACGGAGCTATGTCGCTGCTTGAAAACGAAATATCAATAACGGAACAACGCCCGTTCCGTTCGAAAGTAGCCTGATTTCCAACATTAAGCAGGGTCAAATCTAATTGTGCAAATGAGTCTGCCTCTTTTGTATATATGTATGCATGTGTTTGTGTATGTGTGCTTTGAAAGTGTTTGAATGGTCTGGCGTTTGTTGTCTTGTATGCATTTCAACTGATTGTTGATATAAAAATGTTAGTATTATTTTCTACACATACATATGTACAAAATGCGTATTGTGCAATTGTTGTAGTCTTATGTAAATGTAACAAATGTTAACATTGCATACATGGACATGCAGCCATCAACCAACAGACCAACCAATCAACCTACTTAGTTGGCTTTAGGCCACACGTACCATCGACAAACAAACGCAAGCACGCATTCATTTACTTTATATACAAGTGTGTTTTGTTTTTGTACGTTCTGTATACATGCATCACTTTGTTACAATTTTGTATGAAAATAAGTGCAAAATAAAAAAAATGTAAATGTTAAACACAGATTGACACACGTGCCATGTGGTGCGTGATCTGTTGTGAATTTTTATTTATTTTTTTAACCAACAATCTATAATTGCTGTTTAAATATATGTATTAATCAAGAGTAGGTACAAAAATTATATTAACTCCTTAACAAAATATTACTACTACAAAAACAAAACCTATTCACTTCAAATAGGTTTTTACTACTAGATGCACAAGTTGTGATTGATTGTTGTGCCACACACACACATAATGTTATTGATGTTCACCTGTAACAATGTATAGAACTTTATTAAGAAACTAATAGAAAAGATACATCGAGCTTATGCCATATCTGAAATACCTTCCACATCCATATACAAAATGTGGGCATGGCAGATATCTGATGAGTATGAGTATATGGGAACTTTCACAAGGGGATCTGCCCAAAGAGTTTTTTATAAATTGTGGGCACGGTTATAATCTAATTCGGTTTATTTTTATCGTAAAGATGGATTTAGTAGTAATAAATATGAGTTCCTAAAATAATTTTTTTAGCTCATGGATAGATTTTTGTCGATTAGGGGCGTGGCACTTGACTTATGTCATCCAATTTAAATAGAAATCTGCATCTGACTCGGACGGACATATCTAGATATATTCATATTTGAACTGCTTCTATGTTTTGCAAACGGCATAAACAAAATCAGTATACCTCCATTTTAGAGGGTGTAAAAATTGGGTTCACTCACTCTAAATGGGTGGGCGTAGCCGATGATAGTGTCTTTGGACCCACATATTGTAACATCTTCTGAGTGTTAATATTAAAATTTTTATCTCTCTTAGTTTAGGAGTAGATGTAGCAAAAACTATAAAATCACTGATCGATTTTGCCAATTTTCAATACCAATGTATGTACCACAATGCTAACAACACGTTCACCCAGTTTTCCAATGAACATGATTGGGAGAATGTTTACAACCGACACCGGCTAATAAAAAATTCATATACTTCGTACAGTCTTTGAAGGGTCCTTCTGGATGTTACAAAAGGTTTACTAGATGAGTATGCTTCCAACAGTGAATATAAAAATATATAAAATGCAGTAATTTAAGTTTTGTAAATTTTGCAACAACAAAACAAACACATATCTAAGGAGAACGATTTATGCTAGCCGTACACATATGAATATAGCAACAAGCCATACTTATACCAACATATATGTATAAATAAAGAAGCAGCAGCAACAAGTCCAAAAAGAAGCAATTGCATCATTTTTCTAACCAAGCGATAAAACTTAAACTAAACCGAAAAAAACTTGTTTCATTTAACTTCTCTTTACAAAACCAAATGCTTCTTCTTTTTATTTAAAATTTTTTTTAAATATAGATTTTGAATTTATTGCTCGGTAAGATTCTAGTAGTAGATCCACGAAAACGAAAAAGCAAAAAACATTAACAAAAATTAGCGGCGGGATTTATGCTCTGTTAAATGTTAAATAATGTTTGGTTTGTGCGCATGCGTTATATTGTAGTTGCTGGTTGCCATTGTTTTTGAACTTCTTTAAAAATTTCAGTTTAAGGTTTTACAAAGATTTACTACAGCCATTGTATATAGTTGTTACTGTTGTTATTCATGTTGCTTACAAATTTTCAATTTCAATGCGATTGATGCACATAATGGTTAAAAAAGCATCAGCCGCAACAATAATAAGAGAAGCAGACAAAAAACTTATATAACACACAAGTTTAATAACAATTTCGTTGTATGTTTGTATTGTTGGTGTTGTTGTAACCATTATGCCATATAGTGTATTATTATTAGACGAGTATGTTACTGATGGTTGTGAACTATTAAATCACTCATGTGTAAGATTTTTGTCAAGGTTAAAGTTAGCCGCTAAGAAACTAAAAATAAGAAAAAATACTTTTAAATACATATTTAACTTAATGTGTAATTTGTTAAGTAAAGCATTACATTTTACAAAATAGTCGGCAAATTAATTTACCGTTACATAATTATATCGTATGTAAAATATTTGCAGAAAAAAGTCAATCAAACGCGACTGAAGCTACATTTGCCTTAAGCCAAATCTTTAAAACCCTCCATATTTATGCGTAAACTGTGAACATGGCACAATACGCAAATGCAATAGTATTATTATGAAAAACAAGTAAAAATGCTATAATCGGCAATAAATTTTGTCAAAAAGTAATAAGAATTGCAATTTTTTGCCTCATAAAGCCTTTTTTAATGAGACCTTATATGCGTAGGAGTTCAAAAAATGGTCTAATTCGTTGTATTTTCAATAGAGCTCTTCTTTGGACCAATACATGTGATTGTACCAAATTATATTAAAATATCTAATTTAAATGCGACCAGTAGCTTGCGCACAAATTTACATGGACATACAGACGTACAGACGTAAATCGATTCATATGTTGACTCTGCAGCATTAATAGCACGTCGTTCTCGACTAACATTTACTAGCGTAGCGTTAATAGCATAACGTGGCACTTACAACTAAATCGAATCAGCCATTGATTCTGGTCAGAAAAATTGATATCTTTGGTAATGTAGCTCGCCTCCTTCCGACACATTAAAATATTTCAACAATACCAATATATCCCCATATCGCTGTGGTGGATACGAAAACAAGAAAAACTTTGAAAGTTGTCGTGCAGGAAAGCAAAACAACATTTACAACAACAAGTACATTCCCATTTGAAAATATTAAGCCACCTTCACTTACTTTTTTAACCAATTGTTTTCCAAATCTTCTTCTTTTTCTTCTTTTTACCCGATTTTTTTTTTAAGTCGCCCATACCAGTGACTTACAAATATTCGCTTTTCTACATTTTACTTGAATTATTCTAGCACATGCAAATTGTTGTTGTTATTGTAAAATGTAGCTGCCGTTTAACTGTGTATATGTACTCGTATATGTTTAAACAAGATTCGAGGTAGTGTCATGAGATGCTTTCAAATTGGTGATCATTTTGGTCGCCTCTTAGCTCGTGGGAATTAGTTCATTAGATTTTTTTTCTTTTGTCGGTGTGTGTGTATTTTTAATTTTAATGCACACACAAATGCACCATATGCATGTTGATAATGTATGTACAGTAAGTAAAGGTGTTATTAAAGTCAATGTTGGTCATCATCATCAACATCATCATCATCGGCATTAGTATTATTATCATTATCACGTTTATTTTTATAGATGCTCAGTATTTACCAATACACGCATACACCAGATTAAATGTATTTTCCAGTGGCACCTAAACTAAACCTGAAATCATAACGAAATTTTAGGAGCTGCAGAGAAGAAAAAAACACCACCGTGCTCCCTATTTGATTTGATGTTAGAGCTGAAAATTAAAAACTAAACATATAAAGAAATTAAATTTGGCTTTGGTTGAATCTTAAATACCCTACACATCTATATGCAAAGAGAAGGCATGGCCTGTTCGCTCAATAGTTTACATAAAATTTATTTAGTAACAAGACGGATTCAGCCCTAAAGAAGTGCCTATTATTATACTCGTGTCCATTCATGCACGTGCTAGTTAAAAATAGACGTACGGAAATTCAACTTTATAGCTCAATGGCAGAAAGATGGATTATTATCAATTGGGGGCATGGCACCTTCTCTTCGTACGTACAAAAACTGGAAATGTTTTTACAATATTTCAAGTCAATATGCCAAAATAACGATCAGAAGCATTCCAACATCAGCCGGACAGACGGACGAACGAAACTAAATTGATTCAAATTTTAATTATTAAAAACATAAATGGTATGTGTGTAGATCTTTCACGATATTTATAGATGCTACAAACCGAATATACATATTCTTTCAAGTTTAAAACTAATATCCCACTTTATGTGCTCCATGTATTGCTAGCCATAGACGAACAGATGGACGTGGTTAGATTGTTTTTTAATATGAAGCGCATCAATTGATCAGACTCTGTAAAATCTACTGGCGGTTAATGTTAACGATGTGACAATGCGAATATACCTCCTCCAGCCTTAATGTGGTGGGCATGAAAATTGTTACAAGTAATCATTGTTTTAGATCTTAAACAAAGAAAAGTGAGTTTTCGGTAAAGAAATTCTTTTTGCTTGTTTTCGTCTCCTATTATTGCTGTTGTTACTGTTATTGTAATGGCAGCAATTTTACATGGTTAACGCGTTAAGTGAATGTGTGTCGTTTTAGTTTTATTTCATTTTCGTTTCGTTTCTTTGGCTGAACATGGCACTTGTAATACACTTTTTATTTAAACATAAGCAGCCTAATGCTACCATGCCACCACCACTACTACTATCTTGTATTATGTTCGTCTTGTATGTAGTAAAGGTTTTCTGGGGGCCCTGAGATTTGTTTCATAAGAAAAGAAAAAAAAAAAAAACAAGAAGGAGGAAAAGAAAATATAGGATGGTTTCGTAGTTGGTTGTTTGTTGTAAATGGTACAATTTAAATTGTATTTCTTCTTCTTCTTACCTTTAACACGAGATGTTAAACATTTCGAGTCAAAAGTCAATTAAATGAGAGCACATTTCAGGTTCCTTCACATAAACAATAATTTTTGTGGTGGTTGTAATTGTCTGCTTGGTATTGCTACTGATATTCTTCTTACTATTTTATTGTTGATATTATAGTCCAATTTGGTTGCCTGATATGTTTACGGTGGGAATCAATTGTTGTTCGGTTTAAATAAGTCGCTAAGGCATGTAATTATTCTATTTATATGGGACTCTATGGTTTTTGCAAACTTATATGTACCTAATGAAGGTAAGTTTGCCACTTAAGTCTTTTGTTTTGTTTACATTTTTAATACGAAATGTAGCAGACACAATTGACTTAACTTGACAGTTAGTACACTATTAGATACTCTACTTATGCCACGCCCACTATTTGTACACAAATGTTGTGGCTATGGAAGATTTACTCAGTTTTTACAATTATAAACACTTTGCATATTTCATATGCTTTATCATGCATCTGCCACGCCCTCAGTTTGTACACAAATATGGTTGATTTTAAGATTTAGTCAGTTTTTACTTTTTCTATATACCATATGTGCCCCTAAATGGATAAGTAATCTAAGTCAAAAAACCAAAGACTCTTAAAATTGTTAAATGCATGTATTCGAATAAATTGAATTCAATCCACACACTCCACGTGTATATGGTACGAGCACTTTTTCAATACGATGCTTTGTTAAACACGTAATTTTTGATTTTTAAACATTTAAACTTGAACCACATAAATAACTATAACAAATCGCCGCAATCAGAGCTTGAAGCGGTATAAACTGTAAAGGTATGATAGTGCAATATAAATAAAATAAGCACGTATTGCTCTAGTTTCTTCACATAAATGACTTTTAAATAGTTAAAGCTTGGCTATTAGACCAACTAAAGGCGCTGTTACACTATGTGAGTATTACAATAACAAAAAATGATAATTGTTTATGACCTTGACAAAAAGCAACTATAATAAATTTTAAATACATAAACACATCAAGTCAAGCATGCATGATTGCTTTATGTACATAAATAAATGGCAGTTAAGTTGTAAGGAAAACAACAACAACACAAACCTAATATATCAACGTTTAGAAAATGTTCCAATTTCTACACTTGGATAATTTTTTTATAAAAAAAAACTGATTTTTTAATAGGAAACCGTCTCACATATGACTCAGTGATTTGTTTATCTAAAGCAATGATTCTCATTTTTTCACATGAACAATAAAATAAAATGTAGATTATGGTAACAAATCATCTATTTCATTAGCTAAGCACACATTGTATGCTATGAGTCATTATAATTAACGTGGTGTACTGTGTATATATGTAAATAGGATTGTTTGTGTTTTTGCAATTTTATAGTTATTATTTTTTTTACACATCACATGACTATCACTGCCATCGCTATCATCTTGGCGGCCATACCTAAAAAAGAATTTAAATCCATAAAAATGTAACGAGTTGAAAGCCTTTCCTACGTTTTAACACCAGAACGATTAATCATCGCATACAAATTTGCAGAAGTAAAATTCTTTATTTGTGTTCTGGGTTCATTTCAAGTTGGTATAAAATAAGTATTTTTAGTTTATCACAAGGCATGATACTCAAGCGTACCTTAAAAATGTGATTAATTAGTGTTAAAAATGTCTACTACAATATTCACTTTTAAAAAACCTAGTAATTTAATATGAAATCTACTGCCAAGTTCAAGTTTGAATAATATATAAAAAGAACAACACTTACTTAAAATTTGTCACCACGTCTATATTGTGTCTTTTAATGCATTTGCCATTATACTCACAATTTGTTATGAAAATCGATCTTGTTTATTAAACTAAGCATATTAAAGACTTTGTAGCATTCTTTCTCTTTTATTACGCACTCCATATCAAATTAAGGATGTACTAAATTCTTTATTTCATTTGCAAAAGTAGACAGAAGAGACCCTACAAAATATAAATATTTTTGATCAGCATTAAAATTTGAATCCGTCCAAATATAAAAATGTCCGCCCACATGTGTGTCTGTTGGCGGCACCTTTATGATGGCATAAATTGAATTTTTGAACTGAAATTTTATGCAGACATTTTATAGCTGTTGCACGCGAAGCAAAATAAGTCAAATGACACGCCCACAAACCACAAACACTTTAACATCAGCCATAAAGTTAAAATACGTGTAATCAGCTTATTTGGGGATATGAAAAATTAGGCGGAATCGCATAATAGGCACGCCCATAATTTACAAAAAATCATTCCGTTGTGCAGAATTTGACCTAACTAGGTATCAGACACGCCTAAAATTTGTCATGTGGAGGACATTCAAGTTCTTTTATACCCATCATCATATGTATGCTGTTGTCAAAACGTTTGCAACGCACAAAACTCTTGTCGGATACCCATACATGAAGTACATATATATATATTCTGAATCAGCATCGAACACTAAATCCGTGTCTGTGTGTCCGCTTGTCCGTATGTGTGTTCTGTGGTAATCCAAACGCAAAAAGTGAGATATCGATTCCAAACTTTATTATATTATATTATTGGTAGAGTTCATTATCTGTCAGGAGACACAACCACAATCCAACAAAAACTAAAACAGGGCCACTTTTTAAGGAAATTTTCCCTATTACTTCTAAAGTACAAGTGATATATTGACGTTTATACTCCTCGGGATTCTTGAGTGCATCATTATGGGTGGGTATTCAAGATTTGGCCTTAGCCAAATAGATTTTTTTCCATAAAACTTTTTAGCTGACGTGAAGGTTATTAAATATTCGTCCTTAGCCAAATTTAGTTTTTTTACTTGTTACCTGTACTCTTTGCTTAAAATTATTATCAGTCAGTTCGCTTTAAGCAATAAACATTTTTTCACGTTTTGCTCTTATTTCTTTATGTGCCTTCTTTTTGGACTACTCCTTAAAATGTTTCTTTTTCACATTCTTAACTACCGACACAGTGCAAAATGCTTATGACGAAATGATAACATGATGACGACGACGATGATGATGATAGCTGCGTAAAGTCTTTGTCTAAAAATTTGTTACACTTTGGGTCGCCCCCCTTGCATTCATACCATATACCATAGGTATAGGTTTAGGTGTAAGAGGTATATGTTTCTCAGTTAGTAGTATGAGGTTTTTTTGTATTTACATTGGTTATGACAAATGATGTTATTGTTAAATTTTTTCAGACTTTTTTTTTTTTTTTTTGTAATTTTCACTAACAGTGTAAAAAGCGATGAACAAAAATATATATATGCAAGCATAGGGTATGGCATTATGCTTATTGCTATACAACAAGGTGTGTTTCAATATTTTCCTTTTTCACTACATTTCATTTCATTTCAAACAATGAAAGTAATTCATCATCGTTAGTTATTAGTTTAAAATGACAACTGTTGGGAAGAGTTAAGCAGATGAAAGAGACACGATTAACTCAACAAAGAATTGATCAATTGAAAAAGAGTCTCGATTCAAGAACGTTTGAGTTGAATCTTCTTTATCTCTGGGTGTATAGATACTTGGATGAAAAGCGACAACTGACTTTCCACATGGCCCCTCAATGTGGAAAATAAACAATTAACAACAAAAAATTAATGGAAGTGTTACAATATGATTACATTTCTGTAACAAGTTAATAAATTAGAGTTTGGCGTGTTTTCTGTTATATATCTGCATGTATAGAGGGTAAAAAGGTTGTATATATATATATATGCAAAGCTTAACAATAGAAGAGAATTCCTATTAAAAATAGACCCAATCGGACTATTTTTAGAACTCTTAACCATTATAATGGATTCTATTATAACGGAAATCTTTATACAACAAAAAATTGCAATTCTTAATATTTTTTGAGAACATTTGGTAAAGAATAGTTAAATACCTCGCATTTACTGATACACCCAAATTAAATGGTTGGGCTTGACCGACTATAACACTTTCACTTGTATCATATAATACATTTATATATTCGTATATCAGGGTTCTGTTAAGCTAAGGTTACAATTTAAAACGTATACGTAAATTCCTAGGTCCTTAGTCTAGACTCTAGAAGAACCTTTAGAGATAATGACAATTGAACTATATGTAGTATATAAAATCAGATATTTGCAAAAGTTATATTTAGAAAATTTCTACTATTGAATTCCCACATTTATCTTAAATAACATAAATCGTACAAACACACACTCACACGGACACAGTCACAGACACATGGATGCTGTTAGTTTACCAGCTTACAATGATTTGGCATAATTTACAAATCTACCACCGCATTCACTCCTTGCATTGCACTCTTAATCCATATAAGCTGTCAAGCCTCCTCTAGATAGCTGCCGTTTACCCAGCACAATTACATGAGCTTAAATGAACAAATACATGTATGTGTATGTGTAGGTATACACCCGGTTATAAGCCAATGACTTGACAAACACAAATCAAATGATAAAATAGATTTAAATGTGCTTATCCAAACGGTATGGGACTAGCAACATTTACTCCACGATACAATCTGATTTTACATATTAACACTTGTAATCATTTTACCAGCCAGCCACAGTCAAGCACTATGAAGTCAAGAGACTTTCGGTGCCATGCCATTATCTATGTATTGCAATATTGCTACCATGAATAGTAATTTGTATATTTGTTTAGTAATAAAAGTATAATAGAAGAAGAAGAAAAGCGAGTAAACGAATTTTCTTTACAATGTGTTTGCTACGATATAAGAAAAAATTGAAAAATGAACTAGAAAGTCAATGTAGTATTAAATAAATTTTTTTTTTTTGTTGTGGCTATTTTCACATTTGCCCAGTCATAGTGTGTGAAAATCTTGTACGAAAAAACTCTTGGCATTGCATTGGTGGAGATGGGAGCTACAGTCGGAAGCAAACATTTCCCCTGAATGATATATTTTTGCCATATAAGTTAAACTCTATTATTTCAGTTCAATATATAATGAGAGTATACCAAAAACATGCATACAATATACAGATAATTTCATTAATTTTACCTATAAAATTTCATGATTGTCCTTCAGTCTGTCTTTATATGAATTTTTATGAGAAATCACGATTTCTTAATTATGTTTTTACAAACAGATAAGGACAGACAAAATAGCTTAAGGTTACAAAGTTTTATTAATTTTTCTTCTAATTATTGTTGTTGTTATATTTATACCCGCCACATTATAAAGGTAGCTATACAAGGTTTCTTATTCCGTATGCAACTACTAGCAGAATAGGTCAAAGTATATGTATATTTTAGATCTGCACCAAAATCAGAGTTGATTAACGGAAGTCTGGGTATATGTGCATCCGTTTATTGATATATTGAGTTTCTTATTTAAAAAGGCAATTAATTAAAAGCCACGACTATAATTTTAATTTTCTTTGCCTAAATATTTGAGAAACATTCTTAATACTTATAAAAATTATTTGTGTTTCAATTTTAAGTGGGTTAAAATTAAACAAAATCAGCTAAAAGGCACGCCCATAGTTGAGAAAACATATTTTGCGGCTACAAAAATAGAGCCACATATTTAAAACTTTAATTGCTGTAATAAAAATGGTCGGAATCATATAGTAGACAAGCCCACAATTTACAGAAATGGTTATTGTATAAGAAAATTGACCTTTGAAGTATGATATAGCATGAAGGTGTCATTAAAATAGAGCACCATTATATACATGCCACACCCACTGATAACGTAAATATGTGGAAGAAATCTCAAATGTATACCAAGTCATATAAAGCTTTGCTTAGGAAGGTAATGGTACATAGTGAACATGTAATATAATTGAGTGGTGAGTGGTTGTTTATATATAATCTGCATTATATATACGATTAGGTTTTATGTAGGTTATGTGTGTATGTAATAAATAAAACTATAGTTACAATTATAGACCCCACGGCTAGTTAGACACACATAAACGTTTACATTCATTTTCTCTCCTTGTCTTACGGCAAATATTCTGTATGTATATATACAATATAAATGGATCAAGTTTTTTTATAATGAAATAACAGCATTGGTAATAATGGGATTTAAAAATCGACTAGTAATCTAGAAATAGTACGGCAAGGAAGCAAACGATATTTATTACCTTGCAAATGTTTATCAACAAATTGCCATCAGTTTTTTTTTCTTTGGAGCGTGTATTAGACGACAGAGAAGACAAGCTTTGCACTGACTAACATAAACATACACTCTTGCTTAAATGCAGACGGAAAAGGCCAAGGTCTTAACAGTTGGAGAGAAAGGAAGGTTACACTATGCCATCATTGCCTGTGAGCTTTTGCTACAACATATTGTTCACTTGTGTATGCATTTATGTACAGGTATGAGGAGTGTGCTTTTATGGTCTAGACTAAATGGAGCATCTTCACCAGGTACAACCGCAACAGCAATAGCAGCGAAATCAGTAGAGAAACAAGATGTCAATGTAAATTTCTCGCATGCTATATCTGCAGCAATTGCATGTGCAGTCATACACAATCTCTTGGTACAATAAATACTTAATAGCTGTATCAACGAAACACTACAAGCTCATACATATAAGTATATATGTAAAAACGTACACTTTTGTTAATGTTTATACATTTTCTTTTGTTGTTGTTATTGTTGTTGTTGTTGTTATTAGTACTCTACGTATATAAATTTTTTCCTTTATTTATGGCATCTAGATGATTTGTTTGCAGAGTTCATGTACAATATAATATCTGCGTGCATGTGTGTGTGAGTGTGTATATATGTGGAGTGCTTTTGTGTAAACGTAATATTTAATTTGAATATTTATGAGTGTGTAACAAGGCTGAATGTAAACAAACAAATGTGTACCTACTGCGTTTTTCTCCTCTTTTTTCTTTTTTGCTGTAAACTTCTCCAACCACCTACCTTCACTTTAACGCTTTAATATACTGGTTGCTTTGTTATACGTTTTTTTCTTTTTTGTATGGAGAAAAGTGTGCGTGCTTGCTGAAATAAAATTCTAGTTTGATCTGAAATTACAGATTTCTTTACGATTTATTGGTTGTCCAAAAGAAATTGAAAATGTCAAGATAATAATAACTTTTATTGGTTAAACACGAAGAGCAGAAAGTGAAAGACAGGAGGGAGAGAGAAAAAGTTCAAAACCACTATTGGGCAATAAGTATAAATGTACTTGTGGTGTGGGAAAATAGATTAGAATGCAAATAAAAAATGTTACATTTGTTTTAGCCAAATCTTGGATACTTTCTGCATGAGAGGGGTTTTTGCATTTCATGAAAAAACCAACTTAGTATCATAGCTAAACAACAAAGAGTAATATGTACGTTTTAAAATATTATCATTGGGTGCAATCAATACAAGCGGATTAAACAACGAATTCTTTCGTTCTATTGGTCTTACACAATTTAGTGAAATTCGTATTTCGATGGAAGCCTAAATATAGAGAAGGTCTTCCTAACTCATGATTTTACCATTTATTCAGTCCATTTTTGAAGCCCATCAATGTAGCGATTTTTTTAGTCGTATATCTTCATAATTTGTCTATTTGTAAAGTTTTTTGAAATTTGTACTTAAGTCACTTTCACTTATAATGAACTCCTGCCCTACTTTACTCTGCTCTAACTTTTCTAATAATTTAAAATTCTTTAATAAAGCTTTACACTTAATTAATTAACATTTTTTATTTATTTTTGCATTTTTGTAGATGAATCAGACGTGTAAGGTCTGTGGGGAGCCAGCAGCGGGCTTTCATTTTGGTGCCTTTACATGTGAAGGTTGTAAGGTGAGTAACTATAAAGAAAGTAAAAATACCCAAATTTATGCATTTCAATGCAAATAAGTTTTTATTATTATATACGAACTTACAAGATTAAACAGCAAAAATTATGGGTGTGCTTATTACCTGACCACGCCCGTTTGACACATCGATGTATAGAGTATATACCAATTTTTCAATTTATAGCTCTATTTTTGCAATAACGAGAGCCTTTTATCAATTATATATTTTATAATTCTCTTACTCCTTCTATCGCACATAGAATACCACGGATTACCATACTTAGCATTACATTCAAATCATGTCAAAAATGAGACAACTAAAACAACTTAAACTCTTATGTGATTTTTGGTGATTAATTAATAGTTTTAATGAAATTTTGCTATTATTAGTCATGTGTAGTATGAGACGAGATTTAATAGAAACCACTTTATTTTATTATTACAACAGAATGAACAAAAAGGCAACAATAGAAACAAAAAAAGAAAAATGAATCATTTTGAAATTTGCCAACAACAACAACAACAACAAAAAAGTCATTACCATTTACCACCTACACGTCTACCTGTAAACGAACACATACCTACACATCTATATATATATATAAATATTTATACAACAATAAACAAAAGATAATAAAGAAAAAGACACAAGAAATAATTTGAAACAACTCCATTGCCATTAACAATTGCATCAAATGAAGACCAAGAGTGAAATAAAGAAGAAAACTAACAAGCAAACGAATGAACGAACAAAAAAGTAAACAATTTAATTCAATGAGGGCAATCCAAAAAAAAAACGCCAACAACACCAACAATAATCACACAAGCAACTAAACGCAAAGAGTAAAAATTATTTAAGCTTCTTGGTATGGGCAGAATTAACCAACAGGCAAATAAAGTGATGGACAGAGGGACAGACGGTAACTGTACGTGTGCAATAGATGTTAAAACAAACAAACTAGTTAACTGAAACATTAACTGACTATGTAAAACGTTGGTTGGTTGCATGGTTTAATAATACATAGAAGAAGAAAAATAGGTTCGTCAAGTTCGCACATACATGCGCTTTCAAAGTACTTATACCATTCACATGGTGCATAAATACATATTGTATAACTAAAATGTATAAGGCAGAAACAATGCAGAATCAAACAAAATAAATAAATGAACAGCTTGTGCAGTTAGTGTATGAAACACTTATGCCAACTAAAACATGATGGCAGTAAATCTTAATAAAATTACTTAAGCAATACAGCAACAATAAGTAAAACAAATCAATTGCATTGCATGAAATAAAATTACTTAAACGAATTTTAGATGCCCTCCATTAAAATGTTTCTTATTTTTTGTGAAGAGCTACAATAGAGAAATGGACGGACGAACGAAGAAATTCAGTTTTCAGCACCTTTAAAAATATAAAAATTAGGTGTGGTTTGAATCTAATTTAAAGTACCTTTTACATCTTTTTACAAAATATAGGCGTGGCAGTTACCGAAGTACGTGCTTTATATAATACGTATAATCTTAAACGCCACAAAAAAGAGTTTCTATGAATTATAAGCGTATCTCTTTGAGCCCGCCCATTTTTAGGACATCGATGGATCAACTAATTATAAATATGTGTCAAAATTCAAACTTCCTCTGATCAGCTTGTGTTGATGTGAAAAATCGCTTTTGGTCTATTATGGGCGTGGCCAATTTGAGTAGCAGTATATGCACAAAATTTCTCAGTTGTCTCAATATTTATTATTTTTTCCTGCTATCTTTTTCGAAAATCAATTAAAGGACTAATTATAAACGTAATATACTAAAATTGATCTTCATAGTATAATTTTTGTGGTTAATGGAAACATATTTATTGATTGTAAGCGTGGCTACCAACCGATTTCATTTAATTTGAATGACAAACTACGGCAAAATCAAAAATGTTTGAACAAAATTTTACTTCAATTTCTCAGAATGATCGTGATCTGTTCCAACAAAAGACAGACACAAGAACGGACGTTGTTATTTAAATAACCAACTTAGCATACCCGAAAACTTTGTGAAACAATTTCAACATGAAACAGTAAAAGAAGATATATATTTTTCGAGTTGTTGTTGTTATTGTTTTATTGTGTTTCGCTTTAAATATTTTTAAGGTTAATTGAGCATCAAGATTAATAGGTCGGAAATGAGGATTTTTACGATTTCAATTTAAATAGAGCTTAGCCTTCCGATACTATAAAGAAAATAAAAAAAAATAAAATAAACGTTAAACAGTTCAACGATGGTGATGATAATAGTGAAGATTCTAAAAAGAGCTTCTAAAATTATATGGCATTCAGAAGAGATGAAAAAAATTTCAATTATATATGTTTTTTTTTTTTATTTGTTTTGATTTTTATATTGATTTAGAGCTATTATACTTAAGTGTTAAACGGAGTGTATGACAACTGCAAAATAACAGCATTAAACAAAACAACAACAATAAGCAAATTTAATGTGCAAAAATAACAAATCATTCTGACCGTTAAATACATTTAAGGTTTGTTTTTTACCAGCTATTAAATCAAAATATTATTATAAATTGTGTTGTTGCTGTTGCCAAGTTTCTATAACAAATGTTTTCGTAAGCATTTAAAATAAAAAATAACAAGTTAGAGAAGTTCGGTTAAGACCGAAGCTTAAATACCCTCCACCTTTAATAGTCCTCTAAAAAATAAGCCATTTTATGTATATGACTATTTCATGTACTTGTATACATGTACATGTATACATGTTTTTTATAATTATATGCGTTTGCGTTATTCAATCACGCCCACAGTGTTGGACACAGTGTTGGACAACGGTACCACTTATATGTATACCAAATTTCAACTTGATAGGCATAGTATTGTGCGATATATAATTTTTTTAAAATAAATTTTTTTCGAGGTATGATGAGATTTTCGTTTATTGTGGGCGTGCCTCTTTACCGATTTTGCCCAATTTCAATACGGAACAGCGAAATTGAACTAAGAATACGTATGCAAAGTTTCAATTTGATATCTCAAAAATTACGACCGTGAGAGTGCCAACAACAGACGGACACACGGACACACGGACGGACATATCTCAAACGATTTCTCTTTAATAATATATATGGTTTGTGGGGTCTCCAAAACTTCCTTCGATGTGTTGTAAACGGATGATCAAAATGAATATACCCTCTTCCCTAAGGTGGAGGGTATAAAAACCAACCAACTTGCAAGTTAACCTTCTAACCTTGAGGTTGGTGTATTTGTTTTCTTAATTCTAAACGGTAAACGTTTAGGCAAGAACAACAACAACACTGTTCAGTTTTTAATACAGAAAAAATTAGATGAGGAATAAGAAACTTATATAAAAGTCACTTTTAAATCAATTACAAATTAGCTTCAAGCTGCAGGCTGCTAAACTTTAACAATTTTTCAGTTTTTTCGATTTTTTGCGTTTTATTTATTCAGCATTTGATTGTGTTAGTGTTTTAATGTTTAAAGTTAATTATTATAAACTGTTGGTTTTGTTGATTTTTTGAGTTGTCTTTGTGTGGTACAATATAAATATTTATCAAATCAGCATAAGTACATAAGCTTGAATAGAGAGCTGAGTGAATGCGAAAGAAGTGAAAGAGGCAATCAGTGTTGTTGTTTCTTTTATGTTATTATCATAATTTAAAAATAAATTGTCACAGAAATAGTCCGAAATCTGCAGGAAGAATCTCATCAATTGTCTTGTACAATATCAAGCAAAAGAAATAAATTTTCACTAAACTAAATCTTAAATACCGCCTAAATATACATACAAGTAGTGGGCGTGGCAGGAATTTAATACGGTTCTCAATAATTTCTGTATTAAGTGTCAATTAAGAAATAAAATTCTAAACCATATAAGTTTTTATAAATTAGAAGCGTGTCCAACCGCGCCCAATTTTAGCTCATTTATGAAAAAGCTGATTATAATTATTATTGGTTTAATAATATAATTTTTATGGCTTATAATGAGTACATGACACAAATAGAACAAAAGACTTAAAACACAAACCATCTAAAACATATGAGAACTTCATAGTCGACTAAGCGCGATCTATTTTTAATTGTAAAATTTGTGTAAATATCTTAAAAACCGTGGCCCGTACTCTTTTACAATGTTCGGAAAGGCGTACGGATACGGTTGAAATGACAAAAAACACGTTAAAAAAAACTATATTTGGCTTAGCTCTCCTCACTCTACATGCCACGTAACTAATGGGCGTGGCAATCGATCGATTTCATATAAACTGAGTCCTTCTGTAACCATTTAAAAATTACAAACATACACACAAACTAAATATACTTTCTGTCACAACTGGTCTACAGTATAATTTTTGAATTTAACTCAATTTAGATAAACTTCATGAAACCTTTACAAAAAACCATGTGTATGCTTGTGTATAGGCATTGGTGTAATTCATCTTTTTTTACTTACTGCTTAAATTGAAGAAGCCGTTTAACTTACGTTAACATTAATGCCAGCTATTATTCGCTATTAATTCTTCTTGTAACCTAATCACATGTGATATTCATTATATTAAAATTACAAAAGTTAATTAAGTGAGACATGACAAAATAACGTGTTCCACAATTGAGTTGATTCTGTGCGATATATAATTTTTTTTAAATAAAATTTTTTCGAGGTATGATGAGATTTTCGTTTATTGTGGGCGTGTCTCTTTACCGATTATGCCCAATTTCAATACGGAACAGCGAAATTGAACTAAGAATACGTATGCAAAGTTTCAATTTGATATCTCAAAAATTACGACCGTGAGAGTGCCAACAACAGACGGACACACGGACGGACATATCTCAAACGATTTCTCTTTTCATGCTGATTAATAATATATATGATTTGTGGGGTCTCCAAAACTTCCTTCGATGTGTTGTAAACGGATGATCAAAATGAATATACCCTCTTCCCTAAGGTGGAGGGTATAAAAAACCAAAAACTCATAAAATTACCAAATGTTATAACCGCTAAATAAATAAATTATAATGACTTGAAACTTAACGATGGAGCTCCCACACTATTGTCATAACTCTTGCAAAGGCACCCACGCACCTAATGTGAATAAATGAACGAAAGGAACGCACGCAAAAATATACTCATACAATGTGTAATTGAAGTATGTTTGAGTGTGTGTGTGATTGAGTGTCTAAACAAAAATGCAAATCTTGACAAAATGACAAAATGTGGCCATTTAATGTAACAAATTAGTGGAGTTTAAGATTTATGAGAATCGTTTCGTTGCTTGCTCCCATCGTCCCCCTTCCATTATTATTACATTCTTGTACATTATTAATAATTTTTTTGCTATTGATATTGAAATGATTTTTTGCGTCTTTATTGTTGTTTTTATTTACAGTCATTTTTCGGGCGCTCCTATAACAATTTGTCATCGATATCGGACTGTAAGAATAATGGGGAATGCATCATCAATAAAAAGAATCGTACAGCGTGCAAGGCCTGCCGTCTACGCAAATGTTTAATGGTGGGCATGTCAAAGAGTGGTTCACGTTATGGACGACGCTCCAATTGGTTTAAGATACACTGTTTGCTGCAGGAACAGCAACAACAGGCAGCCGCAGCTATGGCAGCCCATCAAAACAGTCAGCAGGCTGGTGGATCTCTGGCAACCAGTTTACATGGTAAAATGCCTACAATACCCACATCAGCTGCTACTGCTGCTGCCCTAGGTATGTTGGGACATGGTGGACCCTATGCAGGCTTATATCAACCCCGCACAAAAGAGGAGTTAATGATGCTAAGTTTGGAAGAGTATGGTAAACATCCATCAGCAGGTTCGCCTTCAGTCAGTTCTCCGGATTCGCATCATTCAGACAGTTCGGTAGAAGTAAATGGTCGTACAAATGCCTTGGGGCTTCATATAGGCGGTTGTAAGGCCATTAGTCATTCCGAAAGTACTTCTAGTTCTACGATTAGTGCGGTGCCAGGTTTACCGCCACCTACACACCCTACCGCCCACCTGCGCAAAGATATGTCACCATTTTTACCCTTATCAGCATTTCCCGCTTTGTCAGCTATGCCTATCATGCCACCCCCTAGTTTTTTGCCATCCTCACACTTGCTATTTCCCGGCTATCATCCTGCTTTATATCAACATCATGCTGCCGCCGCCAGCCTTATGAAATCTTCGCCCGAACAACAAGCAGCAGCTGCAGCTGTTCAACAACTATTTAATAACAATCCTCGATTCGCAACCTCCAATACTTTGGTTTCAGCATTTAGTCATGAAACACAACAACAACAACACCTACTTCATCATCATCCTATCAATATAAAACATGACAATCCAAGACATTCCATAAGAACACCGCCACCAAAGCGAGTAGAAACCATCAATCAGAATAGTAGCAATCATTTGCCCAATGGTAGCAAGAGTGCTGCAGCGGGAGAATTAACCAAACGTTTCTATTTGGACGCGGTATTAAAATCCCAAAGGCAAACCTCACCTCCAGCAGCCACGAAATTAACGAACGTTTCCATCAAACATGATCATTCCATATCGGCGTTGGTGACACCCAATTCGGAAAATGATCGAGAACAAAGATACTCACTACATACCAATGAAGGGGCAAGCCAACAGCGAACGAACGAAGACCCACACCAATTGGACAACACTAATTACCAGGTGCCACGTCGTCATGACCTGGAACAACATTCATCCTCCAATGGCCAAGAAAGTGATTGTCGCATAGAAGACGAAGACGACAATGATGATGATGATGACGATGATGAAGATGTTGTTGTGTCTATGACACCACCGCGATCACCCATCAGAGCGACAGAATTAATCCCCATTATAACAGCAACAAATAGCTCGTCCAATTCCTGCTCAGAGTCTCAAGATAATCCCATTGATTTAAGCATGAAAGCGGTTAGTTCGGTTGATAGTTGTCGCAGCCGCAGTCGCAGTACTACACAGAGTAGTTCACCTGAACTTAGAGAAATGGAGGCATCACAAAAGTCTTTGGATGATCTGGAATATAAACAGAAATTCCTTAATAATAATAACAACAACAATAACAACAACAACGACAAACTGAAGGAAGAATGTGCAATATTTAAGGCGACAAAAAGAAAATTGGAAAGTTTAGAGAGCGGAGAGGAGAATCCGAGTAATAAAAAGTTGTCGGAAAATGACAAAAAAGCTGACAAAAGTGTAAATAAAATAACGGGAAGTCCCTTGGATTTAACCCATAAAGTGTAATAAATAATTAGAAATAATAATAATGAAGCAATTTTTTTATTTCTAACAATTGTACACAATATTATATAGTAAATAATATAATAGAAATATTCAGAAAAATATATTTTTTATACCCTCCACCTTAGGGAAGAGGGTATATTCATTTTGATCATCCGTTTACAACACATCGATGGAAGCGTCGGAGACCCCACAAACCATATATATTCTTAATCAGCATGAAAAGAGAAATCGTTTGAGATATGTCCGTCCGTGTGTCCGTGTGTCCGTCTGTTGTTGGCACTCTCACGGTCGTAATTTTTGAGATATCAAATTGAAACTTTGCATTCGTATTTTTAGTTCAATTTTGCTGTTCTATATTGAAATTGGGCAAAATCGGTGAAGAGACACGCCCACAATAAACGAAAATCTCATCATACCTCGAAAAAAATTTATTTTAAAAAAATTATATATCGCACAATACTATGCCTATCAAGTTGATTTTTGGTATACATATAAGTGGTACCTTTGTCCAATACTGTGCCAAAAATTGGCATGATTGAATAACGCAAACGCCTATAATTAAAAAAAAAACACTACGTGAGTACATTAAATAGTCATATACATATATATGGCAATAGGAACTTATTTTTAGAGGATTATAAAAGGTGGAGGGTATTTAAGCATCGGTCTTAACCGAACTTCTCTATCTTGTTTATTTTTGAATTTAAATTTTTTTTAGTCAATTAGTGAAAATATTGAAAATTTGGTTTAATGTATAAAATATTGTAATGTTTAGTTTAATTTAATAAATTATTGCTTATTATTACACATTTTAGGTAAATTTTCATTGAATAAACAAAAAATTTATAAAATATATTTTTAAACTATTAAAAATGTATACATAAAGATAATCAATTAATTAAAAAAAGAAAAGTTTATAAATAAAACAATGTTTTCCATATAGCAAAATTCTTCATTTTAAGGGACCTTACACAGATGTGGCAAAGTGTAGTAGTATTGAGGAGAAACTTTTCTAGTTTCTCTGTAGGACATATAATCGAAGTAAAAAAAAGTATTAAAACTCTTACTCCTGAAAAACATGCTGCCATACTCATGGACGAAAGACCAATTAACTTAAAGTTTACAAGTTTGTTCACAGTAGCATAACCTCGTTATTAATATATTCAAAGCCTCATATTTGCTCCGACTTTTTAATGGTGATCAGATTTCGAAAAAAAATTTAAAAAATTTATATATCTGAACAATAGAAAACTTTGTATATACGAACACTTACCTTCATCTGCGCGCCTATGAGTGCAATTTTAGCAACATTTTCTTCGCCTAATTTTTGCAAACAGCATATAGTATATACCTCCTCCATACACCCCCACCCCTGGCATCACATATCAAGGATAAAAAATCATATAACGAAACTTTTATAACAGTATAACACATACATGTGTATGTAAATAAATTCTCAATTTAAAGGTGTTAAAAATTCTTTTCTCATGCCAGCCCACAAAGTTTTACATTTTATCCATTGTAATGAGGTGATCTATTGCAAAAGTTATTTGAGTGTTGTTATTGTTGTTTTGTTTAAACATTTAGCTTTTTTTTATATGTGTGTGTGTGTCTTTAAACTCGGCTATGAAAAACTACAAGCAGCGGCAGCTACGACAGCAGCCTGACACCAATCAATCTGAAATCTATTTCAATCAATCTTCAAGTAATTGTAAGTGAATGTGTATGTGTTTTTGCTTTGTCACCGTATTGCTTTAACAATAAAAGAACAAAACCTTCTCTAAAACTCATACAGCATACAGAATAATCCGCACACGTGAACACACGTACGTTATATAACGTAAATATTTTGTTGTTACTGTTGCTCCTGCTGTTTCTGTGGGTTTTATATTGATTTTTTTTAGAAATATTTAAGTGAGTATATGGCGTGAAAATTGTACGACCTTATATTACAATAGTTTAACAATATGTACTTACACTTAAAAAAATTAGGGATTCTTTATCTACCATGCTTTGGACTTCCATTTCAGTTATTAATGATAAAAAAAATAATTAAATATTTTTTAGGGGCGTGGTAAACCCTTTGTAAGGTAGATATTCATATTATAAAAATTTTTAAGTAATATTTTTGGTATTTGAAATATATCTTTCAAATTATAATGCGACTTCGCGCATCTTGATTCCACTTAACGTTCTCATTAATTTCATACCAATATCAAGAGGCTTTTAGAGAATATAATTTTGTAAAATCCGCCATATTTGATTGAAAATAGCTTATATTGTTATATTGATCATGCCCTTTCATTTGATTCCCATATCAAGTAAATTGGACAAAAGTTTTTAATTTCGTAGCGTTCGCAATATTTAATTTAGAATATTTTCACTACTTAAGAAACTCTTTCATTTTAAACCCGTATCAACTAAATTGGACAAAATTGATAATACGCCCCCTGGAGCCAAGTTTTTCAAAGACTCTTTTAAAAGTTGTTTTCAGAAATACTTTTTCCGAATTGACAAAATTATCCCCTGTTCATATCCAAATAACATATAAAGATCGATTTTTGGAATCTTGTCTCCTCTTAAGATATTTTGATGAGCTCTTCGGAGGATTGTCTGTAGTTGGTCTTATTTATCTATATGTGGTTAAAGTAATACTTAAAGTATACTTTGAATGGTATTGACACTTTTTCGTTTTAAAAGTTATTACCAGCATGTGTGTATGTGCACATACAAAGGTGGAGTGTGAGGAGGTTTAGCTTAAACAATAATGATACCTGTAAATTGTAGATTAAGCTTCAATTGTGAAACCATGCCGAAGCACTGACAAAACGCTGCCTTAATCCACTCAACTGCCACAGACGTGTGATTACAGTTGTTCGTACATATATACTTAGCCAATGTCAAACTTCAATAATACGCTTGTTTTCCTTTTTCTTTTTTTTTTTATTCTTTCTTTTACTTGAACTCAGTTCACGGGTTTACATATAACGAATAAAACGGTTGTTGCTGTAGTTACAGTTTAGTGATGTTGTGTATGTATGTAGGTACGTGTGTGGATGGTATGTTACGTTATAATAGTTTTTGTATATATTCGGACTAAACATACCAATTGCTGGCATGTGATGTGACGAGAGAGAAGCTTCAGTGTGATTGAAGTTTTTGTGAAGTTTCGCTTAAATTTGCATGCAAATATTGCCGCAATGGTTTGATGCTTTGAAATTGATGGCTGGGTTGGTTGGTTGCTGGGTACTTTTCTGTTGCGAACGCTGTGACTGTTCGCTTTGTGGGGCTGTTTAGTGTGAATTGTTCATTAGATGTGACAACGGGAGCAGTTTAAGTAGCTTTCGACTGGTAACACCCAACTAAAGAAAAGGGAAATCATTTTGCAAAGCAAAAATACAGCAACCATAACAAAAACAACTGCGACAGAATAAACTTTTTCTCTCTTTATCTTTATCATTTCTTAAGACTGAAATTCTTTTGTTTGATTTTTCCTTCATGTCACTGTCTCTTCATCTGTCTGTACATCCGCTCCAATATCTTTTCTACACATACAATGTATATATGCACATATGCATATTATATTATAACTAAACTTACCCAATTTTCACGCAAAACTTTACGTTTTCTGCACACTAATTGTCTGTAACTTAATAGAAAAAAGGGCTTGCTAATAAGGTGTTCCCATTTGTTAAAGTTTTAAGCGCACAACAAGCAACGGTATTATGCACACAATGCGACACACAAAAATATCACAATTATATATAAATAAACTGTAGTAGGTGTATAAACTGGATTATTTAAAACATTACGCGACAATTGAAGTGGAAAAAAGGTTAGTAAGGCAGTAAGTAGAATAAAATAAAAGAGAAACAGAAAAAAATTATTCAACAACTGCTGCATTTTCTTTCATTAACAATCAATACATTGAATGAGAAGTAAAGTAAAATAAATAAATTTATATTGAGTTAAATCTTAGAGAACGTTCTGCAGTATACCTATAAAAAAGAGTGGATGTGGCAGGTAACTGAGGAGGCACAAGGGCGCATGTTATCTATCAACTTCTGTCTGTTACCCAGACGGATTCTGCGCTTAATAAGGTTTTTTCTTGATTGTGGGCGTATCTGTTATATGATTCCGCCCATTTTTAAAACATAGGTGTTTAAACGAATTAAAAATTCATGGAGAACGATTTTTTGTAAATTGTGGGCACGTCTTTTATCCGACCTCGACCATTTTCGGCACATCGATAGGTTGATAACCATAAATATGTGCACCAAATTACAACTTGAGATCAACTTTTGTGACAGATAAATTTGTATGTGTCAATTGTGGGCGTGACTCTTCTCCGATTTTGCCCCTTTTAAATAAGGGACTATGTGTAAAAATTATAGACTTTACACCTTTAGAGAAACAGTGGACGTGACAGGTATTTGATTACGGCCTCTACAGTTTCTACAGAATCTGGTAATAAAATTCTGCATAAATAAATTTTTTTTTTTTTGTAAATTAAGAAAAATTTACCCATTTTTAAAAAATCCATGTATGGCTTAAATATAAATATGAGTAGCAAATTGTATTTTATTTTAATAGGTAAATTTTCGCCGGAGCATTTAACCACAATCTACACCACCAATTGCTTGTGGAATCTATGCCGCCTCCTTCCGGATGCTTCTAATGGAACAATGTATACCTTCCTTATGTGGGGAGTATAAAAAGACAATACAATTTTCAACACTTCATAAATCAATCGATTTTTGAAGCGCAAAGTCAATGAATCGTTTTTCCCATTTAATAAAAAAAAATTTATATAATAAAATTCATATTTATGAGATCGCGATATACGTTCATATATATAATGGATAGTTACCGTGGTAGCAGACTGGCTGCACGGCTGCACCATGCTATTTTGTAAAGTGCAAAGTTATAACAATAAACAACTTATTCTCTTAATTGATTGTTTATCACCCTACGGCCATGATATGGTTGTCCTCCTCAGCCTCTCAACCTGGGTGATGTCTCCCCTCCACTTAACAAATCATACCGTATAAATTGAATGGCTCAGAACAGCAGTTACAAGGTGGCAACTAACAGAAAATTACTCGACAAAGCACTAAGCAATGTATATATACTGCCAGCCACCTAGCTAGTTAGGTAGGCAGGCAGGCAGGCAACCAAGTAAATTTAGGATATGGATATGGAGAGAAAGACAGAGAGAGAGACATTACCGAGAGGCACGCATACACACTGTATTATTATTTAATAATAGAGTGTTTAAGCGCGTCTACAGACCGCCTCAAATAATACTAAAGAGATGGTAACAGCTTCACATAATACAATAAAAACAAGAACAAAAATGCCAAACCGAAGGAACAACGCTCGAAAAAGCCTTCACAGAATGATTGCCACCCCATTAAATACAGAGCTGTTCAATTTGTGTTTTTATCCTCTTTTTTTTTTTTTTTTTGTACGTATTCGACACCTAGACAGTCAGTCATTCAGTCAGTTCCACCATCAAAAACAAGACTGTATTACCCACGTTTGCATACAATAATAAAAATATATATATATATATAGATATTATGTCTATGTATTTGTAAGTATTAACACACTAGACTTACATTCAATCAATTTGTTGATAGGCACTCGAAAATGAAAGGACGGACTGGCGCGTTTATTCAGCGATTTCATGTGGATGAACAAGTGGCTTTTATTCGATATGACATACAGATATATGTATGTATATATTTGGGATTGAACACTTTTTCTGGGCCCCGCCCTGAAACGGAGTACCGGCATAGGTGCTTCGTCCAAGGATCACGGGGCAACAGTAATATTGCAAAAAGCAAATTATATAAAGATCCCCTGGATGATTTCCAGGGATCATAACTACCTTTTAGCAAACATAACATAAATGGGGCACCAACCCATGGGCAATAGGCTGTCCGAAGTTGGGAGATCAAATGATCGACAGTCCTACCAAAGACTAAGTTTGGTACCGCGGGGTACTGGAGCCCCAAGAACTAAGGTTCTTGCCAGTACGTACTTTTGGGTAGGCCCCCTTGTGGGAGCATCGCGGGGGCTGTAAATTCGCTGGTAGTGCATGGTTGAAAACCCTGGTCACCAAGGGGTGAACTCTACATAGCCTATGATGTAAGTTCTAAAGTTGGGACCTCCTTCAGGGGGGGCGCCCAGGGACGCTCAATTCCCTTATAAACGTCCACTCTATGTCTCAACGATGGGTATTGGACGATAAACACACAATATACATGAACACTTTTTCTATTATGTACCGATTATTGTCGTGCCCGAAATAGAAAAAATAATAATGGAAAGCTTATGCAGCAGTGTCTTGCTGGTGGTAATTGCTGCTGTCAATAAAACTCCCCCAATCTATTACAAAGCAAAAATTTTTATTTTTATTTTATTTTGTTCCTCAGCTTTTTTCAGTGCTTCAAATCACTCTTTTTGAAGTGTTATTATGGCATTTGCTTTTTGCCATTCTTTTAACACCACCACCACCATCACCACGTTCTTTAACAATAACTTTTTCAGAGAACATCACTTTACTGAACTTTATTGTAAATCTATTTTATAATGGCAGTGTTGATGAACGTAATGATGTTGATAATAGTGCTGGTGATTTCATATTTTATAGTATGTCGGTATTTTACGGATGTGGTCTGCTAGTTTACTTGGCTTACAAAACACAAGAAAAAACATGAACGTTAACATCATCAACAACAACAACAATAAATTATAAATTGCTTGTCAATAAAGTGTTTAAATATAATGAATTCAATATTTTCTATTCTCCTCTTCTCTGTATGCTCTCTGTTAGCCAATTCAAGATTAAAAAAATTATTCGGTATTTATCCGCAATAAAGTCAAAAGAAAGACATTAAAAAGCTTTATACAGTTGGCTTAGAACAAATTCGGGATATGCGTTACACCTTTATATTTATTTGGGGGGGTGGCTTGTTTATAAAAAAGTTTTTTTTTTTCAACGATTATTAAAGTATTAGTACAAATAAATAAAGTGTTTTGTAAATTTTTTATACCCTGCACTACTTGTGTGCGGATATTTGTAACTTTAAATATACTAATCGATTCCGAATCAAAATCTTTTTTTAACCCTGTCCGTTTGTTCGTATAGCTACAGATCGCATTTTTGAAGTTATTTTCTTGAAATTTGGTACAAGGACATGTATTGACCCAAACAAAAACCCTATTGTGAATAAACCGAATCGGATCATTTTTAGAACTACTCCTCATAAGGTAGGGGCCCTCTAATAGTGTATATATTACGTATCAGCTTGCAAGTCCAGTTTTACGTTGAGTATGGTTTTTTATAAATTGTGAGGGGCGTCTCTGTAATTCGACCATGCCCATTTTTAGCACATCGATGAATAAGATAACCTTAAATAGGTGCACCAAATTTCAAGTTCATAAGTCAACTTATGTGGCAGATATATAGATTGTTGCCGATTATGGGCATGTCTGTTATCCGACCACCATTTTCGTCTCATCGATAGATAAGTTAATTGTAAATTTTTGTGGCAGGTATACAGATTTTTGTCGATTGTGCCCGATTGACCGATTTTGCCCATTTTAAAAGCGATCTACGTTTAAAACTAAAAGTGTCTGTACAAAATTTCAGCTCAACACCTCAAAATTTACGCCCGCGAGAATGCCAGCATGTCTAAATCGACTTAATTTTTGATCAAGATTATATTTACCTGGAAACGGAAAAACAAACTTAGTATATCCTCATCACTAAGGTGGAGGGAATAATAACTTATTAAAAAACTCACAAATGAAACATTAAAAAACAATTGAAATATTTAAACAAATGGACATTTTATATAACGTAAGTAATGTTCAAGTAAAACTCACAAAAAAGGACCGAAATCATGCAACAAGTGTATAAAATACGTACGCATTACGAAAAAGAAGAAAAGGCAGACAAAAACCACAAAAAGTCACTTTGTATTGTTTTGTGCACGAAATTTTATGGCCACTCAACAGAATGTAACTTATGCGTACTGAAGACATACACGGATATATTAAATAATATTTGTAGATGAGAATAAGTGAAAGAAAAATTTGTAAGTAGTTCATAGAGTTAAATTAAAGGCGGCGTAACCGAAATATTGTGTTATATGTACATTCATAGAATATGTATATGCATAGAATACACGATTGTGGGCGTGGAACTTGACCGATTCAAATAACAATTTGCGTGTACGAACTGAAATTAAAGCCCAATATTTGTTATGTGTGCCTGTTATACGACCACGAACTTTTTTTGCACTTCGATGGAACGATTATTTATACTTGTAACTAAATTTCAACATTGGTATGGTTTTAAGAGATATTTATCGACTTCAGGCATAGCTCTTTAATCGATAAAGCCAAATTTATATACGCGTTCATGCCTGTACATAACTTTACATCGATATCTATCAATGGAGATTGAGATAATAAAGATTCGGAAAGTAATTTATACACATTATGGGGTTTGTGATACCTGGCATATGCATTGGAATCGGTCGCAAAATTCTTCTGGGTTAATTCATCATATTTAACTAAACTTCATTTTATCTCTGATTATAAAACATGTCATAAACTTTTGCATTAATTTAACATACATTATAGGTACACAGACACCTCTTGAATGATTATACAAATTTTTCCTGAAAACATCTCAAACCATCCTAAAGTAACAAAAATGCCACGCATTCTAAAAAAAATATGAACGATTTTTTTTCCAAATTCTGTTGAGCATGTTATTGTACATTGTATGCAGTTTAGGTACTCTTATGTAAGTGCACGCAGGTGTATGACCAAATATCCGCGCGCCTGCCAAGCATGCACACACACATTTATGTAGGTATTCTGTTATGTTTTGGATTTCGGAATGGCTTGATGGATTAATGTTTGATGGTGGTCAGTGTTATGCTGCAATAAAAAGAAAAAGTCTCCACATTGCACAAATAAAGATGCAGTGCTTTAACGCCACTCACATAAGCAGCTGCTTGAGCTCCACACAATTTCTTTTCGCATGAGTTCCTTTTGCTAAGGTTGCAGCTATACCTACAATACAAACATTTAAGCCTTTCATGAATGTGCGTTTTATGTGCGTTGTTTGTAGCTATTCCAACTAGATATATGGAGTCTTATAAAATATTTGTTATATTTAGAGATTAATTATAGAAAAAATTTATTTAAAACTATTATTAATCATGAATGTCGACTGTGAGTGAACTGCCCCATTTTGATTGGCGAGTTAGCTAGAATGTAGTTTTGAGTAAATTCTGCCTGCTGGTACATGCGGCTTCGAAAAGTTAAAGAAAAATTTCATTTTGTCCTGTTAAGCTTACGACAGTTAGACAATTACCATGAAGGTAAGACAATGGCTGCTCGTACCCAACCACAAAATGCATTGCATTCCTTTAAGTTTTTATAATTTTTCCAAGCTTTCGCTTAAAGGTGGAGGTTAAGAGGTTTCTTCTGAGTTAAGTGTAGCTTTTTTACTTGCTTAAAATATTTTCATTAAATTTGATCAATGCACATGTTGTGGCCCATACGCAAATCGTACCCATTATTGGAGCACTTTTTATACAACTTTAGAATCCTTAATATTATTTAAGAAAAGGTTTATACTATTCATATAAGATTGCAGAAGTAAGCAACAGAGAGCCTACAAAGTATATTTTTAATCAGTCTTAAAATCTGAGTTCATTCGGGCATGTCCGTCTGTGTATCTGTCTGTTATTAAAAGGCTCACGTTGTGAAATTTTGAGATATTTTATAAAAACATTTCCATTTTCTCTACGCACATTTGTTTTTTCAATTGGGTAATTTAGGTTGAAAGCCACGCCCACTACAGAGAAAAATCTATCTATCTGCTGCAAAAAATTTAACTAGGAATTAGAAATTTGATATACAGATTAATGGATAATTGATGTGTAAGATATGCGCGTGTACGTATACTATTAGTAGGCGTAATCAAATACCTGCCACAACCCTTATTTGTATATATGTGTCAGTTTTTGTAAATATTTATTATTTTAAACTTATCAATAATAATGTGGGCGTATGTCCTAGTATTCGATTATTAAATTTAACCAATCAGCCGAACATTTGAATATGTAAGTTATATATATACATACATAAAATACACATACAAAAAAGTAAATCCAAAGCTATTTAATTTTTTTATTTTTGTTTTTTGTTGTTGAAATTTTATTTCCTATTTGAAATGTATACATAATGCGCAGCAATAGGTTTTAATGTTGTTGTTGTTGTTGTTGTTGTTACTGTTATTGTATACTTTAAAGCACATGCACTCTATCTGTTTGTAAAGTTTTAAATGAAACGCGGCTGCTGCTATGGATTAGCGCAAAAAGCAAAACTACTCTCGAGAGAAGATGATTATATGGAGACGATGACGATGACAGTGATATATGATTACTAACGCTTAACGTAAATACATATATCTAAATAAATATATATTGTAAGAACACGTTTGTGCAGACACTGTCAATTTATAGTATTGCTCTCGTTAATGATGATCATCATTGATGGTTCCGAGTATTAACGTCGTTGATAACAATGAAAATCTTGGCCTTTATATAAAAATGGTATGCGGTAGAATTGATATTTAACGTCAAAGGCACCACATAGCATGAAAAAAATTTATTTGGCTTAGGCCAAATGTTATACATCCTCCATCACTTCCGCCCTTTTGGGCATGGCACGTACCTAATTACGCCTTCTAATAGCTTAGATATTTGGTGTTTCATTTCTAAGTAGATTTTTGTGCCAATTATATTTAATTATAATTATTGTAAATTCTGGACATGTTTATTATCCGATCACGCCCACTTTTTAATATCAATGCTTAATGTTAATTTTTACTTCGCAGCTCAATATTGGTTGCTAATGCAGAAATTTTTTTCGATTGTGTGTGTGGCTCTCAATCGACTTTGTCCATTGTAAAAAGTGATTTGCGAGTAGAAATTAGGAATTTTTGAGTGTGACCTAAATATTGGAAAGATTATAGTGTTTTTATTTGCCTTAATAAAATTTTTACTCCAAATGAATATAAAACAATATCAAAAATTAGTTTGTGTTAATTTTTTAATTTTTTTGTAAATTTTTTACTTAATTATCGTGAGAATTCAAACAATCAGTACACCACTTACACAATTCGTCTTCACTGTATATAATCTAAAAGGAAAGAGGGAAGAACAAACAAAATATGAAATAAACGCACACGCACACTCACGCAATCTATACAATCGTTGAACATTTTTTAATAAAATATAAACGATAACGAAATGTTCGAAATGTTAGAAAGTTTGTTGTAATTGTTGTTCATTATTATTATAGTTGTTTCATCTACATACGACTGCGAAGAAACTGATATTTGGTTATAGATAGAAACTGTTAACCTTTCCACTACATAGTAGATTTATGTACAGGTTCAATATAAATGTTGGCTAAGTTAGTGCGAGCATATGTGTGCATTCGCGTGTTTTTGCTTAAAAAACAAATGTTATAAAAAGTAATTTAAAATAAAAGCATAAAATCACACATTGAACTAATTTAACAATAAAATCTTTTGTAGTTCACAAATACTTATGTGAAGCATACACTGAAGAAAATTGTCTTAATAATAATATTGGGTTTAAAATTGAATGAAACAATATTTATTAATATAATTTATTCTTGTATATATTTTGATTAAAAAAAAATGTATATCAAAATATTTGAATTTTTTTAATTTTTAGCATTTTTTTTTTCATTTTTTACATTTTTTTTTTTTAAATTCTTTACCAATTCTATCTTTATTTTGTAATTTTATACCAATTTTTTAATAAAATTTTACAGTCTATATTTACTAACTCCATTGTATTGAGTAAATTGAATATTTTCTTTAATTTTAAGTTCTTAATATTTTTTTTACGGTGTAACCTTTAACACTTGTGTTAAAAGAAGTTTTTCGTGTGAGAATAGCAAACGCTCTAATGAACTGAAAATGTTGTTTGGTGAAGTTTTACTGATTTTAGTATTATGCATTGTACATTGTTATTGCTCATGTTTTTGTTGTTGTTTTTATTTTATACAATCACGCAAACACAAACGAATGATCAAATGAATAATTAAATTTAGTTACTAATGTTGTGTTATATAACAACAAAAACAAAAACACCTAAAAAAAATTCGCCTTTCAACTTATTATGCCCTACACTACTTGCCGTAGAGAGTGTTTCATTGTTTGTTTGCTCTTACTCATCTTTTACTATCTATACTTACTATATCGGTTTAAATACCCCAATAGGCGTCTATTGTATAAATGCCACACCTACTAGTTACGTGAAATGTACGGAAAGGACGGCTAAGCCAGATTTATTTATTTTTTAAATTATTTTCAAAGGTTTTAACCATATTCGTCCGTCAGTACGTCTGTCTACTTCAATAAAACGTTTTTCATTTCTTTTTAATTTTAATTACTTCTTACTAAATGAACACAACTCACTTTGGGAGAAATACGAACACTATTAAACAAATTATAGTATAAATAAATGTGTTACCTACACTACTTGGAACCAAGTGGTGTAGAGTATTAAATGGCTGAACCTGAACAGCGATGACATTTTCACTTGTTGTTACGGCAGGCAGACAATTAAACTTAAAAAATTTTTAAAGATTAAATGTACAACATAAGAGAAACATCAGGAAGAATAACAACACAAACATACACACGCAAAAATTAATTAACGTTCAAGTTAAATGAAATTTTTTAGATGCTAAAATGAAGGTAAGAAATGCATTTAACGGACTGACGTAATATAAATTTTGAAAGTGACGTAAGTCTTTTGCCTTTACGTGGGCCTTATAATCCTTACAGCTTGTTGGATGGAAATAATATTAATCAATCAATCAGTCTATCAATGAAAAATAGATCTACTTCTACCGCAATAAAAACATTACCTACGTATTAGATTTTTATTAAGAATTCAAATTTCAGGCAATTCATAAGTAAGCAGGTAATTGCACGCAGAAATATTCTTTATTTGGGCACCAGAATGCAGGCAAAATACTTAGTTAGTAGTATACTGTACTACACAGTAAACAAGTACAATCGGCCTTTTTGGCAATGTACACCCGAAATAATTTCTCAAAAATGTTTAAATAAATATTGTCATGAACTTTAATAATCTTTATGATTATAGTTCAAATGATATACTAACGAATCATGTATCATGCATGAAATATAGTCGCAAGTCTAAGTGCCATAAATTGTTATTCCCCACAAACGAACCAACAAAGAAAATATATAAAAATTAAATAACTAAACAAAAAAAATGCTGTTAACAACTTGTCATGTAAATTATGGCAAACAACTTGTTAATAATATTTTCTTACAATAAAAGTAAGAAAAAAAAAGCATTTGCAATGTAATACTTTGTTTTTGGTGTTAGTGTTTACTCCACTCTCGTTGTTTACATTCCATTATCCAACATTTTCACAAAGAGAAATTTCTTCTTTTTTAAAAACCTTTTGCTTCAAAAGAGAACAAAAAAAAAATAAAAAATATGAAAAAAAATCATTGCACTTGGCTTGGTAAGACTTATGTCGATACAATATGACCTCAAAAATGCTAAATCGATAGCTAATCCACTCAACACCATGCATAAAGCGTGTGTTTCCAGCCACGAAATATTGCCTAGAATCAAGCAAAAGGAGCAAAAAGAAAATTCAACTTTGGCATGATTTCTTTCAACGATTGATCGTTTTGCATCAAGATTGGTGTTGTTGCTGGTGCTGTTGCTGTATGTTTTGTCGTTGTCGTGATCAATTGAGAGCAATTTATTATGAAATGAGGGTGAATTATATCAAGAGCCAGAATATTGAAGCCGAAGATGATTTTACAGAGCAACGTTTGTTAACTTTTTGTGCTCGCAAGCGCCGCAGTCATATTTGGTTAGTGTTTTCTGTTTCTTTTGATCTCGCACGATTACTATGGCTATTATTATTATATAGTGTTGAACATTCATTCTCTCACTCGCCAAACATACATCAAATTTTTGGGGAACTGCGTTCAAAGAGCACAGCGCATCTTTTCTATCGACTTAATAAATGTATGTTAACAACTAATGAAAAATGTCTTCGCTTAAAATAAATTGTTGTGCTATACTTTGTAAATAGTTTGCATTATAAATAAAAGCATTCGATGAAAAATATACAACAACTACAATGCGGTCAAGTCTGGCGCTTCGATTTAAATTTGAAATATTTCATATCCTATCATGGCATTGTTTTTCTTTTCTTTTTTCTTTTCTTTTAATGAACTGCACTTTGCTTTCATGCTTATTGTAAAGAGTACATGCAACGAAACAATGAAAATTATCTTATTAAAAAACAAAATCGAGCTGAAAAACAGTTAGCCTAATATGAAAAACTATCCCAAAAAAGTATTGTTGTTGTTGGTCAAGCACAGCCAAACTGTGTTTTATATACTCGTATAGTACAAGGTTTACAACGAATTTTATACATCCGTTCTCTAACCTGGGAGCTTATTAACGTAACTTATTCCGAAAATTTGCATAAGTAAAATAATCTTCTATTTTTTATATGCAAAATGTGGGCGTGGCGGGTTGCTGATAACGCCTTAACGCAGTGCTCTTGTTTGGAGTTTAAATTTTGCTTTTAAAAAGATTTTATCCGAACACGTCCACTTTAAGTGCATTAATATAAGAAATAATCCTAAGCAACCACATTGAATTTCAAATTTGCAGCGCTGTTTTTATGGCTTTCAAATAGATTACTTTGATTGTGGGCGTTGCTCATATTAGTTATGAAATAAACACCATGAACCAACAATGTCTATGCTAAATATACAATCATTAAAGTGTCAACAATGGACCACTATATGGCCGCACGGACGAACGTAGCTAGATAAACTCCAATTTTAATACTGATCAAGAGTATATACTTGATAGGATATCTGCCGCCTTCTTCTGGGTGTTGCAAACGGAATGACATACTTATATACTGCCACCTCATGTGCAGGACGCAAAAAGAGTACACTACCTATATATATACACATTAAACAATAAATTGCAACACGTTTTTGAAACTAAACCAAATGCCCCCAAACCGAAACAACATGTGGAACATGATAGTAATGATGATGATGAAACACTATGAAAATGGCAAACGAAAACTTTGATGGTGGTAAAGAAATTATACTGTATTGACACCCTCAAGAAACACATATATTACACGAAGGAACGAGCGAACGGGCGAGCATTTTTACCGAGAGGGACAGGGAGTAATAATAATACAATTACTCGTAATATTCCCAGACACACAAGCACAAAGTTGAAAACAATGGGTGAGAGAATCATATCATATGGTCAGTAGTGGTATATAACGAATGGATATGCAAAGGAGGAAACAGTACACGACAGTACCTGAAAAACCAATGCAAAGACTTTTATGCTCATATATTACAATAACCATCTATTGCCTAAATGCCCTGACACTAATGATATTTTCTTTGGCTACCACCAAGACAGCCAACAAAAAACAAAAAAAAACAAAAAAATAGAAGAAAGCAACATAAAAACAATCCACAAATAGATGGAACCCCTTTAGCTTTAATATGAAGCGTTTGGTGTTTCGGTGGTACATTTACCATTTTTATGGTCTTATAAAATTTAAGCATGCAGGCCATTTCCCAGGCTTGATTATAGTGTTTTTTCCCGTTCATCTCTACATTATTCTCAGTTTGTAACAGACGTAGTTTTAGAGTGAATCTTATAGAGAAAGACTCGGCAAGAGAGTTTGTCTATGGATAGCTTATAGTCTATTTATATTAATGCTAATAATATGCACATAGTAGGCATGCACGCGTGTTGCATAAGGCGCCTATTTGCAATATCACAAAGCGTTTGTTCGTTGACCTTACATTACCTTACCTTATAGATTAGTATAGGCATTTATTTGGGGATTTCAAAATTTTATAACCTTCTCCTATTTTTTTAAATCAATAAAGCAAATCGATTAAAAACCATGCCCTCTGGAAACAAAATTTCTTATTGAAACCACAAAAATTAATTGAATTTTGTTACACAAATACATAAAGGGCGGGGTCAAGTAACAGATACAGAATAATAGGAGATCTTTTTTATGCATTATTCGACGCTAAATTTGATACGCATTACGTACGTATTAAATAGTATTATTAGATACCTGACACGCCTATATTTAGATATTTAAGTTTTAGTTTAATTTATTTAATTAAAAAAAAATAAAATTTTATTCCACAAACATATTATGATTGCTGTTGCTGAAGTATGTATGATAAGAATTATTATTTGAATTATCATGTAAATGCGACGCATAGTGTTGTTGTTGTGAAGGCGTAACAGACAAATTTCCTGCAGCTTGATGTGATGATTCAGACATCTCAATCAAATTTGTAGCTTCATAGCTGTAGTTGCTAGGGTCCGGCAACATAAATTGATGTTGTTCTTGTTGGAATTGTTGTGACAGACTATTCGATGCTTCCCATGCCATATGTACTAAATTTTTAACATCCTCTTTGCTATTGTTGCTATTATTGCAGAACTCTAAATTTAATTGCTGCTGCGATGGTTGTTGATGCAATTGGTTACTGAATACATTCCGTGCAAGTTGTTGGGATGATCCTGGCTGAAGAAATATATTTTCACCGTTGTGGTTGTTTTTGCTGTTCCTATTACTATTGCTATTGTTATTGTTGCTGTTGTTATGGAACTCTAGGTTTAATTGCTGCTGCGGTAGCTGTTGTAGTTGGGGTACATCAAATATATTTTCAAAATTCGTGCTCTTGTTATGATATTGCGGCTGTTGCCCCGGTTGTAGTTGCTCAAAAGAGGTGCTCCATACAACTTGTTGTGATGAGCCCGGCTGATCATACCAATTCATGATGTGCATAGTGTTGTCATGGTTATTCTTAGAAGATATTGGCAATACTATATCGTTGACTGCAAATGTTTCATTCTTATTAGATTGTAATTGCAAGCAATTTATAAGAGATTCCTTTTTTGTTGTCGTTTCATATGAAGCTTGATCTATTTGTTGCTCATTATTATGAACGGGCATAAAGGTTGAGCTCTGCAGCCAATTCGTGTCAATCAGTTCCTTGACTTGTGATTTTAAATTTTGAGCCTGCTGTCGCAAGGGCATCTGATGCTTTAAGGGAATATAATAAAAGTATAAAGCTTGACTGGTGCTACCATCGGAGGGTTTCTTTAATTGTACGTAAACCTTGACCGGTTCCATAATATTCGTGTTATGGTATGGCGGCGCTTTATACGTAATCGCTACCTGTTTATGCAGTTCCATATGTATAATGGTACAGTAGGCTTCCCAAATTATTTGACCGCCCTGTTCCTCATAAAAACGGATTTCAATATCATCTTTACTAACCTTTTCACACCACAATATGACCACCTCACCATTTACACTAATTGCGTAGTGAGATAAACAGTAAATAACTAAATCGGCTAAAGCCTTTTTGTCATATATGGGATCCGTTACTACCGGTTGGCATAACATGGCACCACCATTATAATCCTTTAAGTACACTTGAAAGCATAAACGGATTACATTTATATCGAGGTCTTTGGGTTCAAAGGAATAATCAAATCCCGTTTTGTAGGGATCGACGCGTATTTTTTTTCGCATTTTTAAAGACTCCTCAATTTGATTACGCTTCACGCACTGAACACCAACATTTGTTAAAGTGAAGCGCATATTATCTGGTATTTCACTGGTTAAGACTCCTCCTTCGCAAGCACTTGTACCAACTAACTTGTGCGGGTGTGGTCTGTAGGGCGGATCCTTTGTAACACAGGACACCCATACCCTAGCGGGTCCCTTATAACCAACAATTTCAATAGTCGGGAATGTTTTATTTTGTAAAGTTGAATTTATGCCAGGAATCAAACTAAAAGACTGTCCTTCGCATTCGTATCGGAACCTGACGGCTTTCTTTCCTGGTTGCTCAACAATTCGAACATGTGGCTCCTCTTTGGTTGTCATATTATTAATGTTTCTCTAATTTTGAAAATTTAAAGTCTATACTTTTTCTTAAATACTTGCATGAAACGTTTTAAAATGATTGAATGGTAATGATAACGCTTTTATAGGTAAAATGTAACTACCTAAAAGTCTACCTGCTAAAAATTTGAGCGATCAAAGAGATTACTCATTGCATTGGTGTGATGGCTGTACTAAAACTGTCATATTAATTAGCAACTACAGGAAGAACACCTTATAGAGTTTTTAAAGTTTCTTATCAACATTAAAATTTGAATTTTCCGTTACAAAAATTGGGATATAAGCGTAGTTTTGAAGGGGTATACTCAGTTATGTATGTATGCATTGAAGTTTTATAAAATCAATAAAAAAGCGTTGAACTCTCACATGCATGCAGATGTTGAAGAGCACTCTACCTACGCTGCAAAGTGTGTATGTAAAACATTCCACGTTATATCCTAAACAAAAAGGATTTGTGTAAATTGTAAGCGTGTCTGGGATTTAATACCATTAATTTTTTGCAAACGATAAAAATCTCAGTATATATAGATGATTCTTTCTCATATTTTGTGCGGCTGATATATAGTTTTTCGTTCACTGTGGGCGCGAATTTGAACCGATTTTGCCCAAAAAAAATACAATAAAAGTAAAAGTGTCCAAAAAGTGTCCAATGTCCAATGCTATTTTCAATGGGGTTCCTTTTTAGGCCAAATTTTATCGAAATATGTCACAAAAAAAGCGATATTTAGCTTGCGCACAAATTTACATGGACAGATAGACGGACAGAGGGACAGACGGATATGGATAAACCGATTCAGATTTTGATTCTGAATTGATTGGTATACTTGTAAGTGAGCATATACCGTTCACAAATTACAAACATCTGCAAAAACTTTGCACATGGGGTGTAGGGTATACAATTTTTTATAATTTACCACAATGAAAAAAAAAAAGTGATTTTTAATAACATTTATTTTATGATTTGTAATTCATTGTAGTTGTGAATTGTTTTGTTATGAATTAATTATTATATAAAAAAATATAACACGTCAAATGTCATTCCATGTCTTCATAATTTTATAATGTTTTATGAGATTAATGCGGAATCAGTAAATTTGACGTGGGAATTATTTGATGGCGGTCATTAGTTGCGTACATATGTATTAATGTTATACGTTTGTATGTAAAGAAGAGAAAGACGAACACTTACTAAGCGCTAATGTTGGTTGAAATGACAAATTTACCACCATTAGCAATGCACTTGAACAGGAAGTTGTAAAAGAGAAAATCAATTTTTACTCAAAACGCAAAACAACAAAAACAACAAAAATACAATTACTTATAAAGAAAAACTTTAGCACTTGTATGAGGATTTGTTTTTGTTTGGAATATTTTGTTTGTTTTGTTTTTTGTGTATGGCCACCACCCCTAGGTTAGCTATTTTGATGTAAGTATTTTCTTTTTGTTAAAGTAATTGTAGTCCTTAGAAAGGAGAACTTAGAGATTCGGTTCCTGAACGTATACATGGTACATATATACATAAATTCCAAAATAGCTTTAAATTATGATTAAATCTTAACCATACCATATACAGGTTCATTGATCGATATATTTTATGTGTCCATCTGCATAGTAGTGATAGGTATCCAAAATTTGGCCTATATCACGAATTTTTTTTCATTTCGGTTGTTGCTAAGTTTTCCGGTTTGTGTTTGTATTGAGTTTTTGTTACCGGTGATAAACTGATGGCTTTTTGAACATGGCTGTGTATAATACATGCGAGTATGAAGCTTTGGAATTATAATTGATTAAGATGAATCAGTGTTGGGGTCAAATGTTTGATGTGAATATAAATTGTTTGTGGTTTTATGTAACGAACGCATCCATACATCATGCAAAAATACAACACCAAACAACATACATGCATACGTATCCATATGAGTCATTCTTTCACATGCGTGCGTATATGATGTGTGTGTGTGTTCGTGTATGCCAATGTACTGTTTTTGTCTAAATAAATCACTTTGTTGTTTGCCCTGGAATTTTCTCGTATTGTAAGTGGATGTATGTGAATTTCTAAACATTTTCCGCTCACTCATGTACCATCCAAGGCCGGTTTTTTTGTAGATATGTATTTTGTGTATGTACTGACCATTGATTCTCACATATTGATGAGTTAACATCAATATATTTTTGTTGTTGCTAGTTTGTGTTGTATGGTGGTGTAGTGTGGTTTGGTTTGGTTTCCTACCATTTTAGAAAGACAAGGCCAAAATTAAAAAAAAAGATGATGAAGAAGAAGAAATATATTCAATGGTTTAGCATTTATTTGCATCCTTGACGCTTATGGTGATTTTTTTACTTCTACGTCGATTAATCCATCAGTCTGTCCGTTTGTCGGTTTGTCCATCCGTTTCGTTTGTTTAGTTGTTGTATACAAACTTATTACTTGTTTAACTTGATGATCAATTTTGGTCAGGTTAATTGTACCTTTTTCATGTACCATGTAGCAACCACGCATTGAACCATTGTAAACATGCACAGTGTTCTTCACTTTACTTTGTGGTGTGAACAAAATTCCTTTCTATTTATATATGTACAATTGGTAGATACATTCAAATAATATTTTTATACTCTAAGTTTATCATTCCTTTTGTAACACAGTAGCCTTCAGAGATAATACAAATTATATACATTCTTAATCAGTATCCCCCCTTAGTGTGTCTTCTTGGGTGTCACAGTTCGGAAAAGTTAAGATATTGTACTGAAATTCAGTTATTAAGTTTAGACAAAATCGTTTAAGAGGCAATAAGAGGCCTACAATAAACATCCATCATCAATGAAATTTGCCTTTCGCTATATATATTTATATTGAGCCTTTCATTTATGTATGTACCACAAATGGAGGGGATCATATAACGCCCGTAATTTACAAAAAAACGACGTGGAAGTTGATACGTATTACATGTCCTAATAGAAAACGTAATCAAGTACCTGCCATGCCCACATTTTTTTTCTTATAGCCAAATTTAATTTTTTATCCATTAAGTTAACCCCACCCCTCTAGTGATAGAGACCTAGGGAAGTTGTTGTTTCGTTTGCAACAACTAAAGTCTGGCGGCATGAACCTTACATATCATTCGCCAACCACAACATTTGAGTCGATTTAGCCAAGGTTTGTCATATTTATATGTGTGTAAGTCCCGCAGTCATAACCTGATATTTGTTTGGACATTTTTAATTTCAGTACATGAGGTATAAGCGAAATTAATTGAATTGAAATAAAGATAACTTTACGCATGAAATAGACAGCATTCCCTGACACAAAATCGAAAATTACGGTGAAATATTCATATTCACCACTGCCACCAATATTTAATTATTTCTTTTTAGTTCTTGTGTATAATTTATAATAGTTTTGTTCAGTATTGAAAAAAAATGAAGCATTGCACTGAAGCATAGATAAATGATTGGAGTCATGATTGAGTTGAAAAATAACTTAAGCTAACAAAACGTAAAGATTTTTCCATGAATAAAACTGTCAAAAATTATTAACGGATATATATCAGAAATGTGCTCGTAAAAGATGAAAAGGATTCATTCGGCGTCATCAAGAGCAAAAGGCAAATTTTGCGAGAAAATGAGGTCATCTGCATATTTCATTATGATGATCATTAATTATAGGCAAACAGAACTTCTTATAGCCTTAGCAACAGCAACAAACGTTACATTTATTTAATAACTTTGTTTTTATACCCTAAACTTCAACTGTCGATTTAGACATGTACGTCCGCGTATCCGCGTGTCTGTCTGTTGTTAACATTCTCACGGGCGTAAATTGTGAGATATTAAGATATTGGTCTGAAATTTTGTACAGGCACTTTTAGTTTTTGCACGCAGGTTGCTAAATCGGTCAAAGGCCACGCCCACAATCGACAAAAATTTATATATCTACTACAAAAAATAGACTATCAAGTTAAAATTCATAAATATCAAATTATCCATGGGGACCGGTCACGCCTACAATCAACCAAATTTTATATCATATCTACCACAAAAATTTCCACATGAACTTAAAATTAAGTGTGCATATATATTTTTATCCCCGTCATCGATAAGCTAATTGACTTATGAACTTTAAATTTGGTGCATATATTTATAGTTATCCCATCCATCGATGTACCAAAAGTGGGCGCAGCCCACAATTTACAATAAACTATACTCTACGTAAAACTTGTAATACATACCCTCTCAGAGGGGTAATCACATACCTGTCACGCCAACTATTGTAGATGTGGAGGGGACTTAAGATTTGGTTTAAGCCAAATTTAGTTGTTTTACTTGTTTTTATACTTAAAAGTGTTAAAATTTTGATGAATTTATTATGTTAAAAAAGCCAAATGTTTTTCATGTATTATTATTTAAAATGGGCAAAATAAGATAAATTTATTACAAGAAAATTAATGCTTTTACGATTTGTTCATGTGTTCCAATCAACCACACAGTGCAAGTATAACAATGAAAAAAGTTGTGAATAGATGGAATGTTGTTCTGTAGAAGCACTTTACCTTTGTGTGTGGGGCATATTAAGAAACCAAAAGTGCCAAAAATTTACGACTGTGAAAATGCCAGCAATGGACGGATGTACGGACGGCCATGTATAGATCAACTCAGATTTTTATTCTGACCAAGAACTTATATACTTTGTAGGGTCTATAGCGCTCCCTTCTGAGTGTTGCAAAAGTAATAACAAACTGAGTGTAAGGTGGAGGGTATGGTACAAGATTATTTAATTGGTTTAAAATCCTTTTTACTACTTTTTCTTACATAATCATGACAGTGCGTACACTTAAATACATTTGCCTTAATAACAAAAGTTTTACTTTCAGTTGCTCAGTGGACCAAGGCTTTGTCTTAGTACACTCTCCCCACTGTAGGACACGGGTTCAAATGAAGCTGAGGGAAAAAGTAAAAGAGTTTTTTTAGTTGGAATTTGAACTCATGTGTCGCGTTGGATTGGTATGGTAACACACCGAAAGTTAAGAATATTTCCACGAAAGTCGAGGTTGGTTCAACAGGCAAATGAGAATTTAAACTTGTAAAAAACCATACATTATTATTCCATTAAATAACAAAAACACAGGAACAACAATAATGGCATATAATAAAGTGCTATGGCTTAGTTCATTTAGCGATGACACCGCAGATCCACTGCGGTCGATACTCTTTTTGACAAGCTTTTATTAAGTCATAATACCAGTGTTGATGATTTTAATAATCATAGTGATGGTGATGGTGATGATGACGCTGCTGTTGATGATAATGAAGGGACAACCGATCAAAACATTCATGTGTCATGTGGCGTTTTGTACATGATGGTTAATGTGTATGTATCAAAATTGATGACTAGAACAATAAAGCACATAATAACAACAATAAAAAGTAAAAAATTTCGTTGCTGTGTAATGTTCAAATGACGACAAAATGTTTCCTTCTTGTGGCGGTATACTGGCCACACAGCACAAACACGTAGATGATAATAATTATAATGATGATTATGATGATGATTGAGAGAATGTTGCAGTTCATGTGCGTGAATGTCATGTTTTAGTTTATTACAAACAATCAGACACGTTGTATATATGTATACAAAATCTGATTGGATTGTGCTGAAGTAATTTATATGTCATATCACGTGTTAAACATAAAGCATTCAACTCTCTGTTGCGCGAGAAACACGTGAAATGCGGCAACAATATTGACTTGTTGCTGTTGTTATTACTTTTATTTTATTGATTGTTGCTCGCGCCCATCTACACACACATACATCATCTATACAAAAACCATTATAATCAAAATCTTTCTCATTTTGTCTCATAACGTTTTACGTCAGGCATACATGCACATATGTAGATAAAGTAATTCTTTATATCCAGTTCATATGTTGGTGTTGGTTCACCATACTGCATTCATTGCCTTTAACATTAACCTATCATCATATTAATGTTGGATGTTGTTGAATGAATGGAAATATTGTATTTTATTCCAATTTCATACATAGATGTTGTTGTTGTCATTATTTTGAATTGATCGTGTTTTACACGATTGCATATTTGTAGTGCATTGTTGCCTTAACAGTAACAACACCGTCATCATCATCACTAAGCTATAATTCATTTCTATAGTGTTGTTCTTGTTGTTGTTGTACATAGCAAATATATATATATATATACAAAAGTCATGCTCAATTTTTACATACACATGTCTACTTATCCATACAAATTGTACATACATTGTGTTTGCTGTCCATATATAAAAGTTTGCATATGTATTACGTTACAGAATCACTTTTTTATACCCTCCACCTTAGGGAAGAGGGTATATTCATTTTGATCATCCGTTTACAACACATCGAAGGAAGCGTCGGAGACCCCACAAACCATATATATTCTTAATCAGCATGAAAAGAGAAATCGTTTGAGACATGTCCGTCCGTGTCCGTGTGTCCGTCTGTTGTTGGCACTCTCACGGTCGTAATTTTTGAGATATCAAATTGAAACTTTGCATACGTATTCTTAGTTCAATTTCGCTGTTCCGTATTGAAATTGGGCAAAATCGGTAAAGAGATACGCCCACAATAAACGAAAATCTCATCATACCTCGAAAAAATTGTATCTTTAAAAAATTATATATCGCACAATACTATGCCTATAAAGTTGATTTTTGGTATACATATGAGTATAAAACACTATTTGCGGAAGTACATGAAATAGTCATATACATAAGTATGGCAATAGGAACTTATTTTTTAGAGCATTACAAAAGGTGGAGGGTATTTAAGCTTCGGTCTTAACCGAACTTTTCTATCTTGTTGTACATTATCTTGTCTACAAAACGTAAAACTTATGTTAAGTGAATGAGTTCATATCAAATATTGGACATTAATGGTTGTTGTAAATGTCTGTTAGACACAGGCGTCAAAGGGTGGACATAACAAAGAAACCTAACTGTTCACACTTGGTGTGCGTGTGCTACTAGTAGTTGCTGATAACGTTTTTCAACAAAAAAAAAGTATCAACTTAAGCGTTGGACTCTTAAAAAAAAACACACAGAAAATATTAAATTCAAGGTGAAGATTTGAACTAAGCCACATATTGTTGTTTCGACTCAAAAAGGGCAAAATCACTTATAAGACACGCCCACAATTAGCACAGCTACAAAATCAGGCGAACAAAGTTAAGCTTTAGTACAATTAATACTATTTACAATTATTTAACATGCCACTTCCACAATTTATATATGAATTGATTAAAAAAATTTAATGAAGATAATAACATCGAGTACATAGCTTTATTGTATTGCAGCGAATTGTACAACTTCATCGCCTGTTATGCTGAAGTACATATGAGGTAAAATATATTGTAGTAGAACATATTAACTTAAGATGTCTTGAAACAATTAAGAGCATAGAACGCGCGATTTATTGCTCTAATGTATGCGTAAATATGAAAGTGCGTTTGTTGCATTAAATCAATCTAATTACGTTATTTATATTTTCTTAATCAATAAACATTTGAACGTTCGCACTTTGGTGATTATGGATTCTTATCTAACGCGTCATGTCAATATCATTAAAACGCTTCTTATTACTTTTTCTCTTATTGCTAAATGCGGCACCCATATAAATATATTCCCACATATGATTGTTTTTTTTTTTTTGTATCTTTTCTATGCAACAAGTCAACAATAACAACAACAAAATTGAACGAAATAATAATAATTTCAACACAATAAAATGGAACATTGAGTGCACAATTGTAAACCTCACCTTTAACATCCTACATGCGGTATCACAATGTATTCAATAATGTGTGAGTATGGCGTAACAAAACGAAATAAAATATAATCATTGTTAAAGCGAATGCGTGATAAATTTATTGTATAAGAATAGGTTTCCGTAACAAATCATCTGCATGTGTGGTGTGTATAAAACACACCTGAATGAAATCACAACTTGAAGTGTGGCCCAGGTTTATTTAGCTTAATATTACAATCATACATAAATTATTGTTGTATTTTACATTAGAAACTTTCTAATAAATAAAAATTATTCCATAACACAACACTTCATATGATTTAATAAACAGTAGAATATTTTTATTTTTTCTTAATCACTCCCACACAACTTTATGCCATTCATGAGTGCTATACTAAGTTTATTATTGCATTTGCAACATTTGCAGAAGAAGGCGTCGGAGGCGTATATATTATTGATCAGCATCAAAATCTGAGTGGCTGAAACTCTAACGTTGTTAAAATTTTGCAGAGGGAGACGCAAGATATTGGTTTTGCATTGTCCGAAACATTTCAGCGCCTCTATTTGTTGATCTATCATTTGGCTATAATTCTCATATTATTTTCTCCCAATTGTGGGGTACTTACAATTGTCACCGAATTTAGTCCAACATTGGTACAAACGGCCACAATAATACTTTTTCGAGTCATCTTCAAAATTAGTTTGTAATTGATTAGAAAACTACTTCTAATTTTCTCCGAAAATACCCCGGAATGGCGCAGATATTCTCCTCATTACAATTACTCCGAGTTTAATGTTAAATTAGTTCACAAACTACCTTAGGTACGCGTATATTGATTCGTACGTTTGCAACACCCATAAAAAGGCATAAACCAATAGCGAAATTTTATCTGTATCCCTCCGGGCGTCATAAAATCAGATGTTAAAACAAATTTTTTAGTAACATTTCTAGTTTCTATAAATAGATTAGTATTTAAATTGCACAAATCGGTCAATTTCCACGCCCACAATTGATAAGCACCTCTTACAAATACAAAAAAGCTATAAGGTTGAATTCTGAAATACATATTTATTATTAAGGCAATCGATGTGTTAAAAATGGGTGTACAACAGACGCATCCACAATTTATAAAAATCCCCCGAAGGCTGCACAGTTTGAACCTCTAGTTGATGTGTAACAAAAACTTTAAAATATGCCACAATTGTATGCATACCACGCCCACAGTTTACATATATATTTGGAGGATATTCAAAGTTGCGTCTAAGATTTTTTCCTTACTACTTATTCTTTCAGCTGCATAGAAATAAATTTACCTGATACACTTCATTTGCCCTGATTGTAATCAATCCTCTATACATGCACCTGTTTACTCCAAAATGTCTCCTCTCTCTCTTTCATGCATACATTTAAACCCCCCCTGGTTTTCCAATAACAAATATGCAACATTACGAGACAATTACATACTTGTGAGAAGGTGGACTGTTTTACGCGATCATATGTATGCAACACCAAGCACTACCACTACCACCGACAACATTATGGCCATTATTACCATTTACCGTGAAACTTTTATTTTAGCATATCACTCGGCCGAAATACGTTGCATTCAGGCTAAACTGTTTCAGTGCCTATTGGACTTTTCTCTTCATTTTTTTCTCCCTCTCTGTTTCTCCCACAAAGTGGCTGAAGTTGTAATTGCAATTGAAGCGCAATCAATTACTTAACTGTTGGTGGTAGTAGTTCTTCATAGACTTGCAAAAACTATCATTCGCCTGAACTAAAAGTTGCATTTATACGCACATTCAATTGCCCACCAACTCTCTGGGCCACATGCTGCGATTTCTTTCTTTGGTTAGGTTAAGAAAAAATAAAAAGAAGGAACAACAAGAATAGTACCACATACATACATACACGCAACTACCAATATGATTCACTCCAAGATGTGAGCAATATGAACGGCACCTCCAACTAACTAATACTAAAACTAACACCACACCGCATGTACCGCAACGAAATGATTGCGTGCAATTTATTTAAAAAAGGTGTTCAATTGAGAGGCTTATGCTTAAACTTCTCAACTGCAAACTGCAAAAGCTAGCATAAATCGAATCAGCCATATGTACAGCTTTCTAGTAGTAAATATATGTAATTGTTGTTATTGTTGGTATTGTTGTTATATTTTGTGCTAACAAGATGTGTGAACTTGTTGGTTGTCTGGTTGTTGGTGATGGAAAAGCCAGTGAATAATTGCCCAGTATGAGGTAGCACTAAAGACTTTGCTTTTGCTTCGACTCAATGTTTCGTTCTGTTTACGATATTCAAATAAAAATAAATAAAACTAAATTAAAAGCACGTATAGGACCGCATCCTAAACACCCACCAATGCCGCCGTAAAGCTCATGATTCAATGTAAGCCCAAAGACATCGCGAACGTGTCCTAGATCAAAAATCTTGGAAAAAAACTTTTCATTAAAAGTATTAAAAGATACTAAAAACGATAAGTCTTGAAAATCCACCACGACTCCGCCAAGGCCTTCTAAGGAGTATACGGGTAAATTTTCAACTTTAAATTTCTTTTATTTCTTAACTAATTAAGAAAATCCTTCAAAAATTTCTTTGTTGATAAATTGTTATTTGATCAATTTTACCCATTCTTTCATATTGTAATGCGCAAGAAAGGCTTTCAAAATAGGTCTTTTTTAGGCGGTGTGTCCTTTAACCAATTTTATCTATTATTTTGCATTTCATGAAAAAGCAGGAAAAATTTTTAAAAAGGGGCTGATTTTGCGGTTTTTTTTCTATGTGGGCGTGTCCTTTTGTATGATCGGTGTATTCACACTACCAGGATTTTTATTATGATTGAAATCGATATCTAAATTTTTACAACCGAGAGAATATTTATCAAAGACGGACAAAAAATCATCAATTTAGAATTAGATACTGAAAGGTATAAAAATCGATTCATTTTGAGTTTTTAGAATAACGTTGTCCTACTTAATTCTATTAAGGTTAAAGTTGATTTCATAATTTTTACAAACTGAATACATTACGCATACGCACTATTTTTAAAAATATGTAAAAATATTACATACGGTATTTATACTCGTGTGCATATTAAGAAGTATTATATAAGTAGGAAAAAATTTCGTCTCTCATTGTTCTACAAAGAGGTGAAAACATTTATGATAGCCATTGCATTACCATACTACTGCGACTATTGTTAGGTTAGTGTTAACACATCAACACTTGAACAATTTGTTTATAGATACAAAAAATGTAATAAAAGAATAGATGTAAAAAGTAAACCTACAAAATGCAACAATATATGTATAAATGTGAGGAGGCCATCAATGGTATCCCACTGAGATTTTCAAATCATTGAACAAAGATCAAGCAATCAAGCAAGCATATGAATCATAACATAAGAGAGTTAGCTTAGCTTTCAAAGCATTATAACTATAAATGTAAACCAATTTTCAATATTTATTGTGCATATTCATATATTGTAGTGTTGGCATCATACATACATACATATGTATATCAAAATATTATAAACCTACACACACGGACACGTAGGCATGTAATGATGATGTGCATTGTTGTACAGGCTGGAAGTGATGGCGGCACTGATACCATATGCACTGCTGATAATCTGGTCTAGGTAGACTAAATCACTCACTGTATACTAAATGTATGTGAATGTAAAGGTAACGAATGCCGAAAGGTTTACAAATTTACCAGCAACCAACGCACTAAATATGTTGAATATGAATAATACATAAAAAAACAAAAACAAAAGAGTTAATATGTTCGACAACTACTTGTGCTGCATTGCAAAGGTCCCTTAGCAAATGTCAATAAAATCTTTCGTAAGAGTGTGTGGTTACGGAAAGTTTGCCTATTTTTTTGCAGATTCTTTAGAAATGGAAAACATACCATACACATGATTGAGCTAATATTTTCGACCAACTGTTGTTGAAAGAAAGGCCTAGACTATCCATATTCGAACACATACCACAAACACACACATACACACCACGTATTGTACAATTTACAATATGGTACAATGTTTGGTGCAACATGGTACACATGGCAACAACACCCTCAGGCATTCAATTATATTCGACTGGTGGTGTGAAAAAGTTCAATTTGTAATTTTGTTGTTTTTCTTTCGTTTTCTTCAATTTTCGGTTATCCTGTCTGTGGTAAGAGAAGGTCTGTCCCCGCTCTATACAATATATATCGAAAAAAATAATCCAAAAATAATCCAAATGTTAGTTAGCATAAGTTAAAAGGTCACTGATATTTGAACATATTTTCTGCATATTTGTATTTAAACAACCAACCAATTGCCATTAACCTCAAATAACACAAATGGACATAAACTTGAAAAATTATAATTTGTTAAAAAAAAGTGCAGAAAAAATAGAAAAAAATCTTTAAATAAGTAAACGTGTGTGTAAATGCAAACATATATACATTATGGTAATCTGAAATTGTAAATAACGGTACAGAAAATAAAACAGAAATTATCTTTCAAATATCGATCTGCCTGTCTGTCTATGCGACGTGTAATTGTTCTCGTAAGAGACAACCTCAAGTATTGGCAGCTCTTGCGCTTGAATTAATATTGAAGTTGAGCAAAAATTTTTAAAGGAAACGCCACGCCCATAGCGTGTAAGCATTTGTTTGTATTACTTAAAAGTATTAAAAAAGAAAAGCTGAATAAAGACACATTTACATATTTTTTGGATCATATATCCTGTCCTTAGGCCACATCCAGCAGAATTTTGAAACAGGAATTTATGCTTTTTAATCAAAGAACGAAATAATCGTTCAATATTTCACTTAAAAATTGTTTTAAGACCACGCCCACAATATGCCAATAGAATTTTGAAGCCCTAGTTCTTTCTAGAATAGTTCTTTCCTAAGCAAAATAATAAAAAAAAAACGATCATATAATAGATCGTATGTGATCTGCTCTACTAGTCAACTCTACATAAATATAGCATATCGTTGATTGAAAAGTTTCACATGTTTACAAAATCTTATAAATAAGTCATGCCCACAATTTAAAAATACTTTATAAATAAAGCCTTTTTGATACAAAGTTTCATCGGTAAGCTAACATGTGTTGCTATGGTGTAATTTTTTACTTGCCGTGCCCACATATTTTTTGCCACAAAAATAATATATATTCAAATGATTGTTATGTGGGCGTTATTATATATATGCCACGATCATATTTTACATATAAATTAGGAGTAACTTTTTAAACCCACCTCCTTGAGGTCCAGGCTATAAAAGGGGATAAAAACTATTTCAAAATTTGAGTAACACCCAGAACAAGACTTTCCATATATACCCCATAAAGTATACACAATTTGAACAATATTAGTTATGTCTACTTCTTACCGCCTTCTGGTGTATATAAACACGAACGAAATAGAAACATAAAATATACCAAAAACTGAAGAATTCTGTCTAATTACAATAGCAATACAATATAAACTTTCTAATCTATAATAAACGGTCTCTGAACTGTACATTTTCTCATTAACAAATTATTTGTTATACTAAAACATTTCGAAATGACTCTTTGGTTCAAGATGAAAAATAAAAAAATTATAATTCCATTGTATACACACATATCTTTATGGGAAAACAACAAAATATTCATAATTAAGAAGAATGACATGAATGCTCGTCCGATGCTCTTGTAAGATGATGGTTACAACTATGATTAAAATTATAAATTACGTGCGTGTCCTATACGATTTGCATGCGAGATCAATAATCAAAAAGTGTGATAACATCACCGACGTATAACTAAAATTATGGTCACGAGAACCAAATCTATAATATATACATTTGTATAATATAGAAAAAACTAAAAAAAAGAAAAACTAAAATAAAAAAAAACAATCTTCACCTTTACTTCAGTTTGCTTTGTAGATGCAACGGAAGGGTGATTGTATGGTAAAGCAGTTGAGCTTTGTTGAAAACCTCATGCTAACCTTATTAACTGACCTGATCGATGCATAAAAAAAGCACTAAACGTGCGCATCATTACTAAAGCGTAAAAGATAGAGAGAATACAGAAATCAAGTGTGTAATGTTGATTTGTAAAAAAGAATTTATGAGAAAATAATAAGCGCAAAATTTGCCCTCTCCCTGACTAATACAGATCAATAATGTGTTGAATGTTTCACACTATGGTGGGGGTATGAGAACATTTTTATTCAACTGAACTTTGTCTATTTCCAGTTGTTGTTTAAATTTTATGCTAAATTTGCGCGCGGTTGAACAGAGCACGGTGGGAATGACTTGTACCACCGTTTTCATATCACATTGAAGGTAATTTTCTCTACTTACAAAAAGTTTACACATTATAGAGTAATATGGCAATATCGATAAAGCCTATGAGCAAAAGCGCCTTTTATTCGGCGCACATCCGGTCAACCTAACCTATGCTATATTTGGCCCCTTGGTATAATGAAAAGCAAAAACTTTTTGAACACCATCATGTTGTCACGCAAGGATGTCATCCCTCAACCTTAATTTTAAGAAAAATCATTAAGATAGGGCGCAATTTACGAATGAATTTTAAAGCGCCTTCAGAATACGTATGGTCAGTAATCAAAATTCCTCCTAAGTTGTTTTGCTTTGTTTTCTTCTTTAGTGTTTTGTTTCACATACATAATTATAATATAAAAAAAAATAAAGAATATAAAGCTCTTGAAAAAGTCCGTACCAATGGACGAAACGGCGTCGAACACCAAATGAAAAAGATTTATTAATAACTAACATCAATATATATTGGACCACAGCCCACGTATTAGACATCAAAAAGGAACAGATATTATAATTTGTTTTTATATGGCTTAAAACTGTGTGACATTGTCGGTCGTCTTAGGTTAAAAAAAATTTTAAAGAAATTATTCAAAAAGGAAACATTACAATAACAATACTTTCAATAAAAACGGCAACAATAACATGTTACCACAGTGAAATTTTCTTTGCATGAACTTTATATTAGAGACGAAATGCAGCAACATACACAAAAAAAACGTTAAACGAAACAAGTGAAGAAAAAGGTAGATGGAGAAGAAAACAAATCAATAATGTATGCGACGACCCCCACAAACAACCTGTTTATATGTTTTATATGCATACAAACTCACACACACCGGCGTACACACCTACAAACGAATGTAGGTAAAATAGCTCTAGACACACATATTAAAATTATAACGTGTTCATAAGATCATTTCACTTCTTCAATGTATACCGCTATCTGTACATACTGATCGATAATGCTGACGATATGCTGGATATGATAAAAAATTTAAGTGTTTGTTTGGTATGTACATACATATATACATATGTATATGTGACTAGTGACTAGTTATGGAAAATTATCTTGTTAGTTTGGAGATGCCGCCAAGGGTCAGTGCAACAAATTTGATTTTAGGTTGAAGTCTCATAGGTCAAAAATGCATACACAATGCTCTTACTGTTATGGTGTTGTTGTTGATGCTGCTGTTGTTATAGCTGCTGCTATTATTATAGAGTAATCGTGTGATTTTATTTTACGCAAGCACAACGGAGGCTTTTTTCTTACCATATAAATATATATAACGTAGGAGTGCAATATATGTTTATACATATTATACACATAGCGTAGGTGTGTGTGCATGAAACTATTTTCTAAAATATTAAATCTCAGCATAATCACATAGCACACGCTGCAGTTGTTCAATTGTGATTTAATCAATTTATTTACTCCGTAAAGCTTAAATATTTCTGAACTTTATTTTACAAGATAAGTATGTAGATGAGCGAAGAACGAGATTGACTGATCAGTTCAAGTCAATTTCATACCTTTTCTATGCTTACCCGCATATAAAATGAAAATCAAGCATGGCCCACGTTATTGACATCGAGCAAAATTGTATGGATAGACGTACGGACAATCTTCCCATGCACGTTGGTGTTACATAATGAGAGATAAATTCTTCGATCTTTTACCTAGAAACAAAACAAAACTGTAGGTTGGGTACCTTGCAACCATCATCCAATCTTTATACATATATCATGTCCTATCATAGCAAAATCTTTAACTGCCATGGCTTCCTATTACATAAATCTCCATTAATTAAAATTTTTCTTTACTTCTGATCTGAAATGAGGAACCAATTTCATTGAAATTTTTTCCATAACGGATCATATGTATATGTGTAAAATCATTAACAGCAGCAACCTCATCACTTTGTATATTGTACCTGTATAAGTGTGGTAGCGAAGTCGTTGAGGAGCCGTAAACACACAACACCCAACCAAAGCTGGTGGACTTTTACTGTGAGGCGTATGTCAAATTCTCGTGCAATATGCCATAATTTTTACTATTTTATGAAGCTTACGGTGAACTAACTTACACTCACACACACTCATCAGTGCCAGATTTTATATAAAAAGGAAAATTTCCGGAAATTTTGTTGATTTTCTTATCTTTGCTTATTCTCTCCACTACCTGTGTATTGGCAACTTGTACTGGTAGTATTCAAGATATGTATAACATGTTAATAAGTGTATTGAATTGTCATATCATACCACATATTACAACAAATTTTATGTCACTAAATATTATGCTCACATTTCGGTATGCTCCTCGAAGCGATTGTTCGCTTTGGATTACATTTGCTTTGTGAAGATATTATTATGGTTATGGTAGATTATTATGGTTTTTCAGCTGTTTTCCAATGGATTACAATCATCCGTTGCATATATACATATTTGCTTAACAAGTATCTAGAGAAGCATTTTGTTGGAAATGGCGGGATCTTGATATTGAAAACAAAATAAATAAGAGAAGAAAATTTAAAAGTATAGTGTATTGTTTTAATGGCAGAATATTTATACAGCTTCTTCCTATTGATGTAAGCCGGTAAAAAAAAGAGTGACATTTAAACATAAAAGAGCAACGGACTTGCTACATAACTTGCAACATAAGGAAAAACTGTGGTAAATGAAAAAGTACGTTTAAAAATTAAAAAGTCTTAAGCGAAATTGAAAGAAACTAAAATTAAATTAAAACAAGTTCAATAAAATATGAAAATTTCCATATAGAAATGAAAAAGTTCCATCTAAAAATAAAATCCCAATTTTTGTTTTTTTTTTTTTTTATTTTCAAAAAGCATTTTTTTTTTCAAAAGGACTGCATAAAAACCCGGGAGTTATTTTCAGTTGAGAAATTTTCAATCGAAATGGGAAATTTTTCATTTTCAATTTCATTTCTTTCATTTTCAATTTAAATTTCAAATAAAGTAATATTTGGCATAATATGAATAACTGGGCACATTTTAAATTCCAATTTAAATTAATTAGTGGTTAACGATGTTTAGTAGCTTATGGGTTAAGGCAAAATAAACTTTTTCGACAATGCCTTATTCGAAGATTATTGGCCCAAACTGTGGGATATTATTTGTTTTTACATCCAAAGTATGGTTGGCCTATAACTTTGTGAAACATAATGCACAAATTTTAACATTCTTCCATTTGGATATGGAAGAAACCCTAAACCCTTTGACAGGCTAATATAGAATATGCGAAAAAAATGAAACATTAACTGTTTAAAACCAGTTCACACATGAGAAAAGGAATCGGAGTATTAATAAAAAATAACAACAAACAAAAAAAAAAAGAAAAAACAAAAAAGACGGCTACCACTCTTATTGCTTATATGCAGCATATCATTACAACACAACGTGTTTAACAACGCATACGGCAGCCAGGGGCAACACGTACGTTGCAGACTGAATGTTTAACTTTTTAATGGGTCTGAGTGTTGAACTAAAATTTACAAGCTTGTAATTGCCACAAGTATTTGTTAGCGCACTGGCACTTGTGGACAACAATAACAACAAAATCAGATACAACTAAGACAACACTCATTTGGGAGACAGACATACAGACAGCCAACATTGCCAAAACAACAATTAAGAGAAAACCAATACAATACATTTTGCAAAAAAAAAAAGCATAAAAACACAACAACAACAACTCTAATCATATCATATTACAGTACATGTGTTGGTGAAATACTTTATATTAATAGTGATGGTGTGTGTTGTGATGGTTGTAATGATGCTGGTGGATGGAAAATTCAATTTAACAACAATTTTTTGAGAGGAGGTGTACCACACAAATAGTTAAACGAAAAAAAAGGATAAAAGTATACACACCAAAAGCATGCTTATACTGCAAACAAAAATTTACCATCCTCAGAAGAAATTACCTCGATGCTTCTTTACATTGTTTACCCATTGTTTACGCATTATGTAAACAATGTTTGCATAGAAGAAAGAAACACACTAATCACTGAAATCCAAAAAAATATATATTCGTTGGGTTATATACCCTCCACATAAGATGCGGGGGTATACTAAGTTTGTTCTTCTCTTTGCAACACCCAGAAGGAGGCGTCAGAGACCCTACAAATATATATATATTCTTGATCAGCATCAAAAACTGAGTCGATCTAGATATAAATGTCCGTATGTCCGCGTGTCTGTCTATTGTTCGCATTCGCACGGCATTATTAGGCTAAAAATTTTTATAGACAGTTTTTAGTTTTTGCACACACATACAATAAAGTTGGCAAAATCGATCAAAAGCCACGCCCTAAATTGATTGAAATTCGGTAGGCGTACCTTTGGTTACCCACACTATCGTTGAGCAAACAGTGGGTATATTCGGATAACAAACACGCCAAAAATTTACATAAAACCATTCCCCACATAAAACTCGCCTCTCAAGCAGGTACGTAATGCATACACCACTAATGGACGTAATCATTCCACTTTTGTGTGGAGGATATTAAAGATTTGGCCTAAGCCATATTTAGTTTTCTTACTTGTATTTTCTCCAACCATGGGCTTGACTACTTGGAGAGTTTCTATTAAGGTATATCACAGCAACTGATTATTAATACATTATACACATATTACAGCATTATCTCAGAATTTCAAAATAAATGACAAACTAAGTCTACCCTCCACCCGTAAGATGGGAGATATGAAAAAGCTTTTTGAAGCAACCATTTATTTATACTCATATATAAGATAATTGGAAAGCAGTTCTAAATCAACATTTTATGTAGCACTATCGTAAACTATCGAGTAAATGATGTAAGTGAATTCATGTTTGTGAAAAAGAAAAAATATCAACCAAAGTAATTTCCCATTTCTGCACCTCTCCCCTGCTTCGCCTAGAAAACGTTTTCTATACTTAAAAAGCTGACTTTGGACAACCTCATATTAACCTACGACCAATCTAAGCATAAACAATAATAATCATAATAGCAACAACAGCAGAAACAATAACAACAACAACCTAAACACTAACACTATATAATATAACTAGACAAAGTGGTCGCGCAACCCAATACCAAACTATAAGAGTCCTGTTTCCACTTCGCCAACTTAGACATGAGAGAATGAATACCGTTCATCTTCTTCCTCTTCTTCTTCTATGGTACGGTTCTTATGTTTGCGTTATTCATTCACATTCGTTGTATGTTTGCCAACTTTCTCACGCACTTCAAATTTCAATTGGGTATAAATGTAATGCAAGGCAACACATTAAATCAATGGTATCCCATACCCCAACAGAGAACATGGAATGGAGTATAATAGTAAAAGTACCGAAATAACGTAACAGTAATAAAAAAAAGTTTAAACTTAGATAAAAAACAATATACTTATATTTGGAGGCTTGGCAGTGGAATCCCACTCTATCAGTACAGTACGTATAAAGAAAGATACATGCATATATAGTGTACAAGGTGGAAATGATGCCTATCTAAACTTAAAGTGTTTTGTTCAAGAAAAAAGAAAACTTCGTAACATGATTTGAACAGAAAAAAAATTAAGAAATTTATGAGAAATACTCAGCAAAATATATGTAAAAAATTTTACTAATTGGGAAGACGTAAAGTTTTTTGAGTGGAGCGCCGAAAACGTGATTACTCCTCCTTCGAATGGGAAAATTTTGAAATCTTATGCTTGTATGTACTTATATTTTCTGTGCGCAAATTGCTAATTAAACTGAGAGCCACGCCCACAATCAGCAAATCACTACCTTTCTGAGGCTGCCATTTTGCCATGAAATTGATATATGTACCAAATATGTATAATTCATTTTTCAATGTCCCAAAATGGGCGTGGCCCGAACAATTTGAATAAATTACTTTTAGTTAAAATCCGACTTGCAAGAGATGTGAAGATGCGAATTAAGCTTTGGCCTCAGCCTAGTTCAGATCTTTCTGCAATAAGTGAAATCTTCTATGGACCAAGCTGAACGAGATGATAAATGAGAAGGAAATACAAGCTCCCAAGATAGTCATATATGTAAAAATAAGGCTAATTTTGACTTCATACGATCGCACGATCTGTCCACGATCTGTACGTGAACAATCTAACAAATGATCTGCAGGAAAATATCTACTTCATAATTGTTTTGCATTTTAGGGAAATCGCTTTCATTTATTTGGAGTCAGATTTCCTCATGATGCAAATAGCTAAATTGATCAATAGCTGAAATACTGACCTATTGCCTCCACTGAATGGCTTACGAGCCGATTAACTACTCATTTTAACAACGAATTTGAATTTAATCTGCTAATTTTCAATTTCATTCGAGTCTTTTCAATACTTTTTTAGATGAGTGCAATTCAATTAGAATTGCTTGCGAAACCTTTTTAAAAATGTTATAGTTTTGAAGAACTTTCTAAAGAATATGAACTTCCAGACGTTATTTTTTAGGCGTTAAGAAGGCGTCAGAGACCCTACAAAAGTATATATATTCTTGATCATCATCGAAACTGAGTCGATCGTATATCTGTATATGTCGTGGATTTTGAGGTAAACTTTTATTCAAACACTTCTAATTTTTGCATGTAGATTGCTATTTGAGAAAAATCGATGAAGAACCATGCCCACAAAAATGCCTTTATCTATTTAAAAATTGAGTTAAAATATATTTATAATCACTTCATCCAAATTGTCAAAAATAAGCATGGTCAGATAACAGACGTGCCCACAATTTACCAAAAAAAAACTTATAAAGCGAAACAACTATCAAGTAGACGGCGTAATCATGTACCAGCCACTCCACAGATGGGGAGGGTGTTTTGAATTTTGCCTAAGCCAAATTTAGTTTTTTACTCGTTTTGACTTGTTTTATAACTAATTCGTAAGTCAAAATAAAAACCTGTCTATCTCTTTTTAAGAAAACTAGCAGGCGTACCCGCTGTTTAAAGGGAATTAATTTTTTTTTACATAATTTAGTAATAAATTCCACAATTATATATTTCGGTATTTAATAAAATGAATGACCATTAAATATAATTACTAACACCTTTTCAATAAAAAGAAAAATCACATTTTTTTAAGGCTTCTCTTCTTCCTCTGCGCGTGTTTGTGTTCGTGTTTTAAATGTAACGTTATGTGATGACGCCCTTAAACCACTTAAGTTTTGATATCTGCTTAATGTGTGTATATGTGTGCGTATAATTTTATAGCACTCCATTGTGGTGAGAGTCTCAATAGCTTTTAAAAAAATATTTTATGTCCGCCCCATGATTTAAACAAGTTTGTGTCATTCTTTTCTTCTATTCCATTCACCAAGACGTTCACTTTCCTCTTTGATAGTTGTTGTTTTGGTATTGTTTAATTTTTTTTTTCTCTTTTTCGTTTTTTGGTTTTAGAAGGCGTTCATAATTAGAAAAAATCTCAAACATAAAAAGACATCATACAAAAAAAATTATAGCGTTTTCTGTTTTTATTTATTAGGTAAAATAAAAAAAAGGAAAAAATCAAAAGAGATTCTTCGCCTTGGGTTATATCACATTTATACATAAAATGGAGGCATGGCATGTATAAAAAAATCAGTCAGCTTAATATTTTTGCGGCATTTATAAACAAAAACAAGCTCATCCTGTGCTTTCCTTAATTGTCATCTATCTGCAAAAAAAAAGCGGCCATTAACACTTCTATGTACGTAGATATGTGCTGGTGGATGCCAATGCGTTTATAGGTGATTTTTCATTAGAGAATATATGATAGGTATGCACATACTCGTACATACTGTGAATGGATCATATTGCGGTTTATATTGCGCAAATTGAAAAAAAAGAACAACAACAACAACTGTAAAAAACAAATACAATAAAACATGAAGAAAATCAACGCCCCTACCAATAAAGCAACGAAACACCAACAACAAAAACAATAACAAAACAAACTACAGTTACCCACAATTCACACATACGGTATATGTGTGTATGCAAACAACACATATACTGTAGCCATTGATGTGGTCAGTTGCTGTGCAAGTGTTTGTGAGTTTACTGATAAATGTTTAGTGTTATATAAAACAAGAAAAAACACTACATAAGACTTAGGCCAAATCTGAAATACCCTCCACCTCTGCATACAAACAGTTGGTGTGCCAAACAGCTGATTACGCACTGTTATTATATAATTAATGCGTATCACGTCAAATTTTGCCCAAAAAGAGTTTTTCGTGAATTGTGAGGGTTTCCGTTATCCAACCACGCCCAATTTTGATACATCTATGGATTCCCTAATTATAAATTTTAACTTATTAGGTACATTTTTACAACTAGAAGAGATTTTTGTCTATCGTGGGCGTGGCACTTGTCCGATTTCATGTCTACGTACAAATATTGGAAATATTTGTATAAAATTTCAGCTGGATATTTCAAAATTTACGACTGTGAAAGTTCCAACAAAAGATACATCGAGACACGTGCCTAGAATATATATAAAAAATAGTCTTCTCAAACCGTAACTAAATGGATGCTGTAGATAGGACAGGTAAGCTCTTTGTTACCTAATACTACAGGATGTGCTACATGGCACCTCTGTTATGGAATTTTAAGCCACTTACTCAATTTTTATAAATTGTGGGTATGATTCCGCCTATCTTTAGCAAAATGTTAGTTAAGCAAAATATAAATTTGTGTGAAAAGTACACATTTTTGTACATAATTTCAAAATTTATTTTTTAACTTATAGATCTGTGGACGTGGCAGTTAATCGATTTTGCTCAAATTCAATTTTAAACTGCGGTTAAAATCTAATCATTTTTGTACAAAATTTCTGCTCAATATGTCAAAAGTTGCCATAAACTAAAGTAAGGCATTAAGCCTAGTAAAACAATTTAAGAATAGACCTTCAAACCTAAGAACACTTTAGAGAGTCTCTTTATATGCACATGTGATCTGACATACTTAGTATATCTTCCATATGATTTCGGAGGGTACAACAAGTGCTTTAGTATGTATTTGCAGCGTTACTATATTTTGACTCAAGTTACATATAAAACTGAACTACCTATATGAGTTGACATGTGAGTGTATGTGAGTGTTTTATGTGAACACACATATTGCACAGTACAGTTTAGTAAATAGTTTAGCTATTATAAATACACACACACACACACACCAACTAACATTTTGTCTAAGCTTATGGTTATACCATTTTATTACAGTTGTTTTTTTTAGTTGTGTTTTATTATGTTGTGTTGTTGTTATGTTAGCCTGAAATGAAGCTGCAAGTTTATTGGTCAATCAAAATATTAATGCGAGAGTATCGTACTCGCGCGTACGTTAGATAATAAAAAACATGGTTATAAAAAACCAAGCACGGCCAGCCATATACAAAAAACAAAACTAAAACCAATTTACATGTGCTAAAAGTTTGTGTAAAGCGTGTGTGTGCCAAAGTGTTAATAAAACCAGAAATCAAAGCATACACGAACACATTTGAAAAGACAACAATACCAACCCAAGATTTTGTAACTAAAGCGAAAAACATTTTTATAATTGTTGGCAGAAGAGGTTGGAAAATGCTTAAGCAAAATATAATATAAATGTAATAAAATGCCCGAAATAAACCTTAAGCTAGGCCTATCCGAGTATTTAACAAAAATATTTAATTCAACCGTTTATGTAATTATAAGAATGGAATGCGCTACAGTGCTTACGGTATAACGAGGAATATAAGTTTTTATTGGAAACTGAGTGAATTCTGCGCCATTAATTATGTGATATGTACCTTTTTATGTACCCATCCATCTTGAAAGGGAAGGTTCTATTTTTATCACTTTTTCAAAACGTTTTCAACTACCAGCAGTAGGAATCTAATGCTCCCTTCTGGGTGTTGCATATGGAAGAACAAACTTATTATACCCTCATTACTAAGGTGAAGGGTAAAACAAGTAGAGCGGAGTATAAAGAGTTTATTTGGCTTAGGCATTATTCCACAATCTTTATAGGTAAACTATGATCGCAGCATGCCCTCTTGAAACAACCACTAAAGCGTGTGTTGCATATTACTTCAGAGAATGAAATTTGCACCATATGCAGCTAATTGCGTATATGCTTTTAATTTACAACTATTAAAGTGCAAAGAACAAATTCTGCACAAAATTAAGTTCCCTGTAATAGGTGGGCGTGGCCCCACTCATCGATATATGACATACCCGTATTAATTGAATATTTGTTATTAAGTAAAATTTTTGAGAATTTACTCAAATAATTTATTCCTCAGACCATCTCGGTCCATCGATGTAAAGTATTTAACCTCTAACTTAAGCTTTTAAATAGTTACAAATCTGAATTAAAAAAGTGTTTCCAAAGCTTTATAAATGAGTGTGTATATGAAAAACGCATTACTCGCTACTATATGCCTAACGACTAGCTCCTCCTACTCAAGCGATTAGATTAAAAACAAATGAATTATTACCGTGGCTGCTATTTAATCGTGCATGTTATGTTATTACAATGTCAATGAATTAATACTTTAATGAATTATTCATAATTCATTTATTATAGCAAAACAAATAGACGCCATTTTAAAACAAACTCAACCATATTTCTAACTCTGTATTTTGTTTACAGTATGATGGCGTCACTAGTAAAGGTAGTTGGAAAGAGAAACACAAACTCGTCTCTCTAACATGTAAAAACTCAGCTCAGACTAGTTGTGTTATTTCCAATACATCCAATTGTTTAATAAAATAATCAATATATTGCCCAACATGTACTATACATATAAATGTATAAATAATATCAAATCATCAAACAAAGGAAGTAAAAAATTTATATGTGCAATAGTGCATCGAAACTTCCCGAGGAGCATCTTTTGTACTTTATAAGTAGGAATGTAATTACAGCAGAACACCCACACTAACGAATAGATGGACATATTTACACATGTACAGACAGATAGAAGGACAACGGAGAAATGGACAGATGGACACAAAGGCAGACGTACAGACACACATGGCTAGGAAGACTCAGTATTCAAAGCTAATTAAGAACCTAAATCTTCGTGGGGTCTCCGTCGCTTCCTTCTAAACGTTACAAACGTTTTAACAACGTTTCTATTATACATATGATGCTAGTGCATATAACAAAACAATACAAACAAAATGAAATAAACACCGAGAAACCGCTATTAGAACCGTACAACGCAACACTTCAATTCTGCTTATTATAGATACTAGACTTAATGTACACTGGTTTCAGGTCAGTTCAGGCCAAATGAAGAAAAACGTATTGTAATTTATTAAGAGTTGCCAACTTTTTTAATGACAATCATAAATCTTCAATGAGTATTTACAGCATGTGTGAAGCAAGCTCGGCGGCAAGAGAACCGGCTCTTATACGCACAAAATACTTCAGAAATCAAATTAATAAAATACCTGAACAGTATTTCAAGGCGTTTTGTGATGGTAAGAGAAAAAACTTAAGCAAATAAATAAAAATTTAATAGTTTTAATTTAGTTTAAAACAAATTTTGAATACTTATCATCACTGCACCTGAATCTCTAAGAAGCTTTTAACACCAAGTGTGGGTTTTTCATATGGTGTAAATTTTTTACACACCAACCTGCATACTGAGTCTAATTGTACCAACTTTAAAATCGGTCTTTTTTAAATATATGCAACAACAACAAAATCCGCCCCTTCAAATAGGATGATGTACAATATGTATATAAAAACGAGTAAAAAAGTGAATGAGGTTAAGGCAATCTTAAAAATTATTTATATCCATAAGCAAATTGTGGGCATGGCAGATGTCTAACTATGCTTTTTAAACTTACAAGTTGTATTTTGCAAACATACAAGTGGATCGACCGCACCTATTTATGTCACTTCCATGAACGGACTAATTATAATATATGTGAATAAACTTTTTACTTCATAATTCGATTTTTTGTAACTTTTTCTTGATTGCGGGCTTAGTGGTCAATCGATTTAACTTAAATTTTAAAACCAAAGATTTCTAGTACTTAAGTAGAAAGTTTTGGTTTATAATGCTAATGTATTACTTATGACATTTTATTGATTGTGGGCGTGGTTTTAAACAACAACAGACATCTTCACAGTTGTAGGTATTCTCCAGCTACAAGAGTATATATGTATTATATTTAGGTTCTTGAAATCTCTTGCTCAGACTTAATTTTTACCTCTATAATGATAATGGGGAATAAAACAAGAAAATATCTCAATTTGGTTCAGGCCATATCTAAAAAATTTTCACACGTACATATTATATTCCGTGCTGGATTTTGTATATAAAAGATTTTTTATGAATTGTGAGCGTGTATGTTATCAGGGAACGCCAATTTTTGCCACATCGATGGATGACCTTATAAAGATGTATAAATATAATTTCAGCATCGTGGGTAAATTTTGTTACTGTTAGTGTTTGTGGGCGTGGCACTTGATCGATTTCGACTAATTTAAATAATAATCTGCGTAGAAAAGTACCTGCATCTAAAATGTTTGAGCATGCCTGGATCGACTCCAATTTTAATGCTGATCAAGAATGTATATACTTTGTAAAGTCACTGTTGCCTTCTTAAAGAAATATTCTTTTATACGCTTCATAACTGTCGTACATACGTAATTAGAAACGATCTCTATTCATTATAATTTCATAAAGCTTTCAAGGTTTCTAATTATAAGGAATTTTCCATGACAACATTTACTAACCAACTCGTTTTGTTCTGACAAAATATTTCCATTTAATTAACAGTAAAATATGACCTTTAACTCACCACCATGAAAGCTTCATATTATTTGCTTTGGGTACCACAACTGGCACAGAGTAAATAAAAAACAGGAGTAAAAATTTAATCAAACACTAAACCAGTGCTTTGTGGAGTTGTTCAATATAAGGACAAAAAGATCAGTTCCATGGCAAAATGCCGTAGAGTAGTTATTGTTCAATGGCATCCATACATACAAATATTGTGAAAAAAAGTGAGCAACAACAGAGCGTGAATTGATTTTTAGGTTTAGTGTTGATTTCTTGTGACGCTTAGTTTTTTTAAAAATTTCAACCAGAAAAGTGTTTTTCTCATTGCTTTGTTTAATTAACTTCGTACAATTTTAAATTCTTTCACGGTTACGGTAAGTGCTTACACATACACATACAACTTGTTTAGCTGGTGAGCTAAAAAAAAAAATAAATAAACTGTCTTGAGCATAAGAGAAGAAAAGATGTAAATGATTTGTGCTTTGAATCGTTTTAGACACTCCATCAATTCGTGATTTTTATGAGCTCAATGTCGTCACAGTCATCACACCAACCAGCCAGAAGACAACACCATTGTTTTGTTTCACATATCATAAAAAGCTTCATCACACTATAGCCATTGGTGTTATTGCTGAGTTAATACTTACATACACATACAAACACAAAATGTCCCCTTAACAATTTTTGCCACCGAGCTAGCTCACTGTGAAATGTAGTCTTTCTCAACATAAGAAATATTTTGCAATTTTTTTTCTTTGCCACCATTAACTCTAGTTTTGTCAGCTAAAGGTGGTGCATTTCATTGTGAGCGTCTTTTGTTCACACACATGCACACATACGTTTATTTATAATATTTTCCTACGCGCATGTCTATAAAATTAAACCCATTTTTTGTGCCTCCCTCCCTATTGGTAAGTACATATACTCACTGCTTTTTGTACTCGATGTGTTTGTGCGAGTGTAAGTGCGTATGTGTGTATATGTACACTCTTAGTGTTGGTTATTGAATTGCCCGCTGGTATAGTGTTTTTCTTCCATCCATCTATGCAGCTACTGAAGTAGCTGAAGTTTTCCTTCTTGGCTGTTTGTGTTGTTGTCGTCGTTTTTGTTGTTTTATTTAATTTTTATTTAAGTGCTTTTTCAGTTTTTCCACCACTCAACTCATTTTTTTAGCCCACAACTCAAACACTCAAATAAAGAAAAAACGTAAAATATTTGGTTTAGTTCTTGATGCATTTCGAACGTCATTAGATCTCTTAAAAGATCTTCAAGTGCTTCAAGTTATAAGTGTGTCTCTGTATTTCATACCTATACTCAACATAATATTATACATAATTATGCACATGTGCATACATGCAAAAGATATCTGCATCTACCATATGCAGTGTGTCTTAGCCAACCGTTTAGTTTTTATGTTTTGTTTATAATTAAGTTGTGTGAAATTTTCAAGTTTTTTTTTTTTCGAAGCACATATTTTTTATGTAAATTTTCTATGAGATGGCAATTTTTCAGTAAACCAGTAAAACCATTAGTGTATATAAATGTATAAACATTATATGGCAAGTGCATAATTAGACCGCTACCAGGATGACGTGTTGTATGAGACTTATTTGACGAAGAGGAGTGAAAGAGAGAAACAAAAATGTAATATCTGTTCTGAATTTTTATTCAAAACGAATAAAATCTTTAACCAGCTTACATGATAATAAGTCCTGATACTAAGACCATGAGGATAATAAGATCACAAGATAGACCTGCTTAATCAATTCGAATGGATTTTTTTGCTTTGTATTACAACAACAACAACATAAACGATAAAAAAATTACTAATTTTTCGGGTCTTTTCGGGCACTTAATTGACCTAAGTCAAATCCTAAATACTCTCCACGTACCTACACCCATATCACGTAGGCGTGGCAGGTACCTGATTATTATGGGTATTTGTAAATCGTATATCGAACCCGCGGCCCTCCGTTCAGTAATTCAATTTTTGCGACTGTGAACCGTAAGGATTTAACCATCTCCGCCTGTGTATCCATGTAAATTTGTGCGCAAACTACAGATCGTATTTTTTAGGTATTTCGACGAAAAAGAAAAGGGCTAAATCAGACTATTTTAGAACCCCTCTCCATATACGGTCCTATTATAATGGAATATAATATTTGACTGCGTCAAAATTTGACCCGGACGGATCTTTTAAGGAGCACCTTTCCATATAATAATATATCACAAAGTAACGCACAAACAGATGCAACTAATTTTAGCAAAATTTAAGGTAAAGTAGTGTAATTGTAGGGCGTGACCGACTATAACATTTTCACTTGATTAAAAAAATCTCCTCAAGCTTAATTTCTAGAGTCCTTAAAGTGAACCTTCTTGCTTTTAAGTGGTGGATTTAAACATTGTTCAACACTTTTTGTTCACTATATTGAATTTATTATAAAATACAAAACATGACACACCGCAGTATTAACAAGAACAAGAATAACTATAATAATAAATAATAGTAACGGTTTAAGTCATCAAAACAGCTCCAATGACATTCGACTCGCACTTGCATCTAAAACCATGACTTTTGCGTGCGAATGTGTTTATAATCGAATATCCGTAGTAAGTAATAGTATAATTTTCAAGACTAGTAGCTAAAATCTAGTTAATGCCACCATAACATCAATAACATAATTTTTTCCAACGAAGCATTCATGATATATCTAAATAAATTCACGCTAAATATCAAATTGTTAAAACAAATGAAATGCGTAACTATTGAACATAAGCGTAAGTTCATACGTTATTATATAAATTTGCAAATGCATGGAATTCCAAAGCTAAGAGAGCTTGTAACCAAAAAGAAACTCAGGAGAGCATTATTAAGAACAAGTGTGTTTGTGTGTGACGGTGTTAACTTTATCACTTAGTTTTGTATGGATTTTAATATTGCTGAAAAAAGTTTGAGAAAAAACATGATACAGCCACTGCAACGAAGAGAAATTACAGGCATTTACTACCAGACTGACCCTTTCGGTAGACATTTCACGGGTATGACAATGATAAAGTATGTTGGGTAATTTATACGTTTGCTCTGGCTCTTAACAAAACACAACACCAACAAAAACAACAACCGCACAAGAGAAATTAACAAGAGTCTCACAGAACAGAACCGAACAAAACAGTTAGTTGTTGGTACAGTTAAGCCCCCTTTAAAAATTGTGTAAACAGCATAAAAGAAATTACTATAGAAGGCCAAACTTTTAACCAGACAACCACCCATTTGTACACAGAAGCTTTGCAATGCTTAAGCATCATATCATATGAACAACACACACACACAGTGTACAGCTGTACACTGGTGCCAATATCATGTTCCTGCATCCACACACGTACCGCACAAACATATTTTACTTATGGTTGCTAGTGGCCTGTACGGTGGTCCATCGGATTATCATGAATTGATCTGTAAAATGTCAAAGCTAAAAAGTTTATGTTTACTCTTCATTGCAAAAGTCACCATCACCGTACCGGGCAAGCGTGCATTTTATGAACTGTGTGGCTGCTGCTGTCGCTGCCATTGTTGCCTAAATGGATGGTGATTATGCCTAGCATAACATATTGTTGCAACGAGCTCCGTGTATGTGGCGGTTCATGTTGTCTATTTTGGAATCAATACCTTTTATGCGTTCTGTTTGGCTTGGTTTTCGGTCAATTGAATTGCAAAGCAAGAGTTCAGCAACACACTCACTCATACACTTATTATGTACGAAGCACCTATTTATGAGATTCAAGTACACATTTAGTACACATGCAATGGAGTGTGTGGCATCTTTTTTCTTTCGTTCTGCGTGCATTTTTCACGTTACCATTTCTACGTCATATTTTCTTTCACCACATATGTGCGTCCGATATGTGTTAAAATGAGAAAACTAAGTTTTTTATGCCGTTTGCAATGCCTAATGGGGTGTGTCCAAGGCAACCTAAACATGTCCATCTGTCTACGTCAGCTGCACTCTTGCGGTAGTTAATTTTGAGACGTTGTGCTCAAATCTTTTTATTATATATTAAATTTTTTTTAACTAGGTTGCTTAATTAGGCAAAATCGGTCAATTGTAACTCCCACAAAATCTATCTATCAGCCACAAAAATAAAAATACACCCCCTTAATTCAGAAAAAACCTTATTTAGCGTAATATTCTACTCGTAAGATGGCATACACTACCAGAAGGCGTAATTTGACACCTGCAACGCTCACAGTTTGCATATACGAGTATGTTAGATGTGAAGGGTTTTTAAAATCCGGCCTAAAACAAGTGTCATGTTTTTTCTTGCTGAACCTTCTGCCGGTCAATGGTGATTGTTATTGTGTTCAACTTCTTTTAACTGGAACCACAAACGTCAAAGATGAAGCATCAACAAATGTTTAAATAAGTCAAAAAATTATGTTTCGATTATGTTTGCCATGTCTACTTTTTTTTAAATTAAGCAATCAATAATGATGGTTATATATTATGGGCGTGGCAAGAGCACGCACAGCTTTTCAAGAACAAATTTCTTTTCGACTTCAACAAATAAACAGATGTATTCAAAATAGAATAGGTTCGGTAGAGGGTGTGGATAGCTTCAATTATTTTTTTATAAAAAAATTTTAACAAAAAAAATTTCTAAGGATGAGGAAAAAGCAAAGATACCATTGGCCCGTAACAAATTAGCATTCGCAATCACGAATCACAGCCAACCCTGTTACGTTCTAACAAGCAGCCTTTATAATAAACTATACATGTGCCCTGCCCTACGAAACTTCCTCGCAGTACAATTTCGCTCAAATCCCTCCACATAAAATGGTGGTATACTAAGTTTATCATTCCGTTTACAACACCTAGAAAGTGGCGTCAAAGTCCCTACAAAGTACAAATATATTCATGATTAGCAATAAAAACTGAGTCGATCCAAACATGTATGTCTGTGCGTCTATATGTATATCGTATGTCTGTCTATTGTTAGCATTTTCAGACGTCAGGAACCGCGCCCACGCAATTGACAAAAATATATTTATCTACTACAAAAATTTGGCTATTAAGTTAAAATTTGATATACATTGTTATATAATTACTCCATTCATCCATGTACAAAAAATGGGCGTAGTACGTTAACAGACGTGCCCACAATTTACAGAAAACCGTGTTTCACATGCAACTCAACTTGCAAGCTGATACATATATACATTCATATACTTTTAGAACTCGTAATCATATATCTGCCACGCCCACATTTGTAGATGTAGTAGGTATTCAAGATTTGGCCGTAACCAAATTTAGTTTTCGTACTTGTTTTCAGTTCTCTTTGCACACTTTTTTTTCGTCGATAATAAAACTATTGGCAGCAAAATTGATATTATGAATGACAGACGATTGTTTGTACCAAGCAATGTACATGTATACAAACACACATGCACACATACATATATAAAATCAATTTCATTCATTGCAGAAAATCTACAACGTCCATATATAAGTATAAACAGTACATGTAGCTTTATTCAAAGGAAGTTGAATATATTGTATATGATAAGCGATAATGTGTTAGTTTATCATATTTTCTATTTTATTGAAACTTTTGTATAAATGCGTTTAAGTTGTGATATTTTTTACACAACTGCTGGGAAGGCTTTTGATACCCAACAGTGGGTGGGGTGCAGAGTATAAAAAATTGAGTTCATAATTTGTTTTCCTTTTTTGTCTTCTTATCTTCTTTATTATTCTCCTTCGTCTTCTTCTTTTTCACCCTCTTCGTCTTAATATTATTGTTGTTGTTTTTCTTCTTCTTTCCAGTAATCGATTTAAACATGACCGTCGCTTATTATGAATAGATTTGTTTCAGAACATGCCCACCACTTAACGAGCCCTATGCTCTATGCCTTAACCCTGCTGGATTTCACAAGTTCCATCCCTATCGTGGACTCCAAACAACAAATTGAGCCGGAAGACTTCCGCCAAATACCCGGCTTCCAATATTGCAGATGGCTCAGCATTCACATATTACATGATAAGATGTATGAATCACTCTTTCGCACTATCTCTATAAGTCAGTATTAAAAATACACATGTTTTGTAAATTATTCTTTAGAAAATTTTGTCCCAATTGAAGCTTAGGATAAATCTTAAATTAAACATGACCGTCGCCATTTTGCTTTTAGCCAAAACGGTAAAATTTAATAAGTTTTTCTGCTTGTCTCTGGCCGATGCAATCGTACCACAGCCTCAACTATATTTAATTTTTTTTTATTGTTTTTATTAAGCGTCATTATAATTGATTGGGTAAGCACTTCAAATATAAGAAAATCAATTTTATCTTACGGTTTACAAGAACAACACTCACACATACTGATAAAATTCCATTAAATCTTCTCACACGTAATATGAAATTAATTATGACAAAAACAGATTTATGAGAAATTTACAAAAATTGTGAAATCCAAATTGATAGAAATAGTCCTGATGTTGAAGTTATAGTTGTATAAGCAATTTCATACATATTAGAAGAGAATTAAAAAATATTTACCTAATAATTGTTATTATTGAAATAAAACTGTACCAGCTACTAGATTATTAATAAAGCTTAAAGAATATTTATGTGTGAATGTATGTATGTATTTCGAAAAAGCAATAATTGTATACATTAAACTAAAACATCCTGATATTTATTGCAAAAAAAAGGGGAGAGAAAAAGAAAATCGTAATAAAAACACAAATTCTTGAACCATAACAATTAACATAAAATTTTACGGTTTTATCGCTTAGCGCTAAATATTGTACGCACACATATGTGCAGATATGATTTTTATTAATGTAGCATTGGCTGTGTTGTAAAATATATATAAATTTGTGGGCCATATAATGTATTGTATTGGAGAAGAAATATTCGTGCTATTTGTTTATTAACAAACAATAAAAACTCATAAAATTGCGTATTATCCTCCACCCATGATAAGTCCCACAATAACGCAAACACAACACAACACAACCCCGCACACGATTACTGAGATTTTTTTGCACAAACAAACTCAACTCTATTGTTATGTTAAGTATGTGTAAGTATTTGTGTACATGTTCTTCTTCTTCTTTTTATATGCAGATCACATGGCGTGTAACGTTTGTTATAAATTTGTATGAATCGTTTTTGTTTTCTTGTTTTTTTATATCCTCCACATAAAATGGGGACACTCAGACATTCAGAAGGCAGCGTCAGAGACCCTATAAAGTATATATACTCTTGATTATCATCAAAAATTTAGTCGATTTAGACATGTATGTCTGCAGACCCCCATTTTATGAGAAAAATTAGTCAAGAGCACCGCCCACAATCGACAAAAATATATTTATCTGAACAATGATGTCATCATCATCATCATTACTGGCCGATTACACCTACATATGAAGATCTTTGGCTTGTTACAAAAGAGAATGCTACGCGCTTTAGTCTTGAGCGCGGCTTCTCCAGTTTTGTACATCAAGTGTTTGCAGGGCATCAAATACATGTTCCTTTCACCGGAGTTTCGGTCTGCCTCTTGCGCGATGTCCTTCAGGTTCTCATCCTAGCTGAAGCACTTTTATTCATACGGCCGAGATGACCTAGCCTCAACAATAAAGTTACAATTTGTAATTAGGACATCCATCAGAAGTGGTCGTGGTCGGATAACAGACATACCCACAATTTACAAAAACCGTACTTAACATAAAACTCGACATACAAGCTGCTACGTAATATGTATATATGTACATTGCCAGATAGCATAATTGTATACCTGTCACGCCCACTGTTAGTATGTAGATATGGAGGGTATTGAAGATTTGACCTTAGCCAAATTTTACTTTTTTTACTTGTTATTTATATTATTATTGTTAATATCGTAAATTTTTGTGGAGCACTTACAAGTGTTAACCTAAATTTTTGCGTGTTCTGTTGAGGGAGAGTTCATTAAAATTTACTGCTTACGTTATCATTATTTATACAAAAGTTGTGGGGCATTCTTCGTACCTTGTATGTTACCTTTTGTTATTGGGATGATTGCATTAAAAAAACACACGTGATGCAATGTGTTATTTATTCGATTATTGGATATTTATAAAAAGTAAACAAAGCTGTAAAACCGCACTGACAACAACAATGACTCAATTAAAATGTACTCGGTGGATGGGAGATCATTTTTTCAATATTAAGATATGCTACAAAAACCTATTGTCTTAACCACGTCTTAGTCATGCCCACTTTTGATAAAAAAATTCTCACAACAAATTTAATATTCACCTTATGCATTGATGAGGTAAAAATAGGCATCGTATCACAGCAGACACGCCCACAATTTACAATAAAACCATCTTTACGTAATTCATTCCATTTTAAAATCAATACGTATCACATTCACCATAGTGTTCATTGGCATGTATGTAACCAATCATGCAAGAATTTGGAAAATATTTCAAAATTTACCGCAAGCCATGCTGTGTTTGGCTCATGTCACTAACTTAGTCTAAGTAATTTTCCGATTAAAATGATTGATTTGTCGCCACGCCTATATTTAAAAAGCACCTTTCACGGCAAACAAAATTCTCCCAAAATAGAACAACATAGTTAAAATGTGTTATACATTTATTTTATCCCTTCGGTTCAGGATCGGCACAATTTAAGTGAAGGTTATCCAAGATTTTGCCAAAGAGATTCTTTACTTCTTGAAAGTGAAGTCAAACTTTCAAGGCAACTAATTAACGCTCTCTTAAGGAAATCTATATAAAATTCAACAAAGACATATAAGTTAACCAAAAACGTTTATTTGGTTTAAGACTTAAATGTATAATCTCTCCACATGTACACTAAATTGTGGCCCTCTTTTAACGACGATGTGTACTTTACCTAAACGGGTTAAAGAATTTGGTTCTTGTAAATTGTGGTCGTGCCTGTTATCTTAATTTGTTTATTTTAGATCAATTATTTTAAAAATTAATTTTGGGATTAAATTTCAATTTCGAAGCTTTATTTTTTCTATAGTGGGCGTGGCACTTGATTTATTCTGTTTTATTTAAATAAATGGCATGTATAAATTAGAAATGTATGTGAAATTTAAGCTGAATATATACATATGTTATTTGTGACCGTGAGTGTTCCAACAACAGGCGGACACCCGGACGTACATCGCTAAACCGATTTAGATATTAAAACTGTGTAAGAGCATACATATTATGTGAGAGCCCTGACGTCTTCTTTTAGATGAGGGGGCACAAATATCACTTTAAATCCGTCTAAAAATTGAGGAAGAGTATGTGATCACGGGTAAGGTAAGAGACACACGATGCTTATTTGGAGTATCATATCATACATATCATACTTCATTAGGCTCACCGAGTTTATACATAAGTAAAATATGTATTTTTATATCCGAATAAAATATTATTGGACTTACGTCCGTATTCAATATCCATTGAATAATGTTCACACAGTTATTGGCAAATATATAGACCTACAGGTGACTACTCTATAAAGACGAAACATTATTACTTGTTAACTCTGGTTAAATTTTATAAATGTTACTCCAATATACATAATCTCACCTCTTATACTCATACACACCCAAAATCTATAGCTAGTGAGAAATGTTCGTACAATATAATACCACCAACAAATTGATAACTCTATCATTACAAAAACCACTTTAAGAAATTGCATCGGAAAAGTGGATGGAAATTTATGTATAAAATTACCCAGTAGATAACATCTCTACTCAAATATTCAACAAACAAATTTATAAAACTCACACTTACTTATACATGTACAATACAACAGGCACACATACGCACACACAGTGTGGGGGCAAAACCCAACACATACCTACTTACTCTATATTATTGATATTATACAATATCAGGTAACACCATCACTAAGCCACGCACATATATATGCACACAAAAGTGTGCATGATAATTTTCCAATTAATCATTTCACAGAATGTAAGAAGAAACAAAAACAACAACAATAATAGCAACGAATAAGGTGAAACTTTACCATACATGTGTGAAAGAGAAAAAGAAAGAAAGAGAGAGAGAGAGAGGGAGAGAGAAAGAGACTAGAAAATAGAACTTTTTTCTAGATATAAACAACATAACCGTTGTATGGTTGGCGTGGTATTGTATTGAAGCAAGCCGGCAGACAATAGGTGCTGATTGCTTCAGAGTATTTGAAGAGGTTGATACAATAATAACAACTCTGCCAATACTAACAGAACATTATATATGTATATAGGTGTATAATAAAAAAAATTGGACCTATAACAAATTTTAACTTGCTCTAATGATAGCAAACTCGGTTCATTTAAAGGGACGGTAATTTTTTACTAACTTATAAATAAAAACCATTATAAGTGGATTTTCCCCGACTTCTTAAAAAATTCTCTTATTTTATCTAAAAACATATATATCGATAATCGAATCATTTTAAGCTCTTTCACATCATCTTCATAATGATCTTGATCAAGACAAAGTCTTTAAAAAATCCTGTTAAACAAATACTTGAGTTCCGTCAACAAATCTTCGAGCAAAAGTGTTCCAAAGTCCATTAAAATTTTCACCTTTCTTTCGAACGTATGACTAAGCGATCTAAATCATTTTATCCACTTAGGGCGAATAAAAATATATAACCGTTATCGTTAAATGGACGAAATATAGTCCAGATCAAGCCTGTAATCTTTAAAATACGACATTGATGAGTCATTATTTCTGCGCATTTCAGAGTAGCCGGACAGTGACTGAGACTTAAAAGAATTGATACCTTAGGTGCCAAACCAATGCATACAAACACATACGCACTTCAAGTCATGGAATCACAAAAATAACAACAACAACAATAGTATGCCATCATAGACATGATAAATTATTTCGATTAGCTGGTGCTTGTAATACGACGCCTATAAATGGACTTTGATTGAACGCGCTTAAATGATAGCTTGAACGTAACAGAAAAAAAATAATAAATAAATAAATATAACAAGTCAAAAAAGGTACATTTGGCGTAAGTCAAAACTGAAGTAAAAGCCTTTCAACTAAATATCTTAATTTTTTTTACTCTAGAGATTGCAGTAACATATATTGCTATTGTTTCAATAAGGGGCGTGGTTGCAAATAGAATAAAAAAGTGAACAGGAAGCTTTCATCTGAATATCTCAAATTTTTTGAACAGTGACTGATTACGCAAAAGACATACCCATGCGCGAACGTGCGGACATACGTATATTACTAAATCGCCTGAAAGATTTATATTGATTAAGTATACATATATTTTATGCGATTCTTGATTTCATATGTAATGACAAACTTAGTATAACACTTGATCTTATGTGTAGGGTATAAAAACTAAGAAACGGCTTTTCTCCTACTTCCCTCTGTATGTGTTCTTTTTTGTGTACTCCTTGGCAAGGATTATTTTACCCTACAACAATAAATATAATGAAAATTGTTAACACTTAATGTTGTGCATTTAAATTGGTTGTACAATATGGATGGGATCATATTGGACTAAACCTTTTTTTTTTTTCAAAAACTCTTGAATAAATAATTTGAAAAAGAAAAAAAAGGGAACAAATCTCTTAAGTGAAAAGAAACTGGTTGAGTGATGTACGGTGCAAGGTGATTGGTCTTGACCGGCGATAACATTTTCACTTGTTGTTCATCCACTTCCTCTAGATCCCATGACTTTGTTTATTTTATTTGTACGCGATAGCTTTAAGCGATTTGACAAATTGTCTCTAATTGAAAGATTAGTTCTTGTTTGTTTGTTGTGGTTGCTGTCTGTGCACACGGTAGATTATCCCGCCGTTGATGCTTTTTCTAGCTGACTTTTTCTTGACAGCAACGTGTGCTGTTTCTTGGTTGGTTGGTGGGTTGGTTGGCTGGCTGTTGAGCTTGTATCTGCATTTATTTAAAATACTTTCTTATCACTTGTGTTGATCTTATATGTGTGAGGCTTTATTAATCAATATGCATTTGAAATCATGACTATAAATTAATGTTGCAACATACACTCTGATGATGGGCTGTTCTCAATGGAGTGCTCTTAAATAATATCAATGGTGTTGATAAGTAGTGTGTAAATGATGTGTTTTATTTTTTTCTCTTGTCTTTGAAGAAAACTTTGGTATAAATAAAAATATTGTTCCATTGTGTGTTTAATATGTTAAAAATGTATAAAAAGATAGATTTATAATAAAAAAACATATTTATGTTGTTGCGCTAAAGCATATAATGTCTCTCCAGTGTACTGATATTGATATTTTAATTAATCGCATATGTGTTCTGTCTGCACGCGTTTGTGTGTTGGTTGCATGTTTAACAAATTACTTATCATTAATTTTAATACATTTGTTGTGCACATATACATACACACAACACACAACATTGTTGTCTGTATCAATGACATGAACCGCGTTGTTAAGTGTTTTGTGCTTGTGCTTGTTTCGTTTTCCTTCTCCAACTTGTTACCTGACGCGTTGAATGCCTTAATTTTCATTTGAATTTATATTTGTCGCCTAAATTGGAACTGTTCGTTCTTTTACTTATGATGATTATAAACTAACGAATGATTTAATTCTCGTGTGTGTGGGTTTTTTTTTTTTTCTTATTTTTCTCTCATTCATATGCATGCTAATGAAGTCATCTGTCTTAAGTCTGTATAAAATTCCTTTTTAATCATCTACGGCTGTATGCATTCATGTTATTTTGGTTGCTATACCGATTGTTTTTTTTTTGGAAATTCCTTTGTTTAATTATGTTATTAATAATCATTGATAAATAGTGTCATTTAAGGAAATATTCAAATAAGTTTCAGACTTGTAGAATTTGTCAAGATAAAAGACTAAAGATATAAGCTTATCACACTGTTTGTTTATTCATATAAGTTTGCCTAGAGGTTATAGTAATAATAATATTGGTTGGAGACATCTAAAAGAGGCTTTGAGACATTTTATAAAGTCTTAATCAGGCAATATTTCATCCGACAATTCATTTATTGAATATTTTATTTATATGGTATTTGAATGTCTCCATTCGATGCCATACATTTGTTATGATTACAACACATTTATATCCGCCACCATCGGGTCGGGGGATAATCACTAATTGTACATAGGTTAGAAATTATAAATCAATTTAGTTACCTCTTCCTGACGGGGAAAAGATAATTCTGTATGAATGGCCCATTTAAAAAAACCTTTAAACCAAGTGAAACGAAATAAACAATAAAACAATAAGGGACGGAAGGGCTTGCTAAGTTAAATGTACCGCAGTACCTTGTTTTTTGAAGAAAATCTGAGAAAGTACAGATTTTGCTGCTTTATCTGCAATACTCATGGTTTGTATTATAAGTCGTAGAAGATGAGACAATTTCTGTTTTTTATTGTCAAAAACCTAATATTTTGCACTAGTCACGCTTTCAACTTTCTCGATAAAAAGCATATAAGAAGATTGTCTGGATGATAGCCATAAATATTTGTTTCTATTTGCAGAAAAACTAATTTAAAATTGAATCCTACTTAAGTAACACAAGAACACGTACAACAATTTACTGTTATGACCAAGAGAATGGGTATGTGCTCCACAAAATAGTAAAGTTGAAATAAAACACACAACACAAACGCTGCATATAGTGATTTATTGAAAATTAAATTCTTTTACGGTTTTAGCCAAACACATACCAGCCAAAAATTGTGTATGTACCCACAAAGGCCATCATGTAACACACCCATACAACATAACAATCTTACATATATTCATAGCGATGGCGTTATATTTTAGAGCTTTTTTTAATAGACTTTTAAAAGTTAATTACTTTTCATTTATAGAGAGCACAGAGAGTATAAAGTTACATTTTGTTTGTTTATTTTGTTGTTACGTTGTCTTCATACGAAACAACATTTTGATTGGAGGGGAGTTGTTGTGTGGTGTATGAAGATGTATAAACCTATTTAATGAACATGGTGCATGACTAACGCCATCACCATCAATATTCTTCCTCCTTTGTGTTTTTTTATTTAATCAACCACCAAAAGCTGTATACCAGTTAATTAGGAGTACATTTTAACTACAACCATTTTAACAAACGTTTGTTCGTTGCGGCTGGGGCAAACTTTTTTATTAAATGGACAGGGAAAAGTTTATAGGCGCACACACACGTAATCATCTTAACCTCATACAAGGAAAAATCAATAAAATTTAGAAAATTATTACGTTTACAGAAAAAAGCCAATATTAACCATTTAGCGATAAGTTTCGCCGCTAAAACATATTTAATGTGTTTATTGAACTTTGCACAATAACAATAACAAAAGCAAAATACATATAGAAACATCTAACAGAACTTCTTCCTCTTTTATGTTGCAGCAAATAACAAATAACGCAACACAACTCAGGGTGGACAAGGAACACGTTTCGTATCACATACTAACAGCATTTTATTATAACATAAAGCACTATTAACCGGTAATAAAGTCATCTAAATATTTCATAGATTATAATAAATGCTTCCACTTAATATTGAATATGTGCCAGTGCATTAAGTTTCTGATAATAAGACAAAATTAAACTAAAAAAACTTACATATCTTCGATGAATTTTTCTATTATTTTAATTTAAATGTTTTATGCTTTTATTCATTTTTCATTTTCTTCTACGGTTCGTACGGTTTCGTTGATAACGAAACTTGTCTTTGGCATTTATATATATTTTAAACTTAATAACCTCAACACATTGTCCAAATTATAAATTATTACTTATATAATTGAGTAATTTGTTTAAAGCACACGCATTACCATTGTTGTTATTATTATTATTATTATTCTCGAACATATGTACGCGTACGTGGATAGACCGCCTGCTGTTGCTAAGACTATGAGTGAGAAAGACTGCATAACTAGAATAAAATTGTTTAAAAAAAAAACAGTGAAATAAATTACATTGGACTCATCTGTCTAATATATTCGTAATAAAGTTTCCGATCATAGAACGAAGCAGCAACACAGCCGCACTACTTGTACAAGATATAATAAATATGAGCAAATATTCATGAGTCTTCAATATTGGAATCGATTTCAGCGCGTCCTTCAGTCTGTATAGTGTTTGTTCCTTTTAGCAACCCACAAACTACAAGATTTCCACACACACCGTCTAACAGATAGACAAAAGTAAGTTCCAATCTTTTTACAAAGTGATATATGTTTGTGTATGTAGCACGAAGCCTGGACTGGTGAGTATAAAAATTATTATTTTACATAAATTCAAAAATAAAAATCCGAAAAAATTCTCAATTTTTTCAGCACAATAGTAGTGGTAGATGTCATTTATTTTTCATTAAAATTAATTATTTAAAAAAACCTCACAACTTATTAAAAATTATCTGCTTGTATGAAAGAATTTTAACAACAACTTAATAAATTATCAATTTTAAGACTTTGTCATAAAAAAAGAAGTGAAAAACTGAATTTGGCTTAGGTCAAATTTTGAATACTTTCTACATCTACGTACAAACGATGGGCGTGACAGGTACATGATTAGGCCTTCTAATTATATACGTTATACGTACCAGCTTATCCAAGTTAACGCTGAGCACGGCCTTTTGTAAATAATGATTTTTGGAACATCAACAACGTGGCTTTTGGCGCATTTTAAATTTTCATCTACCTCCCGAAACTAGAAGTGTCTGTAGAAAATTTCAGCTCAGTATCTCAAAATTTAGGACCGTTAAAATGCCAACAACAGACGGGCACACGGGCACATGTCTAGATTGACTCAGATTTTGATGCTGATCAAGAATAAAATTACGTTATAGGGTCTCTGACGTCTCCTCCGTTGTATTCCAAATTTAATGATAAACTTGGTATACCTTACATATATCTTAGGCGGAGGGTATAAAAACATAAACACCCACGTATACATCAACTGTAAAGCGTTAAACATTAAAACTACATAAGTGGTGAATAAGAGAAATGTAAGATCTGTGGCATGAATTTAAGTGAACTCATTTATTTTGACCAAAATGTAGCTGAAACGTTAGGCTGTTGAGATGGTAAAAAGAACAACAACAATGTTACTTTATCTAAGTTGTTTTTGTTTTTGTTGTTGGTTTTTTTGCTGTTCTTTTTTTTATTGGTCTTAAGAGTTATTTTTTTGACTAATAGGCCAAGATAAGATATCAGTCCAACAACATTATGTACAACATGTTTTATGCATTATGACTGTAAATGGATATAAGTGTATATATATATGTATATGTATATATGATATAAGAAAAATGAAATGATCAAGTTTATGTGAGTTGAGTAAAACGAAGTGAAAACCTTTCAAAAGCACCTCATAAACACACACACGCACACATATATATTTATTTAAGCCAATTCATTTAGTAAACAAATAAATAATTGTTAATAAAGCAATTCAATTTTTTATTGCTAATTATAATAAAATCACACTCGATCAATTGATTCACAAGCCCCCACTCAACACAACTTTCACAACTTGAAAATGTCAATTTTTTACTCAATTCTTCATGTACTGCTGAATTAATTAAATTTTTAAAAACGCTAATTTCCATTTTGATTAATTAAATATGATTGACAAAATTGTGCAATGTTCACTTAATATATGAAAACAAGTTATAAAAGGAACACTTTCAAATCTGACGTTCGCTTTAATCCATTTGAAATTTTGAATTAATTACTAAAGAAAAATTGAAATATTTTTTTTTATTCCTACAAGTAATACTGGCTGGCTCTCTACACAAACGAAGTACAAGATTTTACTTCAGCCTTTGCAAGTATTAAGATGGAATCGCCATCGACCGGGATGACTTTAGCGGTGAGTGATGGCAAAAGGGAGTATACCACAGGGTACGAAAAAGACATTATGACATGTCACCAATCTAACTTCTAATAATCTAGATCGAGAGTTTATCTATATAATTACAAATGCAATGATGCCATCATCGTGAAGATGAGGATAATTATTATTGGGTTACGTAAGAATTTTAACAGAAAAACTTTCTCGAGGAACAAAACTCATCATTCTTGTGGGACTTTACGGCGCTGACTCAAAATAATGACGTTGGAGTATTCGAGAGAAATTTTTTTGATCTTTGTTCCTGTACGTGTTCGCGATGAGTTCCGACTTAAAATAAACAGCGATGACTAAGTAATGTCGGTTGTGTAGATGAAACTGCTTTCAGCCAGAATGATATTCGAGCGGAAACTAGGCCAGAATTCCAATTGAAGGACCAATTGTTTGATGCACTGCAGGCACTTTCTTTACAAAACTGTAGAAGGCACGCAGAAGACGTGAAGAAGGCAACAACAAAAACAGCCTAGATTGTAAAGCGAATAATAATGACGATGATGTCGTCTTATAAGGTGTAGAAGATAGAAAAAAGTTTAAAAATATATCAATACACTCATTAGGAGGCTTTACTGCATCGATGGTGAATAAACAGTAAAAATTAAATTTATAAAATTTTTATACATTGAAGGAATTTTTTCCATTTTGAACTTTTTTCAAGGGAGGACGCCTAACTAAAAATCCGTGGGAGTGACATGTAACAACTAGTAAGATATGTTTTGCATATTCAGCCGAAAATCAAAGGGTATAAAAATGTTTAAGAAAACTCCATTTTAAGGTGCTTATGCTTCAACGCCCATGATTGTAACGATAATACACCACGAAAATTCTTCTAACACCACTGAACGTACTTAATAAAGTTACAATTCTATCTGTAGTTAAGTAAAGAAACAGTGCAAAAATTTTTAGGTTGATCATCGCCATGCCAAAATGTTACCTTTTATTTACAAGTGTAATGCACTGTTAACAATTAACCTGCAGGCATTAATTAACACTTGATGTTCTCTCGCTGTTCCTCTTCTATGTTGAAGTGAATATATGTATAAAGGTGTGTGTGCGTGTGTGTTTCTTGTATAATAACCATAAATGGTCTTTCTAAACTTAGCCGACCATGTATGAGTATCCTTTTTTGGATGTAACGCTAATTTTTCCTTACCCTCCTTCTCTCCCTCTTTCTTATGATTCTCAGGTGCATTACTTTGTTTTATTGTAATATTTACCCCTTTGTAGAAGTAATGGGCATGAGCCAATATAATGAATGATGCTTTTGAATTCCTTTCACACGCGTCATGCCACACATAACAAAACAATCTCTAAGAAATTTTTCTTCAATTGCTTTTGATGAAGATTGAACAGACTTGGAGAGCATTCTCATAATTTTTTTATAATCATTTATAACCAGAAATAACATTTCTGACCCTAATACATGGGTACCGTTAAAGGTTGTTTGGTTTGCTGATCCTTTTGGGCATTCTTTGCTTTATCATAATAAATTATTTCTTAACCACATCCTGACTTCTTCTATTTCCATTTCCCTTTTTGCATTCCCTCCACTTACTATACCATACTAAGTATACTAAGTTTGTCATTCCATTTGCAACATCCAAAAGGAGGCGTCACAGTATATATATTCTTGATCAAATACTGAACCACACTATGTCCGTCTATTGTTGGCATTCTCACGGTCGTAAATTTTGAGATATTGAGCTGAAATTTTGTACAGACTTTTTGTTTCTGCATGTAGATCGCGATTTTGAAATGGACAATACCGGTCAAGAGCCGTGCCCATAATCGATAAAAATATATTTTTCAGTCACATAAATTGAGCTGTTCTGTACTTGATACATATATACAAAATTATGCCATCCATCGATATGCCAAAAATGAGCGTAGTCGAACAACAGATATGCCTCACTCAGCATAAAACTAAGTTTGCAAGCTGATACACTACGTATCACTATATACACTATTAGAGTGCACAATCACTTACCTGCCACGCCTACCATATGTATGTAGACATAAAGGGTATTTAAGATTTGGTCGAAGCCAAATTTAGTTTTCTTACTTGTTTTTTTACTAATTTACAGGAAATTTCTTTGCAGTTTTCCCTTCCAACAATAACAATACCAACAACAACCATTAGAAGACTTCCTCTTTCTTTATAATTTAAATTAATTGAAAAACTCCACTTTAACCATAAATTTCATGTTTTTATTTTTATTTTTTTTCCGTCTTTTGGTCTTTGCGAGTTATTATTTATTTACTCAAAAACCACAATATATCTTGACCAGCCTTTAAAAGAGAAAAAATTATACAAAACATAATTTTTTTTTCTAATAATTTTCGCCTTCTGCTTTAAGCAAAATTTAAAGGGGCAGCAAGGCAGAAGAGGAAAACATGAAAAAAATCAACAATCGATCGATCACATACATATCAGGAATACACCGCGAAACAACAAACCGAACCAAACTAAATGAAATAGAAGAAAAATAAAAGTAGAGATGCATCTCCTTGGTGGGTTCTCAAAGCAACATCCAACCAGCCAAACAAACAAATCGGCCGAACATTCATGCTCGTAAGGCCAACCTTACATACGTCGCCTAAAAAGCTCAGCTGGCTGCATATAGCGTACCGTGGCATGGCAGCATAGAAACAAGCAAACAAACATTCGTACATATTATGTTCATTGTGGAACATGTACTCACATCACATACCAAAAAGATCGTCGTCGTGTGGAGGTCACGTGTGGTGTGCTGACCTCTATGACCATATTTTGCATTAGTTCAGTTTTCTAGCTGATATTGCATATTTGTTGCCAATACTTAGTTGCACACACACACATATATCCACAATATATTCCTAAGAATTCTTTTTCCATATACACACGCACACACTCATACCTACAATCGCATACGACAGGTGAATAACGCATTTTCTTCTTCACTTGTGTATTAAGCACATGTGTGTGTGTGTGTGTGTTTGCAACAAGCATTCTCTTCTTTTAGGTTTTATACCGTATGAATATTTTTCTTTTATTAAACAATAAACAGAAGAAGATGAAGAAGAAAAACTTATTTACCAATATTTTTCGTGCCGTTTTTGTTGCTTTTGTACTACTGATGACCATTAAACGATAACATAGTCAAAAATTCATGTTGCAACTGTCAAACCCATAACAAATACATTACTATCTAAAATTTTACCGCTTTTTATAAGAAGAGCGCGAGAGAGAGAGAGGGAGAAAGAACGAGTAATAATAATAATAACAAAAACAACAATCAACCAACCAACCAACACAGTTGTTCAATTCATATTAAAAATCAATAAAAACATATTCGAAGCCACATAACAATTGTGTTCGTATACAAATGGGATTCCTTCTGGTTAACTGTGTAAACCTCTTGACCCAATGCTGTTATTGTTGTTGTTGTTGTTGTTGTTGTCATTATTTCCATTTCATTACACCTTTAATGGTAGTCATTTCTTATAAAACACCAACAACAACTGGCGGTTGTTTACAAATGAATGGCTGAGCAAAACATTTAAGAAATTTTTCTGTCGAGTGCAAGTGTTTAAAAATATTTTTGTACCTTTTTTTTTATGTTTTATTTTTTAAATATTATTTTTATTATTTTTAAGATTGACTTGATTGTATGTATGAGATTTTCAAATGTGCTGATAACATCCAACCATAATAACGACGACAGCAATAACTACAACAACAACAATAAAATAACTAATAATGGCAATAAAAATGAACTTTTGCTAAGATTAAATACTTTATATGTATAAGAAAATTAATATAAAATAAAATAAAAACTTCTAAGTAAATAAGTAACAAGTGAAGAACTTAATTTGGCTTAAGCCAAATCTTAAATACTCTGCACCATTTTATATATAATAGGCGCAGTATGTACCTGATTATGCCCTCTAATGGTACACACCATACATACTACGAGTTAACAAACAGAGAATTTTATGCCAGGTATAGTTTTGGTAAATTGTGGGCGTGTCTATTGTATATTGTCCCATTTTTGGCAGATCGATTGCAGGACTAAATATTAATACGTCGTTAAAATCGAATTTTTAAGTTCGTAGCGCAATTTTTGTGTCTAAAAGAAAGATATTTGTCGATTGTGGGCGTGCACAAAATTTTATTCAGCGCAATATATCATGAACACAGGCTCAAATTTTGATACTGATCAAGAATATAGATTACTTTGCAGGGTCTCTGATGCCTGCTTCTGGATGTTACAAACGCAATAACAAACTTAGCATACTCCCTATCTTATGCAGAGCGTATAAATACATTAAAATAAAATTAACTGCTTTTTACATTTTTACCCAAAATTTGAACCCCTACTGAACATTTAATAAATATAATCTCTTATTTCTAATTGTTGTTGTTATTGTTGTTAGAAAAAACATCGCAATTGTTTATTAGAAAACCATAATAAAATATTAAACGTATAAAACAAAACCTGAAAGCCATAAACATTCAGGCGATTTTGGTGATAAATGGTTATTTGTAAAAAAATTGAAATTCAATTAAAATTTGTATTATAAGAACATATTGGAAATAATAATTTAATATCAGTTTAGTGGTTTAGTGGTCAAGCAGATGATACGATGCCTCACACAATGCCATGGCGGCCTCCATTGTTATATATTTATTAGTTTGTACTTGATTGCAAGGATGAAGATTGTTATTGCAGATATGTGCTATAACGAATAGAAGGTTTCTGGAAATATTACAGTGTTTCAGTAAATATTTACCCTAATTGGTTAATATTTATTTCGTCTGTGTAATCATACACTACTTGCGTGACATGAACCTAATTTGAATACATTTTAATAAAAAAATTAAGAAAATAAAACACATATGACAGCTTTTCAACTTTACCTTTCATTGGCACAATTTCTTTTGGAGCTTACTAACAAGGATGAAAGAGCTCCCAGCCTAGCTAGAAACTCATTGTCTTTCACCTATTTATAGTTTAGAACTAAAGTCACATTTGCTTCGTTCGCTCTTCTACTTTTTGTTTGTTGCATTTGTACAATTTGCACCAGTTAACCAATACAACAACAATATCATCTGATAAAAAGGTGTGTGATGTGAATTTGTGATAATAATGGGATCACTACACGTTATTTTTTCAAGCAATTAATAATCATAACAGCATGACTCGGTGAGTTTTACAGGCTGACGTTGGGAAATATTGCACCAACACAAACAAGTTAACTTCAGAATTGAAAGAAGACTTTGTAATTATCGGGAATTCCTGGAACGCGCATGACAAATACACACGCAATACAATACATGAATATAAAATATTTGTTGAATTTTTGATCGGAAATTTATTTACAAATCTTAAACCTGATCATCGTTGTTACACTGCGCCCCATTATCGGACTCATTTAATTCATCACATATTTGTAGCATTGGTTGAATCATATAAGAAAAGGATTTCCCTGTTGACTATTTCGTCTTTTCGCACACAGCGTACTGGGGGATCTGAATCAGTACCAGTTTCAATAGCTATATTAATATCATGTGCCAGGAAGGTGAGTTGAAAAACATTTTCCACAATATTTATAAAATTATCTGGATCTATGACAATTTGTAGAACAGTATCGGTTAGCTTTAAATAACTCGTTTACCTCTTTCAATACAATATTAACTTTTTCAGTACCTCAATCATTTCGTTTTAACTTGTTACAGTTTGTGCGTGCAACCCCTAGTGCTATATCTGCAATAACTTCCCAATTCATTGTGTAATCTTGGTAAACTAACGATTTCACAGCATTGTTAAAGATGCGATTATTCAATTCCGAATTGAACACAAGTACTTTGGAAACAACCTCATGCAGACTCCTTAATACCAAAGCATCCATTATTACCATAGCGTTATTGTTGAGCAATTTCTCAATGACCGCACTACCCTCTTTATGAATTGCGCAATTGTTTTTTATGTATGCTTACAACTCAAATGATCCACAAAGAAATTGTTTTCTTTAAGGTTTTGTAGTTGATCCAAGATTAGTTTATAACGTTACTTACGTTCAAATGATTGCTGAGTCTTGTCCATTTAAAGCTTTTCTTTTGTTGCTAACAGCAGAGAAGTAAATGAATTTTTATCCTTTTGAAGTTTAATTTAATTTTTCCCCAACCTTTTAGAATTTAAAATAAACAGTATAGGAATAAAGGATTAGAAAACATTCCTTCTTTTGTGATTTCAAAGAATGGCGCTGTACAAAAGGCAAACAAAATGCGTCCCCTGGCATTCGTAGTATTTTTACCTTAAGTAGTTAACAGTTAATCTAAATGCATAATTCTGATTCTTCTCCTTAGAAAATATATCAGTTTGTGATATTAATCGTCATAAACATTTTTTTGCGCTTCTTAAAAATAACACTTCATTTACCTGTCATCAAACTTTTGATAAACTTTTGTTAGTTACCAAGAATTTTTTCGCAAAATGTGTAAAGTTAATTTTGCGTGTTTGCTCCATATAATTTAGCTCGAATGAAATGTATCTTGTTGTGTAGTATGCGATGGAAACCGCAGACATTAACAACAGCCATTAACTAACTGTCATAACAAACGGCAGAGTATAGTGATAAATAGTGAAAATTGGAGTAAACAGCATGATTTAGAATGAAACAAATTTGTTGATAAAATAGATCACAGCATAATTCATTAATATTTAATAAATTTATACCAGACATTACTGCAAATTGTACCAATTTCGGAGGTACCTCGATCAGCCGGTTGTTCATAATCCACAAGCTTGGATAGGGAAAGTGAGTACACGTATAAAGTTCCTTTAACAAGCTCGTAACATTATACTCCGTAAAATTACCACAAAACATTAATAGCATTATTCATTATGAATATATTTTGTTTTCTTTAAAAAAAAATTCGTTTTATTTTCCCAATGCTCAGCTTTTGTTTTATAGTACATTTCCTTATATTTAAATGTTTACACCTAATACAAATTTTGCAAAAGAAACAAAATTCAAATGTATTATATTCATCCTGAGAATTTTCAGAAGTCTTTATATATGCAATACAATAAATGAATGTATAATGTTAATACGTACACTCTATATAACTAAGTTAAACCAAAATTCCCAAACGCTCCACAAATCTTGAGTTGCTACTGTCAACATAACCTCAATCTTTAGACGGCGTCACATTTTGTATAAGCGTAATGTTGTCACCTTTTAACATTATACGGCCCAGATTTTTACGTGTTCTAGTTTTCACCCACACTTCTTCGGCGTCATCCAAAACTAGGTTCATGTATTCATCAAATCCTACAATGTGCCCTTCAATACGTAAATTGATGTTTTCATACAGCCACACTTGTACGCGGGAACGATTTTGCAAATAACGAAATATAAGGTTTATGGGTTGTACCATAACCTTTTGTACTTTGGTATTGCCTTTGAAGGACATTTTTTACTTTTTTTTATTAATTAGTTTAAATAATAAACGAAATAGTTATAATATATTAAAAGTTTACAAGCCGGCGTTTTAATACAAAATTATTCTTCTTCTTTTCTTAAAACCCAATCACAGTAAAAGATGATACTACAAGTAAATAACATTAACTTACCAAACCGGACCGGAACAAAATAATAAACCACAAATACTTTATCAAACAGAAGCTATGCGAATGAAGTAGCCTGAGAATCAGCATTTCTAATACTATGAAGCAAACTAAAAATATAAATTATATATAAATATCATTTTATGTACTTTATCCAATATCATTGCAGTCTAAAGTCTTTACCTGAATTTGTGGAAGAGATTTACAAAGCAAAACTGTTAATAATATTCTTTGTATTAATTTATGTAATAGCGCATATATTACTATTTTTAATAAAAGTATAATTCAGAGATGTTAAAAATTTTAATATCGTTCATATTTTGGTTTACAACCACTTGCTGACCCATTAGATGAATTATTCAAATTGATCGGCGGATTTATGGTCCCAATATTGGAATTTGAACCATTTGAAGCATTGGCCGAATTTGATATATTAATGGCAGAACTATGAACTGCATTAACTTGGGAGCCGGACGCTAAAGTGTACACTTCGTAATCGGTCAATGTAAAATTATAAACCCCAAATAAGCTCTCGTAACTGGCATTGGGTCCCTCATAAGAATGAGGTAAATTTGAATATGAATCACGATTGGCGTTGCAATCGCTGGCTATAAATAAATCAGCACCAGCACCAAATATTGGACCACAGCTTGAAAAGTATATTATTAAAATTATTTTCTGCGGTTTTTAGTTGAAAACTTACTCTGGATGATAACATATAGCGTAAGGTTTCTTAACGATATCAAATTTTAGGGGCGTGTCTGTGTTATTGTTCAAGGTAAACAGGAAAGCTCGCTCAGAATGTATATAAACACCCTTTCGAGAGGTTTTCGACCAGGGAACATCTGTAAAACCGCCACTGATTTCCGAATGAGCACCCTGCAAAGAAATTGAACAGTTACAAAAGAAAAAAAACAACTTCTCTAAACACAAGACTAGTGTAAACAAACCAAGCATATAACGAAGCAAGGAGACACGCCATCGCAATAACGATGAAAAGCTTGTGAACTGAATCCATGAGACGAAGCTCGATATATTAAGCGCCAAATTTGTTTGGGTACGCCGTACCTAATGTAATGAAAGGAATCTCTTTGATTCCATAAATAGTCAATGCAAATATTTAATTTTCTAATTTACCAATTATTTAATACTCCTTGCAAACGCAACTTATCATTTTTGAGTATCTGAGAACTCGGAAACATGTTAACAGTTAAACGGGGCTGCAAACGTTTATCTGTTTCACTTAAACTACCGCTGCCATTAGCCACAAATCCCGAACTCATAGCACCACTTCCACCATTTATTTTGTTGGAGTGATGCAAGGCTGCATAACGATACCTCTCTAAAGACAATTCCATAGGGACAGCTCCGGTAGGCTCAACCTCTTCAGCGAATACTTGACTATCGATCAAAAGCAAGCGTACATGACATATAACGCCTGACAATTGTTGGCACACACGAGCTCTCTCCTCCTCGGTCCAGTGAGCGGTTGGTTGTGTGACACCAGCATGATTTTTAGCCCAAGCTAAAACACAACGCCACACATTTTCTTCCTCCATGCAGAACTGTTTGAAATTATACTTTTATAATTCATAAAATTTCACTCCAGGGAAGGTGTAATGCTCACATAATCGGAGGATATAAGTTTAATTAATGCCTCCTTCTTCAAATTGAGAAAAGCATTAGTTTGAACGCACTCATCTGCATTTTCCCCAATATAAATAATGCATCGTTCCATGAATGAGGCTGTGCACTTTGTTCCTAAAAAGGGTTAACGATATATAACAAAGAGAATTATGATACGGCTTTGATTTGAACTATTCCTTTTATTTGTATACGCTATTCTTTAACGAAAACAACCCATAGAGGGCGCTTTACTTAATAAAGGTACATACCGGCTAATTTTTTTATAAATTTTTTTACTTACTTGTACTTACGCTACAGTATTCTTATTAACGTAAGTAAACACAAAGCGTCGTCATATACAAGTGCTTTTAAATATATTTTTAAGGAAATCAATTTTTTTAGTTTCAATGATTTTTAATTCTTAAAATAAGTGACAAGGTCGGGTTCTTGTTGTTTTGATTACTTATTTGTGGTTTATCCATAAGTCTATTACCTGGTAGATGGCTCTTATATTTATTTATAGGAATGAAAAAGCGGCAAAATGCGTCTTTCGAGAAAATTTCGTTATATTCAATAATTTCAATTTAGTGTAAAATGCAATAATTTTGTAAGAAATCCAATAATTTTGTGAAACAGATGAAAGTTTTGTGAGCAATTTATATAAAAAAGTATACTCACCACCATTCTCCTGTATTTCCATAACAGCCGTGAGAAAAATGCAAGCATTATCTACTGACAACGTGGCAATAACATGATCCTCACAAGCGGCTCTCAATTCGCAACAGCCCATATCTTGGGCCAAAGTCATCATCTCAAAAACACGTGAATCCTGCAATAAAATCTATAGAAATGAGGAAAACGAGGAAAATATAAAAAATAATAATTTCAAATTATATGTTAAGTGTACTAATCGTTTACCTTTGCTGTGTACACGTAGGAAATGAATTGCCGAAAATCTTCAGCGTTTACGTGCGGCAAGCGTACGGGTGTGGCTGTACCAGGAGCAGCCGGTGATACAGTGCAACCCGGTATACGACATAATTCACCACGTTTGACTGTTTTGAAACTTTTGCAACTGGTAAGTAAAGAAGACATAAAGCTTACATAACCGATTTTTATATTTGCATATAACGAATAATAATAATTGTAAACTGAGCTACTCGGTGACACGCGTGTCATAGGTTACCGAATATTTATTGAATCCGTCCACTGGGTTATATATTGTATATGGAGGTGCAGGGTGCAATGACCTTTCTCAGTGTGTTGGCTTAACTTGTACTATTTGTTCTTCATTTTTCCAAACAATATGAAATATGTGAACAGAGGCACTAGCATTAAGATTCTGTCTCACTTTATTAATAACATAATTAAGCGGCGTACACCACCTGTCAGTAATTAGTATTCTCTGCGTTAAATATTATCATTAAAAAATTCTCTCACAAAACAAAAACAAAACGTTTTGTTATGTTATTCTATTTCTTAATTCATTGCCGTGAATATGAGCCCCCAACGATTTCTGCAATTAATTCGTGATTAGTGTTATTGTTACCACGTTACTAATTATTTGTGGTACAGAGTCTTCTGTTGCGGTTTCTTTATAACACCTTTTAAGCTTTGTGTCTGCAAGAGCGTTCGCCTGTCTGCCTTAATGATGTATTAGACACATTCACATACGTGTTATTAAGAGACTTTAGAAAGGAAATTTTGTTACAAAACAATTATGTGAAAAATTCTTTGGAGAGCATTACATGGTCAGAGTAATCAGACATGTTTTTGTAGAGAAACATAGAGTACGTATCTTGTTAAAAAATGTCATTAAAACCGTCCGCTAATATTAGATTCATACATACAGTCCATCAATCATTAATTGGCCACTCAGATTTAAAAATCTTATCATGCAACGCCAATGCATACTTTTGCGGATGTGTATAAAACTAAAGCACGTACAACTTTATTCCTCCATGAGTGTATGTTTCAATCTGTTCTCACTTCATGTAATGTCAATGTTTTTTGGTTTGTTTTTATGTGTGTTTTATTTTCTTTCGTCTTACCGTGCCATTAACATAATGCGATGCGCATAGATGCGCTCCTCCTCACGTCCACATATAAATACAACATCGGCACTATCTTGATCTTCCGACAAACGCTGCAGATCATCAATTAGTTGGGGTAGACCAGCCATTGCTTGGCCGTCACAGATTAGGGATGTGGGACAGGGTGGTGGTACACGTGTACCCATTGCTGTTTAAAATCTTCTTCCTCTTCTTCTGTTTTTTCTTATTTTTTTTTCACTACTTATGGTGTGTTTGTTATATTACATGTATGATCAAGTTCGTATCTTATTGAAGTCTTTTGTTTTAATTACACTCCACGTTCCTCTCTTTGCTTGCGCGCGCGTTGCGTGCTGCTAAGGCTATAGAACTGCGTAATAAATATTTATTTGCAGGCAAACAAATCTTGAATATTCACTACTTCTTTAAAATAAAATTATGTAGATTTTGGGCGTGGTCACAACGTAAATTTTTATATACGAATTTCATATCTTCTCTTTTTATACTAGAATAACAACAAAAATTATTAAAAATACAATAGGAAAACCTCTTGAAGGTGGGCGTGGCTTGGTAAATCCATTTTTGGACTTATATGCAAACTAAAACACTTTATTATTACAGATGGATCTTTTCAGCCTTTAGTAGTGCTTAGCTTACAGATTTTATGGAACTATGAGAGTATCCTACAATAGTATATGGCCAACCTGCATTTTCAATTTTTGTAAATTTCAATTTAGCCATCATCCCAGATAATGTTTGTCATAGACAGATAAGGTGAGATCGCTTCGGGTTTTGATGTTGACCAAGAATATGTATAATTTGTACAATCTCTGACTCCTAGCTTTAGGGGTTATAAATGTCGCCATACCCAGCATCATTGCCAGTTGCATGCTTCATGGTGGTGGGCATGCAAAATTTGACCTAAGCCAAATATAACTTTTCTTTACTCGAGAGATTTTGAGAATTTGCATATTCTCCAATAATAAGTAAGTCTCTCTCCCTCTTTTTTCTTTTTGTTTCTTTTTCTTCTTTCACTGTTTTGTTTTGTTTTTAGTGTTTGATAAACAAAAACAATATTTGTTTGTTTGTATATACAAATACACCAGCACGCGTTCAAACTTAAAACTGGTTTCTGTTTGGGCCATAAACTATACCTTTTTTCCCACTTATACATACATTGCCGAAATTAAAAATCTTTCCACTTTCAGCACATAAGTAATATTGCCTCCACCTATTTAGTTATTGTAATAATTTAAAATTTGTAATATTTATTTTCCATTGTTGTTATATTCCTTTTTTTATTCTCATTTTATCAGACATATATATATATATATTGTATAACTTCAAAAATTTCATATATTTGTTGATTTCTGCTTCTTACCACTATCGCGTTTATATAAAGACTGATTTTTTGATGCTTTCGTTGGGTCTTTTTCTGCTACACTGTCTTGTGAATTGTTTGTGTGCCTCTCACCTTTTGTTAAACGGCAAATAATAAAAAACCTTCACCGCAGACAATTCCTTCGCTCAGGTAAAAATTGTGAAGTCTTGTTGTTGTTGTTGTTTGAATGATTGTTTTCCTTTTCTATTTAGTGTTGATGTTGTTGTTGTTTTTGCCATTGTTAAGTTTAGTTGTTTGGATAATTTTAGCTGTTTTTTATCGCATAAAATTTGTAACACAGCTTTAGGCTGAAATATTTTTAAAATAATGTATTAAATTATTTATTATATGCTACAGCTTAGGAATATAATGCGTTAGTCATTGCGTTTGTAACAACTAGAGAGAAGCTTCAGGTACCCTTTAAAGTACATATATATGTATATATAAATTCTTGATCAGCTTAAAAATCTGCATCGATTATGTTCATCCGTGCGCCCCTCTCTTATTGGAAACGCTTGTAATCGTAATTTTTTTAAGGACTGATGCTCGGGCGAAAAATTCTACAAAATCTTACTATCCATAGAGATTATTATATGTACGTATAATATTTTATTTAAGCCAAGCACATGAACAGGCTTACAGCACCCCCTCTAGAAACTCGAGTGTTATGCCTTCAGCTAATGTAACGGTATAATAAGATACAATAGATTAAAATCCACGCCCACAACTAACATAAATCTATTAATCAGCCAGACACGCCCACAATTTGTGAAAACCTCCTTTTTTTTAGACTTGAAAATGTATAACTGCATAATATATTCACTTTTTGGTGGATGTGTTCTGTACGCTCACGATTATTGTAATTTGGCCTAAACCGAAATTTGGTTATAGTCCGGGTTCCGTTAAACCTACTACTGCTCTTACTGCCAAGAAAATTTAAACACTAACAATTTCTCTAAAGTTGTTCTGCATTACTAATAAATTAGGAGAGAAGAGGAGAGAAAAATTGGCACCAATACAAATTCTTTAGAAAATCATTCAAAATTGGAATCGATCAAGCACTTCCCCTCTAAATCTTATAAAATAATAAATTTGATGATTTTTCGTTGTTGTTATGGTAGAAGGTTTATAGCAAAAGAGTTTTTATAAAGCCACGCCCACAACTATCATTATAAGACAAAAATTTATTTTTTATATTTATCATACTCACAATTTATTCATCATCATTTTTACAGTATTCTCGTGGAGAAAAAATTCATATTATGTACCGAGGTAGTATATGGCCCAAGCTAGTTGCTGTTTCATTTTTACGATTATTATAAAAGTTAAGTCACAGCCAAAGTGAGTAAAAATTGAGGGAAATTAAGTTTTGTCCAATGTTGTGTGGTGTACAAATATTGCATTTACGTGCAAAGTTCTTGTGGAAACATGTAAACAAAATATGATTATTGCTGTGGATTGCGTCGGTTCGTGGCACCCGCTCTGGCAATCTTAATACTTATGTGATACATTTGCATTACTCTGTACGCAGATCAACAGTGTTGTACTTGTGCGTTTGTTGAATATCGTCTGACTGCTATAACGTTAAGTGCACTACAGTGCACTCAATAACATTCGCCCTCAGACAACACACCTATAATACCATGCAAAATGTGTGTGTGTGTGTGTGTGTGTGTGTATGTAATGAGAATCATATGAGACACTTAAGTGTTTTGTAAATGAAGCGAAAGAAAAAAAACCTGCCACCACCATAATCACCACAAATATCAGTAACAACAACAACAACAACATGTAATAATAATAAAAATTGTTATGATTGAATTTTCGTACGATTTCGTTCAAAAATTCGATTACGATGAATGTGGTGCGGTGGGGTTATATGTATGTGTAAGAGGCATGTGTAAACATGTGTCTTTGAATTGTATACATGAGAGCTTTACATCATGTACAATTATTGCACATATACGTACACAAACACACACTAAAAAAAAACGAGACATTGAGTTCAAATGTTCACATCATGTCTGATGTGGATGTAACATGTATATGGGTTGTTGTTGTTATTGTTGCTCTTATTATTATTATTATTATTATTATTATTAATGGTAATGTTATTATAGAACATTTTTAATAACTTTAGGGAAATAATTATATTTAAATGAATGCTGAAATGTTTTGTTAACATGTTATTGGATTTTTATGGAAAATAGTTTCTATACTTGCTCTGGCCTTTATCAACAGTTCGCATTACGCCTTCATTCACTGCTGTTATATATACCACGTACAATAGTTTTCCGTCCTCTTACACTCATTAAATGTTTAGACGTTGTGCTGCATTTTTTAGAAAAACATCATTTCATTTGTGCCGCTTTGATGCTACAAAAGAGTACAATGTAAGAGGAAACGTCTCCGTCATGTAAACGTTTAATAAAAAATGGAAAAATAAATCCCTTCATAAATTGTTAGGCTTGTTCAAATATTACAGATTCTTACATCTACTGATAAAGAAATCCTTTCATCCTTTCACTTGCTTAGAAATGATAAAAAAAACAGATAAAAAGGAATCAGTTTCTCTTGGTAAACATTCCACTATTTAATGAAAGTTGACATCATCGCTTTTTTCTTGTATCATGTTGTTGCCTTAGATGGCAACAACTTAGTGATGCAAGTCAAACCATTGGAAATTATTTATTTGGTTGTTATGCATTAAAAGGAGAGAGTAAGTGTAGAGTACAAAAAAAAAAAAAGAACGGTATCTAGGTTACCAAGTATTGACGTGCTTAGTGGTAGGTCTTCAAGGTATGTTTATTAATGGTGAAAATATCTGGTAATTATGTATATATGCGTGTGTATATTTGTACGTTTATGCTTCTTTAATGTTGTCCCTTATCCTTCATGTATCTCAGAAATTCTGATTGAGAAAAATCTAACCAAAAGATTTATTATTAAAATGCAATATTTAACAAAAAAAGGCATCAGATTAAGAAAATATTTAAAAACTTTTAAATGCCCTCCGTGTCTACATACAAATTGTGGGCGTGGCAGGTACCTGACTTTGATAGTTTATGTATGTATTGTACGCCAACTGACAAGTCGAATTTTGTGCTAAGTAGAGCTTTTTATAAGGTGGGGAGTACAATAACTTTGTCATGCTGTTTGTAACATCCAAAAGAAGGCGTCAGAGACCCTACAAAGTATATATATTTTTGTTCAACAATAAAAACTGAGACATGCATGTTCGTGTGGATACATACACTATTAGATGGCGTAATTGTATGTCTGCCACACCCACCGTGTGTAGATGTGGAGGGTATTTAAGATTTGGCTTAAGTCAAATTTAGTTTTCTTACTAGTTTATGTTTAATTTTCAATCTTTCAATATTTTATTCGTGTTAACTGCTTCTTAATCTTTTATCTCTTCTTTGTACCCTACGCTACTTGTAGTGGATATATTAACATTAAACGAATGTTTTCTTTATTAACTATACATCTATTCCCCTGGCTGAATAATCTAAATATCTTTGGGTAACCATGCCTTATTCGCATTGTAAATAAACTGGTTCGGACTATTCCACACCTTCTTATACACGAAATATAACACATTTGTTTCCAAGAAAGTCTGTATATAACAAAAAACAAAAATCAACCAAATAATTTTTTCTCTTTGTGAGAAAGCGCGTAAAGGGTGTAGGGTATTAGTGTATTAGTTGCACTTTACGTCTTTGTCATCCACGCATTTTCATATGATATAAAATGGAAAAAATTGAAATGATTTCTGTCACATTTGACACATTGGACACAATCGCAAACGAGACGGGAGAAAAAAATAGTAATTATTAACGCATTCACTCTGTGACAGCTGTGATTGGAGAACAATCACATAGTTTAGCAACTTACAAAAATATTCACAAAGGGTTAAATATGTATCTAAAAAAACAGTAAATAATACCCTACTTTAGCAAAATTAAACACATAGAACCATAGAAGAATCTTAAGTCAAAACTGAAACAAAGCACAAGCCTCAGAGTTAAAATGGGAAGATCTCAAAAGGTAAGAGTTTTAAGTTCAAGGTAATAGGATTTATATGTGTAGTGTAGTTGTAAGTATTTTACTAACCTTGTTGAGTGTAGAAATGTAATGCAAACCTTAGAAAGGTGGTTCCTAAAAAGGGTTAATTTTTGACTAAAATTTACTTTTACTACGACATTAAAGTACAGCGAAGAGCGAAAGAGAAAAAAGACTAGTTAAGGTACATTTTGAGTCCAATAAATTGCCTTTTTCTATAATCCTTTGCTCATAATGCAAAAACAAAAATGAATGAAATTCTTTTCTACTAAATTTCATCGTTCGGCCGTCAGTATATTGACACTTTGATGACCAAATGCCATTTATAAATACATACATACAGCTTTACATTTAAGAAATTTTTTTGTTTTTGTATTTTTTATATATTCTTGTATAGTTACGCAGTTAAATGGAATCGAATGAACAAAAAGTTGTATTTTGCATATGATGAAAAAATGACTTTTTTGCCAGATTGTCTGCGAAACAAAAAGAATTTATTTTGAACTGAAGTTGAAAAAAATTATTATAAATATATCACTGGATGGTGTAACATACTGGCTCGTATGTATATTTAAAAAAATATCCATTTATTAGGAACTGATTGTAATTTCATTTAAATTGGATTTTTGTAATGAAATCCGATGGTGAAGAGAAAAAAATTTGGGCTTAAGGAAAACATTTGAGACCATATATATATACACCTATTAAAAGTGGGAGTGGTAGTAAAAATTATTATTTCTTTCCGACAAAAAAACAAGTAAGAAAAGTTCGGTTAAGACCGAAGCTTAAATACCCTCCACCTTTTATAACCCTCTAAAGAATAAGTTCCTATTGCCATATTTATGTATATGACTATTTCATGTACTCACGTAGTGTTTTTTTTAAACTATATGCGTTTGCGTTAATTAATCACGTCCATTTTTGGCACAGTGTTGGATAATGGTACCACTTATATTTATACCCAATTTCAACTTGATAGGCATAGTATTGTGCGATATATAATTTTTTATAGATAAAATTTTTTCGAGGTATGATGAGATTTTCGTTTATTGTGGGCGTGTCTCTTTACCGATTTTGCCCAATTTCAATACGGAACAGCGAAATTGAACTAAGAATACGTATGCAAAGTTTAAATTTGATATCTCAAAAATTACGACCGTGAGAGTGCCAACAACAGACCTACACACGGACACACGGACACACGGACGGACATGTCGCAAACGATTTCTCTTTTCATGCTGATTAAGAATATATATGGTTTGTGGGGTCTCCGACGCTTCCTTCGATGTGTTGTAAACGGATGATCAAAGTGAATATACCCTCTTCCCTAAGGTGGAGGGTATAAAAAAGGCGCTGTTATAAAGCAAATAATAGAATAACAGCGCAATTGAAGTTTTTTAAACACTTATAGACCTTTGACGTAACCATGTCATGGTGGCAAACAATGTGATATTAAGATAAAATTAGGTTCATTTATTCTTAGCTTCGTTTTTGAAATGGGCACAACTGCTATGCCCACATTTGATCAAAGCCTTTTACGGCCGTAAAAATAGCTTTAAATTTTTAATTTATTTTTATGCCCTACGCACCACTTGTGGCAGAGGGCATATTAGGTATATTAAACGGCAAATGCCACACCAACCTTCAATTGTACCGATCGTTTCAGAATTAAAATCTGAATCGAGTCCGTCCGTCCGTCCGTCTGAACATGTTAAATTGTGTGCAAGCTACATTTTTGCAATATTTTAAAAAAATTTGGCGCAAAGACATATTTTAGCTCAGAAAGGAACCCTATTGAAAATGGCCCGGATTGGACTATTTTATGTTTTATAATTCTTAATTTTGCTTGACAAAATTTGGTTAATTAGCTAAATAATTGGCTGCGGCAAATTTGCACCAGATCGGACCTTTTTTAGAATCCCTTCCCCCTATAATGATGTCATATTTAACAAAGCAATACCTCGTGTTTACTGAAATAACTAAACTAATTGTAGCATTAGAATTAAAGGAGTAAAGTATTAGATGGTCGAGCCGATAAAAATAATTTCACATGTAATATAAACTCCATCCATAAATGTGCTGAAAGTAGAGGATATTGTAAAATAGACACGCCCATAATTTACCAAAAATTAAGTTTGAAATAAAATATGAATCATATCTTCATAAACATTAAAAGCGGGAGCATTTGTAAATATGCCACACCTACAAATGTAGAGAATAACTAGATTTAGATAAATGAAGCTTTTTCTATCCTCCAAATCCCATTTAATGATATTTAAGTTGGGTAAAATCAGTTAAAAGCCACGCCTACAATCGAAAAAAGTCTATCTATCAGCCACAAACAAGTGCATATGAAATTGAAATTGATTATATATAAAATTTTAGAAAACGTAACATTATTAGTAACAAACATTTGAAGAAAACCAATTACATCCCTTAGCATACGATAATGGATATAAAAATTGTCCAGTGGGATTAATCAAAGAGTATTGTTATAGATAGCAGTTCACACTTCCAATATTTCATTTACTTCATTACATCATGTGTTATGATGGATTTCTAAAACTTGTTGTTGTTGCACTAAATTTCAAGAAAAAACATTTTGAAGGAATCTCGCAGTAAATTGAGTTAAATGTTGTTGTAAGCAATTTATTGCAAACACAATTACAGAACGTTTAATAGTACTTGTATTGTTGTTGTTGTGTTACAATTACATTTTACTGGAAATGAAGTAGAGTTTTATTTATGATTAAAATCACATGATGGATTGAACTCGAACGTGTTCTCTGTGTGTTTCTAATTTCAAATCATTCTTTTAACGCAACAACAGTAAATTTTGTTATTAAACTGATGTACGTACGCACGGTTGAGATAGTTCTTGTACGAGTAGCCTGAAAAGGTGATGCATGTGCAGGAATATAGATACGTAAGTTTATGTATAAAGTGTTTATGTTTTATGTAACACGATTATGTCACATGGTAGTACGGCTGCCTAGCTATAGTAGTGTGTGTTGTTGTTGTTTTTGGGAATTTGTGGCCGGCAGCTGTCAAAGTGACAGCCGGAAATTGACATTGGTTTCCACACCGCACACACACGTATTTCGTTGTACACGTACATGGGGTAACAAGAAAAATACATCCAACGAGAAGAATCAAAAAAGGGTAAAAACCCAACCACCGATTACGATCTGACTTACACCAATTTATTTCGACGATCAGAATCCAACGGGCCCAAATTTCCATTATTCAGAAAATTGAGAAACGAGATCCAGAAAATTATGAAATTTTTAGAAATCACATTAATTCACATTTTGCATCATAAGTACCTTCAAGAGAAAGGGGAGAAACTTTCTACCACACCTTAAAAAGAGTTGTTTTATTAAATTGATGCGTTAGTGGGTGTGTGTATGTATGCTTTCAATAGTTAACGTGACAGCATAATAAGGGATGATGTATAGGTTTTAAGGACAGGGGACAGAAACCTTTCTCAGTACTTTTCAATGTGTTTACTTTGTAGATAAAATAATTTGTACACTCTCCGCATTATATTAAGTTTATTGTTCCGTTTGCAACCAGAAGATCTCCATCTTCAAAAAGTTTATACATTCTTGAAAAACATCGTAACGTGTGTCTGTCGTTGAAACGTTCACTTTCGCAAAAATTATTTATATATGTATAAAGCTAAAATTTACGACCGATTTTTGTAGTTTAGAGATTTTTTAAAATGGACAAAAGAGATCCACGTCCACTATTGACAAAAATCAAACTATGAGTCAAAAAAACTTGACCTCTGAATTTACAGCAGCTCCTGCACGTAGGCTAGTATTTGCATTAAACAAAATCCGTTACGAGTCACGCCCACAATATAAAGTAATATATTTAATTAGCCATAAAAATTGAGCTATGAAGTAGAAATTTATACATGGTAGAAGCTTTCCAATGACATAATGGTCGGGTAACAGAAACGCCTAAAATTTGTAAAAAAAACTGTTTTTGTGCAGAATCCGATATATAAGTAATTAACGGATTGTACTTATATGACGGATTGTATGTAGGATTCTATATAGATGTGGAGGGTATTAAGAATTTCACTCACTTTATTTTTTGATAAATTTTATTTTTTTATTACAACTGTAACCAATCAACCAAACTTTAACTACTTAAAACTCTCACCCTGTTCAATTACAAACACACACACACACACACACACACACACACACACACACATACAGCTCTCCCCCTACCTATCCATCTTCGTCATTGTCAACGCTATCATCAGACAACTGCAGCTCAGTTTTCTATGACGTATCATTCGCTAGTAATCTCAACAGTTTTGCATAACTCATCTGTTACATTTCATTAACCTCAACGACATAGCGTACAGCACCAGTGGTGGCAGCAATAACAACAATCATAATGTGTGGTGGTCATCATCACCCCAGTGAGAAGGTAGCAATTGAAAAAATTATACAAACAATCATTTTTACTTATGTTGATTTTCCTTAAATCGTTTTAGAATATGGAAAAAACGCAGCACTCCTCTCACTAATAATTACGTGGCCATATACAAAAATGATTTAAAAAACTCTTCCTTACAAAATGAAACGTACACATATAACCGGAGGATGTTTTGGGTTTTCACACCAATTCATCGGTGTTAAGTGGTGCTGAAGATAATTTTCTCTAAAAGGAGAATTTGAGAAAAGCCCCAAAGATATGATTGTGTTGGAATATTAAATATTTTATCCTTTTCCTCCTCGCTTTGTTATCTTTGCTAAGGTTTAAACTGAGAGATTGACCAACCGAAGGAGACTGAAAAAATAAGATTTATCTTTCGAACATGTACAAGATTTATTGCCACAAAGCATTAGTTTCTAGCACCGGAAATGCCAAAAAAATTATCATCACTGCCAAGTTCGAAAGCTTTAAACTTTAACACAAAATGCCTTTTATCCAATTTTTCATCCAACTGAGTGCAAATAAATTTCAATGAATTAATTACATATTTATTATTTTTGTTTCACCGTATTCAATTTATTTACAACACAAACATATATTTATTTAATTTTTCTCGTTACGCCGCCATAACTCAAATGATAACCAGAGTTAAAGTTAAATGTATAAATTTTAATTAATCAATTTACTGACAATTTTAAATGTTAACAATCAATAGCCAAATAATCTGTTTATAAATGGAAAATGATCAAGTGAAAGAGAGAGAGAGAGAGAGAGAGAGAGAGAGAGGGAATAATATCAAAGAAAAGTTAAAACACATCACATGAATACATATAAAGCATTTAAAGTTAGTACGTACACATATATATACACAAACATTTATATATCAATAATCATTAAGCAGGAAACTGTCGGGTAGTTAACGTTACATTTACACCTTTTGTACCATTGTTTGCTTGCCAGTGTGTATGTATGATATTAATGTAGATATAAACACGTACGAATTTATAATACGAGCGCCGGTGTGTGAATGCATGTGTGTACGTAGAAGTACGTGTGAATGGATTCTTCTCCCTTTTTGTGGTGTGCACGTAAACGATAATTTAATAACATGACAAATTATACGAGTATTTACGAAAAATGGCCGCCTGCCTGATAACTGTGGTAAAATGGCAATAAAGTATTTTTCCTCTGTTCATATGATTACAATGTTGAGAATGGAGAATATAGAAGAGGAAAGGATATATGTGCTCATTCATTAAATAAAGACAAGCAAGAAAAATATTAAATTTTAACTGAAGTCAAATATTAAATTTCTTATCCATCTATATACAAATCATGGGCGTAACGCATAGCAGATTAAGTATTGTATTCGAATTAGGAATATTTTTTACATTATAGGCGTGACTATTTTACAACCATGCCCATTTCGGCACATTGATAGATTATTACAAGTGTGTATACAAAATTTTTATAGAAAAGTTTTTGTGACTCATATATAGACTTTTGTCAATTATGCGCGTGAAAATTAATGGATTTCGGAAGTTTTTGTATAAAATTTCCCTCTCAATATATCAAAATGTACTATAGTGAGGGACCCAACAATAGACGGATATGTCTGAAGCGTTCCAGATTTAAATGCCACCATAAAGGCTAAATGTGACTGAGACCAAATTTGAAATACTCCCCACATCTGTGTGCAAATTATGTTCGTAGGAGGAACCCGATCTCGAAAACATATATTCTTTGCAGCGCCGTGACGCCTCTTTTTGAGTCATTAACAACTTAGTTTACTTCCAGTTTATGTGAATTGAATAAAATTTCTAAATTTTAGATTAAAAACAAAAAAATTGATATAAGCACAAAATTGGAAAATATGCTTCGAACAATGAGTACATCATGAATCAGTAAAACTGCATATCTTGAATGTGACAAATATTTTAGACTTAACCAAAATTACAAAACAAAATTTTATGAAAGTCTCCCTCCTGTATAAGTAAATTTTCAATACTAAGGGGACAAAGGTTTCTTTCATATGGTTTGCAATTGCTGCGGCAGCCAGAGTAAATATAAAGTTAAAAAATATCATTAATAATAACAATTGTAGCAGCAGCTAAGAAGCAGCCAATGAAGCGAACAAACAATACTTGTAGTCAACCGTTACTCTTGATAAATAATAAAGTTTGATTTTACATTTTGCTAAATCACGGTTGTCGCTGTTAGTGTGAGAGCAATTTATACATAAATGGATGAGTTTTTTTTTGCGGAACCACATCAATCACTTCATTCATAAATGCTTTATGGTAGATTTTTGGACATCAACAGCTTTGACAGCTGCTGTACGGATGCTTTTAATTGCCAAAGCCACTCATACTGCTTAAACACTCACTCACACTTCTACAATTAAGCGACATGTAAAATGCAAATTTAAATGAATTTCAATCATAGCCAACATACAACACAACTGTTACCAAACGACTTAACTGATTGTAAATTGTCTCTTTACACTTAAGCAAGCAAGTAAGCAAGCATACAAATGAACATGTTGTAGCTACACTGCACACATAACATAATATGTACTCATGGCGGATTGAATAAATGTTAAGGAATTCTCTCCATAGAGCACTGATAACCAATATTACACACACATAATGCATGTGTTTGTGCTTTGGTAATCCATATTATAATAGCAGCTGTTGGTGCGGCAAATGCATATGTGTGTGGGTGTGGACGTGTGATTCTATATGCATGTCTGTCTCCTTACACAACACATTTCTTACAAAACCAACAATCACAGAACTATGAAAAAGTAATTAAATTTTATCTTCACTTCACCCACAATGTTTGTCTATAAAATAATAACGAAAGTAAATACTTGTGTATAGACAAGAAAGCCCAACAAGAAAGAAGAATATATGTTTTAATAGGATATTGATCCCAACGTTATATGCAAATAAAATCAAACGAGTAGGTATTTAAGTTTAGTTATGAAAAGTACATAAAAATAATTGTTTTTGTGGTCAAGGATAAAAACGAAATTTCAAATACCCTACGAATCTAAGATATATGCGAATTGTAGCCGTGGCATAATAATTATGGCTAATAGTATTTCCACATCGCATTTTGCACAAACATTTTTTTTGTAATTGAAGGCGTATCTGTCATTCACTCCCACCCCATTTTTCGTGCGTCCATGAAATATTACCTATGTGTATTTATCTATTTTGAAGTTCAATTTTTTTTGGATCATGACATTTTTTTTAAAAATGTGAAACGTCCAGAAAAATTTTTTGACAAGGTAAATAAGTTCTGATTGTAGTTCAAATTTTGAATCAATATAACTTTTTATGTTTATCTAAGCGTCCAGTTCCTCCTCATCCACTTATATGATTTCTTTAAAAACGTTTTCAACCCTAAAGTGTAAGTCCTTTATTGTCTTCTATTTATCATTAACTAGATTATTAATGCATTCATATTAATTCAAATTTCAGAAATGATTTGGAAAACTTATATTAATATTTATTTCGTAAAGTAAGAATTCATACTTGATTCAAATTTAAATCGAAATCATCAATAATTGAAATGCTCGTCTGCCATTTTACCAATACAGAGACAATTTTTATAAGCTCAATTGATTAGCTAGGAGCGGCGACATAACCGCAAAATTTAATTTATCCGCCATCACAAATGTTCAACGTACAACACGAAATGTGCGGTTTGTTGTCAGAAATGTAACTTTTTGTCGTTAGAATAAAAAAAAAAACAAAAACCGTAGAAGCTTAACAAGGAAATTGTAACCATTTTGTCAAACAATTCAGGGCACAGTGAAACAATAAATCGTTTTTTCCATACGTACATATATGCATAGCAAATAGAATAAATATTTGATATCAAAAATTGTTAAGAACTTTATCTGAATAAAGGCAATGTGCCCACCGATGTATCAAAGTTGGAACTGTTTAGTTTGTCGATTGGCATCCAGTGACACTTGCATACAGATTTAATCCCCGCATTCTGTATTTGTCTTTATCGGTTAGATAGAGTAAATCTTTTTCATGCTCTTCGCAAAGAGAATGCATCAAGTTTGTCATGCCGTGAACAACACTTTAGCTTCATGATCTAATTGTGTCTGCTTCCATGTTTGGTTTTTGTTGGAATGTGCTCCTCAATCAAGTAATTCCTAATAGATTTTGCAATGTCTGTCTGACCGTTAACGTCGCAAAAATTAAGAAATCGCTTTTAAAATTAAGAAGAACAATGGTATTGGTCGTTATATCACAGAGATCGGAATTGGGTAAAATCAATCGAATGACATGCACGCACAATAATACAAAAACTTTAAACGTGAAGATCCGTTAAAAGTTTTAATTTAAACTTGAATCCCCTCTGGTAGCGGGTATCTAAGATTTGACCTAAGCCAACAAGAACTTTTTAGTTTGTTGTTGTTGTTGTTGTTGTTGTTGTTATATTGTTACACTCTACACTGTATCATTCTTGTTTTATCCATTGTCATTTCTTGTATTTGCCGTTAGGTATAGAAATGAATCGAATCGAATAGTTGGTTGGTTGGCTGGTTGCCTCGTGTTTGTTGTTTGCCTATCTGCATCCGTTGGTCTTTCCGTTTTCGTGTTGAATTCTCAGTTAGAATAGGTTTCTATACACCCTTTACACTCTGTGAATGTATGTGTATATGGGCTAGTGTATCATTTATTACTTGCTTTGGGATTAACATCCACACCCACACATTTATGTACTACTCTACCTTTGGTCCCTTCACACCATTCCGTGAATCAATACAATTGCGTTGAGTGTTTGTATGAAGAGATGCATCAACTTGTGGCAATAGCTTTAGAGCATATAATGCTCTATCTCTCTCTTTAATTTCTCTTTCTCTTCTATCGATCGTCAATTCTTTAATGATAAGCTTTATCAGGAGCCCTAGGTTAACCCTTTGGATATGCATCCTGTTACGTAAACATTCCTACCTAATCCTACATTTGCACAATCGTAATGTTTATAATGTTGTGGTGACTTTATAATCAACTCTTTCATCTCCAACCAACTCTAACAGCGGGCAGAATATGTGAGTGGGTCTTCATCCACCTACATTATATATTAGGTGTTATGTGTATATTTACTTTGTATATGTAAATGCAGGAATAGATAATTCAAAATATTACTTTCCACACCTTTAATTAAGTAACTTTCCATGCATAGGTACGAGCATCATACATACATATAAAGGATTTTGGCAGTTAGCTTGTTACTGTGGTGCGTGGTTAATACAATAAAGCAAGAGATGAAATTCGATTTTGGGGTTTTTGAAATTTCGCCGCATTATTTCGATGTATGTATTATTTCAAAAGTACACAATAAATGAGGAGTATACTAAATACGTTGTTCCGTTTGCAACGCTTAGAAGAAAACGTCACTTAAGTCTATATATGGATCAGCAATAAATCTCAATTGATTTGGACTTGTGCGTCCGCGGTCCCTCTGTTGTTGGCACTGTCAAGGGCGTAAATTTTTAGAAATTGAGCTAAAATTTCGTAAATAAATTCCGGCGTTTGTACTTTTCACATAAGATGGGGGGTACTCTAAGCTGGTCATTCCTTTTGCAACCCACAAAACACGTGTTTTGTATGTAATCTGACGTTGAAGTTGATTTATATTATATACGATCTTAAAGAGCGTAACCAGGTACCTGCCGCGTCCACATATTGTATATCGATGTAAAGGGTATTTAAGATTTTTCTCAAGTTGAATTTAGTTTTTTTCTTATTTTTAATTTCGACCCATCATCAGAATCATTGGCTTAGACAACAATCATTCTAGCTCAACCGCGAAACTCACTTGATTGCACGTAATTAATAATTAATGTCTGCGTTGCATAACTTTATTACCTTTGAGGGATTTTTAGTGCATATTTATATATATGTATGTAGTGCTTCTTCTTTTTCACATATATTACACATTTTCTAAAATCATTTTGATATTAAAAAAATATTCGCTGTAAATGCGTAAAAAGAAAAACAACATCAAAGTACAAGTAAAGAGGGGTGAATAGTAAGTAACGGTGAATAAAGGAAAGTTTTTTTTCCTTTGCTAACACACAAAACACTTACTGCGTTTGTTTATCTGTTAATTGTTTTGGTGTTGTTGCTTTGTTACTTTATTATCGCTACGCAAAAGCAGTTAGTAAAGGAATGCAACAAAAAAGTTGTATGCACTTATATATACAGTTATTTGTTTGTGTATTTCTGTAGATGTTGCATCGGATTTCTTATTTGATGTAAACATGTTGATACATAAGCCTTCCTTTTGCATAGCAAAGGCACTCAAGGGTTGTTGTACTCACTTGCTTGCAATTTATAAATATACAAGTGTACGCATATGTTTGTTGTGTGGGGGTCGTGTTATGTTGTGTTGTGGTATTAATGCACTTGTGCAGTCAAAGCTAGAATTGTAATGAAAAAGAAATCTGCGTGCATATGTTTATACATTTTCCCCCAGATTCATATTCACATTTTAAAAAAATTGCACACATACAACAACAACAACAATAACACCTTTAATAGTAAATAAAAAACATCACGAAATCATCACTCATCACTAACATAACGTTTGAATAAAACGCTCAAGTTGACATCAAAGGAATTATATGCCGACAAAACACAATAACAACAACAACAACACGACAATAACAGGGAAGACAGTTCATTAAGTTGAATGAGATAAATTATCCGGTTATCCGTTATTCTTTTCCGAAAGTTAATTCTACATAGATTTCAGAATAATATTTCGAAGGAAGCTGCTGCATGTGTGTGCATACGTGGTGTCTGATTGATAAAGCTAAAGATAACGTTCACTAATGAATACGAGTATAAGAGAAATAAAAATAAGCTCTATTAGTGTAAATCTGTATCCTGTATATACATATGCAGGGAGGACAGGGCAGAAAGTTACACGACTACGTATTAACTTGCAGACCGATTTCTGTGCCAACTAAATATTTTTCGGCAAATAGTGGCTGTATGTGTTATTTAACCCCGCCTACTTTAGCACCTCCTTAAGAATATGAGGTAAAGTTTGGTCCGAAAAGTTTTACTTCCTACAAGCAGGTTACCATTTAAATTAGGCAAAATCGTCTGAGAACCACTCGCACAATTCACATTTTTTACTTGTTAGTCCTATTTTCGTGGCTGTGAAAGATTTTTTTGTGACCTTGTGCATGCCACATTATTAAATAGGAAACTGTCCACAGAAAGTTTTACTTTATTTGTAAGAAATTTCATCTCAGTATTTTCGAATGTGAATGTGAAGAATGCACTCGGGCATGGCTAGATAGACTACGATTTTCATGCTGATCAATAATATGTATACTTCATAAGTCATAAATCTTTTCAGTAGCTGAGTTGTCTAAGGCTCATCTCAGTAAACTCCGCACGCTGTGGGGCATGGATTCATATTCGGTTGAGAAAGTAAGTGAAAGACTTTTTTCTACGTGAACTTTAACTCTTCTGTCGTATTTGCCTTAGTAACCCTCCGACAATTAAGAACACAACCATGAACGTCGAGATTAGTTCATCAGGCGAATGAGCTTTTATAAGCTTCTAAAAAGCTATAAATTTTTATTCATGTTTTATTTCATAATGTCCTCAAGACGTCCTCTTACTTAAAGAATAACAATTTTATTATACCTTCCTGTCCTATAATATGAGTACATATGGATATCCCACAAATTTATCATTGAGTCAAAAAAAGCATTTCACAAAGTTTTGATCTAAATCGTATACCTCCCTCCTTCTAAACATATTAATATATTCAGAAAACTTTTGTGTTGTTGGTGCTGTTCTCGTTGTCGTTTAAGAAAAAAACCAATTTTGACTTAAAATGTGTATTTATGCGTTCATTGCAAAGAGACCGCCGTCCTATTCGTTTGTCATTAAGGCACTAGTGACGTTAAAAGCAGAGAGAGACGGTGTGAGAGATGGACTTGGCATGTTGTTGTTTACACTGCGTTTTTAAATTCAAAATGCATTTATTGCGATATTCCCTAGAAAACCCCCTTTTTAAGCCTAAATATATGTGTGTTTGAGTTCATTTCATATAGTACTGGATGTCTCTTTCATCTTGTTTGCCATCACATAGTCAAGTGTTGTGGTGTTGCTTGCAACAGTTTCTAGTAAATAACCGAATGTGTTGTGTTTTGTTAGCTTTTCTCATTGTTGTATAGTGCATCCATTGACTTTGAAGTTTTCCTTTTACACACACAACACATAGAAATTTAGTCGCATACGCTTATATGTAGATATGTATGTGTACACAACAATATCTACCGAACTTCACGTTCAAGTATACTTTTCTTTTCGGTGAAGACTTGAGAAAGTGCCACTTTACTGATTCAACCTACAACATGGGATGAAAGTGAGGTGGTTTAGAAAGTAGGTAGGTACACTCGCACAAAGCAGTCAGAGTAGAGTAACTCTAAATAGCATAAGAATGGCTCTTGCACAGGCCTAACAACAGTCAATTTCATTTCAATTGCCTGAAGCAACTTTCGGCAATTGCAAATTCAAAGAGAACCACTTTCTCTCTTCAACCAAAACAAAAAAATAAAAAACTGAAAAATTAAATAACAAGGTATCAAAACATCAGAAATTGGTTGCTTGAGCACACACCGGTGCAATTTCTGATTATTAGTTAAGGGGTAAAATGTAAAGGGTGCAGATTTCTCCAAAGAGACACTTCTTTAAGTAAAACTGAGCCCAAAACTATGCTATACATACATCCTTTATTCCTAACCGCAACAAAAAATTAATTAGTTCTGACCACTAAAATTCCTTATACTTTCTTGTAATATGAACGATAACGAACATACAAACTTTTACATTGTTTAACAAAAATTGTTGAAAGTAATGTGGCTTTGAATGGAATGAAAAGAATAGATTTTACAAAAACAATTGGTAAAATGGATAAACACTCTTCCACAAGTAAATGCTCATGTTTGAAATGTTGTGTAATTTGTTGTGTTGCATTACAACAAATTCATAGATATAGAAGATTCTGCTTCTATTAGGAATGTATTGTAGAAATGTCTTTGAAAATCCTTTTTTTTAATTTTGCAGCAATTGTCAATTAAAGTAATTGTTAAGCCATAAATTTATCTAGAAAAATAACTTTAATATAATCAAAATACATGATATGGGTATTAGGTGAAAGAGTCTGTCGAGTATACATAAATTTATTAATATGGGATTCAATATGGTGGTCGCCCCAAGATTTTATTTCATTATTTCATTATTTACAATCTATTCAATATGGGTATTAAATAAGAGAGTTTGACGAGTGGTTAGTAATTGAGTAATATATCATTCGATGTGGCGGACGCCGAGATGTGGATTACTATCATCTTCCCAACATAGATATCAAACGAAAGGAATTTATAAGAAGAATGCAAAATATATTATAGGATAGTAGAAAAACAAATATGGCGTCTGCCACATAGCGATTACCTTCATAAAGGGAACGCCTGCGAAAATAAAATGAAGGTTAAGTTTTTCGAATAACTTTGGATCCAATTCCAAAACAATGCATTTCACTTAACATGGCGGCCGCTTCGAAAAGGTCGATTATCAAATTTTTTTGATATAGGTATTAATGAAAGGATTTAGTAAATAGAATGAGAAGAGCGAAGTGGTTTTAATACGGCGGCCGTCCCAATATACTAATTTAGTATTCTTCAAAATATGTCCAATATAAATAACATGTGTACAAATGCGCACAGTTTATGACTTTGTTTTTAATCAAATATTTGTTACATTTCACTTCAATGGTCGCGTCTTGTATCAAAATGAATCTTTTTTGGGTGTGTCCGCAATATAAACCCGACCATTTTTAGTGTATCTCTTTTTTAACAGAATGTCGTATAAACACCAAGTTTCAATTTCAAAGCTCGCTATTCTTTTTTGCAAGGAAAGCCAGAAAAAAATTTTAATTGTAAGATTAATACACTAATAAAAAAAAGGTAAAATATTATAGAGGGGTCCTAGAAAGATTCGATTCCGATTCGATCCATTTCCAATGGAGTTTCTCTTTGGGCCAATGAGAAATGAGTGGTGCAGGGTATAAAACTTAAGATAATAAAATCCAATAAAAAATGTGTGACAGCCTCGTACGTCTCTTTGGCTTCAAGTTGCTGACAACTGCCATAGGCCATTATAGTCTGTGTTTTGTAATACTTTTACAATTGTTTTTATAACAGGTCACCTGCTATTTTATGAGAAACAATACAATAACAATTAACAATAAGAACAACATTTGGTTTAATGAAATTCACATTTGAATTGCACACACTATAGAAATCTATAAATTTTCTTTAATGAAAACAAATATCCCATTGTAAAGAAAATAGCTGACAATGAAAATATATTATATACACAATATAATGTAAAGTTGTTTGGTTTATAGTGTAGTCAATGAAATAAAACGTAAGTGAATTTTTAATGGAAATAAATTGTTCGCAAATTGCAAATTTTTAGTAAAGTGTTTACAGTAATTCTTGCATCTGCTTTTGATTAAACATTTCCTAATAAATCATGAAAATTTAAAATGGAATATTTCTCCGGCTCCTGCCTATTGAAGAATGAAAAAGAAAGCCAGACGTTAAGTGGGTGATTGAGTGGGGTGGGAGTAAATGAACGAATGAATGAATAAAAGTGTTCTGATGTTGATGATTTCTATAAAGTCTGCTGCTATGGTAGACTTGCTATTGTTTGTTTGTGACACTTTCAATTGTCAAAATCAACGGCATCAGTAGTAATAGGGAATCCTCAACATAACCAATCCACTACAATCACCACCATCACCACCATCACTTAATCACTATTATCACACTTATGCATCTCGATTTGTGTTAACGTCAGAGATCTGCACACTAGAATAATTATACATTTTTTCATACATTAAAATAATTTTGATTTATAAAATCATCTCAATGAGGCCGTATACAGAGACATATTTACATATTAAGTTCACAATGATTTTAGCGAGTATAAGTATTTTGTAGTGTGAGGGCAGACTATTACAATTGTGAGTACAATGTCATATACCACGTAGTTAAATTCAATAATACAGTTGTCTCGAATGTAGCAAACACCATCATAAGATATTAAGTGTTATACAAGTCAGCATATGAGTTTGATAATGATTTTTTATACTCTCCACCTTAGTGATGAGTTTGTTCTTCCGTTTGCTACATTCAGAAGGAGGCGTCAGAGGGTTAAAGCATATATATTCTCGATACGCGTCGATTTGGACATGTATGTTCGTGTGTCTGTCTGTTGTTGACATTCTCACGGGTGTACATTTTGAGATATTGAGTTGAAATTTTGTATTCCCCTTCCCCGATATTCCAAAAATGGTCATGGTTGGATATCAAACGCGCCCTCAATTTATGAAAAATTATACTCCTCGACTTTCAAGCTGATTAGAGAGCACAATACATATATATTTGCCAGGCTAGCGATGCGGATATGGAGGGTATTTAAAATTTGGTGTAAACCTAATGTAGTTTTTTTACTTGTTATTAATTTAATTGTCAAAGTGCCGCTTATCTGGAATTGTGCCATTAAAAGAACAACAACAAAATGTCAAAAATTTAAAGAAAGACAAAGAGCTTTAAATAAAATAATTATTATTTCCGAGTGGTCCTTTTAAGAAAACTAGTAAGAAAACTAAATTTGGTTTCGACCAAATTTTATATACCCTCCACATCTAAATTAGTGGGCATGGCAGATATATTATTGCGCCCTCTATAATAGTGTATATATTGGTTATCAGCTTGCAAGTCGAGTATGGTGAATATAGTTTTTTTTATCGATTATGGATGTGTCTGATAGCCGACTATGTCCATTTTTGGTATAACGATGAAGGGGACAAATACTATAAATATGTATATTTATGCAAAATTTAATTTTTATATATTACTTGTACTTGTATTATCAAAATTTGAAAATGAATGACGTCAGAATAAATTTTTATACCGTACCCCACTTGTGGTAAAGAGTATATTAAGTTTGTGCGGATGTTTGCAATGTTTGTAACAAATGTCACACCCACTTTCAGTTATACCCAGTTATACCCATCGATTCAGAATTAAAATCTGAATTGATTTGAATTGAACCATGTCCGCCTGTCCATCTAAGTGTCCACGTAAATTTGTGCGCAAGCTTAGATCGTATTTTTGAGATATTTCGATGAAATTTGGTACAAGGACATGTATTGGCGTTATGTGGTGTGATGAGGAAATTTTTCACAAAAATAAAATTTCCATCACACGCCTCATCGCTAGTATATTTTCTCTTTTTCTTTTTCTTTTATTAACATTTTCCATGAATTATTGTACTCAGTTTTGAACTCCTTGAATTATTATACTTAATTTCGAATTATTATACTTTATTTTGAATTATTAGATTGAATTATTATGCCTAGTTTTTGAATTTTTGAATTATTATCATTTGAATCCTTTATAATCATTGTTACACATATGCTTAGTTTTGTTATCGCACACATATACGATTGCTTGATGATTGTTTACCTTTTTATTAAGTAACTCTGTCATAGGCAACCAGTAGTTGAGATCAGCTGTAACTAGTGTGAGCTTGCAACAAAGCTCTTGCAAAAAAACAAGCAAAAGCTCAGCCGCTGGCCTATAAAAAGCCGATCACCGCGTAAGAAATCAGCTAGTCTTAGGGCTGACGGGTAAGTAGTCAGTATAGGGAAATAGGTATGAGAGTGAGCATCTCCTCTCAAACATAGCTAGGTATAATTAATTTTTTTTTTTCCTTAGGCGAGAGTGAGCATCTCCTCTCGAACATAGCTAGGCATAGTTACTTTTTTTTCCCTTAGGCGAGAGTGAGCATCTCCTCTCGAACATAGCTAGGCATAGTTACTTTTTTTTCCCTTAGGCGAGAGTGAGCACCTCCTCTCGAACATAGCTAGGCATAGTTACTTTTTTTTTCCCTTTCATCTAGGCGAGAGTGAGCATCTCCTCTCGAACATAGCTAGGCATAGTTACTTTTTTTCCTTAGGCGAGAGTGAGCATCTCCTCTCGAACATAGCTAGGCATAGTTACTTTTTTTTCCTTAGGCGAGAGTGAGCATCTCCCCTCGAACATAGCTAGGCATAGTTACTTTTTTTTTCCTTAGGCGAGAGTGAGCATCTCCTCTCGAACATAGCTAGGCATAGTTACTTTTTTTCCCTTTCCTCTAGGCGAGAGTGAGCATCTCCTCTCGAACATAGCTAGGCATAGTTACTTTTTTTTTCCCTTTAGGCGAGAGTGAGCATCTCCTCTCGAACATAGCTAGGCATAGTTACTTTTTTTTCCTTAGGCGAGAGTGAGCATCTCCTCTCGAACATAGCTAGGCATAGTTAGTTTTTTTTTCCTTAGGCGAGAGTGAGCATCTCCTCTCGAACGTAGCTAGGCATAATAAAATTGTTTTTTTTCCTTCTTAGGCGGGAGTGAGTATCTCCTCCCAAACATAGCAAGTTATATTTATTTTCTTTCCTTAGGTGAGAGTGAGTATCTCCTCTCAAACATAGCTGAGCATTTTCCACTAGGCAAACACAGTAAGACATATTTCAATAGGCAAGTTAAAATGAATTAAGGCCTCATTAAGACAATTTAGGTATTTTATAAGTCGACCTAAATCCTCAACCACAAATGAAATATTAGTATAGGCTGAGCTCTTGCTAAACTTAGCAAATACACAAGCGAGAGAATCGTCTACACTAGTTACACTTCAACTTAAGCAAAGACACAGTTCACATTAGCAAAGACTCAAAACAGTATAAAAATGAACAGAGTTAATTATTTGATCACATTCAGTTCTTAAACCTTTTTCTTGTTTTGTACAATATATTATAAGCAATCTTTAATAAATACATTGTGAAAGAAAACTTGCATAGAAAAATCAAATCATCTCTTTTTTTTATTATTATATACAATTTTCGCAAAAGAACAAAAATTTCTTTGCATTGAACTCTGGCTGGCCCTGGGTCTACCCCAGCACCCTTCAGATTCCTTACAGTGGTTCATTTCAAATGAGGTTCCCCTTTGGGTCAATACATATCAATCACGTCCATTATAAGTTTAAGATCTAAATTTTAACTTTATTGTTATGGAAGATAAATAGATTTTTGTTGTTTGAGGTCGTAAGTCTTGGTCGATTTTGCCCACTTTAAATAGCGGTCTGTGTGCAAAAACTAAAAGTACCTGAGCAATATTTCAGCTCACTATCTCTTAAATTTGAGAATGCCAACAATAGATATACATGTCTAAATCGACTGTTTTCGACGCGTATCAAGAATATATATACTTTGAGGGTCTATGACGCCTCCTTCTAGATGCTGCAAACGGAATGAAAAACTTAGTATACGCGACATCTTTTGTGGAGGGTGTAAATATTATTTAGTGTAATTTGCCACCTTTGTGAGATGAAATAAAATGCATACTTTAGTGTTCATTAACGGAGGACGGAATTAGGTGCACAACCACATCCACAATGGATGCTATCCTAGTAGCTTAACTACTAAAAATTCATAATTGTTGTCATTTTCATACCAACTATTTTATAAATCATGTATATATGTGTGCATATGGTATGTCTAAGTGCTTGATTATCAGTTTCTTATATTTTCTCTTCTGGGATATTTTTCTTACGTTCTTTACCCATTAGAAGGCAATTACAAAATCTACTGTGCCGTACCGATACCATTTCTGATATGAAAAAAGTGCCAAGCGAATGGTTCAAAAAATTAAGAAAAAAAGAAAAATTGCAACCCATCTCTCATATCATTAATAAAACATTTAAACTTGCAACACACACACATATACATATATATATATATATATATATATATATATATATATATATATATATGTTTGGGACGACTACGTATGCATAAAAACAGTTTTCATTTTTCTTCCAGTGAACTACCCATCTACACATACAATGCATACGTTTGGAGTATTCCCGTTTGAATATAAAAACTAAAAGGGTTTCAATGAGAAAAACACATTAGGAAATCTATGCACCTAGAGGAAGAGGGCCACACGAGTTAACATGACTAACTGACAGCACATGTTACTACAACGGCCGACACTCGTGATAATAATGATTTAAAACATAAAGCAAATAAAATGTGTGTTAGGAAGGGGAAGAGTGGGGAAATTTCTTTTTAAGCAGCTTCATAAATTTTCATTAAATGTTAATAAATCTTGAAGTGTGTTTAAAGCTATTGTGTTGAGTATCAAACAACACCTCTTCAGTTATTAAAACAGAGCAGTTGGAGACCATAAGAAGGATAGAAAAAGGGGGAGAGAGAGAGGTAGAGAGAGAATGAAAGGATGATTGGAATTAAAAGGTAGAGGTAGGTAGTAGTAAAACTGAGTTAAAGATTCATAAGGCAACATATGTGCGCCAGTGTTATTGCGGTGCGGTTGTTTATATATACGTACGTATATGTTTGTAGATGGATAAGTATCATAAAGTGATTATGTAAATATTTCAACAGAAATTAAAATCAAAATTAAAGTCTACAAGAAACGGCAGCAACAGCAACAGACAAGTAGCACATGTTGCATTGATTACAAAACAAACAACAAAAAGCGAATAAATGTCAAGAAGAAGAATGGACAACAACAACAACAATAAAAACACTGACTTTTAAAAACTCTTGCTGGGTACGCACATTATACATATTTATTTATATACAAAATTCAAATTAAATGGAAACAACAACTTCCGTTACAATGAATGAAAATTTGAATAAAATTAATGTTTTTTCGAATCTCGTTTATGTGAATCAATTTATTAAAGTTATCATTTATTAATATGTTATTTATTAAAATCATTTGAACTTTGCTTATTTTTTGAACAAACACACAAACATACACTTGAGTCATAAATTTAACCTCAACGCATGGATAAATTGTTATATATAAAGTTATACGTAAATGTTATTGTTATATAATTTTTATGTAAAAGTAGTGTAAAATAACAACAACAATTTAACTGTATGGTATATAATCATGTGCCGTAACCCCTGCTGTGCCGTGCCGGGTGTTGTTAACTACAACGAGAATGTTACACAATATGACCATAAATCATTTAATATTCCACCAGCAACAATTGTTATATATGCAAAAATATAAAAAATTAAGAGAATTAAAAAAAATCATAAAGCGAGCATGGTGGACACAACTGGTTTTTTCATACTCTGCCAAAGGGTATAATAAGCTAGTGCGGATGTTTGTAATTCTTAAACGGTAAATGCCATATCCACCTTCAAAAAATGAATCGATTTAACCACATCCGTATGTCCGTCTAACATTGTAAATTTGTGCGTAAGCTCCTGGTATTTCGATGAAATTTGGTACAATGGAACCAAGGAACCATATTGAAAATGCACCGAATCGGACAACTTTCAGAACACTTCACCATATAAGGCCCAATTATATTGGAAGTCTTTATATGGGAAACAGTCCCAATTCTTAATAGTTTTTGACAAAATTTGGTGAAGAATAGTTAATTACTTGGCGGTCTCGATCAGATCATTTTTAGAACCCCTTTCCATATAATGATATATCACAAGGAGACTTTTTGCGATAATAGGCACAACTAATTGTAGCATATTTTGTGGAACTAACTGGTGTAGAGTATAAAGAGGTCGCATTTGCACTATATTTTCACTTGTTTTTCAATAAACTTCTCCCTTATATGAGCTCCTATTGTTAGCCGCCTTCATATTATTTAATTCACTAGCATATGTTGGTTAGTATTGTAGTTTTAATTAATTCAATTTTTCTCTTTGTTTGTTTTTGTATTTTCTGTGTAAGGTGTGTACATTACTTTGGCTTCTGTCCTTTTTTTCTATGATTTTTTATTTATTCAGCATAAAAATAAAAAAATTAAATGCACTACTGATTGTAATACGCGTGTAAGATAATTTAATTTGATTATATAAGTACAACCGTTTTCATTAATTAACACGCTAATAATGCAAATATTTAACCTTCGATTGAAGATTGAAAAAAGTTAAATAGATAAATTATTGAAAAATTGTCTACAAATTCAGTACATGTGACAAAAAATAAACTGCGGAAAAACCGGACGTATGAGTGTTTTTTACATCATATTAATTATACGTAATGGCAGTAATAGTGTGGCCATACATACCCTAAAAGGTTGCAAGGTGTAATTTGACATAAGTGTTTGATGTACTTTTCTCTAAACCCAAAATTGTTCAACACGCGTGGAACAATTTACTTTGAGGTCTGAAGTTTTTTTGAATACACATAAATATAATTTCAATGTTTTTCACGTGTTGAGCGTGTTTTTTCAGGGTAAGAAAATATTTAATCACATAATAGCTCCTATAATGTGTAGCGAATTCGGTTTGCAAGCTTTTTTGTTTAGAAGAAAAACTAAAGCCAGCTTTTAATTTTTATTTCCAATTAAATTAGAATTGTTTTATAAATACAACAAAATATTTAATTCAGAAAAAAAATCGGCTTTGGTCAAACTTTATGTACCCTCAGCCCATCTATATGTAAAAAGTGGCGTGGCAAATATTTGAACACATATTATGCAATTCTGTACTAGATAAGATTGTTTGTAAATTGTGGGCGCGTCTGTCATTCAACCACGCCTATTTCAGGCACACCTTTTGTTTGAACTAATTATAATTATGAATACCCGATTTTATGTTACTAACTAGAATTGTATACGTGATGGGTTGATTTTGGATAATTATGGGCGTGTGTGTGTGTACAAAATTTTACCTTTTTAATATAAAAATTGAGAGAAAGATAGATTTTAAAACTGACTTAAAACATTTGCACAATGTAGAGTCCGTGACACCTCTTCCCGGATGTTTCAAATAGAACAACACACTTAGTTTGTCGTATGTAGGCTAAAAATTAACATTAACTCAATATCGAATGTAAATGTTTTGCGGTGGGACAAACCCGCCATCTATAATTTGCGTTTGGAATTTTAAATTTAGTATGTTCCAAACTTTCATTTTGAGGGTATTATAAACATTTCTCCCTATGTTAAAACCTTAATAAATCCTTTAGAGGATGTCGATACTAGAGTTATTCCCTAATACCTTCGCTTTCATATTACACGTATTTTGGGATGTTTCGTATATGTATGTGAAGTATTTTACGTGTGTTCAGTACATATATGTAATGCGGGAAACCGCTTCTCGGTAGTAATAAATTATCTTGCCTAGACGATAATGCGATTTATAAATCAAATTGTTGAGGTACGAAAAAATCCACAGCATCCAACAGAGAAAAAATACAAATGATATAGAAATATATACGAAGTATAAGTCGAGCATATAAATTGTCTTTACCTTTTGCTTAACACCTTTTGTGATGTTGTTGTTGTTCCCCTTGCCAGTATGAAAATGCCTTAAAAACAGGGCACAAGTTAATGCCGGCCGGTCTATAATTAAATTGCAGTTTAGAGTACGAATTTATATATATTATATACATATATGAATGTTAAAGAACAGCAAATGTGTTTACAAGCAATGAAATGAGAGGAATATGAGTAAGATGCAGAGAGAAATAGCGCGAGGTTAGAGATGCATGTTTTGTATTCCTTGACGTACATAGAGTATAGAATAAATGGAAATGACATTCCAGCTACGAAATGCTTTAATTAGAATTGGGTAAACGATACTTTGAGAACTGCTAGGTAATTTGTGTTTTAATGAGAAACTTAAAAGAGTTCGCCTAAACGGTATTACTTGTAATAATAGGATTTTATTCAGAAAGTAAAAATGTTACAGTCGGCCAAACCCGACCATTTAAAACCGCACACCACATAGCTCCTTAAATTATGCTACAATGAGTTTGGTTGTATATGCATACACTTTGTGAAATGTAATTATATGCTAAGATGTTCTAAAAATGGTCCGATTAAGTACAAATTTGGCCCAGCCAAATATAAATCTAATTAACTCTTCTTTAACAAATATTTCCCAAAAATATTAAGAATTGCAATTTTTTCCTATATAAAGACTTCCATTATAATTGGATCTTATATGGGGAAGGATTCTCAAAATGGCCCGAACTATTTTCAATAGGGTTCTTTTCTAAGCTAACAGATGTCCTTATACCAAATTTCATTAAAATATCTAAAAAAATGCGACCTATAGCATAAAGGACATAAAGGTCGCATACCTTCTATATATCTATAAAAACCATGAGCGTGGCCGGTACTTGGTTATGCCTTCAAATGGTGTACGCATTGAGCATCATTGGATTCGGTTCCAATTTTTTTTTTTAATTAAAAGCGTATCCTGCCCACTTTTAGCGCATCGATGAATCTGATAATTGTAAATGGGTGTTATAAATTCCAACTTCATAGCTTCATTTTTTCATTAAGTATTGCCATTTGTATGCGTGACTTTTAACCCTGTTGCACCCAATCTAAGCTAGAATAGAAACAAGCCGTACTCAGCCCAATTTTAGTATATCATGTAATCGGCTATTATTATAAATATATGTACAAAATTTCAATTCCATAGTTAAGAGAGATAAATTTATATGTAAGCGTGCCTATTTTTATCCTATCTTAGCAGCAACTTCATGACAAATTTCAACTGAATATAACAAAATTTATTATCGTTAGAGTTTTAACAATAGACGGACGCTGATTTTGATACTCTCTAACATCTCTATTTGGCTTAACACGCTTTCAATCAATTCCTCCTTAGTACTGTTGTTGTATTTCTAATAAGCAACTTGGCAGCATTTTCCTGTTATCAAATTTCAAATAACATAAGCAGAGAGCAAGAACATAGCATAAGAGAGAGAAATTACCTTGTTTTCATCAGAGACAACTAAATACACTAAATAATCCATCGATGTACCCATTTATACACACAAGCAAACCAGTCAAGTAGGTTTTTAATGTGGTTGTTATGTTTGTTAGGAAACGATATGAAAATGGTATACAAAGTATGACAAGCGCATTAAATGGATCTGATGCTCTCTTCGTTGGTAAAGCATACGCAAAATATTAAAACAATAAAAACAAAAAGCATGAAAGCAACCCTCCAGACATAAAAATACAAGTAGTAAGTGGAGTATGTGCCCACATAAAATAATGACAGTTTTATCACCATGTTGACAATAACGATTTAGTTTGGTTGTGGTAACGTACGGGAAAACGTATTGGGAACGGATAAAAATCATACGGGAAAAAAATTAAAAACATTTTCACTATACTCTGTAAAAGAAGATGTGCAAACGTGGAGAGTACAGAATAACACTTCAAGGCAAAACCTTTATATGAGACAAACATTGTTCTCCTAGTAAATCAGTCTGTGAACAACAATGGCAGCGATAAATACACTCTCCATAAACATCTAATAAAATGTTTCATTAAAAAAGAAAAGTTGTGCGAATTTGGAAAGTAATACTTCTGATAAGAACAAAAAGATGAAAAGTGAATTGGGCAAATTTGTACAGAGCTGAGCAGAGCTGTTAGAAAGGAAAAGTTTCTCGTTATAAAAGTGAAGACTTGGGGCACATAACAGTTATTGTAAAACCAACCACCGACTGATACAGTTTAAATACAAGACCAAGTGGCAATGGCCACGGTAACATACAATAACAATAAACATCATTTAAATATATATGAAAGAAATTATCCAGAAAAGGATGCAAAGTATGAATGAAACAATTTGGTGAAATTTTAATAATTTACAGAATAATTTGCGAAATCCAAAGAAAGAATAATTTTTAATCAGCCTTTCAGTCATCTGGTTGGTGGTGTTATATTGTTTTTGCTATAGTTTTAGTTGTGCGCGACGAAAATTAATGAGAAAGCAAATCCAATAGGAATCCATTAATACATCAAGTGCTATGTAGAGATATTCTTAGTGTTTAGGAGTGTGCAAGTGTAATTTTTAAAAGAGAGGAAAAATAATAGCAACAATAACAGAACATTGTACGCGAATAACAGAAGTATTGCACAGCAAACAAAACGTAAGTTGTAAAAGCAAAGCAAAAATGCACACAACACACAAAAACGAATTCATTCAAAACAAAACATACTCGCACTCACGCGCGCTCCCGCACACAACAGTTCATATGCATGCAAATGTGTAAACAGACGTACCGCACATATCATAATTGCTTTTTTGCATACTTCCAAACACCACTAGAGTGAAAGAGTCCACTCTATGTTAAGTTCCACACACAACATTAAATGTTTTTTAAGACGCAAATCTTCCACAGAGAGTTTTAAACGTTTATAGTTTGTTTTCTTATAGATTTCTTTTACAATTTCAAAGTCTCTCGAATGTTTGCTCACGTATAAAATCATAACAACGTTATTTATGTAGGTATGTCTTGGCATCGTTAAAAAATAAGTTTTATTAAGATTTTTCTGCGTAATTTCTTTATCATTTGCTTCTTCTCAAAATAAACGATTTATTGTACTCTGTGCAATTCTCTCGTATTATTTCTAAAAGCGTAGCAAACGAAAGAAAAAAAAATTTAATATTTTGAAAAAATGTTCCTTTTTCCTGGTGTATGACTGATTGTCTGACTACTTTAGTAACTGCATACATATTCTCTGTTTTGTAATTTGTTGTTCTTGTTGTTGTCAATGTTGCTGCTTATTCTTTTTACTCTCCTTACATTCAATGGGGGTTTTATTTATTTTTCCTTTTTCCTTTTATTTTGTACTGTATTCCACTCTGTTGTTGGTGTTTCTGTCATGGCCTGTGTTAACCAGACTGCGTCAGCGTCGTCACTGACACTGACTCTTGGTTTATTTGTATGGCACCATAAGTGTGTTTTATTTTTGTATAGACCATTTCATTGTGGTTGTACTTGTATCGTATCCACTCATTCACCACTCCACTCGTCTGTTTGGATAATTATTTGTATGTGTATGAGTGTGTGTAAAAAGAAATTAGAAAAATTTTATATATAACACGTATAAGACTCTGCATAGCAAATGTAGAATGAATATTTGAATTCAATTTGGGGAAGATCAAGTTGTGTAAACACGCACATAACAATAATTTAAGCTTTATTTTCACTTAAAAATTTAATTGGAGAAGAGAATTAAAAAATAATATAATGAACAAGTAAGAAAACTAGATTTGGCTTAGGCAAAATCTTAAATACCCTCCACATCTACGTAGAAACTGTGTGGATGGCAGTTCATGATTACTATTATTTTTATTAGTTGAATTACACAGAGTATGGTTTTTTGTAAATTGTAAGCGTGTTTGTTATTCGACACCACCCATTTTTCCAATGTCGATGAATGACCTAATTATAAATATACACGCCAAATTTAAAGTTCATAGGTCAATTTTTGTGGCAAAGAAATAGATTTTTGTCGATTTGGGGCGTGGCACTTGACCGCTTTTTCCCATTTTAAATATCTATCTACGTGTGTGTACAAAATTTTAGCTCAATGCCTTAATGCTTGTAATCAAAAATATATGTATATATATTTTGTAAGGTCTCCGAGGCTTTTACAAACGGAATAGCAAACTTAGTATCACTGTATTTTGTTAGTAACCATGTAGCTCTGTATATTTCTATTTAGTGTACATATGAGTTCCTAATTTGAAAATGCTTGGGTTTATATAATAGCAACGCCCATGACGAAAACAAGTCATTCAAAATTTCTAGTTATTAATTTATCCTAAAATGGATTCAGTTTTCTCCGCCAAATCTCAAACTCTCCTTCGAATTCCCTTCTGAAACAAACCAAATTCTTCAGCTTGTAATTGTTCTACGATAGTTATTTGATTTCTCTTAAACTTGTGTCGTTCGGTTCCATTACTTTGACTTTGTACTCTTTTCCTATATGCGGGAAAACTTTTACTTTCACTTAATATTGATAAATGACAAAATTACATGGAGTAGCATTTGCGTTACAAACATCGCATACTGATTGCTAAACATAGCATCAACTCATTTATTTATTTTATATATGGAACATATTAGAGTGAATTGTGTGCTTTCACAATATATATCTTCTTACACATATTTATGCGAAATTTCATTCCCTTTACTTTTGGTCTAGATATGTGTGCACGTGTTCAACATTGTTATTGATGTAAAATCCATAGCATCGGGTTTTTTCTTCTTTTATTTTATCATGAATGTAATTCCCTGTAGTCTAATTGAGTTAGTCTGCTGCTATTAGTGTGACTTTTATGTCCTCTTACACTATACGAGCGAGTGCTGCAAAACTCTCTCTCTCTCCACCTACAACACTGTTCCAATCTCTTTACATATTGTCGAAACTGATTGCGTAGCTGGTACGCCTTGTCAAGCAATGCATGTTGTTAGCTATGTCATTGTTGTTGCTGCTGCTGCTGTTTGTGCTGTTGTGGTACGCAAACATAGTTAAGGAGACATAGAACAGTAGCTAAACACTTATACACTGCGTAGCAGTTTGAACGCGATTTACTCTTTTTTATTTTGTCTTTACTTTCTCGTTGCGTTCTTTTCGATCATGTGAAACAGACATTTTCAGTAATATATTATAAAATAAACAAATGATAAAACTTTGTGCATCAAAAATTGTACAAAATTGTAAAGAACAATGGGACCGGCAGGTAGGTGTTTCGGAGGTTTTTATGTCAACACAGCTGAACTTTGTTGCGCCACAAAGAGAACAAAATGTCACGCGGCAAAAGTTGATTATAGCAAATATTGTCAAGAATTGAGTGCAGCAAACAAAAAATTTTATTCGTAAAGCAAATCAAATCAAAGTTAAATTCAAAGCAATCGTTTTTTTCACGGTTTAACGTCGAAAAATTCAAACAAAGATTAAAAATATTAAACGAAAAATATGTTTTAAATCATTGAAGGAAATTCGCTGTTTACGACATTATAACAATAACAACAAACAACAACGGTAGCAATTATTTATTTTCTTTGAATTTCAATTTTATTCTATTTACCACATACATCCTTAATAAACACCCTAACAAGGAAAATTGTGCAAGAAACCCTTAACATGTGTCGTGTAAAGAGTCGTGGCGTACAAAGAGAGAGAGAGAGAGAGAGAGAGAGAGAGAGAGAGAACCCGTGACAAGGCCAGTGTCACTACTAGAAGGAACTTAAAGCCATCATTAACCGTACTGCCTCCCTACCTGTAATTTCCACCTGCGTCCCTGATTTCACGAAAAGTAAAATTTACGATTTAACATCAACATTATTCATAAAATCATTATCATTAGCGACATTATTATGAATTTCAGCATCACTTTCTTTCCTTGCGTTATACATAATTATTTATCAACTACAATTTCAGTCACCCCTAATTTTTATATCGTATATTCATATGTATCGGGGAAAACAGAAATATAAATAAAGTTTTGTATAACAAAAACAAGAACAACGTTATTGTATAAATATATGAAAAATTTGCTAGAGAAAGTGTTTTATGGAAACATCGAGTTTCAGTTGCGGCTGTAGCTGTAGCTGTAGTTGTGGTGTTTTTGTCCAAATTTTCCCTTGTTATGTATTTATTGGTTCTTTCTATTTATTTACCACCCCCTTACTAGGTTTAATATTAAAATTTATTCAGTTTGGTTTTTTTTTACCATGATTGCCTTTTTTCATCTTCACCGCAAACTCGTATACTGATGATGGAAAAAGTTTGTTTTATATATTTATGTTTTTCCGATTCTGGGTATAATGGTTACCAGTACAAGTGGTGGTATTATCTTTAAGAGTGATGGATCATTCATTTACATTTATATGCAAAACCAACACATTGTATATAATCAGTAACCTTCATCCTTAAATTTGATTATTGCCACGATTACAACCTTTTAAATGCTGTAGAAGAAATCATCGTTTGCTTCAGAGTTCTGCGTATCTCTTTCAATTTAGGTTTAGGAAAAATTCTTTTTGTCGATGGAAAAGAAAAAGGAGGGAGAAAGTGGGAGATAGGGACCGAGAGGAACGGTTCCAATTATTTTTCATTTAGCCCAAAGTAAAATCTTTTACCAGATTAATATGAATGGAGAGTAAAGGTAGACACGCCTCAATACTCAGGTATTTTGTCGTGTTATGAAAGGAATCTAAGAAACAGCCATGCCCACAATTGGCAATAGTTATAATTTAACAATAGTGTATTTATTTATATACGCATTCTATACAGCAATGTTTTGAAACTACCCGAGCAAATAGCAGATACGCTTACAATTTAGCAAAAAAAAAATTATTAGTAATAATGATTTGAATAACCGATAAAAGAGGGCGTAATTTTATACATGACACGCCCATTTTTCTTATAAAAATTAAGGTGCCTCTCAGATTTGTCTAAGCCAAAATTGATATATACATATGTACATAAATATGAATATATTTTAATTCATATTTATGTAAACTTATGTGTTTTTACTTTTCCTAATAAAAGGAAATTCCACATTTAATAAATCTTACCATAACACGCTTTAACAAAAGCGTGATTCTAAAATCAAGGTTTTTTAGCCTTAGCATAGAGTACACTGCGCTTAAAAAGTGAAAAGATAATTTTTCTCATATAAATTATAGAAAAATATCACTTTTACAATTAACACGTTTTATTGTTAAACGATTTTTAAATGGACTATTCTTTACAAAATATAAAATTGTGTGTGTGTGTGACAAACCAAACCAAAACAATATAAAATTTCACACAAAAGCAATCATTTTTTTGTAATGTGCAGGCAGAATGGAAAAATACAGCAACAATAACAATCATAACACAATAGCAATAACAGCACCAACAACAATGACATAACACACACACGCATACACAAAGAGTAATTGTTAAACAATGCAAGCGGCGATAAAAAAAATTAATAAATCAAAAAGCGATTTTTTACACTTCTGCTCATAACATTATACAATAATGCAGAAAAGAGTTAATGCATAAAATTAAAAATAAATAAAAGAAACTATATTTGGTTGAGGCAAAATCTTGAATACCCACCATCGATGCACCAAAGTTTCACGAGCGGTGTATGTGTCAAAATATATTAGAAAATATACTTAAAAAATTATTCCTCCTTCAGTATTTATTTGTGGGCATTGTGGGCGCATGACACGGCCGATTTTACCCAGTTTTAATACCAATCTACCGCCAAGGTGGGAATCGATATCTCAATTTATGCCCGGTATATTATACACTCCGGACAGACAGACATGATTAGATCGACTCAGTATTCGATACTGATTCAAAATATATAACATATGCTCCTTCTGATTCAAAATATATAACATATGCTCCTTCTGGGCGTTGTAAGCGTAACATTTGATTTACTCCCATAATGAGGAAACCAAACAAGATAGAGAAGTTCGGTTAAGACCGAAGCTTAAATACCCTTCATCTTTTATAATCCTCTAAAAATAAGTTCCTATTGCCATATTTATGTATTTCATGTACTTACGCAAATAGTGTTTTTTTTTAATTATAGGCGTTTGCGTTATTCAATCACGCCCATTTTTGGCATAGTGTTGGATAACTGTACCACTTATATATATACCAAATTTCAACTGGATAGGCATAGTATTGTGCGATATATAATTTTTTAGAGATACAATTTTTTCGAGATATGTTGAGAATTTCGTTTATTGTGGGCTTTTCTCTTAACCGATTTTACCCAATTTCAATACGGAATAGCGAAATTGAACTAAAAATACGCATGCAAAGTTTCAACTTGATATCTCAAAAATTACGACCGTGAGAGTGCCAACAACAGACGGACATACGGACGGACATGTCTCAAACGATTTCTCTTTTCATGCTGATTAAGAATATATATGATTTGTGGGGTCTCCGACGCTTCCTTCGATGTGTTGTAAACGGATGATCAAAATGAATATACCCTCTTCCCTAAGGTGGAGGGTATAAAAAGAGAAATAGAATGCAATTATTTTTTGTTTAACGACTAATATAAAGTTTTAGTACAATATAAGAGAAAATTCGTAATAGATAGAAATTTCAACATTTACTAGGGTGCGAGTGGGGAAACATTACATACAGGGGATTTTTTTTTGGTTAGGTGGCAAAGCATCACTAGCCTGAGTGTGGGACTTTAACTCACTAAAAACCACCTATGCTCCTACTCCTTCCCTGTGGCACGACCGTTCAGGTATACTTTCTCAGGGTGGATGGCCGTTTAGGAAATTCCAGCGAGCCTACGTTGGTACTTCTCGAGTCTTCGCTTCCTTAAAATAGTTAAATTGGCGGCAAATACGCACACAGCTGACCAATTATTTTTACTACGCAACATATGTGCCACCAGGTTGGGGGCAGGCCACTTTCCTAGTTCTGACTGAAGCTTGCAACGTTCCTCCCTGTATTTTAAGCAGGCAAAAAAGACATGTTCGGCGTCCTCTACGCATATGCACTCACTACATAATGGGCTAGCTTCAATCTTGAACCTGTAAAAGTATTCTCTAAAGCACGCATGGCCACTGAGTAATCGTGTAGTGTACAAAATAATCTGAACACCTGACATATATACAACATTTAATTATTAATAAGGTGTTGGGCCACCATTTCCCTCTAGAAAATCCGAAATTCTTCGCGGAATAGATTCGTAGAGTGTCTGAATAGTTCTGCTATCACTTTTACATTTTTTGTTAACTTTGTGTTTCGCCCACTATTCCTCTTCGCTGATGATGTTTTACTATGTTTTGTGGATACTGTCGATCGTGAAATGTTAAGCAATTCAACTGTTTTCGTCACAGACTATGCCGCTAAACTAGCACCAACGTTTTGCCCTCTTTCGATGTCTGAGAGATCGATCACACATTTTACCGATCGCTTGTTTTAACCGTCACAGGACAAAGCGTACAAATACACTGAAATATAACTTTCAAGTCTTGGCACGCAAATTGTACGATATATACGCGTTGCATTATTTACACGGAAGCAGTATTGCTATTATAACCAGAAAGACATTCATTGCTGTCAAGATGAACTTAAGTAGTAATGGACAAGAGCAAGTAATTACAATTAGTTAAATGTAGCAGAAATTCTCTTAAATTAAATATATCTGCCATAATAAAGGACCCTTTTTTCTTTATTCAACATATTTGTCATTCCCTACTCTCTTCACCCTCTCATATTTAACGAGAAAACATAATGAAACAAAATTTTCCATTTTATTTATTTTTCATACCTTTCCTTGCCATTGCTTTTGATTAATTCGTTTTCGGTTATATTACACAACAATATTCTCTGGAGCTATTATATGATACATCATAGTATTGGTTGTATAAGTTTTAAGGGGTGTTAAGGGGGCGTTTCAAGTGTTACTTGGATTTCATTATTAAATTTCTTTTTATTTTGTTCTGCTCAGCTCCACTTGGTGGGTGCTCGTGTTCATAGCTGGAAAGTGTTGTGATAACAAAAGTAAAATGAAATTATATGTACAAAGAAGGGGGGAGTGAGGCAAAGAAAGATATTTTATGATAATCAATCATTGTCAATATTCTATCAATTCCCTTGACATTTGGTTGGCTGTGTAAAGTAGAAAATTCCAAAATTTTAACAACGGTAAGAGTGATAAGGGTGTAAAAGTTCGGAATTTGTATTTAAATGATTTTCACATTTATAAATTGCGGAAAAGCTAAATGTTAAAAATTATTTGTATAAGAGGTAGGCATTCCACAAGAAGAAATGTTATGTTAGTTTATGCTATAATTAGTTGAAGTGCAACTTGTGAAAAAGTCTTGTATGGAAAGGGATTCTACTGCACCGGATTTCAAAAACGGAAATCTTTACCATATAAAAATTTATTTTATAATGCTCTATATATGGGTATTAATCTAAAAATGGATCCATGACTCAAAAACATCCCCCCGCCAAATATCCTCAACAGATATGAAAAATTAAAAAATGAAAAATTAAAAATCTGTGGGTTGATTACAAGAAATATACAGACGAACAAGTTTAAGTGAATTCTAATATTGATTTGTATACAATTACAAGTGGGTTTTTGTCGCTTAGGTGTTACTAATATAATCAGATATGTGATTCCTCCCTATATTTGTTTAAAGCGAAAAAAAATATATCGATCAAATCTACATATAGTACACCTTTCATGAACCATTGGAAACACAAGAACTTGGTAAGTCTTGTTCATGGTGGGCGAAATTTAAAATGTATGGACCTAAGGAAACTAAATTTAGGGTTGATTGATGAAATTTGACTCATTTTTCCTAAAGGGCAGGACATTCGCGAATCTATTTCGCCCCTTCTTTTTCAATTTGATATGAAAATTATAGGAAATTAATCGAACTTCCCTTAAATTTATTGTTTTATTGTGCAGACATACACAATATAAAATATTGTGTAGCGGTTCAAGGCTGCCTAAGCATTGTATTATACGATACTACAAAGGAAGAGTGTCGCTGACTTTCTAATTTATTTACTTCATGATGGGAGTTGAGTTTCTCTTTTATTGCTTTTTGGAATGCAATATAAACACAGTGCCATGAAATACTATCTACAGTTGTTGCGAAACTCAAAACGACACAAAAACGGAAAATAAAAAAATTGTCAACCAGTCAGCAGCCAATCTAATATATCAAGTGTCAAGTTGGTGCACTTTTCTGTACTGTTGCCCGCAATGTCAAAATAATTTTAGTATGAAAGATGCGGAACAAGTAAAGTATGGAACCAAGATAAATTATAGGGAATTTTTCAGGAAAATGAGCAATGAGCACACTCGCACACAAGCATACACTAACAACGCCAACAAAGTGTAAGATTATAAAAAATGGCAAAACTATCAACACAAAGTATGAAATATAAAAAAATCCCTACTACTACTATAGAAAGGAAAAGAAAAAGCGGGAAGTTACAATTTTGTTTATTTTTTGTTACAAAAAAGAAAACAAAAAGGCAGCAGGTGCCGCCAAAGTCAACACTAAACATGAAGAGCGGATATTATGCGGTAAAAACATGAAAAAATGATGGCATCTCTAACAAATGACACTTAACATGTTCACACTTATAATTTATGCTTTTTAATATCCCTATCAAAGAACAAAACTATAAACTCAACTTACACCAAATCTTAAATGCCCTCAACATCTACAAGCAAACAGTGGACGTGGTGGGTACATGATTACGTCCACAATACTCTATGTAATGTAAGTCGGGTTTTACGCTGAACGTATCTGTTATCCAATTACGCTCACGTTGGGTGGAGTATAACAAATGTTAACTTCGTAGCTCAATTTATGTGGAAGATAAATATATTTATTTCGATTGGCGGCGTGGCTCTTGATCGATTATGCCCAATTTAAATAGCGAACTGTGTAGGCAGAAACTATACAAAATTCCAGCTCAATATCTCAATGTTACAATGGTGATGGTAGTAGCTTATAACATCTAAGTTACGACCTTCCATCGGAGAGGTTTAACATTCCGTACTATGGGTGTCGGGAGCCCCCAGGGTGATTTCACTCTGGCCCGACAATTCGAGGTAGGCCCCCTTGTGGGTGCATCATAGTGGCTGTGGTTTGTCATCAAAACAACATCTTGATGATGTCATTTTTGACCGCTGTAATGCATCCTTATAATGCATTACGCACTATATGGTGCCGTGAGATTAAGCCTTAACGGCAGGTGCTCACGTAAAACCATACAACTCTGTTACAATGGTGTGAAAACCAAAAACAGACAGACACAAGAACACACATGTCTATATATATATACTTTGTAGGGTCTCTGACGCCTCCTTTTGGGTGTTGCAAAAGGTATGACAAACTTATTACACCCCCCATCTTGTGTAAAGTGTATAAAAAGAAAGTGAAAAATATTTAAACTAACTAAACGTGTTCTAGTTCAAATCAAACTCACATAATTACAATGTTTTTTTTTGCTTATCGCGTGTTATTAAAATACATTTATAAAATGACATGGCCAGACCTTCCATTCATTCATTTGTATGTGCTTCGAGGTTTATTCATTACGTTTGACAATTTTATTAAACACAAAACACAGCCATTGCGGCTCCCCATCCCTCTGGGGATTTTTAAACATAAAACATTGTATTCACAATCTAATTAAATTAAATGACAACAACAATAACGGCAATAGATGTGCATTTTTATCCTACCCAGTGGCAGACAGATTATTATGCAACATAAATATGTGATAAGCATGTACGAAATACCCTCTCACTGCGTATAGAGAACACTGGAAAATCAATTAACTCAAAAAAAATAAATAAATTTGACAAATCTTGAGTACACACCGCCAATGCAATAAAGCTCTCTGAGGACTAAATGTGTCAATTTTCCCATGTCCGTTTTTATATTGATTTTGATTAAACTTTAAATTTACAATTTCTTTCAGTTACTATGGGCGACTTAACAATGCCCGCATGCCTGTCTGTCTGATGTCTGGGCATGTAAAATTATGCTATCGGCCAAAATTTTAAGATATTTTCATGATGTAAAAGTAAAAAGGCGTATCTTAACGCATAGGTGAACTCGATTAAAAACTGTTTAAATTGCACCATTTGTAGAAGTCCTTCTAAGGAACTTTTACAGAATCCATAATGCAAAAATGTTTTACCTTCTGGCCATTTCACCTTCATTTTTAATTTACTCCTAACGTACATCGAAAGTGCTTTCGTTCCCTTGTGTAATATATTCTTTTATTGTAAAATCTTTTTTTTTCTTATAAGTAAATTTCTCGTAACTATTTGTACCAACTTTTCAAATTAGTTTTAAGTTACTTTAAGGTCTTTAGTTTTAATTGTCTTGTACATTAGTGGGTCGGTATGTTGAGTTTGTCATTTCCTTTGCAACACTTCGAAGGAGGCATCAGCGACCGCTATTTCCTGATTAGCATCAAAAACTGAATCTAGATGAACATGTCTGTCCGTTAGGTTAACTTTCTATTATCAGCTTGTTATTTAAATTAACGCGGTATCGGTCAAGTGCCACTCCCACAATAAAAAAAATAATTTGTCAGCAGCAAAAATTGACTTTTGAAAGTGAAACATATAATGAATACATGCATGATTTTCTAGAATAGGATCTTGAAAATACTTGTGACATATATTGCTAAACACCGTTTTCAAGAATATGCCACGCCTACATTTTACATATAGATGCGAAGGGTATATAAAGTTTGGCTTAAGCTAAAGCCTTGTTTATAGTTAAATTAATAAATTGTTCTAAACTAAAGAGCCGTTATCCTTGCCACTGGGCATATGAACAATTCATTTATGTGTCTCATGTGCAATTTTTTTATAGCATGTATGAAATTGTTGAGTCTCTCCTCCATGGCTGACGTTGTAAAATGTAATTACTTTGCACAGAAACTTATGCTAACAACTTTTTATCACAGCTTGTTACAAAAAAAAAAAAAAAAAAGCAGAACAAGTAAGAAATCTACGTTTAGCTAAGGTCAGATTTTGAACACCCACGAACGATGCTCCACAGCTTCCTGAGGAGTATATATATGAATATAATTTTTGTACTCAATAATTAATAAATAAAATTTCCTTTAAAAATGGCTCGTATTTTAGTTTTTATAAATTGTGGGCGTGTCTGTTATCCGTCTATGCCCAGATCGATGGGTGGGGTAATTATAAATTTATGAACCAAATTTCAACTTCGTAGCTCAATTTTTGTGGAACATGAATAGGTTTTTTTCGATCGTGGGCGTGTAAAAAACTATCAACATTTCTACCAAGGCATTCGGTGTTGATTTAGAATATGTATACTTCGTGGGGTCTCGGAACCTTCCCTTTGGTGTTGCAAACATTTTGACGAAGTGATATATACTCTCATATAAATATATAGGCAAGAGCACATAAAATTAAAAATAATTAATATAATCATTACGTCCTTTTGTTTCTCTCTACTTTCTACTCCTTGCACAACTGGTTGTCTCTTAATATAAACAACAACAAGACAACAATATAATCATCATCATATTTTGTACACGTATTTAGGCACCCTCTACTCTCACCCTGCATAAGTAGCATGTTTTCTCTTACTCTCTTTCATTTTACCATTATCTTTCTTTTCAGTTGGTAAATTTATGCACACTTTATGTAAATTATACCACGTGTATGTGTAGACCTAAACTCTATATCTTTCTCTCTGGTTGAAAATTATAGCATATCGCACATGTATGGCACTCGCATAAATAGGTTCGTGTTTACAAAAACAGCATAATCATAACATAAAATCTTGGCAGTATGGTTTTCACTGGTGGTGGTGGTAAATGATAACGATGACGACAACGACGTCACTCGCACCTACACTTACTTGCGTACATTTGTATATAGATGCAGTGCGACTGTTAAAACTTTTATTATGTATATTTTTCTATTTTACACCCACACACACGCACTCTCTCAACTTGTAAACAACTTTTGTTGTAATTATTCCTGTTGCTTTTATTACTGTGCTCCTCTCTCGTAACTATACAGAATTTAGTTGAATTCCAACGAAACTGTCTAATGTGTTTTTTTCCTTTAAATGAAAAAAATAAAAAGAATGGAAACGTTCGTATTGTAAAATATTATTAAAAAAAGTTATCTCCAACAAGAAAGTTGTTGTGTTGTGTGTTGGTTGGTAATTGATTTTGAAATTGATATGCTAAACAGCTTATACCACAAGTATCGTTTTGTGCAGGTGGTGTTTATACATGGAGTTTAAACTTTTCTACCAAACAAGAACACCTGTGTAAATTTTTCTTATTTTATAATGGAGGGAAATGATCAAGTGTTGAAGAGAATTATGTTAAATTTTTCTCTCTTCTATTATAAAAGTTTCTTCGTCTCTTTTGTTTTTATGGAAATTTCTTGGTTACATTGTTAAACTGAAAGTGTTGTTGTTTTTTTCTTTTTAAAGAAAAACATCCATCGCGTATAAGTAATAAGTTCAGTGCAGTACTTATACGCAAGATTATTGAAGTTAAGCTGATTATGTAAACAATTTTTTTTGGAATAGTTTATGTAAAAAAAGTTACTCATCTTTTTTTAATTAAAATATTGTACTTTTCAGAAAACTCCGCATCGGATGGTGCAGATAGGTAAAATGTGGCCTTAAACGTTGATATGTCTACATACACCGTTATGGCTCAAAGTAAGGCATTTACTCTTGCCGCCTAAAATCAATAAACATTGAAAATTTGTTCGGCGTATTAGTAAAAAACAATTTTTAAGGGTTTTTCCGAAATCAAACAACTCCGCAGCTCAATTTTTGATAGGTTTTTGTCGATAACGGGCGTGGCAATGGATCGATGTCGTCTAATATGAAAATATCTGCTTAATATCTTAAAACAGCGACAGCGTTAGCAATACATAAGCATGCGGTCCTGGTTATATTGATTGAGATTTCATGCTGATTAGTAATATTTAGTAGTGTATCTAGCGACATTTTTTGGGTATTCTCATCTTATGTATTAAGTATAAAAATTCAGTTATGTGGTAAATTTTTTAAATTCTCATTCAAATATTTTTGTTTGATTTGTGTTATTATAAGTTCATTAAGATATTTGCTTATGATGTTGCTTATTAAATAACAAATTTTACGTAGTGATTGATTTTAATCTATTGAAGTACAACTTGTGCAATCTTTGAGGGAAATGTGGGAAAAAATGCAATATTTTTAAATCACACAAAGTATGTCAGCGCGCTGTTATCTATCATAAAGCTGAAAACAAAATGTAGGCCGCATCAAAGATGTAGTCGAACCTTTTACTGATTACAATATTGATTTTTTATATCGCATCATAATCAAGAGATAGATCACAAATGTTTGCTGTCATAGGCACAAAGCAATACTTTTGCTTATAAAAAGATAAACCGCAGAATAATCAAAATGTATTTAGAAATTAATTTGTATTTGTATGAAATATTTTAAGTAATCACTTAATGTAGCTTTATATACCTTGATTACATTTAAACTCATTCATTTGTTTGTACGTAAAGCAAACTTCAAGAGACATCTGAATTAAGGAATACAAAAAAAAAAACGCTTTAAAGAAAGATAAAACATCTGCACGCTAAATGTACATTAATTGAATTTGAACAATCCAAGTAAATTGAGTTGAGTGCAAATAAAAAATCTACAAGACGTGCAGAAGGAATAAAACATTGTTTCTAATAAAGTCGGCAACTTCTTGTGTTATTTCCTTCTAATTAAATACGTAGAACAAGTTGGGTACTAAACATGTACAAACATTGTATATTGTTTCCGGTTTTAGAGATATTTATTTGCCTATAATTTTTATAGAAGAATTATAGGAAGTTGTATTTTAAATATTTAACAGTTTTCACAAATGTGTGTAAAATTTTAAAATTAAACCTCAAATTAAACAAGTAAGAAAACTTAATCGTACATACCCTCGACATCTGTAATAGTGGGCATGACAGGTATGTCATTACACCGTCTAATAGTGTATGTTTTACGCATCAGCTTGAAGATCGAGTTTTACGTGGAGTATAGTTTTTTGTAAATTGTAGACCCATCTGTTATTCAACTACGCCCATTTTTGGCTCATCGGTGGTTAAGTTATTTGGAAATAAGCATACTACATTTAAACCTTATAACTCAATTTTTGTGGCAGATGTAGAGATTTGGGCGTGCCTCTCGACTGTTTTTTTCCCATTTTAAATAGCAATCTGCGCGCAAAAACCATAAATGCCTGTACGAAATTTCAGCTCAATATCTCAAAATTTACGCCTATGAGAATGCCAACAACATACAAACGCACGGACACATAAGTTTATATCGACTCAGTTTTGCTGCTGATAAGAAATATATATACTTTGTAAGGTCTCTGGCGCCTCCTTCTGGGTGTTGCAAACGGTATGACAAACTTATTATATACCCCATCTTATGTAGAGGGTGTAAAAGTGGGTTGATTAGTTTTGGATTCTAAATATTACTGGGTACTACATACAAGTTATATACACATCATTATTATTATATTCTCCTTCTTATTATTGGATATATCCTAAGTTTAGTATTTCCTTTGTAAAACCCGAAAGGAGGCGTATATCATACATATTTTTGATCAGAATCAAAGAGGGTTGTGGATATGTGGAACATTTACAAAGAATATGTTCCTGCGCCTCAGTCTCCCCAATTTTGTAACTTTCAATTCATGTTGGTAGTAAATCCTTTCGGTTGAACTGTGGAGTGTGTCATTACACTCAACAGTATCTAAGTGCAGAGGATATCTTAAGAGAGAAAAAAGAATCCTTGCTTGCTTCTAATGAGGAATGACAAGCGACAAGTATAATTAAGTTTTATTTCATTTTAACATGCAATACAAAAAATGAAAAAATAAGCGAAGAAGAGCATAAGAAGAAGTCGTTTATACTTTTACTCTTAATGGATAGCATCATCCCCGTATACTCACTTAACCAACACCTTGATATAAAGCTTAAAGGAAAATTTGTTTATTTAACATAAAGGACAGGAAGTCAGGAACAGGTAAAAAAATTACATTTGGTTTAGATCAAATTTTTAACAGTTTACATTTATATATATTGTAATAAAATTTAGGAACGGGAGGGGTAGGCATCAATTATGGGCGTGGTTTTTATGGAATTTTTATAAGACATCTTAAAATCTCGTTTATTCTGCTTTTTTAATAAAATCTTACTTTAAATTATTTGTGTGCGTGGTCGATTTATATTATTTTTATAAAATGGGAGCCTTTTTATAAACTTCTTGAATACAATTCGAAAAAATGACTCAAAAGAAATCCTAAAAATTCATCAAAACTAATTGCCCAAATAGGTTGCTCTACTACTATACTATATCTACAATGATTTTAACTACTTTTTCCTTACATTTATTAGGAATTTCATCAAGTTAGGAGTTGTAAGCTTCATTACTACTGTTTGCACAGAATACCTATCTTTAGATCGATTGGGCCCAACATGTGTTTAAAGCATTACACATAGTTACCAAAGTAACACATTATCGATATACAATATTGATAATGCCCTACCTTACAATGGATATCTCAATTTTAAAGGAATATTTACAGCAGGAAAATAGGCGGACATCGATTAAGAATTTAAGGTTTACCGGTAATATATGTGAATATTTCGTGCGGTCTCTGAAATCATCTTCTAGGTGTGTGGCCAACGTTTGGATAAATAGTACGTACCACCGCCCCCGACATGGTCGTCAGTCAGAGTATTACGTTAATATAAATTTTTCACATTTTTTACAATCCATGGCGAGTAGTAGAGAGAAACAGTGAATAAGAGGAACAAAGAAAATGAGAAAACGAGAGATTACGCTGGCTAGATGACAGCCAGTGTTTGGCAGTGTACATGTAAAAAATGGGCTCAAATTGTTTGAATTTGACATTTTGGCCCATTAGAGAAAGTACCATGAAAATAAATTAATTTTCTTACATCTCTTTGTTTTTTCTTTTTTTCGCTCTCTTCTGAATGTCATGTCGTTGCAAATTTTCTTTTTAATGAATTTTATTAAGCGTGCTGCAGAGGTATGTGAAAAGATGTTGCAGATAATTTTTATTATTTTCGTCATTGTCTCCTTCTTAACTTTTTTCATTGATTAAATTTAATTAATCAAAAATGACTTGATTTATAATCATTTTTATTGGAATTATTATTATGTTGTTGTTGTGTTGGCAATTTCTTTAAAATATCTAGACATTTAATGTATGCCATTATAGTTTTGTGTGTATGGCTGTTTAATCATCTTTATAACCATCAACTTGCTTTGAGTTTCACACACATTTTGAAATGAATCCCATATTGAAATAAATGATGGATTTAGTAGCTTGTGACACATATTCTCATTAGGTACAACTTTTTGTCTAAGATGTGGGCGTATGTATTATACTACTACGCCCAATTCTAGCTTATTCAATAGTATTACTAATAATTATAAATATGTGTACTAAATTTCATCGATGCAACTGAATTTTTATGGCAAACAGATGCATTTTTGTTTACCGTAGACGCGGCTCTCAACTATTATTGCCCAATTTAACCTACGTACAAAAAATGCAAATTTCAGTACAGTACCTTAAAATGTACGACCCTGAGAATGCCAGCAATAGAGGAACGCACGAGTGTAAATGTTCAAATCCTCTCATATGGTAACCAGGATTATTTATAAAGGGAATGGACAAAATAATATGAACAACATGCAATATAATACGTCTTGTATATCCTCTTAAATGTTGACAACACTGCTAAGAGGGCAAAACGTAAGTGAGAGCGTCTAGGACAAAAAATGCTGAATTGTTTAACGTTTCACAAGCGATAGTATCCACGATAATGTCAGCATTCACAAGACATTGTAAAACATCATCGGCGAAGCTCAAAGTTAACTGGCAGAGACCGACGAACATTAAAAAGAATTGTGACCAGACAACAAAACATAAAACTTCACCAGCAAAAGTGGCAGCAAAACTTAACATTGACCTCCACAGAACTAATATTCATTGAAGGGTTGTAATTGCACAACCCTGTACGTCAGGTGTTCATATTATTTTTTCCATCCCCTGTACTTTGTACTATCTCTGATGCCATATTCTGGGCAACCGGAACAACAAACTTAGTATACCCCCAGTGTTGCTTTGATCATGCATTGTATATGTGTATGTATTGCATTGTATTTTGTATATGTATTTTATTAGAGACACTTGATAAAGGACAATTTTTTCATATTTCTATATAAATTATATTTAACTACAGTAGTATACAGCACCAAAAAGAAAGCGATATGCTTACATACATTTACATGCAACTCAAAATTATGAACGATTGTTATTAATGATAATTTTTATGAGCACACACAAATCACAACTGCACTCACTCCCCACATGCATACTTTCTTATACCACTTGACTTGAAAAATATTCTTGAACTACTTGAATAATCATAATAAATACATAGAGGAATGGAGTAGAGAATGGACGTGTGTTGTTGTGGTGATGGAAAGGAATAAAAGACTACATCATAATAATTTGCGTGAGTAAACATGCTCTTAAACGATTCAATCAAAAGACAATAACAATAAACATTTAAGAAAGCCCGCCTCACATAACATATTTAAAAACTTTTAATAATAAAAGAAATTCACTTCACATTCATTTAATTAAATTTTAGTAGTATGTGTCTCAATTGATTCCAGAGTATAGATTTACAAAGGCGGTAAGAAAACTGTAATACTTTTATAAAAAAAAAAAAACAAAAGGAAATGCAAATGACTAATGCATTAGTTGCATAATCTTAAATAGTCGTTTGAATAAATTTTAACGTAAGAGCTTAACGGCCTAAATGTGTCTTAAACAAATACACAACTTGGCGGCTCAGCTATTTTGTCTTTTTGTTTGTTTTCTTTGGCAACATTTATCTCTATTGCTTCATAAAGTTCTTCAGTTTCGCTTTTTACATTGGTATTAGTGCCGAAAAAGAACTGTCCATGCCGTTGGCATGGTGTAAAAAGGACTTAAATGAAACATTCATCTTCCATATTTAACGTTGTTGTTGTTGTTGTTTTTTTGCAAACACTTAGAAGCAGAGTTGTTTGGAAAGGCGAAACAAGCAGATGATAAGTCATTTTTATGTGGCCCTCAATCTAAAATATCACATTTTTACATTTTTATGCCATTCGTCCTAAAGATGTTAAGGTGTACTCACTTTGTCCAAACATTGGGACAATAAGACCACAGAGACTCGTCCATAATAAAAACTGGTAAAATTAGAGACATCGATTTCACTTGGCAAAAATGTTGGCAGTCTTAGTACGTTGATTGATATTGAAAATGGGAAAAATCGGTTGAAATACAGGGAATGAACAGAGATGAACAGGGAAAGAAAACATTTTTTTAAGGGAAACATCATTTTACTTATGAATTGAAAGGCATAAAAAGTTCAAATATATATTTCAGAAGGTTTAAAAGTACCCAAAATAAAGCCAATCAGTTACGCCCTAGTGAAATCTGAAAAGGATAATGTTTGAGTTTGCAGACATTTTTATAAAACACTTCCCTCATCTCTCTACACTAAAATGTTAGGTATCCAAGATTTGGCTTCAGCCACGCATAATTTTCTTCACTTGTTTTTGTTTTCTTTCTTTTTTGGTTTATTGGTAGCCATTTAGACTTATTTAGTGCACAATAAAAACACCAGGGACTTTTTCTTAAGCATATTTAAAGACTTTTATTTCCATCTCCAACTTTTTTATATTAGCAGGCTAAGAGTAAGAGTAATTTTTTTTATGAAAAATTTATAGCAGAGACTGTCAACTATGGTGTCATTAAAAATTATTTCGAATGATATTTTTAGTGGGTTTTCGTAGTTTAGAGTAGTTTTACATTATTTATGGTGCACACTTCAGTTTAAGCTAGTCTAATACATACACTTTTTAGAAGGATTATTTAATGCAAGACTCAGTATTAAGACTTAAAAAAATAAAGTATAAGATACGTGTGGATCATTGTAAATGGCAAACGCTAGATGTTATCTTTAATTATAAGGATTCTCTTAAAGTCTGTATCAATTAGAGCATGTGCGTTTGTCTCTATGTCCTTCGTTTTGTTCATTTATATCTTGTACGGGTTGTTATTTGTAATATTTGTTGCTTAAATTTGACACAGACATGCCCTTTGGTTTAAGGACGGTCACCCTGGAAAATAGATCTGATTGTGTTATTTTTAATGTAGCACAAAAAACAAAACTTTTCATTTATCAAAGAAACAAATTAAATTAAATAATATATCAGGTGGTGTAGGGTGTTTGATTGTCGGGCTTCACCGACTATAATATTTTGACTTGTTTTATTATAACCGTAAAAGTAAATAAATTACAGCGTTGTTAAGGTAATCAAGTATCATTTCTCAAAAAAAACTCTAATAATTTTTAAGAAAAAACCTAAAATAATAATAAGTAGGAAAACTAAATTAAGCATAGGCCAAATTCTAAATACCATCCACATTTACGTGGGCATGGTAGGTATATGATTGCGTCCTCACATATTACGTATCAACTTGCAAGTCGAGTTGTACGTGGAGTATGGATTTTTGTAAATTTTGGGCGCATTGATTAACCGACCGCACCCACATTTGGCACATCGATGGATGGTATAATTTTCAAGATCAACTTGTGCAGCAAATATATAGTTTTTTGTGGATTGAGGTCGTGTCTGATATTCTGCCTCGCCCACTTTAGACTGCCCATAATAAATCTTTTAACAAGTAATTTCAACATATACAAATTAAAACTAAGCTTTTTTTCATTTGAGTGTCATTAAAAAATAATAAAGAGTTGACGCAATGAAACAAACTGTGATTAGAGGCTATAATAAAAAGCTCGGTTGGCAGCTGCCGAAGCAGCAGCTAAAAGTGTTTTCAGGTAACACATTGCGTCTATATTAAGCTGAAATACATATATCAAAATACGTAAAAACCCGCTTACTGCTTTCAAATAACAACTTTTCAATACCGATCAAGTATAGAAAATGTTTTGAACTCAAACTGCAAATCCAAACAAGCTTATCATTAAATTTTCATTAACCGCTATCTGCACCCACAAGTTATAACAATAATTAAGCCTTCGAACTGAATCGCAGAACACCTTTCTATGTTGAACTTTTCTTAAAACAAAATTGACATTTATAAGAGATTTCTAATTAAATAAGATTGACACCGTTTTATAAAAACTTTTTATATTGTGCACATTTCAGGCGGATATACTATGTTTGTCATTCTCCTTGCAACTACCAGATGGGGGCTTCACAACGCAGCTATAATGCGACTTTGTCCGTTTTTAGCACTTCAATTATAAATACTCTTAGAAAATTTCAACATCATAGCTGCATTTTGTGGTAGATTTTTGCGATGCGGGGGACTTGGAGGTTTTTTTATCCAATCAAAATAGTAATAAGAGCGCAGAAAGTAAAAATATGTGCAAAGAAGATTTACGAACGATATCTTACCGACCATGAGAGAATCAAAAATAAACTATTGGGCTAGATCAATTCCGATTTCGATATGTATCAATATTATAGTGTATACGCTCTCTGTGAGAATCTGGATTATATCGTAAACAGAACCCTATTGCTCTTCCTACTCCGTAGTATAACAAACTTATTTCAAATAGTGACAGTTTGTTACTATGTTTAGTTCGCCATTTATAGGGAGAGAAATAGGTCAAGAGCCAATCAACAAAATTCTATATATCTACCAAAAAATTTAATTATTGGGTTGACATTTGGTACGCTTACCTATATTTATCCATCCATCGATGTGCCAAAAATGGGCATAATCGGATAACTAACACGCCCACAATCGACAAAAATGTATATATCTGCAAAAAAAAATTTAGCTTTGAACTTGAAATGTGGTACGCATACCTATAATTATCCCATCGACGTGAAAAAAGGGCGTGGTTGTACAAAAAACATATACGGCCATTATGTATTATATGTAGATGTGGAGAGTATTTAAGATTCGGCATAAGCCAAATTTAATTTCCTCATTTGTTTTAAATGTATTTTTATGTACCTTTCATTCAAATGTGACAGATGATAACTTTTTATATATATTGTAGTGTGTGCTGTAATAATCGGCCTATATATGGTTTGGCTATGCTTAAGTGTTTCGGGGTTACCAACTTACTGACTTCACTATCACCACCATAATAAACTGCATGCCCAACTATTTCTACACACAATGCTGTCTAGTATATGATAATTATAATTAGAGCAGAATGTTGTTGTACTTCTTTTTGAGTTATTTTTGTGTTTTTTTTTTCTTTACAGTAAAGTAAGTGACACACAAGAGCAAAGATAAGAGGCTTAAATTATATACGACTTAGCGAAATTCACAAAGTTTTTACATATAAGTAAGCAAGTAAAATTGTTTGGCTTAGGCTTAGTTTTCATTGGAATGTGGGCGTGTTCTGTAATCGAATGTGCTTATTGTCAGTACCAACCTAAATATAGAGATTACCAAAATTATGTAAGCTTTTGTACGTATGAGAATATGTTCCAAAAAGGGATTTAAATCGACTCGGAATTTAATCAAGATTGTTTCTGCCAGTTGCAAGTGTTTTGAAAAAGTTAAGATAACGCCAATTTTAGGTTTGGGGTATATTATTAGTGTTATAAGTCTTCTTATAAAAAATAATGGGAACATAGCCATATTACAGTGGAAGGGAAATTGTTTATTTTTGACATAATTCTGGGCACAGGATAAAAAAATAAAACTCAAGGTATAACAATTATTATTTACACAATAATGTGGTATTTATGTAAATGTTTGCGGCGAATGCCAACCCATCTTTAATTACATCGTCTGTACGTCTGTCTGTCCATGTATTTCTTGTAATCAACCGATGGGTAATAATTTTTGATATTGTTTCACAAGATGCGACACAGAGATGTCTTTTGGGCAGGGAATCATTAGTGAAAATGGAATTGATCGAGCTATTTTTAGGGACCTATCTCCTTATAACGCTCTTGTTTAAAATAAATCATTATATAATATTATGAAAATTCGCTTTAAAGAAAAGGAAATTTTAAACGGACTGGGACATTATTAATTATGACAGGGTATTAAATGTAATATAATTTTAATTTTAAAGGCCCCAATATGCGATTTATTTTAAATGTTTCCTTATGTAATATTTATATGAATAAAATAATTTTTATTATTAAATTTATAAATTTGATTGTTTTTAAATTTGTTCTCCTTTTTCTATTACAGTTTTCTTCACATAACCTGCCTACTCCTTCTCTTTTGATCTCCATTAATTTTGGGTAAGTGAAAATCAATGCTTTTCCACTTTGGAGCTTAATTGAGGGATGTATAGTAATGGAGTAGTGAAAAAAAGTTTCCTCAAAGCCTTTTAGTATTTTTTGTATAACATCTCTCTGACAACTCCACCCATTTTGTATTCGTTTTTAATTGATTTAGTATAGTTCGTCGAATTTCTTTTTATGTTTGTTTCATTTATTTTTTTCACCCTTTCATTCTTGGTATAGTAACCATATATGATTGGCGGTGAAAGAGTGGGAGGGACTGGCTTTGTAACATTGACAAACGTTTAGTTTAAATTTAGACTTGTTAAATATTCATAAAGAAATTGGCCATTTTATTGCTGCAACGAGTAAAAACAGTAAAAAAAACCGCTATTTACCCAGAGTGCATAGAAAATAGTTTTCACATGCTCGGTTGTTGTATTCTATATTGCAATACGGCTGTGCTCTTCCAGTCTCTTATATGTTTTGAAAGCAAATGTTGAAATTCACAGGATCCGTGTTATGTCCTTGGTTTCACATGTAAATATATAGAATAAGAGTATGTACATATGCACACATCCCAGACAATTGTCGTAAAACTAATAAAACTCCTTACTACCCTCTACTACTTACAATTTCATTATGCTTGCTCGCTACTGTGTGCTGGGTCATTTACCTTAATTTTCTAAGGTCTTGACATGATACACTTGTCCTTGCTTTACCCTTTTCATATTTCTTGCCTTTTATACTCCGTTTTAGTAAAATGGCATTATAAAGTTTACATTATTAGTATCTTGTGTTATGACGGTTTTCATATTCTCATATAATATTCATGAAAGTTCACGGTGCAGTCCCTTGGCCACTGTAGAACAAATGATGTACACACAAGTGTGGTGTATGCAACATAAATATAATTTGCTAAACACGCAATCGTAATCTATTTGTGGGAGTTGAGAGAAAACACATAACAAGTTGATTTTTGCTAAATTACATGTAGTAACGAAAATATTTATACGAAGAATTTCTTTAAAGTCATAACCAAAGCATGAAAACGAGGCTCAGTGGAGTTCTTTATCTGTAAATTTTACGTTTTGGGTACAATTAAATAATTCACTTTGTATATGTAAAATTTTTATTTGAGCAACCTTTGATGAATCAATCGTTTGCTGTGAAGTTTATAATAAAAAAAACATTCATTTTAAAGCATTTTATCTGAGTATCCAGGAATCTATAATTTGTTTATAAAAATATTCATTATATTTTCTAAAAATCGTAATGAAGGCGTACGAAGTCTTTCTTGTCCAAACTCAAACAGTAACAAATATTTTGCATGTTATTGTAATTTGCTTATTACCATTATTGTGGTTTGGCGATTCTAAAAGGACAATGCCGCTGTTCTTTAAAAGAATACAATTGCCGGAAAACAATGACTATGCAAATAAACAAATGGAATTTCCCCAAAGTCTACAAATACTGTTCATTGTATTGGGTTTCGCTGCTTACTATTTGCATAGAAGGTGGAGATTGGCCCAACAGGAAGAGAAATACAAAAATCTTCTCCAGGAATTTGTAATTAGTGAGAGTAAAGAGTATGATGACCTTAAAAAGAAATTATCAGACGTCATTAATGAGGTCCTTGAGCAGAAGATGTCCTCCGTGCCTTTTGCTAAAAATGCTAAAAATGCGCCTGAAGCGTGTATTTAACAAGACCACGAGGAAGTTAATATTGTTCATGTAAAATCTTGAAAAATAAATATTGATAATAAAAATTTATTTGCTTCAAAACCACATGACTGACTCTAGAAGGAATATTTATAGAGATAATGTATGAAAGGAAAGCTAGCCGCATATTGACTATTTCGTTTGTTTCTTTTGGCAATTTTTATACCTTCCACATTAGAGATGAAGGTATACTAAGTTTGTTCTCCCAGGAAGGAAGCGTCAGGGACCGAACAGAGTATATATATTATTGATCAGCGTCGAAAACTGAGTCGATTTAGACATGTATATTTGTCCGTATGTCCGTGTCCCTTTGTGTGTCTGTTGTTGGCATTCTCACGATAGTAAATTTTGACATATTGAGGTAAAATTTGGTAAAGACCCTTTTAGTTTTTGCACGCAGATCAACATTTAAAATGGACAAAATCAGTCGGGAGCCACGCCCTCAATCAACCAAAATCTAATCATCTGCCACAAACTTTGAATTACTAAATTGAAATTTGGTACGTATGTGTATTATTACCCCATCCATCAATGTGCCGAAAATAAGTGTGGTCGCATAACAGACTCGTATATCTACGCATATCTATATTTATTCCATTCATCGATGTGGCAAAAATGGGCGAGGTCAAATGACAGACGCGCCCACAGTATACAAAAAACCATACTCTTGACACGCTAACTATTGTAGATGTGGTGTGTATTTCCCATTTCACTTAAGCCGGATTCAGTTTTTCTCTTGTTTATACCCTTCACCTTAGGGAAGAGGGTATATTCATTTTGATCATCCGTTTACAACACATCGAAGGAAGCCTCGGAGACCCCACAAACCATATATATTCTTAATCAGCATGAAAAGAGAAATCGTTTGAGACATGTCCGTCCGTGTGTCCGTCTGTTGTTGGCACTCTCACGGTCGGCACACTTATTCTTAGTTTAATTATGCTGTTCCGTATTGAAATTGGGAAAAAACCGGTTAAGAGAAAAGATTGTTTAAAAATGACCTGAATAATAATAAAAAAGGCGGAGGATATTTAAGCTACGGTCTTAACCGAACTTTTCTATCTTGTTTTAATTACTTTCAATGTTTTGCACATATATGCTGTTGACGCAATTATATTTACCATCAATTATATCATGCAAATGTTTTATTGCTAAAATTAAATTTACCCCCATTCGTTAAGTCTATTAGAATTTCATACAAATTAAATTAGCAAAATAATAAATTACCATAATACTAAAATTTCCTAACGCATATAGTAATGCTTATAAAGCCACATAAGTGGCAATATTGTCACTAAATGTTAGTTTCGGTTCTTATTGTAAATTTTGCAAAATTGATAAAATTCAACATGTAAAGAGGTGTGAAATTTAATGAATTAAATTTTATGTGTAAAACCGAAAGCGGGTGCCCATAAATCAGCTAAAGCTAAATATAATTGCCTACCCTGGAGGTGAAATGTTTTAATATCACATTTTGCCTAATTTAGAGGTTATTACTTAAATTAAAATTCATGCACAAATACCTATTAAAAGTGAATAAAGTGCTAACAAAATATTTTTACTAAAATATTTGCCACTAACACGTAATCACATTTATGGAAAATTTTATCAACTTTCCTAGTTACCATACATGAGTGCAAAAAAAAAACCAGCACTCAGTAAGAGTAAATGTAAGAGAAATTCGATCTCACGTCTGCAGCAACAACTCTTGTTAAAATTTATATGAAATCTCATAAAACGTGACTTGTTACATATTGGTTTGTGCTGTTCTTTCGTTCTGGAAGAAATAAACGCCAGAACCAAAACCAAAAAACATTGAATGAACTCAATATGCAACCAGGCAAAACATTTTCAATGAAGAACAGTACAGCGAGGCACAGGGTTACAGAGTGTGTACCATTTATAAGTAGTTTATGTATTGTAGTAAAAATAAAAACTACACCATATACTGAGTAAAAAAAATCGGCTCATGCCAAATCTTGAATACCCGTCAGGTATGTTTCAAAGTTGTATGTACATGTAGGAGTACATGTGTTAATTTCTCAACTTTCTATATTTAACACTTTATGGAGCATTTTTTGTCTTGAGGGCATATCCTTTTACCCATTTTCAATAACAAGTTCTATACTGATGCTCTGTAACCGAGAGAATATTTAATGTCGAAATTCTTTCAATGCCAATCAAGAATATAAGTTTGTAGGGTCTCTCAAGCAAACGTTTTGATAAAGAAAATATACTCTCTGGTAGTGGTGCTTTATTAAAAGAGCAATTGCATTTAAAACGTAATACGCGAACATGTACACAGTAGTACGCAAGGCATGGAATAAAACCAACCGAGATATATACCAAAAGACAAATGGTTAAATTTATTGCAATTTTTTTTCCTTCTCGCCTTATTATACCCACCATCACCATGATATGGGGATGTATTGGTTATGTTCAAAGGTTGGTAAGTGCTGGAAGGAGCAGAGCCGCTTTCCCAAAAGCATAGCTTTTTACTCGTGTTTCTTTGTGTCTGTGTCTGGTTATATATAGTCATACATGCTTTTTATATTCTTCACCTTAAATATGGGGTAAACTAAGTTTGTCATTCCGTTTGCAACCCCCAGAGACCCAATAATGTATATATGTATATTTCTGATCAGTTGTTGGCATTCTTATGTGCGTAAATTTTAAGATATTGAGCCGAAATTTTGTACAGGCACTTTTAGTTTTTCAATATGCCAAAAATAGGCGTTTCCTAATAATAGACACACCCACAATCGACATAAATTAAATATCTATGGCGTTGAAATAATGTACGCATATCTTTAATAATTTTCCTTCCATTCTTGTGTCTAAAATTGACATGATGGTATGACATAAACGCCCACAATTTACAAAAACCATTAATAATTGTAAAACTAGACTTCCAAGCTGATACGTAATACATGTACTATTAGAGGGCATAAGCGTATATTCGAAACGCCGACCCTATGTATGTAGTTGTGGAGGATACTTAAAATTAGGCCTCCGCCACATTCCATTTTCTTACTTGTTATGGTTGTAGGGTATATTTGCTTCGCATTATTGCCAGCATACTGAGGTGGCTCCCGCAAAAGGCTCTCTCCTTATTGACTTGAGGTTTGCAGGACTCTTTTATATTGTTCCCATCATATATCTCATTTAACTTTAATGCAGTTGCTGATAAAAAAAGACCTGTCTAGTCGTAGGTAGTTTTTCCTTCTTTTAAAAGCTTTTAAATGTTTATTTGGTAACGTGTGGGTTATCAAGTAAAATTATGTCTCATTTGAACGAAGAGAGAGAGAGAGAGAGTAAGATAGGGAGGGAAATAGAGAGAAGGAGAGAGAAATACGTTGGAATTTACGATAAACAGAGTACATCCTCTTAAAATGTTAACAATTTCTTATGTTACATGTCTAATAATTTTTCGAAAATATATATTTATACACACCATGAGTTCTGAGGTTTGCCCTTATGTGTATCCGTGCTTTCACTTTTTGCTTTGTGACGCTGTCGCGGATACAAAACATTAGATATTGCGCAGAAATTTTGCGCACGTATTTTTGGAGTTTTTTATTAAATGGGCGAAATCGGTCCCTAGACGCGCCCAAGTTGGGCTAGGCTTTATGCTTTATTTGGGGCAAAAAAATCATAATTAGTTGCCCTATTGGATATTCTAATTTCCCACTTCCTTTATTTAAAGGAAGTGGGAAAAGCCATTTAGACCCGCAGTTTTACAGTCCGCGAGATTCGAAACAACGATATTTTGTGTGGACAATATAATAATTATAGTAAAGAATATTTTTTAATTTTAAGAAGTTGTTAGTTTGAGTAATGGGAAGACATTTGCGTACTTTGCTGAAAGTGTCACAAAGTTAAACATTAACTAAAGTACAATATAAACATGAACGAGATTGTTATTAATGTTTCCTAAAGCGAATTACTATGGAGAAGAAAGAACACGAGATATGGAATATCATTTTAGGACTCTGTCTTCAACAAAATTACCGAACTTCATAAGCTGTTGCATAACCCCTCCCTCTTTGTATTGTACACATTATTTAACAACGTACATTGCGCTTTCAAACTCGTGCTTTTCCGCACTATTATTATTATTTAAATTTTCATATTGAGGGAAGGTAGTTGTTTGGTTTATAAGGAAGTGACAAAGACAAAGGAAATTGCGGAGCAAAAACTAAAGTAAGCTAGACTGATGCAATGCATAGAAATATAAAAAAAGACTGCCAAACCTAGCCTTAACTTTAGCGCACTCCAGGAGTTTCGAGCCATGAGTGGAAAAAACGAGACATTTTTTTACGCATAGTTCCTCTCTACGTTGGCAACTTTGCTAACAAAAAAAATATGTTTAACAAATTTAAGTACATATATAAAGATTTGTTTGACTGGATGAAACTGCAATAATCAAAATTTTTTTTTTTTTATAATAATTCATATGTAAAAGTCTTTTAGTAGTAACTTTAACTCCTTCAATTCTATAGGATTACATGGCATGTCATAGAGTTGCATTCAGAAATCATGGTATTTAGCATACATAGGAATAAATTCTTGCTTCACACATATATATAAGTATTTAAATAGATGTGCATAAATGTGTGTATTCTTATGTAAAAACACTTTGACAAAGCTTACCCTGTCAACTCTTCAGACAATCTGCCGCCTTCGCTTGTTCCCATTTTCTTTTTCTTTTTTGCCATGTCTGATGGTTTATTTAAATGTTCAGGAAATTACATATGAAAAGTGGATTTTATGTACGTACGAAAACCGGAAAAGTTGCAATTTTTATACTCGAAAACGTAGTTGTTTCTTTTTTTTTTGTAGTTGTAGCAGTTTGATTTTAATCTCTTTTTTTTTTGTGTGTGCTATGATTTTTCGCATCACTATGGATATAATGTTGATGACTTATATTAGAGATGAGAATGATGGCCAGCTAGCAGTCTCATTTTTTATTGTTTCTTTAGTGTTTTCTTCAAGAAAAACTCTAAATTTTTATTAAACAACTTAAGTATTTAATATTTTTTGCTATGGAAAAAGAAATCGTTGCCAAGAAAAATATACGTTAATGAAAAAAACTTTCGTTACATGAATGCATATGGAATTTTTAAAATATTCATAGGACATACATCAAGTATTAAAAACAAGTTGTGTAAACTTACTTCCAAATTGTTAAAGCTCCTTAGAGTATGTTACATTTTTATTCATTTACTAACTTGCATAAGTATGCAGTGCTTTATCATTACTGTTCTACAATGTACAAGTATTTTTGTAATAAATGGTTGTGGTTGCATATTTTTTGCAAAATAATTACTTTTAATACCCACAAAATGCATATTGTAGACAAATGCGATTATAACTAATTAGAAAAGACATAAATTTTCATTGTTCTAATACTCACACACACACACACACACACACACACACACACACGCGCACACGCACATATATATATATATATATATATATATATATATTTATATGTATTCATCACCATGTATTCATATATGTATATATATAGACAGACATATATACAGACAGACATACGGATACTTGCAAAATTACATTCTCATTATATACTATATATGATAACAACAGACACTTTCTTCATTCTCCGAATTGACGTGGAGCTTCGTTTTTTTTTTGGTGCAATTACAATAAAACAACTTCATTATTTTCAATAACTATTTAAAGCATTACATAATACACATTATTTAGGGAAAAACTTACAACCACATATACATACGTTTATTCCAAAAGTTTTACGAACTTAAATATTTCTTCATTCAGTAGTAACTGTAGAACGAAACAAACGAACTAACTGCCTGCCCAGTTGACTCCATGTCGTGTTTATGAATTAAGCAGAAAAGCAACAACTTCTTTCCTTTTATCATATTTGAATATTCATACATTATGTAGGAAAAACAAGCAAAAAACTAAATTTGTATTAGACCAAATCTTATATACCCTCCATGTACCATGTTAGGGCATTACGTAACTAATCTAACATTAGACACAATTGAAATTTTTCAACAGATATATTTTTTTTTTAACTAAACTTCCATTTCGGAGCTAAATTTTTATGACTCATGGATACATTTTTTATCGATTTTTTAGTTTTGTTTATTTTTTGGCTTCATCTGATTTATTTCAATTTCAATTTTCTGCAGACATAAACTTCCAATACTCCTGCTTCAAAATGGATATTTTAACATTAGCGAAAGGGAAAATGTTTACTAATGTAATGAAAAACTGACTTAGCTAAAGCACTTCAAAATTCCATTCTAATCAACAATATTAATATTTGTGGCATATCTGAAATATCCTACCGGATGTTACAAACGCTTCTTCAAGTGTACACCCGATTATAAGGTGGTGGGTATAAAAAAAAGGAAAACTAAAGTTCACGATTAAGTGCAAAAACTGACACCAACTGATGCAATATGAAGCAACAATAGCAAAATTATAGTGTACACAAAACCCATACATACATATGCATAAATAAAATGTGTAAAAAAATATTAAAACACCAACACAAAGGACAATGAGAATGTTATCAATACAGACAGAACTACAGACGGACAAACAGACACAACCATAGGAAAGCTTGCAGACAGCAAGGTGTTGCTAGAAGCACCAACAAACACATACATATATATTTATTAAATGGTATAAAACAAACGGCAACAACAATAGTAATATAAAAGCATGTGTACACACAAGCTTCTTATAGGAATATAATGATGATGTGTGATGGCATTCAGCCAAATACGAGTACAGAGGTACACTTATGTGAAGCTATATACATATATATAAATATATGTTTACCACCCTACAATCAAGAGTACGGGTTCTTTTCTTTGTTATGTAGTAGCACTTCTCCAGTGGTTGCAGCGTCACTATACAAACACTCATAACTGGCAAACAAGTACAAGCGCAAGTGTGACATACCATTTAGACAACTAATGAACACATTTAGACAATTTGCAACTCTACGGAATCAACCATATATAGGATGCTTAAAATATAGTCAACTTATGTTTATTTTTTATAGTAAATATGTTCATAACACACTGAGTAAATTGTCAGCGTTGAAACATTTAGTTTCCCTCCGCAACAGTACCCTACTTTCAATTCTACCCATAACAATTAATAACAGACATCAGTTGTGTGGTGAATGGTAAATATGAATACATACCTTTGTACGCATGTGTCTGCTCTCATTCATTATGCATGCATATATATGAAATTTTTACCAATTTTAATGACAATGAAAATGTTTGCATTTGTTCATTAGGAAATCTTACACACATCTCTCTTTAGTATAATATTTCTTTTAATTTTCTAACTGCATGTTAAATGAATTCGGATGGAGATAATAGATCAAATCTAATATATATATATTGTAATGTTCATGTAATATTTATGTAATGATTTATGAGTTAAAGGCAAAGGATCGCCATGTTATAATTTGTTTTTATGTTATGCTAAGGTTTATATTGGATTATTTAGAATACCCACATTTGCTTAAAAAGCAAAGTCCACTAGCATAGAATGCTATGAGTGGGTGAGTATCCTTTTTATTAGTTTATTTTTATAGATACTTACAATTGCTCCATTAGAGCAAAATCCAGTAGCAATTATTTGCTGTGTCTGGGTAAGTAACTATTTATATGATTTTATATAGATCAATCAATGTTCAACTACCTTTAAGATTATTTTATTGATTGATAACTAATTGTACATTTTGTTCAACTTATATACTAATTTTACTTATGAGTATGACCTACTAACTTATTTACCTACTTACTTACAAATTGTAAAAAAAGAAAATAATGCTTAGCCTTGAAAATATTGAACTTCAAAATAATGCTTATTACGCTTAACAAATATAATGCTTACAATGCTAAATATTTATTACACTGAAATTGTGTAGTACAGTGAGTTATATTAAAATTGTATAGTACACTACACCCTTACCCTAAAAAAAATTTTTTTTTTTATATAGAAAGAAAAAAAAAAAAATTTTGTGTGTTCATTATATATTTTGTATAAGATTAATTTGTTTTATACGGTTTCAACTCATTATTGTGTACTTCTTTAAGTAAATTATTAATTTCTATAACTGAATTTACTCCATTCTTAGATATTATTTTATAAGGTCCTACGTATGGTTTTTGATATTTTCTTCTATTCCTATTCCTTAATAAAACAAAATCACCTATATTTAAATTTAAAGGGGTGCTGTCTTTAATGTTACTGTTTAAAGTACGTTTGCGTTTTTCTAATTCTATTAGCTTTTTGGCTCTTTTTTGGGAATACTGGAGTCTGACTTTTAATTCATTGGAGTAATCCTCAAGATTGTAGATTTTTTCGTTCGACATAAAATTATCACTTGGCAAACATGGTATTTTTCCAAATACTAATTCAAACGGCGTATAGTTCGTTGTCACATGTGGTGTAGTATTGTATGCAAAAGAGTAATAGGGTATCCATTTGTCCCAATTGTCATCTTCCGTAAATGATAACATATATTCATTTAACACTCGGTGGTTACGTTCTACTATTCCTAACGTTTCGTGATGGTACGGGGTTGAGAGGATCTGTTGGATTTTTAGGAGTTCGCATATGCTTTTTAGAAGTTCATTTGTAAACTCTGTACCTCTATCGGATTTTAAGACTTTGAAGTGACCATATTTTAGAATAAGTTGTTCGACAATTGTTTGAGAAATTGTTTTTGCGTCTTTACTAGGTATTGGAAATGCGATTACATATTTTGTTAGTGCGCATTGCATCGTTAGAATATACCTGAATCCATTTGAAATCCTTAGGGGTCCTACTGTATCTATCTCAACTACTTCGAAACTGCTGTTTGGTGTTACAGTAATAGTTTGTGGTTCTTTAGTATGTCGTATCTGTTTATTTTCTTGACAATTTGTGCAGTTGTTAACAAATTTTTTGACCATTTTGTTCATGTTTTTCCAGACATATCTTTGTTTTAATTTTAAAAGAGTTTTTCTGATACCTAAATGTCCTCCTAGTGGGCTGTTATGAAATTCGTCAATTAATTTATATTGTATCACTTTATCTGTTATTCTCTGAGGGTCTTCATATAATATAATATTTAATAATTGTTCTTTTTTATTTTTCTTTTGTTGCAACTTGTTGGATTTTTCTTTAAAAGCATTCTCAGTTATGAACTTGAATATCATATCATTCTTGTTCAATGCTACATTAAATATCTTTAATTTTTCTAATTGTGATGTCAGCTTCTCCATAATCGAATCTAAATTCGGAGGATTATCACTGCACCTTATTATTATATTTTTACTTTCTGTGTGTATTTTAACATTATTTTTTCTTGTAATGTTTTCAATACATTCAAATTTTATTTTTCTTAAGTTATTAATGTCAGAAATAGATGTGCAATCCCATATATGAAGTTGATCAGACTTCTGGGGAGTTGAACTATTCTGATTTTTCATATCGTTAGCTAGCTCAATATTTTTCAATTTTTGCCCTCTGGTTACAACTTTTATTTGTCTTGGTATCATATCTTTTAGAGTGTCTGAATCTATCTTTATTCTTGATAATGCATCAGCATTTGTATTGTTTGAACCCTTTTTATATACTATTTCAAAGTCGTAGTCAGATAACTCCATTCTTATCCTTGTCATTCTAGATGAAGGATTATTATGTGTAAATAATGATATTAATGGTCTGTGATCAGTGACTACTATGAATTTTCTTCCAAATAGGTAGGGTCTGAAAAATTTTATTCCCCAATATATTGCCAATAATTCTTTTTCTATAACTGATTTATTGATGTCGTGTTTAGATAATGTCGTACTGGCATAAGAAATTGGTAAATCATATCCAATTTCTCCTTGGGAAAGAATTGCTCCTAGAGCAAAATCAGATGCGTCTGTAGTTAAGACAAACGTTTTGTTAAAGTCTGGGTATTGTAATATTGATGGATTCATAAGTTTATTTAACGTCTGTTATTGTCATTTTGTCTTAAATTATTTTGGTTTTGTTTGAAACTGTTTCTATGTAGTGTCGCTTCTAAGGAAATCTTACAACTTCTAATTTAATTATACACTTAGAATTTATGGTGCCTACTCTATTTTCTACGTACATTAATACTAAACAGAAGAGTGAGTGACGAGTGGATGAATGTATAAAATTAAACAAACTTAAGCACTAGAAATCAGAGACGCGCGCCTTACGCTCCCAGTCACCGTAGCGGGTGGGTTCAGGGCCGGAAGGTGCACCAATTTCGCCTGTGTGGGGTTGGTGTTGTTGGGCCAGGGGCTTACGGCAAACGATATCTTAGTTCTCAGCTTCTTTTGCAATTCAATAAATCAGGTACTTTTGGCCTTCAATTGGCCTTGCACTTGCTGGCACATCGTGGAAGTAGAGAAACAGGCCACTTGTTTGGTCACTCGCGGCATTAGCCATCGGCTTTGTTTAGCAATATTGGCCATTTTATTTTATTTTTCAAATTTTGTGTCCTCTATTATGGCAATAAATTAGGCAGTATCGTGATAGGATCGAAAATTTATCAGGATCATAGTTTGCAGGGTCAAAAAAAAATTTGTCAGGATCGTGGTCGGCAGGATCAAAAAATTTTGCTTCAGGATCGTGGTCGGCAGGATCGCCATGTAATGTTCATGTAATATTTATGTAATGATTTATGAGTTAAAGGCAAAGGATCGCCATGTTATAATTTGTTTTTATGTTATGCTAAGGTTTATATTGGATTATTTAGAATACCCACATTTGCTTAAAAAGCAAAGTCCACTAGCATAGAATGCTATGAGTGGGTGAGTATCCTTTTTATTAGTTTATTTTTATAGATACTTACAATTGCTCCATTAGAGCAAAATCCAGTAGCAATTATTTGCTGTGTCTGGGTAAGTAACTATTTATATGATTTTATATAGATCAATCAATGTTCAACTACCTTTAAGATTATTTTATTGATTGATAACTAATTGTACATTTTGTTCAACTTATATACTAATTTTACTTATGAGTATGACCTACTAACTTATTTACCTACTTACTTACAAATTGTAAAAAAAGAAAATAATGCTTAGCCTTGAAAATATTGAACTTCAAAATAATGCTTATTACGCTTAACAAATATAATGCTTACAATGCTAAATATTTATTACACTGAAACAGTGAGTTATATTAAAATTGTATAGTACACTACAATATATGTGTGTGTGTATTCAGTTATGTGCATAAGTAAATCTTTTAAATACAGAAAGTAGATGAAGATGAAAATTATTTCAAGTTTAAAATTTACGGAAAGATTGTAATTTGCGTTAAAATTATATTTTAAGTGATAAGTGATGAATGGTGTCTATGTGATGATGATGAAAACTATATAATGATGCGTATGTGTCAAAATCTAAGTCTAGAGAGGAATGCGTGCGAATTGAGATATAAAGTCCAATCGTACAATAGATACAATTGATCTGGAAGAAGTGCGGAATCGAAAATAAAAACAAAGTAAAACTATTATACAACACGTGTCGTTGTACCAAATTTCATTGCAATATCTCCAACAATTATAGGACCTTATATGGTCCTATCCGATACATTTTCAGTAGCATTCCTCTTTGGGTCAATTCATGTCTCTGCACTAAACGGTATTGAAATATGTTAAAAAATACTACCTGTAGCTAGCGCACAAGTTTACATGCACAGGTTGAAATACGGACGGATATGGTTAATAGATTAAGGTTAGGTCGACAGGCGTATGAGCTGTAGCTTGTAAAAATCCATTTTTTCATTTCGGCTCGTCAATTCATGCATATTTCAACAATAGACATATATACTGGTGTCATTAACATTAAGGTTTTGTAAAGTTTTTTACAACTGCTTCTTATAAACGTAGTATCAGAATGAGGAAAATAAACAATGTCTTTGGGGTCAAACCGCTTTTACAAGTGATTAAAAGTAAGTATTACTCTAATATATTTCACATATATCTACTTTGAAGTAAAAACTAAATCATGACCATAACTTAAGGCTATATTGTATTACACGTGTCTCTTCAATATTTATATAAATTCATAAAAAGAACTCTGAAAGGTTTAAAAAAACTTGTAAAACTTTTCGATTTATTTCCTAACTATATATTCTTTTCTACCAAACAAGTGTATTGCTAGAAAACTTTGTGGTTTTTGTGAAAGTACCAAAAAGAAAAGTAAGTGAAAATAGCTAATATTGAGAAATAACGTTAAGTCATGTGGCTGGCAAGCGGCAAATGGCTATAAATCTTAGATATACGAGTATATATATATATTTTTTGAATAGGAGGAAAAATAAATAATTGGTCAATGTCTCTTTGGTATGTCGTTTAGTTCTTTAATTAGAAAATACTGCTAAAACTTTCTGATATTTCTATTTCGAGAAATTTCTTTGCAAACCAACATAAAAAGCCTACAAACTGGCAACAGAAATGCCTTTATTGAAACAGTTTAAAATAGGCAACTATTTTATTTGTTTTGAAGAACTAAGGTAAATATTTTTTCTTAAGCAAAAAAAATCTTGCAGTAAGTAGGTGTGTAACAATTGCAACATTATTTTAACTCTAAACTTTTTAGAAACTCTATATATGTACTAAAATAAAATTATCCCTTCATTTGTAAACTGTTTACTCTATTTTGCAAAACGAAAAGTTTTTCTCCAACTTTTCGTATTCACTGAATAGTTGTCATTAGACATTTGTAACAAAAATGAGCATCAAAGTTATTTTCTTTCACTTTTTTTGGTTTATTCCTTATTTACTTCACTCTCTAAAGTATGTATGACGCCAAGCATGGAGCGTTTTTGTTTAGGAAGATGCATTTTTTTGTAAATATTTGTTTATACCAAGTGGACTGGATGACATTGTTGTGAGTTAAACTGGTGCACGAGGCTTGAAATAATATTTTCTAAAGAAGTTCAGTTAAATGTTAAGTTCATATGTCATACATATATATAATTTGTATTTGTTTCCTAACATTATTTCTAAAAATTATTAAAAATAAATTTCATTAAATCATTTAGCAGTAACTTACTCTGACCTAATTATCCGTATAAGAAACCAACCCCTAATTGGTGGCATCAACTTGATAGAGAAGTATAGAAAATTAAACAAACAAAAAACAGAAAATCCACGACATCACAATAAATTTTTTGTGTCTGCTCTTTGTGACCCTCAATCGCTAATGAAGGTGTCAAGTTACCATTTACATACAAGAAAAATGTTGTGTACAATTTCTTAAGAGCCATTATTCAAATCACACCTTTTTTTAACACTTTCATTAAGTAACAATTTCATAAAAATGTGGAAGAGTGGCAAACGCGGTGTACGTTTAGCCAAAAGAAGGAAAAAAGACTATAGAAATGATCAAGCATGTTAGTGTTAGAAAATTTTTACTCCATATACTAATCTAGTGCACTGTAAATCAGTGGGATTCGTGAGATCAAAACTCAGTGAAAGTGAACCCTTTTAGTGCCACGACCCACCCAACTATTAAATTTTGTGAACGGGTAAATTCTAGAAGTGACTACTTTAGATTTTAAAAATTTCTTTTGCTCGTAAACTAATTTGTTCCCTAACCCAATTATTCTCCCATTTATTTCAATTTATGCAATTTATAATAATCCATATACTATATAAATTATCCAAAAATATTCATAAACTAAGAGTTTAGGGCTTTTATTAGCACTCTTGAGTTGTATCCAATCCACATAATCGAAAACATTAGTATAAATGCCACTCGAGTCATCAAATAGTCCGCACGGTATTCCTCGCGATACTACCCCATAAACTGCACCTATGTGAAATACAGCATGAAAACTTTACTTTGAACTAATTCTATAATTTTACCATCACAAAACAATGGCCCCCCAGAATCACCCTGACACGTATCACGAACTTTGTCATTTGGGGAATTAGCACATATTTCACTTTTACCAATGGTGGGGTGTTTCTGACGGCATTTATCTTCACTCTCCAATATCAAACTGGCATAAACGATTTCATCGGGTTTCGGTCCATGCTGGTTTAGTAAACGAAATATAAAATTAAATGTAAAATGAAATTATTGAAATTGCGGAATTGCGGAATTGCGGAATTACATAATAAATCGCTCCCCAACCAGCTACTGTACATGGTAAACTTTCTTTCGGTGGTTTTTCGGGTAATGCTATTATAGCAGTGTTGTCTCCATCAATTACAATTTTATCAGTTACAATTATTAAAGCAATGTCATTATGATGAGATAATGGATCATAATCGGGATGTAATATTATTGATTTCACGTCTAAAACTTGGGTTCTCTGCGTGTAAAACAAACGTCTTGTTGTTCCCACCACCACATATAAACCGAAACTGTTTTTCGCAGACCTACTACTATCTTTAAGAATATCTGTATATTGAGTAAAACTTTTATTAAGAGAAAACGTATACAAAACCAATTTCACATATCTCTTCTAAATTTTAATACACTTACTAAAGAGACAATGCGAAGCAGTTAATATCACTCGACGTGAAATGATTGAACCACCACAGAAATGTCCGGTACCGAACGATTTTAGTTCACTATGAATTCTGCGTATAGATGCAGTATACTTGCCCCATTTAGATACATCACCTCGATAACCCCCACTAATTTTTGATTCAGGTGTTAGTGTTTTGGTAGCCTTGGTGGTTCTGGTGTTATTAAGACAAACAATTCCCAAAATATTATTTATTAGGAAAAAATACCACAAATATGAACGTTTTCTTGACATTTTAGAGTCAAAATGTTTTACTTTTGATTTTTATAATGATCATAAAAGCTATGCGAGAATTTTACAGTACAATGGCTGATTAGGAACAGTTCAGGTATTTTAAAACTTAGCGGAATATTACAATAGGTTTTTTTTTTCAATAACAATTAGATAAACCGCTGATTACGTAATGGAACTTCAGCTTCGAAAACTAAAGCCTTGACAGATTTAAAACGAATTGTTCTGGATGCAGCATTTTACAACGACATACCTTTTATTTAGTTTAAACTTCCTGAACATATAAAGTGTAAAATATGCAACTAAAATTTAGGAAACACAAGATATTGCGGCGCTTATTATACTGCTTATCCAAAAAGTACAAAAATAATCAATTAGGGACGCCTTATCGGTGTCCGACTTGATCCAGTCTAGATAAGCATGCACGCTAGTGTACAGACCACTGGAGTTACTCAATCCGCAAGGGCGACCACGTGAGACCACACCATAAACTGCATCTAAAAACAAATTTCATGAACTATTGAAATAATTTTGGCGCTGAGGTCTTCTTTTACCATTACAAAACAATGGTCCACCCGAATCGCCTTGACAAGTGTCAACGGAAATGTCTTTTGGAGAAGTTGCACATACTTCTTTATTCGTTTTCATGGGATAATCTTCTCTGCAAGCATTCTCTTCTAATACAATCATATCAGCATAGAGAATATGATCAGCCATCGGTCCATTCTGAGATATACAAAATAAATTTCGATTATATAAAACATTTTTTAAATGTCATATATTTTATAAAACACAAATTATTACATAATAAATAGCTCCCCATCCGGCAGCTGTACATTTTAAATTGCCGAATGGCGGGGAAGGTGGTAGTTGTACTATACCAGTAGTTTTACCATCGACAATAATTTTATGGGAGAGTATTAATAATGCAATATCATTGTGATGCGTAAACGGATCATATTCGGGGTGTAGCATCATATCATTTACGTGAATAATTTGGGCTCTTTTCGAAAAGGTAAATCGTTTGGGTGCTCCGACCACCACTAGTATACTGGGCTTTTTTCCCTTCTCCTCTATCGCCAATTCTAAAATGAATACACTCATATCGATACTTCATTAATTCACTCTTTGTAATTAATTTTGTTAAAACTCACCATAAAGACAATGCGAGGCGGTCAGTACAATCGTACGTGTTATTATTGTGCCTCCACAGAAATGCCCTTTACCAAATTCTTGTTGTTCGGGACTGAATCGTCTAATCGATGCTGTATATTTGGCCCATAATTTTGGATCTCCTACATAACCTCCACTAATTTTAGTGTCAGTCTGATTGTATTGATCAGCTTATAAATTGTAGTGAATAGTGTTTAATTATATCATAAACATGGACAAACGGCAAAACTGTTCTTACCAGGATGGGTTGTTTCATTCTTTATAACACTGCCAGGTGTAGTCGTGGCGCTAGGTGTTGTCGTGGCGCTAGGTGTCGTCGTAGCGCTATCAGCTTGCTTTGTTGTAATTTCTGTTGTTCTTGAAGTACTTTCATTATCCGTGCTATTATCTTTTTTGCAAATTATCATCGAAATATTTACCACAAATAACAAAAATATTACAAAACATCTAAATTTTGTTGTCATTTTATAATTTGAAAGTTATTGATTTTGCTTTAATAAAACAAGTTCTGTATTTTGAAAATTGTCGTATTAAAAAAAAAAAAGAAATTGTTATCATTAATTACACCCTACATCATAAAGTGATGTCTTTAAGGCGTTCTTCTGCATGCGGGAAGACAAATTTGGTATATTTTCTACTACCATAGGGAAAGCGTGCAATACAAATGCCACAGAAAGTGAAAATATTTTTATTCACACTCATCATGTATAGCGTGGACGCCAGAGTAGAGCGCATCGAAGAAGACAAAATAACTGGCGGCTTTAAAGATTTAGAAAGCGAATGGGCTAAATATACAGCATCTATTCGAACAGTTAGTGGTGATCTAAAGGAGTTTGGAATGGGCCATTTTTGTGGTGGTTCCATAATAACTCGAAAAGTGATATTGAGTGCAGCACATTGTTTAGCACGTGAGTTCTTAAGGAAATCTTACAAAAAATTAAAAAATTCATAATATATTAAAAATAATGTACAGCTATAAAGCGCAGCAGCCTTATTCAAGTGGTCGTTGGGTCAATTCGCCGCTTACATTATGGGAGGACTACTCAAGTTATAAAAGTCTTCAAATTTATTATACATCCTGATTATGACCCCATTGTGCATTTCAATGATATTTCTATAGTAAAACTGCGTCATAACATACTCATAGATGGTATGCATGCAGATGTAATAGCATTACCAAATAAACCACCTCTTGGCGGGACAACATGTACAGCAGCTGGTTGGGGGCAATTATACTGGGTAAATAAAGTTCTTTTGTGATTATTTTCAATTAATCGAAGTTATTCATTATTTTTAAGAATGGACCTCAACCTGACGAAATTATATATATTAATTTACAAATATTGAATGAAACAGAGTGTAGGAGGAGATCCTTTATAAGAAATGAAAATGAATTTTGTGCAAAAGATTTAGACGATTTGAAAAAAGATAGCTGCCAGGGTGATTCAGGTGGTCCATTGTTTTGCAATGGTAAGAATGTGTAAAATGAGAACATTGAACATTTAAATGATTATAATAAAAATTCACTTATAGATGTTTTAGTTGGGATAACATCACGTGGACCGCCTTGTGGTGATTTTGATCCTCTTGGAGCGGGTATTTATACTACTGTCTATGATCACTTGGATTGGATTATGAAAAATGGTGATTCTAATATGTCGACAAAATGCTTAGTCCCTTGCTTGGTTTATATATTATTAATTTGTTTACCATTTAGTTTATAATTTAATATTTGTGGAAGTGATAAAAGTTCTTCAAGATTTTAAGGACTACGGAAATTTTTATTAAAAGGCGAACCGCATTGTTCTATTGGACTATATAGTAAAAACAAGGCTAGTGGCGAAGTCCAATCTGCTTTGTAAAGAAGAGAGGCAAACTAGAAAAGAAAAGTTAAAAAACACCTTAACTTAGACGGAGGCTAAGTTTTTATTAACCATCACTAACACGCAAGTTTACGATTTCGCTTTCTTTAATACATAATATACCTTAATCTACTTCTGGCGTGCCTTTTATTCAATCTCTCATATTGTCAATGCCTATATGGATTAAGTTAAGATGAATATGTGTAACTTGTGCAAAAATGGGAATGTTCGTCATCTAAAAACTTATTAAAATATCGTAAAATATGAGGGGTTCTCAAATGAACCGATCAGGCCCATTTGCAACAGTGACCGTTCTGACAATAAAAGACATTCCCATGCCAAATTTCACCAATAATATTGACCCGTAAGTTTATCTTTAATGGACGGCTATTTCACTACCAAGGTGACATATTCCGATTTTCATACTGATCCGATCAGTCTTATAAACGTGGTTGCGGCTTTTGCCTTTTAAAAGTTACAAACAACATAAATAAACCTTGTGGTCCAGGGTATAAAAATCGATGTACATTTAAATAATACAGCCTAGAATCCAAAAAAAGTGGTTATATTGACTAAAGCTATGTGTAATGGGCCTTAACGCTTTTTTTTCTTTTTTTTTTTAACGATACATCTGCCAATAACATATTAGTAGAATGTAAATGAACCAAATATATAAAGATTGACTAAGTATATTATTGCTTGTATTTTCTTTAATCCAATCCAAATAACTATAAACACTGGCATATAAACTACTGGAGTTTGTTCTGCCACATTTTGGACCACGCGATGTTATGCCATAAACAACTCCTATAAATAAATAAAAATAAAATACTTAATTCATTTAAAAAAGATTGCAATTGCATACCTTCGCAAAACAGAGGACCTCCAGAATCCCCTTTGCATGTATCCACTGCAATGTCATTAATATCTGTGGCGCAAACATCGCGATCAGATTTATAAGGGAAACTTCGCCAACAATCTCTTTCACTGAGGATGTATAAGTTAATGTAAACGATCTCATCGGCAGCGGGACCCATCTGTGGAATCAGAATTTAATTTTATTCTGCTCTTTCATATTTTGAAAAATTTATTTACGTAATAAACTTCACCCCAACCAGCCGCAGTACATTGCAGACCAGCTTGCGGTTGTTTATGTGGCAATGGTATTATATCGGTAGCCACACCATCAATATCTATTGGAAAAGTGGGCATTATTAGACCAATATCGTAAAAATCATCGTCCATATTGTATAATGGATGTATAACAAAGTCGGAAACTTTGATTATTTGTGTGCCACGATTCCTTCTCATTCGATATTTAGTACCGACTACAACATTTAAGCTATTGTTTGTGCTCTCCTCATACACTAATAAAGCTATAAAACTTTGAATTATGATTAGGATCATACTTTCGATTTGATGGTAACCACACTTACAATAGAGGCAATGTGCTGCCGTTAGTATAGTTTTTGGGCTAATTATTGAACCACCACAAATATGACCGCTGCCGAATCGTCGCTTATCCAAATGAGCCTTTCGTATGGAGGCAGTATATTTAGCCCAGTTGTGCTTGTCAGAGCGATAGCCTCCAGATGCTTTAAAAGTGAAGCAAACTATATGTGGAAAGTTGTTCATCCATATCAGGCACAGAAGAAATAGGCAACTTTTATTAACTGACATTTTATATATTCTGCCGCTTCCTTTATAAGAGGGTGGTTAAAAGGATATCAATACAGTTGCAAAATTAAGCCATTTTCGAGATTTTTTTCTCCCATTTATCCTGATTTCTCTTTACTCGGTGGAAAATTTCAATTTGGAAAAGTTTGTGTACACTAAACTGTATCAAATATGTTCCGCTACTGTTTTGTTGAAAGTAAAAAAGTTTTTGATATAAACTTGAAATATCCTTTCTTCTCTTTCTTTGATTGTGTATATTATAGTTCGTGATTGCTAGCAAAACAATAGTTTTGCTGAATAGTTGTCAAATTGAAAGTGATGGCAAGTTTATTATTTTTTTTTTTCGATTAGTTTATAAAACCGGAAAATATCTTGAGTTGGACGGAAATTTACAAATAAACTACGCGTGTATTTTGAAGAACAATTACAATTGTACTCTATTTTATGTCTTTAAATTAGGGTCTTTTTTCCACAAACATCAAACAGTTATCGAAATGAAACTACTCTTCTTATATTCTTCTTATACCCTCCCCATGAAATAGTAAAATACTAAGTTTGCAATTCCGTTTGTAACATCCAATAGGAAAAATCAGAGAGCGTATATAAATTCTTGATAAAAACATATCCGTTCTTGTGTTTTTCTCTTATTGGTACCACCTTAGTTGTGAATAATGAAATTTGCGTGTAGATCGCTCTTCAAAGTGAATAAAAGTTGAGAGCTACGCCCATAATCGACAAAAATTTATCCATCAACTACAAAAGTTGAGCTACGAAGTTGAAATTTGGTAAAATATAAATAAAATTTTTTTTCAGACATTTAGGAGTTGTGATGACACACATTTTGATAGGTACCAAAGCACCCTTTCACCCCTTTGAAGTGATCTTTTTGTCACGAGCATAAGGGTTACCAAAGAGTATGGCAGATGTTACTCTAACACTATATTCAATAATGTCATTAACCTCATTGTAAATCAAATGTACGACGAGCCCACTTTAATTTTCACAATTATTCTCTTTTGTATCTTTTCCTCCATCAATCATTTTATCTCTAATTCTACAGTTAAAATTTGTACGCATCAACACATATGTGTGTTGCGTTATCGCACAAAGCAAAGACCTCATTTGTTTGTGATTGCTTAACGACGGATTGATTATTTATTTGACTTTATTAACTCAATTGAAATTTCTTAAAAGAAGAGAAAAAAAAAAGATTTTCACACTTGATGTTCTCGTTTATACAAACGTTTAATTTGTTAATCAAAGAAATACACGATGTATTTTACATACAATTCACAATTACGTTTGATTTATTAGACATCTGTACAGTATGTAGTATGTATGTATGTATTCATGCTACAAATACATACACTGAGTGCATGTATTACATACACTAAAAATTTTATTTACTAGCTCGAGCATACGTTTAACGATTTCATCAATCACATGGCAAAACGAGATTGAAATTATTGTGCATTTGATAACACACACCCAAGCACATACAGTGAGTTAATTTTTGTATAGTAGCATTTGAAACATGATTAGACGACGAGTGTTAGATAAATCAAATGCTTGAGAAATCAAAGAGTAGAATGAAATGAGGCGAGCAAATGGCAAACGTTGAGAGAAAGTACAAGGTACACGTAAATGTGGGTGTTGACTTTTCACTAAAAGCCTATCAAGCTTTCCATCACATCGAAAGCTATTGCTGTTCTCATAAAACTATTCACAGAATTTAACGGGTGCGGTCAAGCGTTTAACTAAGGAAAAGGTACTTTACGAGAAAGAAATCCTAAGCGAAGAGCAAAGATTGGACAAATTCAAATCAGAGGGAGCCGATGAACATGTATTAAGAAAACAGGAAGAAGTTATACAAGAGTGTCGAATCATCGTGCCCGATTCAATGCGAAGATTGAAAAAAGAATATGAAATATTGGAAAAATTTCTGGAAGATAAAACAGAATTAAGAGAAGAACAAGCTAGAAAAGTTCGGTTAAGACCGAAGCTTAAATACCCTCCACCTTTAATAGTCCTCTAAAAAATAAGTTCCTACTGCCATATGTATGTATATGACTATATCATGTACTTAGGCAAATAGGGTTTTTTTAAAATTATAGGCGTTTTCGTTATTCAATCACGCCCATTTTTGGCACAGTGTTGAATAACGGTACCACTTATATTTATACTATTTTTCAACTTGATAGGCATAGTATTGTGCGATATATAATTTTTTAAAGATACAATTTTTTCGAGGTATGATGAGATTTTCGTTTATTGTGGGCGTGTCTCTTTACCGATTTTGCCCAATTTCAATACGGAACAGCGAAATTGAACTAAGAATAGGTATCCACCTTAGGGAAGAGGGTATATTCATTTTGATCATCCGTTTACAACACATCGAAGGAAGCATCGGAGACCCCACAAACTATATATATTCTTAATCAGCATGAAAAGAGAAATCGTTTGAGACATGTCCGTCCGTGTGTCCGTGTGTCCGTGTGTCCGTCTGTTGTTGGCACTCTCACGGTCGTAATTTTTGAGATATCAAATTGAAACTTTGCATACCTATTCTTAGTTCAATTTCGCTGTTCCGTATTGAAATTGGGCAAAATCGGTATAGAGACACGCCCACAATAAACCAAAATCTCATCATACCTCGAAAAATTTGTATCGTTAAAAAATTATATATCGCACAATACTATGCCTATCAAGTTGAAACTTGGTATATATATAGAGGGTACCGTTATCCAACACTGTGCCAAAAATGGGCGTGATTGAATAACGCAAACGCCTATAATTTAAAAAAAACACTATTTGCGTAAGTACATGAAATACATAAATATGGCATTAGGAGCTTATTTTTTAGAGAATTACAAAAGGTGGAGGGTATTTAAGCTTCGGTCTTAACCGAACTTTTCTATCTTGTTAGTATTGTTTACGTTCATTAAAAATAAACATAATATATAAATGCCTTCTAAAACTAAATCTATAACGGATGTCAAGATAATGTTGAAAAGCATTTTAAGCAATTTGGATATTCTTGAAGACGGCGTAAACATCTAAACTCAACTTAATATTAGGAAAAATATCGCTAAATTATTAAATAAATTAGAATCCTTGCCTTTAGAAGCATTAAAAAAGGAAATAGTTAAACGAAGAGAACCCCGAAGACGCAAAAAGCTTTATAAAAAATCAATCACTATTAAACAAAATAATAAAGTAGATTGTCCGGCAATTGTTGCGAGAAGAATTGAAAGCGATTCCTGCAGCAGCAGCCCAAACACTCAAAGTTTTACTTCCAAGGAGCAAACGTTTCATTTAAGAACGTTACAAGAAGGCCACCGCTTTCTACAAACGTTCGATTTACTTGAGAAATTGCATTTAGTCAGAGGCAAAAACATTAAAGAAATACAAAAGTTTGGAATAAAATTGCAACACTTAAGACGTGTATGGAAATCATTCTGCAAAGAAAATGAAAATTTATTAAACACGCCGGAACAGAAATGGAATCGGGTATTGTTTGGTTTAGGTGAACAATCAACATCTAATCTCATCTAAATTCTCTCCTTAAACTCTTTGGACGATACTAATTTATTACAATCGGACCTTACAAACTTGGTATCTTGGTGTGACTCAAATGGTATGCGCTTGAACTTAAATAAGTTCAAAAAGATGTCATTTGGGTGGATACACTATCAGTACTCATCTTATTCCGTTAATAATCATGTCCTTGAAAATGTGTCTTGTTATAATGACTTGGGTGTCGTCTTTGATCCGAAATTGAGGTTTAACAATCATATCGTATCAACTGTCAACAAGGCTAGATCCTTGTTGGGTTTCATTAAACGATGGTCCAAAGAGTTTAATGACCTCTATGTTTCCAAACGTCTGTTTACGTCCCTGGTTAGACCCACACTGGAATATGCAGTCGTCGTCTGGATACCCAGCTATAGATTTTACGTTGACCTTATTGAATCGGTTCAACGTAACTGCTTACGATTTGCACTGCGTGGTCTAGCTTGGAATCCTTCACTTCCTTTGCCCTCATATGAAAATGGCCTCAATATAATTGGTCTCCCTACACTTGAGAGGAGAAGACAAATGTTGGGGGTTTCCTTCATAGCGAGAGTTCTGCTAGGTGAAGTGTCCTCCCCACCTCTACTGGGTCTGGTCACACTGAATATACCAACCAGGGTCTTAAGGCATTTTGTGCCATTATGGCTACCTCAATGCCGCACCAACTATGAGCTGTTTAGTTCGTTTCGGGTCCTATGTGGACTATTTAATGAATACTCAAACTTGTTCGATCTCGCGGTTGATCCAATCGATTGCATTAAAAGAATTATATTAAATAGATAGTTGCCAAACTATTCATCCACCTCTCTAATTTAAGTTCCTTAGTTTAGTAATAATTTTAAGCTTTTGTAATGTTTAACATTGTTATTTATTTATTTATATTCTTAAGTATCTCCTTTACTCTAGTATGTTATAGCTTGTAAATTCTACTATGTATGTAATTTATTTTTACACTTCATAATACTGTTTATTAACATACTATCCCTAAATTGTATAGTCTTAAAAACTAGTGAACTAGATTCAGAACTAATGAACCGGATCCAGAGTTGCTGCGGATGTTGTTGTTGTTGGTCCTGCGTTATTTATAAGATATTCTTATCACTTTTATTATACTTCCATTAGCTGCTATGTTTAGCAATGATTTTTATAAATATGAATAAATGAATAAATCAATTTTGAAGGAATTTTTAAGGAGAAGAACTATTTGGGATTCTTATATAGATACAAAATATGGAACACCTATTCCCATTGGCTGGGTATTACCGAGTAATTCACCCAGCCCTGATTGGTCCTTTTACCTTTGCTCGTCACTAGACTAACTTGGCTTGTACGCTGCTCTAATAAAAGTTTATAATAAAATATATTCAAAACAAAATTTACTTAGTACCACTCAAAAAGAATTTAATAAGAAATTAAATTTCTTATTATTTCCCAAGAAATGTTCTTCCGTGTAAATATAAATCAATAAAAACTTACTCAAGTTGTATTTAGGGCCAATTTTAATTTTTATTATTATACCCTATACATAGATTGCATAGACTGAGTCGATCTAGACATGTGTGCCTGAGTATCCGACTATTGTTGGTGTTCTCATGGATGAAAATTTTGAGATATTGAGCTGAAATTTTGTACAGATACTTGTAGCTTTTGCACGCAGATCGCTGTAATATATGATAAAAATCGATCAAGAGCTACGTCCACAATCAATAAAAATATATGTATCTGCCACAAAAAACAGCTATGGAGTTGGTACATTTATTTATAATTAACCCATCCATCGATTTGCCAAAAAGGGACGTGGTCATATAGTAGACCCGCCCACAGTCGAGAAAAATCTATATATCTGTCACAAAATTTGATCTATGAACTTATAATTTAGTATGCATATCTATAGTTATTTGATCCACCGATGTGCCTAAAATAGGCGTGTTCGAATAAAATATGCGCCCACAATTTACAAAAAATTGAATCCAGCGTACATTTCGATTTGCAAGCTTATGCGTAATCATATACATAATCATATTTTTGTTGCATATATTTAGGAGGGTATTTAAGATTCGGCCTAAGCCAAATTTAGTTTTCTTACTTGTTTTTAATGTATTCCTAAATCCACATGCATAAATGTTTCTAAAAAAAAGTATTGGGTATTAATGCGTTTATTGTTGACACAGCCATTAAACTGTCATGTTAAAGCATTAACCGTAGTAATTGAGATGCATATGATTTAGTTGGATTGAAGAAGGCTGACGCAAGACAAAATAAATAAGTAAAAGTATAAAATAAACACATACGGGGAAAGGAAAAATCAAAATAAAAACCATAAAAATTTCGTCCATACGAAAAAAAGAAACAAACATTGTGTACATAATATATAAAGTATGAACATTTAAGAAAGGAAGAAGAAAAGACTGATTGCCATACACATTCCTGGATGCTTAAGAATTCCCAATGGGGATGTAAAGGCGCCTACTTCGATAATGTATACAAACACATTATATTCTTTAGAATTTCTTACAAATGACACTTATCAAACAAGCCGAACAACAATACTGTTTATTACACAATATTTCAAATAATTAAGTATGAATAACTCCACATCTACAATATGCAGGCACCTGATTACGCCCATAGTGTATTAATAAGAAATATGTATTTACAAATTGACAAATTTTGCGCGAGTTTTGTTTACGTTTCCGCCCATTTTTGGCACATGGAGTAATTAGCTGATAAATATGCGTAAAAAGTTTTAACTTTATGTTTAAATTGTTGTGGTTTATAAATTATTATAATTATATACTATAATAACACGCCCACTTTGGGAATTTAGACTTATATAGTTTAATTTTCGTAGACGATTAATAGATTTTGGTCAATTGTGGGCGTGTTACTTGATTTATTTCGTCAAATTTCTGTAGAAACCTGCTTGGAGAAATTATAGAGCATTTCTAACTCAGTATTTTAAAATGTATGACCAATAATTTTCCAACAACAGACAGACTCACGAACGAACGATGATTGTTAAATCGGCTAAATGTATACACTCTTATATATTATAAACTATTTATTCCAACTGAAATCGCAGTTTGTTTTACGAGTTTGAATTACGAAACTTTTATACGTATAACTGCAGTCGATCTGAGTCAAAAGACACGCCCACTATTTGCAATAAACTCACTCATTTTGAAGTAGAATTCAACCTTTGAACTAAAGTACAACATGTACTATAATAGACGATAACAGACGATGCGCATAGGTAAATGCCACGCCCATAAATAAAAACATATAAATTGCTGGCACCTAAACAGAGCTACAACGTTGTAATTGAATATACTTTTGTTTATATACGAGGTGTGTTCAAAAAGTAACGAGAATTTTTAAATTTCGCGGGTTTGGAGAGAGAGTTTGGAGAGAGAGTCTTTTTTATTATGTTGGTACACATGCCCATGAAGTACGATAAAATTTTCAGCAATATTCATTGTTTACTTTTTAAGTGGCAGCCGCTAACGTGAGACGTGTTTTTCGAGCTCGGCGATTTTCGTTAGTGAAAAAAAATGGATCAAAGAACCTGCATTAAATTTTGCGTAAAAAATGAAATAAAGTGTTAACAAAAGCATATGGTGAGTCTGCTATGAGTAAAGCAAGGATTTACGAGTGGTATAAGCGTTTCCAAGATGGCCGCGAAAACGTTGAAGATGACGAACGACCCGGACGCCCAAGCACATCAACAACTGATGAAAACGTGAAAAAAGTGAAAGAAATGGTTATGAACGATCGCCGAATCACAATCAGAGAAGTCGCTGATGATGTTGGCATATCAGTTGGCTCATGCCATCAAATTTTTTCGGATGTTTTGGGTATGAAACGTGTGGAAGCAAAATTCGTTCCAAAATTGTTGAATTTCGAACAAAAACAGCGGCGAATGGAAGTTGCTCAGGAGTCGGTAAATGAAGTTAATAACGATGCAGAACTACTAAAACGTGTTATAACAGGTGACGAAACATGGGTTTACGGATATGATGTCGAAACTAAGGCTCAATCGTCCCAGTGGAGGCATTCTGGATCGCCAAGACCAAAAAAGGCTCGACAAGTGCGGTCAAATGTGAAGGTTATGCTCACTGTGTTCTTCGATTTTAATGGCATAGTGCATCATGAATTCTTGCCACAAGGTCAAACAATCAATAAGGAGTACTACCTACAAGTTCAACGCCGTTTGCGGGAAGCAATCCGAAAGAAACGCCCGGATTTGTGTCAAAACAATTCATGGCTTTTGCACCACGATAATGCACCTGCTCACACTGCATTGCTTGTTCGTAAATTTTTGGCCAAAAACAAAACTGTAACAATGCCTCAGCCTCCATATTCGCCAGATATGGCTCCGTGTGACTTTTTTCTACTTCCAAAAATAAAGAGAACATTAAAAGGCCGTCGTTTTACAAGCATAGATGACATTAAAAACGAATCGCTGAAAGAGCTAAAAGCTATTACAAAGATCGAGTTTCAAAAGTGTTTCAAAGATTGGAAAAAGCGTTGGCACAAGTGTATTATATCCGAGGGGGATTACTTTGAAGGGGACAAAATAGATATTGATGAATAAATAAATATTTTTTTCATAAAACAAAAATTCTCGTTATTTTTTGAACACACCTCGTATACTGTGTTCAACGATTAAATGTGAGTTATCGAATAGAAGCTATGCCTACAATTTTTTAAAAAGTCTCTGATAAACATAAGTTTAGTTTCCAAGATTTTAATACTGATTTTTTAAAACTTATATATTTTCCTCAATCTCCTCAAAAAGTATATAAAATACTTGTAAAGTTAATCAGTATAATAAAATAGAACCATAATAACCATAAACTTGAAAAAAGACACAACAGTTTTATGAACTTTACCTAAAACCACACAATTTTCACCACTGCGCCTGTACGCCGCAGCACCCATGTTTTATGAAGTTGTTTATGAGGCCGTGTTTTATGCGATGGGATAATTTAAATAACTAATCATAAAGAAAGAAAAAACAACAACAACAACAAAAACAAAACGGCAGCAATAACAAAACATTACCAAGGGTATTTATAATATGAGATTTGTTTGCCTTGTCGTGTAATAACGGCCATAAAAATGCGAATAAAAACTAATTCTCAGTACTGAGGAGTGCTAACAAATTAATTTTCATCTTTGTTTCTGTTTTTGTTTCTATGTAGTACAATTGTCTGTAATAAATGGCACTCCATTTTATTAGATATTAAGGTAGGTTATGTTTGTTGGGAAGCTTATGTCAATTAAATGACGCCATTCTTTGCAATGCTTAAGTTAAAACACGTGCTAATTGTTTTTTGTTATTGTTTTCTTTTAATTGTCCCATTTTTATATCCTTTATATAATATTAAAGGTAAACTTAGTGCGTTAAGCTATTTGTTACACCTAGAAGGAAGTCTTGGATATATATTCGTGATCAACATCAAAGTTCAAGTCGATCTAATTTTTTTTTGTAAATTTTAGGATGTTATTATGTGTACAAATTAATTTTTATGCGTAGGTTTCTTTTTACTTAAGCGAATCCGATCAATTGCAAAGTCCTAAATCGAAATAAAAAGTCTTTAAATCTCCGATTAAATTTGGTACCCGTGTTTATATTGAGCTTTACCATCCATGTCCCAAAAATAAGCAGGGTCACAGGTGAAGACACGTCCATAATTTACAAAGAAACTTTATTCGATAATGAACTCGTTAACATGTAATATATGATATGATTAAAGGGTACTTGCCACACCCACTCTTTATGTTTAGATGTGGGAGGGGATTTAAAATTTGGTTTAAGTCTAATATGGTTTTTTTACTCGTTTGTTTTTGGCTTTACTTTAATATAAGTCCTAGACAAAATATTCCTCTTTTTTTGCAGCAACTAAATTTCTACCGCCAAAGCTTAGAAGCCACCACTTTCCACAATTCTACTACTGCTGAAACCCTTCCTTCTTTACCCTTGTAGTTCTTTAAACGATTTTTTCTTTACCTTTTACTTAGCTGCAAGTTCTTAAACACCAGACAATAACAATTCAACAAAAACTAACTTTGTGATGAACTTTTAACTTTTTGCAATAAAACTTTTCTGCTTACTTTTCTCTGGCTGCACATTTCGATAAATACAAATACAAAAGAACCTAGAACAACATTATACACAACACAACATAACACAATACAACAAAGTAAACAGGTATGTTTTATCTTAAAAGCTAATGTTACTTTAATATATATCCATCCACTCACGCACCAGCCACCCTCTTAACACCGATGCTCCCTTGTTTTTTGGTGAGTTCAATTTACATCCACACTCTCAAGGTACAGTGTGCATTATGCTTTGCCCTAGCGCAAGGGGAGAATGGCAATAAATTATAGTTACTTGCATATAAATCATATTTTGCATTTTGAATAATGCTTAAAAAATCCTCCAACACACTCAGATATTGTTCTAAAGAGTAGTGGGTATATTTCGTTGCATGATTGTCGCATGCTTCAATTAGGGAGGTCGTACTGAAAGTACGTACATACTTTAGGTGTTGCGCATTGTTTTCTGAAACTTTAGAGCCCTAAGAGCAACAACGTAAAAAATAACCTAAAGAATACTCTCTATTTGTCTATACGTCCGTCTTTATAAAGCAGAAAGTTGGATTTTAATTCTCATAAAAGACCCTTTCATTTGGGTTTCAAATTAGAGGGTGTGATGAGTTGAAAACGTTGAGTTAAATGACGCCACACCCTCCACATTAGTGATCAGGATACTAAGTTTGTGCTTCCGTTTGCAACACCCAAAAGGAGGTATCAGAGACCCTACAAAGTAAATATATTCTTGATCAGCGTTAATTTAGAGATATTTAGCTGAATTTTCGTACATTTACTTTTAGTTTTTGCACGCAGATTGCTATATAAAATGAGCAAAATCGGTCACGCACACAATCGACAAAAATCTATTTATCTGCCAAAAAATGATCTATAAACTTAAAATTTGAAATGTACATCTATAATCATCTAGCTTCATCGATGTGCCAAAAATTAGCGTGGTCGGATAACAGTCACGCCCACAATCAATAAAAATCATTATATCGGAACTTTAAATTTGGTACACGTATACATAGTTATCCCATTGACTGTTGTGCCAAAAATGAGCATAGTCCGATAACAGGCACGCCCACAATTTACGAAAAAACATTTTCAACGTAAAAACCAGACTTGCAAGCTGAAACGTTATTCAAACACTAAAGGGCGCAATGTATATATATATTTTTGCCACGCCCACCGTTATGGATGCGGAGGGTATTTAAGATTTTAGTTTTCTTGTTTATTCTAATTCCTTGCCATATATGCTTCACATATATATAAATTAAGTTTATTTTATATAAGCAGCAGGTTCCCGAATTCAACTTAAACTCCTTATCTGTAGTTACACATAACTTAACTTATTTTCCTTTGGGTTGAATATTTGCTATCATCTTGCTCCTGGTTTACCAAAAAACCTCACAAACAAACAACAACTACAACAACAATATTGTTATAAAAGGTTTAAAAGAAGAACCAACACTTTCAGGTTATCTAACTTCAATTATTGCTTATTTTATACCCTCCTTATGGTTCTATAAATTTTACATACGATACAGGCAAATATGTACGGTATACATGCGAAACTACCTTGTGTTGTAACTTCTTCCAACCTTATGTTATAACAAAAACATATAATTCATGTGTACGCACTGCCTCAAATAGTTATTTTGTAGTTCTTATTATTGCGCGAGAAGATTTACACTTCATGGCATACATAACAATAAAAATAATTCTTGGTTTTCCCCAAATTAATTTATAGCTTGCGTTAGTCTTATTATGGTAAAGTTAGTGTTACATTATAACAAGTGGCGTTTTTCTATACAATTTAAATACAAAAGATAAAAACCTTACCTTAACAGAGTGGCAGAGTAGACTATATAGTGGATGAAACATGAGATGTTTTTGTAGCTATGATTGCAAGATGGTTAAAAGTTATTATAAAATTATATTTTAAAAAATATTCATTGAAAAAGGGCAAAAATTCAATGTGACACTAAGCAAATTGTTGATCACATTGAATAATTTGTAATTCTCATTAGATTTATAAACATTTATGCGTTTTTTAGTCCAAAATGAGCATTTTGCAAAACAACGAAGGCGTTGTGCAAATAATAATAATTAAATAATGAAAAATAACATGTACATTTAACTTATATGACAACAAGTAAGAAAACCAAATTCGGCTTAGAAGGTATATGTTAACGCCCCCTAATTGTACATATACTACGTATCGTATCAGCTTATAAGTCGAGTACAACTCGTATGGTTGCTTGTACGGTTTTTTCAAATTGTAGGAATGTCTGTTATCCGACAATACCCATTTGTAATGCATCGATGAGGCTTCAGAGTTTTTCCGAAGTGTACATATTCTTGACCACCATTAAAATTTGTGTTGATCTAGGTACAGTAATCAAATACAACCACGCTTACTCTTTGTACGTAAATGTCAATAGTATTTAAGACAATTTTGTCTTCTCAGAAGACGTCCAAATTGTATACGCTCGTGCGTTTCCTAAAAGTTCTTTTAAGTTAATACTCACCTAAGGCTTTGCCACGGGTACAAATTAAAATTATTTTGAATGTGGTCTAATGTGGCCTTTTTTCGCACGTGCCCTTTTAACTATTCCAGTAGTCATATTTCTAAATAAATATTGATAGGTTTGGACAAGTTTTACAAAAATTCTTTTATTTAATATATATATATGACAATATACATAAATCATACATTCGAAAGCTTTAAATTGTAACACAATTTTTGTTAATTTAAATCGCCCTTGTCACTGAAAAAGTTGGTTGTAAAAAAAGTTGTCTAAAATGTATTTTATGTAATGTTTTCAAGCGACTTTTTTGGGGAAGTTTCGTTAGAAAAAGCAATTCATTTCCGATATTGTATATTGCACATTTACATAATATTTACATAACTTTGTATTTCTACTATTCAATTGTATAGAGGTTTTTTATATCCTCCACCTTACTGGATGGAGGTTTACTGAGTTAGCTATTCTCTTTGCAACAACCAGAAGGAAGCGTCAGAGGCTGTACTTTTTGATTAGCATTAAAATCGGAGTCATTCCAAACGTGTCCATTCCGTCTATTGTTGGCACTCTCGCGGTCGCAAATTTTTTGATGATGCAAACATTTTCAGATTCTGCACGCAGATCGCTATTTGAATTGGGTAAAATTGATTAAGAGCCACTCCCACATTCTAAAAAAATCTATCTAGTAAGCTTTAAAAAGCAATTTCAACGTTTGTTATGCAGTTTTAATCGATAGACCATAAGTGGGCGCCACAACATAACAGGCACGCCCACAATTTACAAAATAAACACACCTGTTATGTTAACGTATTATATATATACCATTAGGAGGCGTAATCAGAAATATGCCACGCCTACTGTGGAGGAGGTGGTGGAGGATGTTTAAGATTTGGCTTAAGCCAAATTTCATTTCTCTTATTTGTTTTTTGTTAGTCGCATCATATTCGTTTTTTATAATCCCTACCACAGAACTATAAGAAGTATCGATGAGATCATTGTGAAATAGTCCGCACAAATCAAATTAAAATTTCTTGTTTTCAACATATGAGAACTTGCCTTCTAACCACGTCCATTTTAGATAAACTTATTTTCCGGTCGGGAATTGTATTAGCGGTGTATATACTTTATTAGGGTTAAATAAGTTCTCTTTGACTTCAAACGAAAATAAATGTGTTTTTTTGTCAGGATCTCTAAACTTTCTCGTGTGCATCATAAAAAATCAATTTTCACAAAATAAAGTTACAGCCAGTCTAACATAACAAAAACAACAAAAACAACAAAAACAACAACAATATCAACGACAACAACATTCACCATAAATATGTACCATAACAACAGCACATAAAAGTAAATCATGTGAATGAGTAGACAGACAAATTGTGTGCTTGTATTATGTTTGGATATGTAAGTGTAGAGTGAAACATACACACACATTAACATTTTTACGAAATACTCGTGCACACAAAAAAGGAAGAAAAATATTGTGTTTAACAATATGTCAGAGACAGGAAGTGTTTACATATATAAATATCCATATACTTGTACAGTGCATTCCCAATATGTGTAAACAAAAAACAAAGAAAGAAAAAATAATAATAAAAGAAATCCTTTACAATGAACATTTTCCCCAAAAAATCATACGTACATACTTTTGTGCATGTTAGCTTAACGTACAATAAGCATACGAGTACACGCATAAATCACTGAAACAACATTTACAACAACAATATTTGTTAAAAAAAAAATTAAGCTTATGTGTGTGTAAATGTTTAAATCTCCCACTTGTCTGGGGCAAGCATATAAAAACTTCCATATATACGTACATATATGTTATCAGTTTCTAGTGTCATCGTGCCTTAGTTGCAGTTAACCCGCATAAACACAAGATACAGTGAAGAGGCGAAATAAGCCGCTTCCATTTCGTGAATCATAAACAAATACATGAAACCAACCGCAATAATATACAAAACACTTCTCAGACGTACGCACATATGGATGAAATAGTTTTGGGTGCTGCAGACGTTGATGTGTTCTTCTTAAATGGCAACAACGTTTGCACTCTCTGTGTTTAGATTGCTGCCTTTCTTTTAAAGAATATACCAATAGTCACTCTATCTGTTATAAACGAAAGCAGGCTTTCTGGCACTCACCATTAAACTCTTTTAATTAATACAATACCATTAAGAACAAGTAAAAAATTGTATGTATTAATGTATTGGCTTAGGCCAAATTCAACTAAGAAAATGTGATTGGGTTTTTGAGGCAAATATTCAATGAAAAACCGCTTTAAAAACTTGAATCTATTGTTCTAACCGAATTTTCTTAATATTAATAATATTCGATTTTTGCGAGAAATTAAATGAGTTATTTTTTACATACTTTTCTTTATACAGAAAAAATATTTTCACTCTCAAAATATGGCAGTTTGTCATATCATATATAAGTACCAGAAGAAGAATGCCTGAGGCTAAAATGCTTGCAATTGCAAAAATTTATACATCGCCTTGACAATTTTTGGTTCCTGTAATTAGTTTCCCATTTAAAATGGATCAATTTAACCATTAGCCATGCCCACAAGCGACAAAATTTTATCTATTTGTCGCTAAATTTGAACATTGCAATTGAATTTTTGTCCACTTCTCTAGATTAGGCCACTTTTTTGCGTTAACTTGCTTAGATTGCGGGGTTGTATAACAAGAAAAACTTTTTTTCACGCATAATCCGAGTTGTCAGTTGATAGGAAAAGTTAAATTTGACTCTTGCCGGATTTGGGACATCCTGAGCATTTATCCGTAAACTGTTGGCGTGGAATCACCAAATTTTCATTATATAACTCCGTTTCTACGATGTATATTTAAGCACTTTCAATGTAAATGCTGTATAAAAACTGGTTAAATATTCTTAAATATTTACTTTATATATATTACGATTTTCAATTTTTAATAAATATTTCATTTAAAAACCGTCTTTCATTAGAAATGCTAAGTAAAGGAATTCTTCTTCTCAGCTTCTGTGATAAGTTAACAATAAAACTTTAGATTAATTTGCAAAACATTTCACAAACCGTGCTTCTAAATCTCACACTATTCAGACCTGTTACAAGAAATTAGCATGAAACCATACCACCAGGAGAAAGGGAGGGGAATGAGGGCCAGAAGAGTTGCTAAAGTAAATATACCACAAAAGTTAAAGTAGAACAAAACAAAAGAAAAAAAAAAACAGGTTAAGTAGAAAGTGTTGTATCGTCGTTAACAGCTCTATGGTGAATTGTGGTGTTTTAAACCATAAGATTTTATGCTTCAACTAATACTGAATATTAATTCTTTAGCTTAACGATATCAACAAATGAAAAAACTGAAAACAAATTACAATTGAGTTGTAAAAATGAGAAATAAGAAAATGTGAACGTCAAGTGTACTTTTTTTAATCAGCATTCCTTAGTTCCATATTTGGCTGAGGCCAAATATTGAATACCAACTATTGATGAACCAAAGATTCCCGAGGCTTATATATGTGAATATATCTTCTATACTTAATAAGTAATACGGAAAATTTTCTTAAAAAATGGTTCCTTTTTCAGTTTTTTGGATTATTGTGAATGAGTCACTTGACAAATTTTGCCCAATTTCAACACCAACCTGGGTAAGAAAACTACTAATACTTCCGTCAAGTTTGAAATAGAACACACGCACAGACAAAAGTGGTTAGATCAACTCAGTATTCAATGCTGATTTAGAATATATATACTTTGCGGGTCTCCGGCGTCGCTTTCTGAACGTTACAAACGTTTTGACTCGGTGATGTATACCCCCATTTATGTACATATGATGGTGGGTATAAAAATGATGCTTTAGAATTTAACAGATGTTATTGCCATTAAGCTTTAATTAAATGGTCTCTGTGATCACACTTACACACACAATCGCTAAACTGGGGAACACTGCTCCAATTGTTTGTTGTATAACGAAAGAATTTAAATAAAATATTTGGTTTCTTTGTTTCTCGATAAAATTCTTGTTGTTATTTAACACTTTAAACACTTGTCCATGGACTATTATCTGGCTCACCTCATAAACACTTTGTACACATCGATAACATCCACTGATTTGCGTCAAACAAAACCAGTTATTATTAATGGTCATCAAAAGTATTCAAATTAATGACTTAATAAAATTAAGAAGAAAACAAGTGAAAAACTACATTTGGTTTAGGTGAAATATAAAGAATACCCTTCACATTGATATATTTATGTTTATTATTAAAATTTATATATAGTGACACCACCAATAAGCAAATATATCTAACACTCTATTTATATAATTTTAAAAAGACCACACCCACAATTTACCTAAAGCGTTAGTTTTTTGTTTTATTGTTGATGCATACTGGACGCATTCACATATTCATCAGCAGATGTTAAAAATGAACGCTATGTTGCAGCCACAGTTTATGTACAATTTAATATGAAGGGTACATAAAAAAATTTCGTACCCCAAATGTAATAGAGTGCGTAGAATGTCTTGTGGATCTCCAGAGGGGACAATATTGCTAAAATAATTTTGTCTGTCCGATAGTATTGCAGCATATGTTGCTATATTACCAAGTATTTCGTCAATTGAAAAAAGGACTACGTGCTAAAACATGCATTGGATCGATTTAAATTTTGGGCACAGAGGGATGTTATATTAATTGGATCAAAGGCACTTACACAAAGGCGCGGCCAACCTTCCCACTTAGGTACATATGACAAAAATAGGCCTGCCAAATTTGAAATGGACATGTCCATGGAAAGTTCTTTATCATAAATAGAGATTTGATCGATATAATTTTATTTCGATCAATAACTCTCTTTCCAACGTTACTCTTGATTTGTAAAGTTTAAAGGAAACAAGAACAATCGGTTTGAATGACTTTTATTTTTAATCATTATTGATCCAGTCTGTGAAATTTGAAATTTTTCATATCACATGATACGCACTTTTGTTAGCAACCGATTAAAACTAGTTTTGTGATTTTGCAACCAACTTCTTGCAGACATACCATTAGCACACAAATATTCGCAACATTCTAAATAGTTGCCCGCACTGGTTATGGCAGTTTATTTAGTTTGCATAAAATGCTACGCGCGTCAAAAAAATAAACACAACTTAACTAATTTACTTGTTTTTTTGTTTTTTTTTTCTTTTTCCGTTTTTCTGCTAAAAATGTTTTTAAATATTTTAACATGTGCATTAATTATTGTTGTTGTTGTTGTTATTGTGTTTATCATCATTTTAGAGGCGCTTACATGTCACATTTTATGCAAATGCAAAATATTCAAGTATGACAACATATTGTGTATCCAACATGGTGCCACGGCAAGCACAAGTCAAGTGAGGCCAGGCCAAGCAACACATGCTGGTTGACTGCATAGTTGGCTGATTAGCCGACTGTTTCGCTTGCTGGCTTGCTTGCTTGACTGACGACTGACTTTTAAGTACATAACTATGTAGATATTATGATAGTGCTTGATAGGAAGGCGTGTGTGTACATATCAGTGTATCTCTGCTACATTGGATTTTAATGCTTTCAGGTTTTTTGTATATAATACGAAAATTTCATTTCTAACCTCTCCACCACGTCACCATAACCACCAAACACTCAGGCACAATTACCTTCATATTAAACATTCTGATATTAATACGCACATACATAAATGACATATGTAGAATCCGTATGCGTATATATGTGATAAGTAAATATTTGAAATTATGTTTTATGTGCGTGTGTTATGTATGATCATGCAGATTTTCATGTTGTGTTTAGTACGCTGCGTCTGATGCCTCTTAATAGCTTGTACCTGCTAGTAGTATAATTTTAGTTATTGTTGTTGTCATTTCTTTTATATTGCTGTTGTTTTTAGAAGTTTTGAAGCTTGTGTATGTCAATCAATTTTCATTTGATATCACAGCTGGACTTTTCCAACTTCCATCCATATTAGAGTTAGTCTATGCCTGAGATTGTTCCATGTGTTGTCTACAAAATCATTTTATGTAATTGTCCATTTGCTTAATAATTTAGTTTAATATTTGTACATAAAATATGCGACAATCTCATTCCATTCCATGTTGTGTAAGTATTATTGAACGCATTTATTTCAAATCTGGCCGAGGTGGCGGACGGGATTACTTAGGGAAAAGGTAATTCAATCGTCATATCGCAGTTTATCCTTTGGTGTATGGTTAGTGATTAGTTTTGTGGAAATCATAGAAATGGAATATTATTTATGAAATCGCAGAACAAACAATTAATTAAAAAAAAACAAGTGAAAATATTAAAGTCGGTCAAGCCCGATCATCAAATACCCTACACCACTTGATATATTATTCAATTTAATTTTTTCTTTGAAAAATGAAAAATCTTATTCTTTTGTACTTACTTTGTACTTTCATAAAATTTCAAAATGATACAAATGTCAGAAATTTTTTTATTTTTTGTTTCTTTATGATACAAAAAAAAATTTATATAGGAAGGAGTTCTAAAAATGGTCTGATCCTATTCATTTTTGAAAGGGTTTTTTTTCAAGCCAATACATATCCTTGTACCAAATTTCATCGAAATATCTCAAAAAATGCGACCTGTAGCTTGCGTACAAATTTAGATGGACAGACAGAAGGATAGACGGACATGGTTAAATTGATTCAAATTTTTATTCTGAATCGATCGGTATAACTGAAGGTGGGTGTGGCATTTGCCGATTAGGAATTACAAATATACCCTTTTCCACAGAGTGGTGCAGAGTATAATAAAAACAATTAAAAAAAAAAGAACAAAATTTGGCTTAGGCCATACCTTAAATACTCTCCACATCTATATAGAATAGTGGGCGTGGCAGATACAAAATTGCGCCCTTTAATTCTTTTATACTCTTTGTATATGCATATGTAAATATCTCCTTGAAAGTTAATCTCTATGGTTATTGTGGGCGTGTTTCTTATCTGACTGCGCAAATTTTTGGCACATCCATAAATAGTGTAATTACTAATATGTATAACAAATTCTACCTTCATTAGTTTTGTGGTATATAAGTAGATTTTTTTCGTTTGTGGGCGTGGCTCTTGACCGATTTTGTCCATTCAAATAGCGATCTGCTAGAAACAAAAATTCAAAATTTAAGACCGTAAGAGTGCCAAAAACGGACAGTCACATGTCTAGATCTACTCGAATTTTAATGCTGATCAAGAATATATGCTTTGTAGGATCTTTGATGGTTAATTCTGGGTGTTGCAAGTGAAATGACAAACTGAAGGGTATAAGAGGTTACAGTAAAATAAAAATAATATAAAACGAAATTGTGGCCGTGTCTATTATCAAAACTTCCAATTTGTGACCGTCATAGTGCTACCAACTGAAGAGCACGATAGGGTGAATTTTATACCAATGAAGAATAAAGACAAAGTAAGTTCTTATGACGATTTCGAAATCTTGACTTAACTGTGATGTATATATTATCCCAAACATAAGTTGAGTTTGTTTTAAATCAGCTAAATTGTACTAAACACCTCAGTTGGGAGGTTCTCATAACTAAAATCTCCCTCTTTACTTTCTATCTAAGTGAGTTTATTACATAAAATTACTTATTCCTAAAATTAAATTTCGTTTATCTATTTATTTTATTTTTTTTGATAAATACTATACTTGAGTGTTGGAAAGATCAAAAGTTACCATAAATTATTTACGAAAAGATGAGCATCAACACACACAACGAAGACCACTTTTCTCTAGCCGCAACGTCGTTAGTTTATGTACATCTATGCTAAAATATTTGCGTTCAAATAAAGTATGCATTACGAGTATAAATATAAAAACATCGCCCAGCTCTATATGTGCAAGGAAAGAAGAATATATTACCTATGTAAGCGGATTAGTTTGATGAAAGTTAACAATTGCTGCAAAACTGTAAAGAAGTAACGTTAGAGTGACCCTAAGGCCACCTAAAAATGTACCTATGACTGAATTGCACACTTTATAACATACAACAAAATGTCTCTGAATGTCTACAAAACGCCCAAGTAAGGTTAACGTGTGGTAGCCGAAGTTCAGCTGCATGTGTTTACCACACTCTGTGTTGGTAATTGTGAATGGTTTTCACTACGACAAGCTGTAGGCCCCATTACTTACACATTTTGTTTTTGAAAAAGCAAAAACGAAACATTTGCAGCAGACAGTACAGACAAATATTTTGTTGTCCGTGCTCTCTGTATGTTTAGGTAAAGCCTTCAAACTGAAGGAGAACGACAGTTTGGCCTAGACCTCAGGAAGAGTTTCAATATTGTTTAAGTATTTTCAAGGTTTTCGTGCGTTAAAAATATGTTGATTGATTAGACCGAATGTTGGATATCTTCAGTCTTTTTTAAACACGTATATTTATCCCAGTTAGTAGGACACAAAAGTGTCACGGTGGCCCCTTAATGCAGATAGGAAGAGAACTTTTTATAATTTGTGCGTAATTTGTTCTACTGTTGATGGTGTTCTACAAGATTACTTTAGGGTTCTTAAAATGGTACTTTTTAGACATACGCTGATGCACACTCTATCTCCCTTCCGCTAAAATAAATGCAAAACGCCAATTTTCTCTAAATGTTGCAAACGTTTCGACTTAACGAAGGCTTTTATAAAGTAAAAGGAAAATCTGTCTGATTACCTCGTTACTATATTTGCTTAAAATAATACTGACCATAAAGAAGAATAATTTAAATGTTGCTTTGTTTTCTTTTTTATCTGATTCCTTTTCTCTCACTCTGCCTGTTACTATCTGTCTTACTGGTAATAAAAAAGAACTAAAAAGATAATCAAGCTTTGCTTCATTCATTTATCTTTAACCAGCCACATGAGTTACTTCGTAATGATGATGATGATGATAATGATGGTAATGATAACAAGGAACAAGGAAAAGACTAAATTTGGCTTAAGCCAAATCCCAAATGCTGTACACATCTACCGTGGACTTGGCCAATACCTGTTTATGCCTTTTAGTAGTGCATGTATGACATAACAACTTGGGGTATTGCTTCAATAATGTTTTTAATAAATTATGGGCGTTGAGAGTCAACACTAGACAGATGCACGGACGGACATGTCAGATTTTTATGCTGATCAAGAATATAAATAATTGGTAAGGTCTCTATAGGCCTCCTTCTAGGTGTTGCAAACGCAATGGCAAACTTATTTTTCCCCCTTTATTAGATGGAGAGTTTAAAAATGATAAAAATTGTGATTAGGGCGGCGGGAAAAGGAAGAAAGGAAGAGACGCCAGAATAAGAGGTTTGATATTTTTTTAATATTTGCTTTTAAAGTTGATGGCGTATTATTATCCCACAATGGTTACTATCGCACACATACCATTATACATTCACACACGCACACATATATACATTTAGTTGCAGACAGAGATTCAGTTACATATGATTACACTGCAATAACTTGTGTTTATTTCTAAAGTATTTGAAGTTTTATTTCTTATTGCTGCAATGATTGCAGTCTCTTTAACAAGGCGATCGCAAACCATATCTCGGCATAAAATCAATCAAAACGTACACTCATACAAACCTATACAATCGTACATATCAATCTGATACAAGTTAATCATCATCGGCAATGTCCCCGGAATGTAGCGTCATCTGTTCTATATACAGGTTGTTACATGTGTTTGGATTGCGGTTGTACAGTGCGCTTAAACGAATGCTACATTTCCTTCATGCATATACAAATGAAAAAAGCATTAGTTTGTCTTGTGTTTGAATAGCTTATGCTGTTAAAAAAAAGGAAAGAGTAAAGATAACATTTACACACACCAATCAATCTATATGAAGGATTTTAGTTTGTGTTATTTTTGCTCTATAACTGCAGCTACATACATGTGCACTTTTCCTCAATGGACTTGTTCACCAAGCATATGATTATGTTGCACGTGCATACATGTGGTGCATGGTTAGGACCTACGCTTGTGTAACACCAAATGATTTAACGTTTCACTAAAGTTTCCTTTGACTTTTTTTGTCTACATAATATATGTATTTATACACAATACATAGCCGTGTACGTATGAGATGATATTGATTTAAAGCAAAACGTTGCTTTGTGTATGTATGGCGTTCTCTTATTTATTTATTTGTATGGTTTTATTTTTAATGTAAATTTGTATTGAATGTTAATACAAATACAATAACAACAACAACAAAGCTGATAAAAAAATTCATTTTGCTTTGCGAAACTGCAAATGATTATTTATGAGAATTTCTATTTCAAGTAGCAACAACATAGCAATTGGCAATAATAGATTCAACCACAATCATAGTGAACAACATCGCTAGAGTTACTGTAATGTGTGGGTTTAGCCATGACATAGAAGGAAAATTGGAAAAAAGTTTGAATAAATCGAAAAGCCAGTGTGGGTGTTTATAATGTATATATAATATATGGAATGTTTTTGTTGTTGTAGTTGTTGTTTTTATACTTTCACATCAAACAAACTGCTGTGCAACGTATTAGCGTTTGATTTGAAGCTTTGTATAGTGTTCCCTCCCCATTTTCAATAAATCTTTGGAACATACGCTACAAGGATAAGCACACAAACACAAGAGTTGAAACTCTTAACTACAAAAAAGGATTAAATACTTGCAATTGTTGGCTAAGATAGATTCATACCCTCCACCACCTGTGACAAAGGGTACATTGAGTTTGTGCGGATGTTTGTAATCCCTAAATGGCATATGCCACATCCCCCTTCAATTATACCGATCGATTCAGAATCAAAATCTGAATCTATTAAAGCAATGTTCATGGGCCCGCCTCTCTGTTCATGTAAACTTACGAGCAAGGTACAGATGACATTTTTTAGATATATTGATAAAATATCTTAACTAAGAAGGAAACAATACTCAAAATGGACCGGATTGGACCATTTTTAGAACCCCACCCCAAAAAATTCCTATTATAATGAAAGTCTTTATGTGGCGAAAAAAAAAACGGAATTCCAAATATATTGATTAGTTAATTAGCTTCATATTTTGCTGGACCAAATTTTAAGCCGATCAAACCATTTTTAAAAGTCCCTTTCCACATAATGATATTTCACGAAATGACTTATCCGGCAATGCCTCACGTTTATTCATACAATAAAATTAATTGTAGCACATTTTGTGGAAGTGGTGTAGGGTATTAAGTAGGCTTGATCGATTCTAACACTTTCACTTGTGTACAGTATAAGCCACCTTTTTCCTCTTGTACATATATTTACATTTATTCCCCGACAAGACAGTACGAGAGGGTTTTATTACTACTACTATTTATGTTCATATCATTACCGTTACAATTCATAAATATAATCTTAAAAAACTCTTTTTCGCTCTTCAAGGTTATTATTAATGGTTACCATTAAGGGATTTGAAATTCAAGAAAACTTAAGAGTCCATATTTGTAGGTATTTACTCAAAAATGTAATTTCACAAAAAATATTCGACCAGAAACTGAAATGCAAATGTTCGAAGCGAGAATTTGCTCATCGAACTGAATGGGTTACTCTCCAGCTTATTTCTTTCATTATAAACTATACATTGATCTTATAAAGCTTATAATGTGATGATATAAAACTACCAGGAAAAGCGTCTTTTCCAACCGCATTCGAAAAATGAGAGGCAATATGAATCTCGCAAACTTTAAGAATATAAGCATTTCAATGAGGTAATAAGTTCTCCTGTACGTTCATTTTTCTTAACGTTATAGCAGTTCAACAGTATGGTTTTATAGTGAAAAAAAAAAACGCTAAACGCATCAACAAGAGATCATTATATGGCAAAATCCCAAAATTCATGATAGTTTCCAATGAATTTCGTTCGTTCGAATCCATTTTCATTTATTATAAGCCTAAATTGAACCAAATTTTTGATTTGTATCCACTTTTTTTGGGAAAGGCAAAATCGTTGATTGCCTTTTGAAAATTATTGATCACATTTAACTACAATAAAAAAGATGGTAAAATAAACTCAAGGGCCACATACGTTTCCGAGATTGAGCGTTCCACACCTATGGGGTATAGAGTACCAAAACCTTTCGCTAACTTCACCAGTTCGGTTTAAGGTATAAAGTTAAGGTTAACAATTATTTTCCTTCTTCAATGTGAAAAAGAACATTATTTCTCTGTGAAAGACGTATTTATGATACCTACGCATTGGCCCTTAAGACCTTTTATAAAAATTTATTCTTATTTTGCATTAGATCTTTTTTCAGTTGAATGCAATCCCACAACATCACCCCGCATACCATTCTCGATCTTGAGCAAAGTTCATATAAACGTTTAACAACCTTTAACCCAACATGTTTGTACAAAACCAACAACAATTTTTCTTATACGATTTGCAGCAGCAGCAACACATACATTTTTCTTCCCTCCAACTAAACATTAATAATAAGAAGTAAAGAAGGATTTCTAAACCTTTCAGTTGTAATGGCTCTACACAAACTGCATGCACAACAGCAGTAGTAAAGATATAGAAAAACAAATATGAACATAGCAAGCTCCCGGGTATAGTACGTACCCGCTCGTATTGAGAACTAGGGATTGGTGGGTATTGAGAATAGGAGAAACACGAAAAAACCAAGTTATGGCAAAGAAGGTAATAACATGATTGATAAATTGCTAAATTGATGAATGGCAAACTATATTTATACTACGTTGATAAACGATTATCTACCAACTATGTAGAGAAAAAAAAGAGAAAGAAACCATAGGTTGTCAAGTTAAAGGAAAGAATGGTAAAGTAAATACGCTCGTTATTCACATACAATGCTTGCGGGCCATAAGAGATGGTAATCGTTGCTTTGGCAAATATGAAATCAAACAAGGTAAACAGTTTTTTTTTTTTTATTTTTTTTTTTTTTTTAAAGGTACATTCTACGAAAACTATTAAAGGTTTTTTCAAACTTTAACTAGATTTTCCCCTGTTTTCTTTTTTGTACTTTTACTGAGAAAGAGAAATCAATATTTGTTATTAAAATGATGATGGTGACGGTGACGGTGGCAATGATGATGATGATGACGAAAATGATTGTTTGTGTTAAAAATATATATGCACGCTCTTACTTTTACATTAGCAATCATAACAGAATTCCTAAAAAAACTTCATTGCATCTGTGTGTTAATTGTTTAACCAAACCGAAACCGAAGCAACCAATTATGTGCTTATGGTTGGTAAAGTTTCTCTTTGGAAGTAATTTGCATTTGTTAATAAATTTTTAAACTTTATCGAACAAATGTCACTACACATGTGCACGCTGTTCACTCTTCATTTTCATCTTCTTATCCGCCGAACTTTTGCACGTGTAGAAATATTTCCTATAATTATGTGTAGAATTTACGTGCTACAATTAACGCTTCGCATTCGTAAGTGCTGGAGGCCACGTCTGCACCATCTTCATTATTGTTGAACACTACCAACATTTACACAGAATAAGTTACACCTACACATTGTTTGGTTTGCTGGTGCCGTAAAAACAGTATTCACTGACTAGGAAATCATTGCTTACGTAACGTACAGTGCTTCGCATTGATAGCAATGCATTTGGATGTTTTCCTTTTCACTATAATTGTATCTAAAATATAGAGAGAAGAACAAATAATAATAAAAAATGTTTCATAAAAACGTTTTTGAACACATATACTTACGAAAGCAAATTCCTGGAAGCTGTACCAGCTTGAATAAATAGAGGCAGGCTGTGTTAATAAATGGGCGGAAAAGAGATCTTCCACAAACAACAAACAACGCAAATAATTGATCAACCTTAACCCACACCGCCCGCGTACTTCCTATATCCCCCCTTCCTCTAGAAACGCACACAAAACACACACATTGTTTCATTCGTACTCACATATGTGTTTATTTTGTTTTCCTCTTTCGATTTTTATTACCCTCAACGGCCTGGTGCTCTGTGCTGTACATGTGTTTATTTATTTGTATTTATTTTCCAGTCAATATAAACGTCGCGCCTACATAAACCACTAAGCAAAGAATAAGAAAAAGTACGAAAATCCACTTTGGCGCTTTCCTGGGTTTGTACTTATTGTATTGTACATGTGTACATAAATAAAAAGCAGATTGCGCCCACTGCGTCATCAAGTTTGCCACTTTTCTTTATTCATAATCGCACTAGCTGTGCTTGCCCCCTTTTAGCTACTGCCATACCATCGCTGGCATATTGTTTTCCATCTTTGTTTGTGATTTATTTATATACCTACATAATCATGAGTATATATTTACTATGAAACAAGTCGTGAAACAGAATGGATATAACTCAATAATCCGGCAAAGTGAGAAAAACTTTACTGATTCTTAAGTAATAAAATAGTTACCATAACAACACATATAATATAAAAGCAAGACAAATATAATTATAATGGGTTACACTCAACAATTTAATACCCTACAATACTTGGCCAAAATGGTCCGTAGGTCCGCCACTTATTTGTTTTTAGTAAATTAAATAAAAATAAGGGAAAGAGGAAACTTGGCTAAGATCAATTCTTAAATACCCCCACATCTCCATAAAACGGTGGGCGTGGCATGTACATGATTATGCCTTGTAATAGTGTATGTATATTAAGCTTGCAAGTCGAGTTATAGGCTGGGTATGGTTTTTTGTAAATTGTAGGCGTGTCTGTTAGGCAACCAGGCCCATTTTTAGGATATCGATGGATGAGATATATATATGAGAACCAAATTTTAACTTAATAGCTTAATTTTCGTGGCACATAAATAGATTTGTTTTCGATGGTGGGCGTGGCTATTGACTGATTTAGCTTTTTTAAATAGCGATCTGCGTACAAAAACTAAATGTGTAAATGCTGAATATTTAACAATTTTCGACTGTGAGAATAAGACTGAGAACAACAAACGGACACACGGATGTACATGTCTCGATATAATCAGTTTGAGATGCTGATTAAGAATATATATATAAACACGCGGTACTTACAAATATAATCATCATAATGATGGGTACTAAAAATGTATACAAAATCACATATAGTGCTGATGCTATCTCTAATAGATGGCTTTACTAGCAATATTTCTGAAATTCAAGTAGTGATTACCCATAATCTGTAAAGAATTAAAGTATGACATTTTGTAAATAGGTGCAAGTCTCAAATGAAATTTTGCAATGGGATAACAATAAATAATAAATATATAAGGAAATTAAGTAAGAAAATTATGTTAACAATTACTAAATTTAAGAGGATCGGATGGACGAATGTTTTAGTGCATGCCTATAAAACAAAAAGCAATTTGAAAGTGCGAAAACCAAATGCATGTTCGATTCAGCGAATTTTATCAAAATATTAAAAGTAAAATTCCAAGCAGAAGTTTTTCTAATTTTGTTGATCTGTGTTTTTTTTTACCACAAAACTCTATTTGATATAAAAATTTAGTTTTAATTTCTTCTCTTTTTAATTCTGTGAAGAAAGCAGTAAGTTAGCCACTTATTATACCAATAAAAAAAGATTGACATTCCAACCAATATACCACTCAGCTATGTGTGTATGATCAAATAACTTTGCGTCCATAAATAATAAATTTTTTATCGTCTTTATCTCTGAACGGGAAAATTTGAATACCAACAGATATCAGTTACTTTCATTACACGTGTTATCATAATAAACGATAACAAAAAAGTAAACAAAAGTCGTAAAAATCTACTAAAACAATCAAATAAAATTTTATGGATTTAAGTTGTTATAGAGGATTTGTGTTATGCTAATGTTGTACTGAAAAATGTACAGTAAATCCTATTATAACGCAGTTTTCTTAAAAAGCGATCGATAGGAAAGGTGTGAAAATTAGAGAGAAAGTCATTATTGGTGAACTGACAGTGAGAGCTGTGTGAACTGAGCTGCTTTCTATAATTTAAAATAATACATTTGAAGTGGTTTCTATATAACCATTACATAGTACGATTTTCTACAACTCAATCGCTTCGTACAAGTATTGACTGTATTTAGAAATCTCTCCTTTTCTCATTAATATGAAATATCAGATAATCGTAATAGAAACACAAATTAAATTAAGACTTTAAATGTTTGAGTTTGAATAATTTAAAAACAAAGTGAAGGATTTGGACAATTTTTAGTTTGGGCCCGATTTTAGGTACCCTTCGCTTTGGTACAATCGAAAGAACAATACGTAGAAGAATACGAGAATTATACAATATATCAATAATACAAACATTTCTTACTCTGTACCTTAAAGTTAGGGTAAGTGCGTCATCTGATATATTAAGATGAAATTTTACAAAATTAAAAATTTACTCCACGGTAGTAAAGTACTAACAATAGACACAGAATTTATTTATTTGTATCTGACACGCACACAATCAACAAAAATCTATATATATGCGACAAAAATTGACCTATAAACTTAAAATTTGGTGTGCTTATCTATAATTATCCCATCCATCGTTGTTTTAAAAATGGGCGTGGTCGGATAACAGACATGCGCACATTTTACAAAAAAAACATACTCAACGTAAAATTCGACTTTCAAGGGGATACGTACGTAATACAAACACGATTACAGGTGTTATTCTGTACCCGCCACGACCGCCACAATGTAGAAATTATTAAAGATTTTTTACTCGATTTTCATTTGTTGTTGTTATTATTGCTTTCTATAATATAATTCCACTCTAATTCTATCAACGCCAGATATAGTATTACCATGAATATATAATTTCCTTCAGAACCAACCCATGCATAATTTTTCACCCGTATATTTTTTTAACTAATTGAAAGAAAAAAAATAATCCACTTTGTTTAAGGATTTATTAGCCAATATTTATTTAATTTGAATTGGAAAACGTGACCTAAAACAAAACTCAGTATAATTTACTTCGGGAGAACAAAATTTCTTCTCTCCAAACAACGAAACGCCATTCATTTGAAGTGAATTTTTACCAAATGCAAAATACCGGCTATAACTTGCGTAACGTAAAGTAGAGCACGCACAAAGAAAGTTCATCTCACCAAAAATGTAAACTTTTTATGTTAAACTTTTAAGTGGTAAAACCGTTAAAACCATAGCTTAAATAAATGGTGGTTTATTGTTGTTCTACTTTTGTAAGAAAAACAAACAGAAAGTTTGCTCATTTTCTAGAATGGCAAGACATGAAGGGGATGCTGCCATTTTGGTCGCGTGGTTACCTCATGTCACTCGCTCTCTATGTACGAAACTTGAGCAAATATTACCCCATTTGTTTTTGCACCTTTTGAGCTTTGAGATTATTTTCCAGGCACGTACATTGGCGGCATTTTCAACAAAATTTTTTCTTCTTTCGCTATCTTTGTTTTCGTATGTGTTTTGGTGAAGACATGTGAATAAAGAGCAGCTTGCTTTCATCACGCGGTGGCATCCATTTTTTTGCTTTTGCAGCGTTTCTAGCCTCTCCACTTATTTACCGTTAAAAATGGACACTTTGTGGGTATTTTCATAAAACAAGACAGAATTCTCTAAGAAGGATTTCCTATCCAAAAAAGAAAGCAAATAATTTATAATACCTGCTCACGCATAAATACGAACGTGTTGCGAACATCACTACACAGTGTGCTTGATTTAACTGTTATTAATACCTGTGTGCGTGGTTGCTCAGTTGTCACTTTGGTTGTTTCAAAATGCTTGAATTGTAAACTCTCCCTTATAATCTCTCTCTCTCTCTCCCCATATTTACCCTTATGGAAATAGCATATTCTATTCTATAGCATTATTCCGACTGGCAAATTTTTGATTGCAAGGCGTGTCAACAGCAAGAACATTTCTCACACAAGCATATGTACACTGTGTATATATATATTATATTTGCTCTATTCCATCACACTGCACGAACTACAATACAATGTCATGTTATTATACTCTACTCGTCGACTACAACAACAATACGTAACACGCTTTTTGGAGAGTTTACTTTGGTGTATACATACACAGAGCATTTGCAACTACAGTCGAAAGCTAAAGGAAACGCTTTACTCAAGTTGACATGCTGTGCCAGTGGGAATGACATTACTACTACTTCAAATAAGTCCTGATTCGCATTTTACACGAATTTTGGCCCAAAATTGCTTATGCGGGTGCCAGCTATTTGTTCTGATGATCATAAACACACACACGCACATACCAAGTTTACCACACGCTGTCACACCAATATATTTGGATGAGCCTTTCACAATTGTTGTTCAAAAATACGTGACTTGCCTGAGAAAATGCGGCAAAATAAAACTTTATTTGTAAGCATGAATTTGACAAAAAAAAAGGACCAGAAAAACGACCACAAACACTTCAATAGGATAATTTTCAATCTTTTTTTTAATACATGATATATCATTATTTATAAGAAGATGTTTTGAAGGAGTTTTATATCCATCACCCCAAACTTTGGGGATATAAATCACTTTGTCAAAATAATTGTAACACCTAGAAAGAGGCGTTGTATACCCAACAAAGTTTGAAAATTGAATAAGAGGTGATTTTAGTCATGGGTGGGTCGGGGTACGTTTGAATATATCCGCAATAATATTTGTATAGTCCCAAACTTGGCAGAAGTGTTGGTAGGTTGGTATGGCTAGTGTTTTTCTACACGATTTCAAATTGCAAAGACCTCATTGGAAAGACCTCAAATAAAAATGAACTTTGCCGGTTTTCAAATGAAAAGAACTCAATTGCTAGTAGAAAGAATTGAAGTACAAATGGAAATAACTCAAATGAAAAAAGAGTCAAAATATTAAAATCGGTCAAGCCCGTCATTAAATACCCTACATCACTTGATATATTATTTAATTTAATACTTTTCCCAATACATGTCCTTGTACCAAATTTCATCGAAATATCTCAAAAAATGCTATTTGTAGCTTACGTACAAATTTAGATGGACAGACAGACGGATAGACGGACATGATTAAATCGATTCAGATTTTATTTCTGAATCGATCGGGATAATTGAAGGTGGGTGTGGCATTTGCCGTTTAAAAGTTACAAACGTCCGCACAAACTTAATATACCCTTTACCACAATGGGTGCAGGGTATAAAAATTAAATTGCATAATATATCAAGTGGGGTAAGGTATTCGATAGTCGGACTTGACCGACTATATTTTAAATTGTTTTTTATTTTATTATATTTTATTAAATAACTTTGCCCTTCTTCTATTTCACTTGCTTTGTTTCTTAATTTTCGCTGTTATTAATTTTTCTTACTTTTTCTTAATCATGTTTCAGTGTTACATTCACCCTTTCACAATTATAATGAGATTTTTACTTTCCTTTATCAAATCCTATTAACGTTAACATCCTACCCACTGCGAGCTGCGCGAGCTTTATAAAGGATTGTCACTCACATTACTGGCCGTTCATTTTGTGGTTTTCCTCTTTAAGAGATTCTTATATTGTAATTCTCATCCTTGCTATTACAATATTTTCCAACGCATCAATGGCACGACTTTGTGTGTGCGTATTAAATACTTATGCAAAGGTTATACTCGTATATACTTTGCTTTATAGTTAGTTATGATGGAACTGTTTGTCTATCTTTTTCAATAAGTTTTTCATCCCAATATTGCGTAAGTTTCATGTTTAGTCTTTTCACTCTTTTACTTTGGGATAGACAACATATAAATATTAGCGCCCATACGCAATGTCCTTTGAGTAAGTGAGTAAGTACTTGATGCCTTAATATCCGCATACATTTTGTAGGTGTTATGTGTACAATTTAACTGTAGGAAGAAGTTTACGTGTAAGTGTGTAGTTCTCTTTCTCGTTACGGGTGTGTGTAAAGCCTGTTTTGTCTGTTTCCTGCTGCAGGATAGGGAAATATTGTGTTATTCGTTAAAACACGTAATCACCTCTTTTCGTAATTAATTTAAAAGGTTTTAACACCATTGTTGCATTGTGTGCACTTTTTCTTATTCTCCTTTTGCTTTTGCTTCTACATCCATTTTATCTTATTTTTTTATTCGGTTTTACGCCTTAGAGGCAACATAAAAGGATAAGTGTGCATATGTGTACAAAGAGTAATTTATAATATTATTATAGGGTTAAGAATCATATTTAACTGCTTATTGAGAGGGATGTGTAACGCGATGAAAAAGCCTTGAAATTTTGCTTGTTGAACTGTAAGCGTCTTGTTTGAATTTGCCCAGTTTCCAATTGTACGCTTGAAATTCTATTATGTCGCGATTTAATGAAACATCAACTCTTTGCTTCAGCGAACTTGGCTAATGAATGGACGCTGAACAAATATTTCAACTTTAAGTGAGTAAACTGTAAATTTTCCAACACATGGTATCATGTGAAGAATAGTCATCGCCACCATTGCGACAGCGATAACCACTTGAATGACTGCAATTTGAATAGATGCTAATCAAACATACAACCAATACTAGGCACCCAGCACCATACCATTGATATCGCCACAGAGAAGATGGTATGTATGTATGTGGAGACTGTTTTATGTTCCCTTAAAGTTTAACGATTTTAATTGGTGCTGTTGTAATTTAGAGTTTTTTTCATTGTTTAGTAGCGATAAACAATAACCGGCAACACTTGTAGTTATGCTTTGGTTTTGGCTATTGTTGTTTTGGTTGTTGTTATTGTTATTATTATTCCTAGTCATATTTATATGTGGCGTGCAGTTAATAACAACTCTCTATTGGTGTAACTGTTAAATTGGTAGAATAAGCAAATAGTGGCACACGCAACAATAAGGCTGCCATCTCATGTGTGGTGAAAATATTTGTGATGATAAGTTGGAATATAAACTATTTCTTGTTACAACAGTTTATAGGATGTACATTTTTCATAAACATTTGCTTAAAAAAAAATCATTTCGATTTTCCTTCAATCTAATTAAGGAAATTTTATAGTGTAGTGTAGTGATCCTGCACCACGTTGGGCAAAAGGAAATCACTTTCTGAATCGATTTGACCATTTTAAATTTTTACACAAAGTACAGATCAAATTTTTGGAGATGTTTCGATGAAATTTGGCTTAGGAACAGGTATGGGCCCAAACAGAGACCCTATTGAAAATGGTGCACTTTGGGCTATTTTTAGAACCTCTCCCCATATAAGGTTATATTATAAAGGAAGTTTTAAAAAATGCGAAAATTTTGCAAATGTTAATATTTTATGCCAAAATTTGGTAGAAAATAGTTATTTGGTGTAGCGGTTACTTTCCTCGTTTTTTATTATTAATTACTATATTTATATGTTCATAAATTATGTTAGCATAGATTTTTATGTGTTAAATTTTGTACATTCTTGATACTGGTACGATAGTTTTCACCTGAGCGCAAATCTTTAAACTAAATATACACATTTACATATGCAATCGATAAGACGGATTTTCGCAATTTTCTCAGTAAATTGTTCTAAATGAATTAATACACATTATACACACATTAACTTCGCAAACTGTTCGAATTAACTAAATTTATATTTGATAATAAAAAGTCTTTTACTGAGCATTATTAAACTTATAATCTTTATGTCTCTATAATAAACTTATAATTGGGTGGTGTAATTAATTTAATTCTGTTAAAGGAGCTGCATAAATGGTCACATTTATCTAATCGCTAATGTTCTCTAATAAAGGTCATAATAATGCTGATAACTGAACTACACAGTTACACAACAACAAACCCTACGACTCAACTAGGTACTCCATTAAGTGTATGATATGAACGCGCGCGTGTGTGTAAGGATGTATGCAAACAGTGTATGCTAAAAACTAATAACAAACCACACAACGTGATAATATGAGCACATTATTAACACACAAGAGTTCTCTTTCGCAGACAAACATTTATGCTCGCATAGTATGGTATAATGTGTGCTACACTTTTTCTGAGTATTCGATTACAAAATGGCGAACAGAATGTAAGCGTCAAAGCATAGTATATGCTATTAAAAGCTAAAAAAGGAAATATCGTTGTTGTACAAAAACTATACATTTTTTCATTTTCATTTTTCCTGAGTAAAGGGTTACCTAAGGATGACACCCACTAACAGTTCGATTCTATCCATTTTTAATTTAAACTATTCTTGTGCTTGTATGTATAATCAAACTCTCTTAAAAAAAAAGACAGCCAGACTAATATGCTTAAACTAGGAAAATGATTTTTTGTCATTAATGAGTTCACAAACTATTGACTCTTAATACTTGATTGTAAATCCTTCCACAATTCAGCTAAATGACCTGCCAAGCTGATAATGAATTAGACTAGACATTCATTTCTTATCAATTGCAATAGTAAAGGTTGAACTTCCTTGAGTCACTTGAAGAGCTAAAGTAGTGTGTAAAGTAGTTTGGAAAAAAATATTGAAAAAGAGAAAATTATTTTTTACATCTAAACATAAAAGAATGTGGAGAAGAAAGCTAATTAACATTTATACAATTTTAATTACAGAATATGTACTCGTTTGAATAGAGTCACCATTTCAAGGAAGGAACCACTAAGCGCATCTGCGAAGTTTTTCAAAGGAATACTGAACACTGAATACAACAGACGGTAAAAAATACTATACTCGTATTTAGCTGAGTTCAAATCTAAGGTACTTTTTACATATTTTTATAGTTGTAGGCGTGTATGTAGCGCCCTCTTTTAACAACTTTTGAAGTGTGCGGTACATTTTATCTTAACGTTTCATATTACCATTAGAGATAGTTTTTTTCAATTTTTTGTAATTGTGGGCGTGCCTTCAATTATATTCTGCGTATTTTCAACGCATTGATAAATAGAAGGCGCAAGTAATTAAACAATAAATCTTTATTTCGTGGTCATTAGAGATTCTTCTAAAATTTGCACCGGTATCCCTTTTTACATCATAAAAGGTTTTTTGTCAATACGGATGCGTCTGCTGTTCGTTTTCCCCTATTGTCAACGCATCGTTGAATGAAGTATTTAAATTATATTTGATAGTTGTAGTTTTGTAGTCCCTAGAAATTTATGTTATTTATAGGCGTGGTTGTCAACTAATTTTGACCGCCTTAAAGAGCATTTTTACTACATGGACTAGAACGATCAGATCGGTATCTCAATTTCGTCGGTTTAACATACACAAATCCTTCTTTATGCCTCTTCCTAAAAGGGGTGAAAATCTCAGTATTTCTTCCACCCACTAATAACATTAGGATGCTTTCACTCTTACCTGGATTAATTTTTTTTCTTCTCCTATGTAAACGGCAACGTTTTACTGACTGCAAGATTTCGTGGGATATACATACAAATCGTGTATACGTGATCTGTACAATTTTGTGTGACGACCCAATCGTTATATCCGTTTCCGCTCTTACGTAGAATTTACATTTGAGTTTGCAGTCGTGTACCACTCAATTTTGTTGCGGTTATTGTTGTTGTTGCTGTTTTTATTGTTACTTTTTCATTTCCGTTTAATAAAGTACAATAATTAAACTAACAGAATGGGATTAAAAGGATTTCTCAGGAAGATGAAGAAACATACAAATCACAACAAACGAGAAGAGAAACTCTGCGAAGCCAACGAAACCGCATTTGCTACACACTACCAATAGGCGTATCTATGGGTGTGTGTGTGTGTGTTGTATGGTATGCAAAAGCTGTGAAAGAAATTAGTTGCTTTTGTATAAATTTTTGTTGCTTTTTTTGTTTTTTTTTTTTTTTTTTTTTGTTTTGTTTTGTTTTGGTGGTGTTTTCATTTTTATTTCATCTCTATGAGCATTGAACTAAATTTTTTTACAGTTGTTTTATGTCGCAGCCGTCATCGCCGTCGTTGTCGTTTTCTAGAAACAATCATAGAATTCATATTTCATTTATGTGTGGATTTTTTTGTAAATTTCTTTATGTCTCGTTGGGTTAGTGAACTCTCTCACCTTGGTATGTAATATAAAAATTTATTTTTATAGTTTTTATTGTAGTTTTATTAGGTACTTATTAAGTCGATGTTAAGGATATTATACTATATTAATGACCGTTACCACTTAACAATAGACATTTATTAGAAATTTTATGATTTTCGTGTATAAATAATCGCAACGTAAAAACTCATTGTAGTTTATATTTATTTTTATTTTGTAATAATTACTTTAATGAATGACTCATTTACATACAACACAAAGAAATAATATCTACAAAATCTAAATATATGCTCCAGAATAATCTGCTTAAAAAACACACCATATACATACATATATGTAAAATGTGGGCTTGTGTGTTATACGACTACGCCCATTTATAACTCATCAATAAATAATTCAATATAACCAAATTTAAGTACATGAGGTGGGAGTCATTTTTCCGTTTTCAACATTCAGAGAGGGGCGTCAGAGCCGCTGCAAAGTATATTTATTCTTAGCCAGCATCAGCATTCGATCTAGGAATGTCTCGCACTGGTACTATTTTTCGACATATTAAGCTGAAATTTTGCTTTTGTACACAGAGCGGTTAAGGGGCACGCTTGCAATTCTATCTTTGAACCACAAAAAGTTGAGCTGAACATCCATACACATATCGATATTAGGCTTTTGCACACATGTACTACAAATGGGCGGGGTCGTATGTTAAACGAGACTTCGACTTACAAAAGATTTCCTTTGAGTAAAATCGGATGGGGCATACAAGTATACCACTAACGGGTGCAATTAGATATCTGTTCCGCTCACATTATATAAATGTTGCAATGGATAGTTCTTAAGATTCGAAATAAACCAAATGTAGTTTTTCGGTATGGGTTGCCCCAAGGCGATGGTGTGGTGGTTACATGTCTGTTTTTCATATAAATTCGATATTTTTTTTATTGTAATATTTACATAAAGCGACCGTTCAATGTTGTATTAAAACAAAACAAAACACACAAAAAATATTTATATAAAAACAAGAAGAGATCCTCAAGATATCTACTTTCCTAAATGACTAATGTAAAATAACAACAAAACCAATAACAAAAATAGCAGGAAACACATTTTCGCATTTGCTAAACTACATATACATATATACTGATATGCATGGATCTCGTATTCAATAAAAGCGAGTGTTAGTTGGTGCGTTTGGCATGGCAGGATCATGTTTACATATTTCGTGTGTGCTATCGCTCTTAAGTTACATACCAGCTTAAGCCCACATACACTCGAACACGTAAGTCAAAGTCAGGTAATGCTGGGCATAAGTGCACAGTGCAAAAGGAAATTCATTTCATTTCAGAGTGGAGATGATGAAGGCATCATCATCATCGTCGTCACTGGGGCCTGCTTCAGTAAACAAGACAAATTCAACCAAACACTAGCAAGTAATTTCAATATGAGTTATACGGGAATAACACACACACAAACACACACGGGCATCATGCAATATAAACATCGAGTAACAACTGTTATTATTTTGTATGCGTTTGTAGATGTGTGCGTATGGTACTCATCTTATTCTCAAGTCATTGAATGAAATTGAATTTTGGATTGTTAAGGAGATATTGTGTGTATGTGTGTGTGTGTGTGTGCATATATTTGGGTGTTCGTCTCAAGTGTACTAACAACACACATGCACATCTGCAAACACTGCCAACATCTACAATCTAACAAGCTGCATGTACATCAACGTTTTGTCATTGTTTATTTTTTCTGAAAAATATACATACATATATATATACTTGCATGTGTACATCTTTATGTTATAAATAATATGATGTACCTCTCTGTAGGGCTCATGTAGGAACAGCAAAGTAAATATTTACGGTGAAACAGCAGGCGTTCATATCATAATATTTATTCATCCACATTTCAAGTGAGACAACGACACAACAACAAAACAACGCAACCAATTGAAATCCACGCATTTTCTTAAACAAAAATAAACTGAAAGAATAACAAAAAAAAATTATCTCAAATTATTACAAATAACTGACAAATGCATGTGAGCATTTGTGTTTAGGTATGAGTTACTTTTGAGATATATGACTAGAGATTAAATAAAAAAGAATTACCTTAACAGCAGCAGGAACAAACGAATACAACCATAACTACAGCAGCGACGATGACGATGGAATCAAGTAGAATGATTGGTTGTTGTTACATTAACTGACATGACATACAGCAGAAGGTGCTCCATAGCAGGTGGGACTCCATAAACTGTGCTCCATTCCAAACTATATTTTGTTGCCTTCAAAAGGCTAACAGTCCCCTAAATCCTGCAAAATATCAGTTTAGTCATAACTCTGCCTTCATATTCATTCGATTCGTATTTGTCTCAAATATTGAAACTCTACTGTAATGAGACATTATGTCATCAGGCCTTAATAATAGTCAATTAAATTTAAGATATTTTTAAGAAGAGTATGGTAGTGAAAGCGTATAAAGCTCCCATCTCTAGTTATACCACTTTTGCTTAAGACCAAGATCACCGAATACTGGTTAGATATCATATTGAAATTAATTTTCTTAAGGTATCCAGCCGTCCAAATTGTTAAACACATCAACTTATGTATAAGGTGAACGTGAAACTGCAACATTCAAAACCAAACCAAACCAAACCAACCCAATAAGTGACTGACTAATGAGTTATCGACATCATCCTTTTTTTGCTTGTTTGTTTTTTTTTTAGTAAACCACTCTTTGCGATCCTATTCGGTTTTGTATTTTATACACAAATTTCATAAAACGATGTTCTTAATATATTTTCTTTTTCAATCCACTACAATGCGGTTGGCGGTATATTCAGTTTCTGTGAACGTAGGCGACTATTAGAAGTATGCTTTAGAGACCCAACAAAGTACTCAAAATAAATTTAAAAAACAAAAAGATTAAAATAGTCACATTAAGCCTTTGGTTAATCGCAGGTAGGTAATTAAGGTTTAGTTTAAAAAATTTTGTTTTTAATCTCTCCAATTTAAGCGGGACATGTAGCATTGTAAATTTATCATTCCCAGATCATCATTCTTCTTTATTAGAAACCTCCCATCTGACCAGCATCAAAATCTGCTTTCATCTGGATATGTCCGTGTATCCATTTGTAATTGAAACTCTTACGGTTACAAAATGAAATACCAAGCTGGAGATATTCCACGTAGATGGTTTCCCATTTAAATTGGGCAACATTATCTTAGAGCCGTTACGTTACAAATTACAAAAATCACTCAAATTTTTAGTACAAAATATGTAAATCACTTGAAATTTGGACACTATTGATAAACAAAATAATATTCATCAAGACATTTTTGTAGGCGTTCCCGAGACTTTGTCTTTGTCGCCAAATTCAACTTTCGGGTTGAAATTAAACTCTTCATTTAATTATATATAGTTAGCACCTGCCTGCCACGCCTACACATAACAGATAAATGTGTAGCTTATTCAATATTTGGTCTAAACCAATTATACCTCTTTTGATATCTGATATTTTTTGGAAGCTCGCTGTTTGCTTTTCGGAGAAGAGTTGAAAATTTCTGTAAATACAATATTTTATAAGTAATAATAAATTTCTTTTGTTGTTCTTAAACATGTTTTGAGGTGATTTTATCTGTGTTTTCCTTTGGGTACGTATTATGGGTGCGTGTGCGTGTGTTGGTCATTCTGTAATCTGATGCCTACTCTTCCACTTAAATTGTCGTCTTGGCGTGTTCTGAGGGGCAAACAAAAAGTCAGATTAATAAATTTTAAGTCGTTTTCTAAAAAAGGATACAATTTCGGTTCGATTTTTTATTTATTTTTATTTTTTTAATTATTGAATTTTTTTATACATTTAGTGGCTGTGCCAATGCTTGACTCTGGCTCTTAATCTTTTAAAAGATCGTATTTTGCAGCTTAACTTATTACCTATGGTGTTCGTGTGAACCACCTGTCATTTTGTACTTTGTGCGTTCTTTTAAATATTTACTTGCCAGCTAGCCTTTCAAGGTCTAATGAATGTTGTGTCTTAAATTACTTAATAGTTGAGTAAATACATTTGTAGTAGTCTATGTTTAAAACATATTTTATATTACAGATGATAAGTTTTCAATACCATCACGCTTTAGAATCTATCGAATTATATTAAGTAAGTAAAAAAAAAACTATATTAAGGGTATGGCAGATCTACTGTACACATCACCATTAACCTTTTCCAAAAAGTACTCCACTGTGTTACTGCTCCAAATAATAATAAAAAAATATCTCAAACATATTTAAGCATGGGCGTGAAAATATTTGTATTTTTTCCGAAATAGAAATGTGTTCAATAATAAAAATTCCATATAGATCCCCAAAACATACTAACATCCATAATATGTCCACGGATGTGGTTCATATGAATTTTCCATATATTTAGAAAGACTTTCCTAGTGTTGCTGCAAATTTTTATTTTTATACCTCTTAAATCTCTAATTAAATTGTAGGTAGGTCTATGGATATATATAGAGGATTTGTATTACATATCAGGTCCACAAGCTTTATGGTACAGGAGCAATACGAAATTGACTTTCAAGTATAATATAAATACCTCAGAATAGGCGTGGCCAATTCAAAGACAATTTTAAGTATAAAGGGATCTGATATAAACAATTCAATATAGGAGTAATGCATAATTCGTTCAACACAAAATTGCTTTTTGGCACAAGGCAAAACTCTTATTTATAACAGTAACACAAACTTTCAACGAATATTGTGCTATGCAGTTACTTTAAATTTTTTACTTTAAAGTAAAACCATAGTAATGACGCCTTTGCACAGCAAACGATTTCTCCTTAACCATACACTATTGCACTACATACTCGTATATAATCCTATGATTTCTTTCACACCATAATCAAAAATCTGTACAATGAAACCTTAAAACTTTGCTTCGCCTGCCGTGCGTGTATGTGTTTACATATTTGTCTGATTAAATAAATAATCGCATGCGTATCGTGTAATTGTGTAATAAACAAACTGGCAAAGAAAGAAAAAACAAAAAATGTGCAACACAACTCCCAATCGATGCAACAAGTTAAACGAACGAAAATCGTACGAAAAGAAACATGTCATAAGATTATCGCCTTATCCTTACACTTGCACACTCCGCTTTAAATCCAACTACCTTCAGTACTACCTTGACTGGCTTGAGTGTGGTTCCCACAGCGTTTAGTACCAGTTCTCATATTGTGTGTGTGTGTGTGTATGTCGTATGGTGTGAAAGAAATTATTATAAATCCCCATGATACTTTAAACTCTAGATAAGGAGAGAAAACAAAAAATAACAAATATGAATTTTTGTTGGTGTAATCTTTCAATTTCTTGTTACATTGAATACCAACGATAAATAAATGAAAACAAATACATTATTTTTATGAACAAACATTGAAAATAATGCACACATGACTGGATATCCTTGATTTTATAGATTTGATAAAGAAAATAAATCCATTGTGTGCGTGCTGCTATTTCTACTACTTACACTCAAAATTTATGCTTCAGCCGAACAGTACCAGAACTCTACAAACTCAAAGCAATAACTTATGTTTGCCATCATAGTTATGGCAGCCCGGTGGGATGCGATCTCATATTACACACACATATATGAGAAAATTTCGCCTTTGTTGGTAGTCCCACGCGCAACAATACACATTTTAACAATTCCATGCACATTACGATCATTTCCAACAATATTTATGAGTACTTATGGTTTTTCTTGTACTTCATTTGAATATACGTAGAGAGATAAATTTTAATCGCAAGTTCTTATAAATTATTTAGGCAAGCCACCCACATAATACTCTTAGTAATGGAATATGGATTATATAACATCACCCATGTGAAGTTTATATATTTGCGTTATAAGCCTCCATCTTGGTAATGGGTTTGTAAGTTTAAGTTTGTAATTCTGTTTCTGAAACCTCAAGATTTTATTTATTTTCACCGTATTTATTATTATCTGTTAAAGCATGTAATGCGGAGACCGCTTCAGTGATTTTTATGCAAACTACCATGAGAAGCGTCTTTTGAAACCGCATTAGCGCATTGTGTCTGATTTCGTCTCACATAAAATTTTATAATCATACCTAGCTTTTATTTAATGTAATAATCTCCTCTCTGTGTTAATTTTTTGTAACATAAGAACCATTCGCACCATCCATGGTGATGAAAAACACTATCTGGTGCATTTACTTGGTGAAATCTACAATTCTTGATAGTTTACCATATCAATTCCAATTATTATTTATTAAGTTTTAATTTTTACACCTTTTTTGTGCAAGTGAACAATTGGCGAAAATCTCAAAATATTATAATCAAAATTTGGATGTCATGTAGTACATATTAATAAAGAATGTTTAAGTTTGAGCATAATTAACCCACTCTATAGCCTGCAATGCTAATTGAAAAACACGCTTAACTTACTACGGAAAGATCGTTTTATGAAAACAAGTAAGAAAAATAAATTTGACTTAGTCGCGTTTTACGTGAGGTACGGTTTTTTGTAAATTGTCGGCGCATCTACCATTTCATCACGCTCATTTTTGGCACATTGATGGTTAGGGTAATTATATATATATGTACCAATTTTTAACCTAATGGCTCAATTTTTGTCGCAAAGAAATAGACTTTTGTCGATTGTGTGCGTGGCTCTTGACCCATTTTTTCCATTTAAAATAACGATCTGCGTAGAAAAATAAAAGTGCTTGTACACAATATCTCAAAATGTACGCCCATGAGAATTCCAACAACAGACGAACACACGGACACATAGTCTTACATATCAAGATTGATTTAGTTTTTGATGCTAATCGAGAATGTATATACTTTGTAAGGCCTCTGACGGTCTTCTGGGTGTTGCAAACAGAATGATAAACTTAGTATACCCCGCATCTTATGTGGAGGGTATAAAAATCCACAATTTTTGATATATTCAAATAAAAATTATAATAATTCCATTTGTCATACATATCCATCAAAGCAAGTTTGAGCGAAATTCATTGTTTTTTATCTTTTGTCAATTTTTTAAAATCGAAGCAAATTTAATTGATTTTCGAAAAAAAAAATTTACATCATAATTTTGATGCCAAACGCTAGTAATTGACCAAAACAAATAATTTAGTGCAAGTTTAAACTTGATCAGGCTACTGTAACTGCTGCTGTGTTGGTTTTAAACTTTCAATGAAAGCGCGTTATGACGCGGCTTATTTCGACTCAAAAGGAATCATGTACCTAAAGTACTGAATTGAATGAATTATAAAACTCTAAACCATCAAAGTTTTTCTTCTACGCTTATTTTTCTCGATTTTACAACATTTCAAACTTTCGCGTCAAAGTGACAATAACTTTATGTGTCAAATACAATATTAAATCGTAATAATAAATGTTCCCCTGTGAACTTAAACTCAACTGCCTACCGCCATTACGTACTTTACTCTTGCATAAGTAAATCAATTCCCACGATATTGAAATATTATTTGTCAGGTAGAAATATTGAGTTCAACAACTTACTGCTTCTATTATAGCACATTTTCGATAGTATCTTTTTGATGGATTTTGTATTACCAAACAAATTGACATTTTCAATTGTTATAAGCTTTGATCGATAGGCATTAAGTTTACCTAAAAATGTCAATTAAATTGTACAATATGAAAGTTTGTATATATACAGACATGTATGTATGTGTGCAACATTATCATACGTTTCTGCATGTTCTTATCTCTATAATACTACGTACGAGTACACAAATATTATTTACGTTTCATTTGAGAATAAACAAAACATGACACTATACAACTCAATGTACAACTATACTGTATAGCCCCGTAATCTGAGAGTAGTGAAAATGTATCTGTGCATTGTATTGAATTTTATATTGGAATTCCTAAAATGCAAACTAAAGCAAGGAAATAATGCTCTGGGCTAAGACCGATCGTTTAATATCATATATCACACACAGTTGTTGCATTCATAAGATAAAACAAACAAAAACAAATTGATTTAAATAGTATCGTGTACACTATACCTGAGTGATTATAAAACGAATCCCATTATAAAGTGATTAAGCAAACATTTTCACACACCTACTATACCTCTTAACCAATATGAAAAAAAAAAGTACGTGCAGTGATTGCATAAAAAAATATAAATAGAAATTAGAATGCTAACACAAAATGATGGGGCTCTGTTTAGGGCATGTTTGAGATCAAAATTCTCTCTAGGTCTTCGGCCCCGTATTGCGTATGCGTTGAGGTCTGAATTAAAATGAATTTTAAGTTGCATGAGCTCTTTGCCGAAATTGGCATTGTCCGTCGTATAAAGATTCAACGCCTACGATGGTAAGGTCGTCTCGGAAGGACGTCGCAGATAAGGCTGGGCAAAACTCCGGTGTAGGGACCAAGTGTTTGATGCCCTGCGCGCCCAAGATAGAAGCGCGTGGCATTACAACATTACGTGTAACAGGCCAAAGACCTACATAGGTTGTAATCGGCCAGTTATGTTGAGAAATTAGAACGCGACTCAATAATTTTATAAAACAACAAAGAATCAATATTGTGTTGTGTTATATGCATGGGCTATTTTGTTTACAAATGTGATAAGAAACTATTAATCAACTAGAAATATGAGTCATTATATAAGCGATATAAAAAGAGAACATGTTACGGGTTTTTGTACGAAAATAGATCTATTTTCCTTTTTAAAATATATGAAAACTTATATTTAACCACGATTGAAACGATATGTGTCAAGTGCCTCTTTTATAATCATTTTGTATCTTGATTCATTTATTGCATCTTATTGTTTTAAATTTGAATATACCGTTACCGTTAATAACAACACAATCTTTAAGAAGTGTCAATTTTGGAACCTGATTTGAACGTCTTGTACGCATTTACAACTTTATTCCCTTTTCTTTACATTTCCTTTCAATTGTTCATAAAGTTTCTTTTATTTTACTTGAAAATATTTTGGCATTTATAGTTGTCGTTTTTTTAAGATAAAACTTCTTGTATTTCTGTATACCGCACCATAGGGTAATCAGGGTTAATGTTGTTGGAGAATAATTTATCCCATATCTTATAAAAAGGAACGGTATTAAAAAAAATTATATAATCTTACACCATCGCATTAGAAAGAATTTTAAAGAATTTACCTTTTAAGACGAAAATAATGTAATAATAAGCTTATCTCTAAACCTACCTAGAAGACCTTCTCCTATTGTTCGTGCAGATCTCCAAACTTTCTGAATTTGGGGTAGCCTACCAATGGATCGCATTTGTTAACTTTTGTTTCGCATGTGACCAAAGACATTTTTCATCAAGCAAAAAACTAAATTCGATTTAGGCCAAATCTTCTACACACATGCACAATCTATTAAATATACACAACTGTAGGTGAGGCAGTCGAATACGCTGAGTTCGGTTTTTCGTATATTGTGAGCTCATCTCATTCGTCCGTGCCCCTTTTTGGCACAATGATGGATATATTGTATAATTTTAAATATATATATTGTACCAAATATCAACTTTATAGTTCAAGTTTGCTGGCATATAAATACCTTTTTGGTGATTGTGGGCGTGGCTCTTAATTGATTTTGCCCAATTCCATTATTGATCTACGTGCAGAATTTAGAAGTATTTTTCACCTCAATAACTCAAAGTTTACGGCCGTGAGAGTGCCGACAACAGGCGGAAACTTCTTGTCAAAACGAAACTTAGTGTATTCCGTATCACTTAGGTGAAGGGTATAATAGTTTAATAAAATTAAGACTTCGCATACTGATTGGAACATATAAATACAGAAATATTCTCTCTGACGTATGGAAGCAATAAAATTGTTATCGGAACGCCTGGACAAAATCAATTGAATTGTGAAAAATTATAATGAACAAAAAAAAAAAAGAAACTGAAATAAATCTTAAACCTTAGTACAACAACAATTGCAAATGTTTATAATTGTTATCAGTTGTGCGGTACAGAGTTTTTTTGCTCCACACGCTTAAAAAATATATAAAAAAATTAACGTATATTCAACGTAAGTCGAATTGTGTGCAGCCTACATTTTTTTTAAATAAGAATAACGACCAATAAATATGTCCATTAACTGGTTTACTTCGCTTGCTGGCAACAAGTTTTCTTATGTGTTGTATATTCCAGGTGCTACGGTAAACTTGCTATTTTGATGGCTACTAACTGAATAATTGCCTTTATTTTATTTTAATTTATTATTTTATATTCGTAAGCATAAGTGTGTGTCGTGCGTAGTTATTCGTTATTCGTATACATGCGTTTCTTGTTATTGTACTTTTTTCAATGCCAATGTGTACACAATAATAAATATATTTACAAGATACTTGAACGAGTGAATTGGTGTTATGTGTACCGAGAGTAACACACATAAATCAATGCAAATACTCGACGAGAAACAACACCCAACCATCGATATATCATTGATTTTGTTTATATGATAAAGTACGACTGTATACAAACACATTGATAGCTGTATTTATGTATTAATAAATAAACTTTTTGTGTAGAATTCTTTTTAATAAAGCATACATAACAACAACAGATTGAAGAGCGCGAGCAATCTGTTAATTGGAGGGGGATTTGAAAAAGAAATATTATGCAATAACATTAAGAGCTAATTAAATTACAACTCTCATGTAATTAGTGAATAAATAATATTTCCCTGACTCGCACAAGCATATAAATAAACGCACTTCACTTTATTAAAATAAACTTAACGTCTAATGATTAGCATAATGAGGTTAAATACTCACGGAAAGCTTTGTTTGTAATAAAATCTCACTTAGTTTCAGTCCATACGTCCATTATAAATATTAATCTTTTTTAAACTATGCTTTCCTAGCGTTTTTCCAGTTTTCTTAGTAATAAATAATTTTGGTAGATGAGTGGAATGTGATAACTATTACACTATAATGTAAATTGTTATTGGTTTTGTATTGATTTATTGTTTAGTAGTGAATTCTCAATAATTGTAGTCTGGCTGATTTTGATTTGTTGGTCCAACAGAAGCAATAAATTTCAATTATTTAATAAAAAATTATCTTTCTTTGCATTGAACTTCTTTTGGGGCAATAAAATTACAACAAATAATCTAGAAGTCTAATAATATCGCAACGTACATACAAATACAGTTATAAATATCAATTGATAAGGAGTAAAAGCAGCATATGAGTAAGAAGCAAACTTGGCTTAGGCTAAGTAGGTTTAAGTATATAAAGGAAATGTGGGCGTGTCAGGTACCTGATTATGCTTTTGCGCCAAAAAAGCAATATGCCACGCCCATTTCTTTATGGGCTAATTATAAATATATTTACCAAGTTTATATTTCATAGCGCAATTGTTAGTCAAATGATTCTTCATTGATTCCGCCCTATAGCAGTCTGCGTAAAAACTATAATTGTGTAAAAAATTTCAGCTAAATAACATAAAATTTACGACCGCGTGAGTAAGAATAATAGATAGACGTTAGGACAGACATATCTCTATCGACTCGGGTAAGAAAAGACTCCCATCTTATATGGTTTAAATATAAGATACGATACTTCTCTTATTTGTGTATGATACATACTCTGCATAATATCTGACGTCTCCTTCTACATGTTGAAAATAGAATGATAAACCTAGTTAACCAACCATTCTATGTGGAGGTCATAAAAAGCACGTGTCACTTAAGAACGACTATTCAAATTACCAAAAATTCGGTGCATCCTAAATTTCTTAAAATTCGCTTTACATGCGTAAACATTAAAATTCATATAAATTGACGTATTCAATGTTTGTGATGGCTAGGTTACATGGGCCGTAGGAGCTAAAATGTTGTGATAGATATGGACTGCTACAGGACCAAAAATTCTGTATAGATGCCAAGCTGCTGCAGTAAATGCAAAAATATTTTCATTAAATATTTATTCACTCTCTCGATTATTTTCATACGTAAACGAATTTTTGTGGTATGGTATGGTAGAATGGTATTAAAAACAAAGCAACTGTACTTTAGTAAATCAATTTTATATAAATTTGCAAAATGAATGAAATTCAACCAGTCGGACCAATCAAAACTAGAGTTTAAAGTACAAGAAATCAACGCAACATCGCACCACATGGCATCCAATTTAAAAAGCAACCACAAGCAAGAAAGGGTGTTACAAGTGGATGCTGGTGCCTAAATGGGCAAAGTCGCGCCTAACAATCAAAGTCATTTCAATTAACCCTTTTTTAACACCCGGAAAAAAGCATAATGTACAAAAACACAAACACTCCAGCGAATAATTTATAAACAGTTTCAATTGAATTGCAACCAAACGTTAATTTTTCTTTTAAGAAAAGTGTAAAAAGCACATGGGGAGTGTTCACCATTCCATAGAATAAAGTTCTTTAGAAATATGTTCACAAGTAATAATAAATAAAATCAAACTTATGTACTGACGTTGGGAAGTTTTACTCTCCATCTCCTTTGCCCCCTTTTGCAGTTTGTTTTACTTGACTGTTTAGTACTTTTAAGCGTCATTGGTATCATCAATTGATTTGTGCTCTTTTTCCTTGTGCGAAAATCAATTGCAAAATGAAATGACTTTGGTTTTACTAGCTCTCCATCTTCGTTTTAGGGCGGACTCATTTTAAATTGTTTAACCGGGTAAGGGAGCATCGCGCCTTACACAGAGTAGCTCCACAAATCATTCATCATTTACAGCGCTTAGCAGCAACAACTAGTTTCCATACACACAATGAATAACAGCGGAGACAAATGCATTTGCCACACTGTTAGCATAGCATCTTATTGCTTCCTTTCTAAATCATTCTATAACTTTATCTTGTTTTTGTTCTTGTTCTTGTTCCTTTGTTTGATGCTTGACTTTGCACAATATTTTCATTTTCATTTCTTTTTTCTTCTTTTCTAAATTTATAGGGTGTGGAGAAAGAAAACCACCAAACAGTAGGTATATAGAGTTGTGGCCGTAACAAATAACTTCAACATTTAACACTTGAGTTAACGAGAAATTTATACAGACAAGTGTTGCTAAAGTTGCACAATTTGTGTTAGGCTCTCTATCTTTTTCACATCGTAGATGTTATTTTCGCTTCTTATTTATGTTTATTGTTATTATGCAAATGAATTTCTTAACACCGTTCAATTTTATTGTAACCCAAACACACAGCACAGGAAATATTGATAATTTGCCAATAATAAAATTTGTAAAATAGGCGCCTGATTTACTAGCATTCTAGCATGATGTACAATATAAGAAAGGAAATATTAGAAGCGTATGGGAGTACAAAGGTACGTCTTTAAAAACTGGGCATGGCGGATACATGATTTCGCTGATTAATAGTGTGAGTCATCAACTCGCAAGTAGAATTCTACTCTATATAAAGTTTTATACCCACCAAATAAGATAAGGGGGGGTTACTAAGATGGTTCCATTTGAAACACCCAGAGAAAGGCATCAGAGACCCTACAAAGTATATGAAAATCTTGATCAGCATCAAAAACTGATTAGACCTACATAGACATGAATGTCCGTGTGTGCGATTGTTGTTGGAATTCTCATGGGCGTACATTTTGAGATATTGAGCTGAAATTTTGTGTAGGTACTTTTAGTTTTTACACGCACATCGCTATTTAAAATGGGCAAAATCGACCAAGGCCCCTTCCCTCCCCCCCCCCCCCCCCAAATCGACAAAAATCTATTTTTATAACACAAAACTTTACCTCTTAACTTTAAATTTGGTGCGTATACCTAAAAATATTATGTTCATTACTATGCTAAACAAGGACGTAGTCAAATAACATACACGCCCACAGTTTACAAAAAACCATACTCCACTCCATATATATATATATATATATACTTGCCACGTCCACCTTTGTGGATGTGGAGATTTGGCCTATGCCAAATTTAGTTTTCTTGTTTTAAATTGTGATCGTGCCTCTTATCCGATCGTGATTGTATTTTTAGCACATGCTAGGACTTTATGTAAATATGAGCTTCGAAGTTTAACTCCGTGGCTCAATTTTTGTGGGTAAGATAGATTTTTGTCGATTGTGGGCAGTGGTTCCCACTGATTTCGCCCAATATATCTACGTGTAAATACAAAATTTTCATCTCAATATCTCAAAGTTTTCCACTGCGATCATTCCAACAACAATTACATGGACACAAGTTCGCACATATCTAGATCGACACAGATTATGTTAGTGATTACAAATATGTATGCTATACTTTAGTCTCTGACGCCTTCTTCTGGGTATTTGAAATGGAATTTATGTTCCCTTCAGCGAACACTGTCTTCATAAATAATTATATTGTAATACCTAGAAGCACAGACAATTTATTGAATTTACTATATATTCCTTTTTCTATTCTATAAAATCAAAACTTGCAAAAAGCATAACCTGAACTTAACCACATCATTAACTTCTGATAAAACCGCACAAGATATTAACCAAAAATGACCTTTCATCATTTTTTAGTATTTCTTAAAGCAAAGAGTAATAATAACTTCATATTCAACCGCAATAGAATAAAATCCATTAACTTTAACTGATCCTTTAAATTTTGCACAAAATCATTTACTTACCATTTATAAATATTCTGTGAGCTAGAAGAAGAAAATTACTCATATCAATGTCATTTTCCCATTACTACAAAAGTCAACGGCGACATATGTTTAGTAATTTGTTATAGCTTCGATCGCTAAAAGAAAACAGAAACAACAAATACTAAATTTTTGCATGTCTATCAAAATTATTGACAAGTTGCATTATACAAAAATTACAAAAATTTACATTATTGCACATAAATCAGTGGAAGAAATTGAAAAAAGGGAAAAGTAGAAATAAAAAAATAATTGCCCGGTAATGCTTTAAGGTTTTGTTGCTGTTGTTGCATATTTCTACTGTATAACCATCACAAGTCTTTCTGTCAGTTGATTGTCATAACTTAACAACATTTATGTTTTTATCTGATTTCTTTTTGTTCTCATATAGTTTCGTTTATAGTTAGGAGGGGGCCCAGCAATTGAGAGATAGCCGACGAAATGTAATCTTGTTATTTTTTTCCGTCTTCACTTTACTTGTTTAGCAGTACAATCATGAAATGAAAAGTTGATTGATTTTTTGTTTAACGTTCAAAAATAATTATTCTTATAATTTGTAATAACTTATCGATTCAACTCAGTTTAACTGTCAGTTATAGTTCATAATCAAAATATTAAATTTTTTGTATAATATTTGGATAAATATTATAGTTTGTCAAGGCTGATCATTTCACCCCCTACGACACTTAGTTCCAATTGATTTATCTCATTATTTACTACTAAAACTTAATGTCAGACATCAGATAAAAGTCACTTTCTGAAAAATCTTTAGAGAGGAAAGGGCCCTGAAAATAGCTCGATATGGTCCAGATTATATAATTTTCAGACTAAATCAATAGTACTTATTAAGTTTAATTAGAAAAATTCCAATTACACCCTGCACCACTTGTGACAAAGGGTACATTAAGTTTGTGCGGATATAAATATGAATCCTAAATGACAAAGGCCTCACCTATCGATTTAATGAACGAATGAATGAATCGATTCAACCACGTCCATCTGCCTGTCCATGTAAATTTGAGAAATATTTCGAAGAAATTTGGTACAAGGATATGTTTTTAGTTATAAGTAATAGATTATATGAAAATGGGTTGTTGGTTTCTAAATTTGGCAGTTGATTATTGTTATATCTATATACATATCTTGTTTATAATTATTGTCATGTTACGATTCTCTACAATAGTAAATATATATGTTATTAATATGTTTGATAACAATAATAAAATATATTAATTAATATATGCTGCTAACATGTGGTTATATGAGCTATCAAATCTACTCTGTAAGAAAGTGGCTGCAAAAACATAATACAATCAACTTAAATATTGAGAACGAAAAACTCGACATAAAGTGATAAATGCGCATTGAAAATGTAAATTAAAAAAGCGAAAAAAGAGATACAGTGGGTTTTATTCAAAAAAGACCTGAAACTGTAATAATAAAAAAAAAAAATTCAACTACATCAGATTAAAGTGTATTAAAAATGCAGCGTTGCTTGCATTTGTGGTTCATTCTATAAATTTTAACTAAATCGAAGTATTTTTTCACATCATTTTATCATTTAGAGTTCACTGTTTGTTGAGGATTTTTTTTAAGTAATCGCCGTGTTGCACACGATTTCAGTTTCCACCATGGTATCGTTAACGACATGGGCAACACCTCTTGTTAGTTTAGCTGATCTTGGCATTTCAGTTGTTAATGTTGATGCTTAACTTACAAACATTATTATTGTAGTTGTTGTTGTTTTTGTTTTTGTTGCTGCTGCTGCTATTATTGTCATGATGACTTTTTGTTGCTGTGATTGTTGTCTTATTCTTCTGGTTGATCGGGTATCGCGCAAAACATACACCAAACCAAAGAAAAACATTTTAAAAATAAAAAACAAAACTGAAAACGTATCTTGTGTGTACTTGTTTGGGTGCAAGCTTGGCAGTCACAAAATAAAAACCATGAAGTTGTGATATTCTGCTTTAAGGTTTTTTCTCTTTGGATCACTAATACAGTACACTGTGCTTAGTTGCAATTTAGTACAATAAAATGCGGCGATAATTTATTAAAGAGCTTCTCTAACTGAATAGTTTAGCATTTTGCTTGTTAAGTAATGGAAAATTCGATTAAGTTTTCTTCCTTTTTTTTTTTAAATGTACATTTTGGTGTTATCGTTAAGTTGTTGTGTTTTTTGTTAATCTTATCTTTTGACAAAAATATTTAATGGTGTTGGCAATTTTTTAAACTGCTGTAGTTTGTTTTGTGCGGCTGCTGATGCTGCTGCTGTTACTACTGCTCAGCTACAGCCTTTTAGTCACGCCAAAGGGATCAAATGTTTTTGTTCCTCTACATACAAGCACAATGGTGCTTAACTCACGATTTTCTTATATGTGTTTTATAAACTTTTTGCTGACTATTTAAATCTCTTCCTGACATTACAGAGTATACACAAATATCCGTAAAACATTTATACAATATATAAATATGTTTGTGTTACTGTTGCTGCCACATCATTCACAATATTTAAACAAAACTTAATCAAGTCGTTTGTTGTCCAATGCCTCACTTTAGTTGACAGTGATGTTGGTGGTCGCACTTAATATGTTATACGTCTCCGTCCTCTTAGTAAGCTCACTATGACGTTTTATAGTTGTAGTTTTTTTTTTTTCTCTAAACATTTGGGAATTCTGAAACTGTTTATATGCGGGTTTGTTGACAGCATAGATCGTCACTTCCTGTTTTTTTAGTTATTTATTATTTTTTTAAAGAGTAAATTAAACAATCACATAAGACTGGTGATTAATGACTGGAATGAAATCTTTATGATATCCACGTAGTGTGATACAAGTATAAGTGCTTATAATAGATACTTTATTAACATAAATATGTACTTATGTCTGTACGTCATTGACTCTATTGACTCTTGAAAACGTATTTCAAAAATGTTGTTTATATCATCTTCTCAGAGATAAGCGAATAACTTTATAAGGAAACGTTCAAGCAATGTTGCTATAAAGTTAAAAGTAGTGTGTTCTTATATCAACATAAATATATACGAGTATGTACTAAATATCTGACAAGTTATAAGTTAGGCAATTACAGAGTGGCATCACCTATATCAGAAGGATTACAAAAAAATGGCGTAAGGGAATAATCCTAAACGACAAATACCGAACCCACCTTTTTGTACCAGTCGTCTCAGAATCGAAATCTGCACTGATTTAGCCATGTCTGTCTGACTGTCCACTTTCTTGTAATCAATTTACTGATTACAATTTTTGATATTTATTTATGAAATTTGGTACAGAGATGTTTTTTTTATGCAAAAACAGTTCCTACAGAAAATTAAGCTCCATTTTTGAGTCCCTCCTTATATAACGGCCTATTTTAAATAAAGCTATATATAAATTGAAATCTTCTATCATTGTGTTATACACTATTAAGTTTTAAAAGGATATATTATTTTTGTTGTTGAGTAGATGAAGGTGTAACTTTTAGATATTTTTTTATGAAGTTTGCCACATGGATGTGTTTTGGACCAGGAACGATTACTACTAAAAATGCAGCTGTTCCGTCCAATAAACTCTACAAAGTATTATATACATACTTTCGATCATTATCAAAACTTGAATCGATTTAAACATGTACGTCCGTATGTCCATGGAATTGGTTGAATAACATGTACGCTTACTATTTACAAAAAACCGCATTCGACGTAGACTTCGACTTGCCAAGAGTGTTTCATGTAGATGTGAAAAGTACTTCTCATTAAAAATGTTTCAAAAGATCCTACTTTTTTACTTTGATTAAGAGATGCTTAGATTCCAAACTCAAGCTATCGTAAATTGATTTAAACACCTTTAAGAATATAAAGAACATTTGAAAGCACTGTTGTTGTAAACAATCCAGTTTATACCATTCTTCCTGAATTTCCACAAGCTAGGTTTGCCTTATCAAACACATCACATAATTTGTACAGATTACGATTAAAGCTCCTCCATATCCAATCAATCTATAATTACGGCTCACAGCTTAATTAAGATATTTCCGATTTTTTATAGAAATTCATGTATACGCACTAGTCTTCTTCCATACCAAAGACTGTCATTTTATTTCACTTCTCTTTTTCAGTTATACCAACCATAAGTATACTTCACAAACTATGTAGTGGATCACATAATGATTTTATTTTTCTTTACATAGATAAGAGAGGACACTGTGTTACCTACTGCTTGACATGTTGTTGCATATAAAACACAACGTGAGTTCAATTTTATTAATTAAGTTGGTTGGTTGTTGTTGCTCTTGGGTTTCTCAAGTAACAAATTTATACCATAATAATACCCGAACCGAAAAATAAAAACATAGTACGACTCAAAAAAAAATAAATAAATAAATAAAACAAAAAACATATTAAAATTTATTACAATCGTAAATTGACAGCAGCATAGCTCTCATATGAACCAATTTGAGCAAATATCCAGCAACCACAATGCTAGCACACCGTACACAATCGAAGTTCGACCAAACCACACTCGTATAAATGCATGTGTGTGCACCCATAAAAAATAAGAGACAAATAAGTAAAATGTCCCCACACCAACCAACACACATATCTATATATATATATATATATGTATACATAAGTTACATATGAATATATTTGTTTATGTTACTTGTTGTTATTGTTGGTGCAGCATTTCCTATTCGTGTACGTGTGTCTGTTTTATAAACAAACGACAAAATTTATGGTTCACAAATTTCTCATTTCTGTGACATAAATTTATACAGAAAATTGCTTCGGTTGGGGTATCACTGCTCTGCAATGCATTGTATTGTATGATGTTACCAGTGCTACCCACTGCTTGCATATTGTTTATAAAAAATGTATCTTAATAAAATGGGTGACAGTTCAGAGTTTTCCATGCATTTATTTTTATATATAGTTGTTATTGTTGTTGTTTATTTGGTGAAAATTTGCTTAAAAAATTATCATTTGTTATATTGACATATATTTTATTGACAATATGTTAAAGGTTTAAGAAATATGTTGTTGGTGAGGAAAATGTATGAGAGTTAGTTTTGATGAAAATTTCTTTTCCTCTTGAGTAAGAAATTGTTCATCATTGCAGCATTTGATTAAAGAGATGCTTTAAGAATAAGAAACTCAGTATTTTAATAAGGCAATTTTACTTCAATCTCAATATTGGTAGCCGGAAGAATGGACATAAGCAGATTTCGAATTTTGTTGCTTTATAATAAACACTCTACCAAAGGCACTATTTGCAAATGTCCTTTATTTTGATCCCATCTGCCTAAGTGTATATATCTCTCATTTCAACTTTTTACGATTATATCGAACTGCTTCAGTTTTTTTTTTTTTTTTAATATTTAAATTTAACTCAACGTGAAAATTTAATAACGTCATAACAATCGACTGAATGTCACAAATCGTTTGTCCTCCACTTGGTTGCAATTGAAAACAAAATTGTTATCACTTTGGAAAATCAGCACTCAAATGCTATTAACCAACAATGAAATTTTGTTAACATTTGATTTTTATCGGAAATTCTTATTATGAAGTCAAGAACAAAACTCCTGTTGCTACTAAGAAGACTTTCAAAAGTCTAGCTGTTAGACGAAATAAAAAAAAAAGAGAGAGAGAGAAAAGAAAATGAGAAAAAAAATCAATCTTACGGTCTTTTGCTTCCTAAAGAACATCACTTCAGTAGATGAAATGCTTGTAATATAACATTTAACGGTTACTTATTGACTGCGTATGCCGGTCTGTCTGAGAGAATAATAAAAGGAATAAATTTCAATGTTGTGTCAAGTCTTTTGGCAACAATTGTTCAAAATTTATATATATATATATGTATGTGTGGTTGTCTATGTGTGTGTTAACCTCGATTCCCTTGCATCCTTGAGTACACACAACATTGTGCAATTTCGTTCTTCTCTTCTTTATCTTCTTTATAATTCAAATCAAACTTTCACCATCACCAATGGCTGTAGGTTAGGGTTGCGTCTCATGATTGAACCAAAAACGGAAGCTATTGTTATTACATCCTCTTCCTAGTATCGGCCTGGCTTGTGGTGAAGGTAGAGTGGGCCATTTGCCTCTTAACACATAACAAAAGTGAAACTATGTAGAATTTCTGTTGTGCTGTCTGCAGAAATATTTTTATGTTGCGTTTCGTTATGTTTTCTTTTTCTTTTTCTGCTTTGTTTGTTATTATCCTTACGAAACTGTGTTACAGAGCACTATCCTTGTTTCACTTTGTCTCCCAAGAAATTTTCTTGTTTATTTTCCTTGTTGTGTCACACAATTGTTCGGAGTTGTTGTACGGCATTCTGCGCAATTGCATTTTTTTTTTTGTTTTTTACAAAAATTTAGTAAAACTAACTCTTCAATGCTGTTCCTGGTAAGACGTTATATCTAGTGGTTAGTTTTCTAATGCAGTGTTTTGTGTGGGTGTACAACAACAATAACAAAATGTCATTTACAAAAATGCTTTTTGCCTAATGAATCGTAAAAGTGCATTTAGATCTCATTTACTTAATGCCAACAATTTGAAATATATATGTAGGGCTTTTCATGTACATCTATATATATTCTTTGTATGTATGTACCGAGGTATATGCTCAAGAGAGAATTGTTTATTAAACAAACGACTTGCCTTAATGGCCTTAAATTGAATTAAGATGAACTTGTCTTAAGTAATATTTAACCTTTCATCTGTTTATGGAAAAAATACCGTCATGTAATAGAAGTTTTATACCCTCTACACAATTAGTTTTCCATTCTATTTCATTTGCAACCCTCAGAAGAAGGCTGATCAGAATCAAAATATAGTCTAAAAATATCCCACTTCTATTTTCTGCTCGTAAAGTATTGGACAAGTTCCACACGCTTAGTCAACAAAAGTCTATATTAGCCTCAACAATTGAGTTATTAAGTTAAAATTTGGTATATTTAGAGCGTGAAGTGATGTACAAAAAATGGGCATGGTTGGATAACATTATTGCCCACAATTTACAAAAAAGCTTTTGTGTTTTTAGAATCCAAGATTGATATATACCATATAGATCTTTAAAGGACGTAATGAACCGTACCTTTCACGTCCCCACTTTGATGATAGATGTGAAAGATATTTAGGATTTGGCCCAAGCCAAATTTAGTTCTTTTAGAGTATGTACATAGAAGGAATGTAATAGAACAAAATTTCTTTCATTTAATCATCAACACATTTCATGACAACATGAAACAGAAAGTGGATATAAAGCTCTTGAAACAGTGAAACATTGTATTGTACTTTAGAGCTTAATATGTATTGTACAAATCCTGTTGTTGCCTGCTGCTGATTACACCTTAAGAATGTACAATATATAGACAAAAAAAGCAACAACAATAAATACTTGAAGACATTGTCACACGTACGCACATATCTGACAACTACGCAAAATACTGTCATTTTGTCACAAAACATACAAATTCACTCAGCAACATAAACAACAACAACAGTAACAACAGTAAGGGGTGTGCGTGTACAAATGTGTGTGTGTCTGTCTAACTTACTGCTGCTGCTTGTTATTTATTAGATGTAAGTACAAATTTTCAGTGAATGCCGGTGTGAATGTGTGTATCTTTTAATGGGGAGACATCTCCTGTTCCTCTCTACACAACACATTAGCTTTGTCACCCTGTAGACACACTTTTTTACTTTTCTTTTTTATTTACAAATCTGTCTGTAACTGCTATTAAACACACTTGGAAAAAATTCAGGCAAAGTGAGAGAAATTTTAATGAAAAAAAAAAAACATATGACTTTTTATAAATATAAAAAAAGCTCACTCATGTGTGGAACCAACTTTGATTTTCATGGTAATATTCTTAACTGTCGGTTAACCAGTTAACTAGTGCAAACGCGACAGACCGGTTTAAATTTCAGCTGAAAAAACTCTTTCCCATCTTTCCTTTGATTCAGGTCTGAACCCACGTTCCACAGCATGCAGAGTTTACTACGACGAAAACTTAGCAAACTCTGCTACTGCTACATTCTGCCTAATTGGAATGGTTTCAATTGAAATAAGAAAAAAAAAACAGAGTACAAATGTTAAAAAAGTATTAGAAAAAGTAAGAAACTCCGGTTCAATTATAATTTTTTAACATTATATTGGATTTATTACATATTATGCATTAGGTTCAAAACCCTAACACTTTTATTACAGCAAATATATGTATGTTGCACAAGTTGCACTTATAGTTTCCTTTATTTTTATTTATTAATGATTTCTTTCAGTGTGTCTAGCACTTTGGGGTGGTAAGCTAAACAGGAAAGAACAAAAATAGTAATACATGCAAAGGAGATATTAAGCCAAACGTTGGGTACCATTCACAATTATGTCTAAATTGTGGGCGTAGTATACATACAGAGGCGACCTCTTTTTACAACCACTAACGCATGTGATACCTATTTACCTCTTTACGGAATTCTATACGATACAGGAATTTTGCAAATTATGAGATCCCGCCCATTTTTATCATATCAATGAAAGAACATATTACATAGAAATTTACCGATAAGTAACGATTTTGTTACAATATATATACCATGCCCATTTTCGACTAATAATACAATAAATGCGCAAATTGTAAAACTTTATACGAAATTTCAATTTCGGAACTTAATTTTGGTTTTTTGTTGATAGGGATAGGAAGAAGCTCAACCAACTTCAGCCGATTGGAATTTAAACTTGATTAGAATTTAAACTTGCTTATATTATAAAAAAGCTCCTTATTTCAAAATTTACTACCGTCAAGGGGGCGTCCTTAACCCTCCTTTCAAAGAGTGTATGTAAATTTTTTAGGTTTTGTCCTTACATTCTATGGAGAAAGCGAAAAAAAAAACGTTTAAAAAATTGCTTCTTTTAAAGTTTTGTTGCTCCGGGGTTGCATCTGTTGATCTATTTTGAAAGTGAAGAACTGATATGTCAAATTTTTGTTATGTACATACATAAGTGGACAGACGGTCGGATGTTTAAATCGATTTAAAAAATTTAAACTTATTTGGAATATTAAGTTTATGCTGCAGACGCTGTACCAACCTGAATATACCCCTTTAAATGTGTACGGGCTATAATGAGCAAATAATGTGTGTAGTTTATTTAATAAATGAGCGAATCAACAAACAAAATGCACGTCTGTGTTCTGGGCACATATTATGGTGAATGTGAGCATGTGTGCTTGTTTGTGTGAGTTATTTATGTATGTTGTATTAAAAAAGCATCCCGCTGATAAGGTGGGTGATAAAGTAGTAATAATGGCTGGAGGGGGAAACTTGAAAATAAACTATTTGAGGTGTGGAGAGTAATCTTGTGTAAAATTTTAGTTTTATTCAATAAAAATGAAGAGCAAGAAACTAGTACGAAAAAACAGTTAACCACTTAATCAATCGAAATGTTGATACAAAATCATAATTTTGTGATTTTTATTTAGCGATTATTAAGATAAGGCCCAACACGATTATTGACAATATATTTTATTTTATCGACAGCCTGAAGAATATAACACTTGTGTGTAGAAGAAGCAATTTACAACAAAAGCTTGTTAACTGCTTTTGTTTTTGTATTTTTTTGTTATTATTGGAATTTAATTTTGTGGTGCTTGTGCTTTTTTTTTTTTTGGTTTCTTTCTGTAAAGCCATTAATTAATTAATGGAAATTTATGATGTTGCTGGTACTGGTGCTGAGGCTGAGGCTGCTTATAAAAACGGGTTCACTAAAAGTATTTCCCTTTACGTACTCTAGTCATCTTTATGATCTTCTTTGTTCATTTTCAATTAATGGGTCTCTCTCTCTCTCTCTCTCTCTATGTATCAGGATACTTTTAAATGTTTGCTGTAGTGGTAATGATGAAGATGATGATGGTGGTGGTGCTGGCAGAGGTGGCAGTGGTGGCTTTACCATTTGTTATGACTATTAAGAAGTACAATATTTTGATTAACGAATAATCAGCATAAAATTTTCGGTTTCTTTGATATGCTTTAATAAGCCGATTGTTCATTTCTCTGTAGCCAAATAATGTCATCTTCTCTCAACACTGCACCTCTCTCTATATTTATATTTCATTCTTCTTCCTTCTATACTCAATACTCAGCCTTTAATTTTTGTCGATTTTACTTTATAAGGCGTACTTTTCGTGTGTGAATGTGTATGTTTGCGTGTGCGTGTATGTGTGTTGGGTCTTTTGTCTTGTTTTTATATTTTATCTGTTTAAGGGTCTTGTTAAAAATGATTCGTAACACGTTGTTACCAGATAATAACTGCCACAGGGCTATTGTGCGGTAAAGCAGCTTGTGCGAGAGAAACCGGCCGGCCTCACCTTCTTGTTAGTCAATAACTGCACAGAAACTTTTCAAAACAAAAACAAAAACAATAAAAAAACAAAGAAGTTAACAAGTCAAAGATGTTATTGTTAGATTAAGTCGAGTGTTAAATACCTTCCTTCCAAAGCTTATATTTGATTGTATGGAATTTGATGAATAAAGAATGTGAAGTAAAATGGATTTTCGAACTTCTTTGCACATGTCTAGCTAACCAGAGCATATCATTTTTCTACAACCTTGGTACAAATCAACTATTATTGGTACCCATAATTATGAAAGTAGTCCAAGTTCATATTTTTCCTTTCTGTCAATATGATCAATTTTAATGTTAAATTATTAGAATGATGTCAAATAACTGATGTACTAAATTTTTTGAATGATGGACTTAAACGCCTATCATAATTTTTAGCAAAATGAATGAATTTACAACCTGCATCATAAACTCAAGTTACTTACTTGCTCTCCGCCTTATTAAAGGTATAAATAACCATAACTTGTGCACAACAACTGCTCAAAGGTTTATGGAGTGATGGCATCGCTCATAAAAACCAGAAATCTTAAGAATGTTTTAAAAGTTACAAAACCACTTTTCTTGATCAATGTATTATATATAGCTTCAGATCCCTTGGTATTTATATAACCATGTGTGTTTTCTCTCATCTTGAGCTCTTTTCCAATACCCGCCATTTTCTCTCATCATCATTTCATTACATAGCCTGCACTCTCAAAACTTCGTTACACATTATTTTTATAGCCTAAATTTAAAGTTCAATACACCTTTACACTTATAACAAGCGCCCGACCCTAAATGTATCATCCACTCACATGTGGTTTGTTGAGCATATCAACAGGGTGCCCGTTTGTGTGGTGTTTTATACCCTCCATATTATAAAGGAAAGTATGGTCTCTTTGTCAGAATGTTTGTAACAATGTCAAAAGGAGCATCAAGGAAGTTATAAAGTATATAAATTCTGAATAGATATAATTGTGTCTGCCTGTCCGTCTATATATCGGACGCAACAATTGTGCTATCGTTTTCAAACTTAGCGGACGTATTGATTTATCTATCGTACATAGTGATATTAAAAATAAGCTAAATCGCTTAAAATTTACGCCCACAATTGACAAAAAACGGAAAGACGGTCCAATTTTAAGGTTTTCACAATTTTTACGCCTTATTGTTAATTATATGCTTTAGGATAATGGGTATCCCAAATGTAGCTTAATCCATTTACCACAAAACTTGTATGTTTTTGGTTCGCTTTTATTCACTGCAACATTGGGAGTATGGTTAGGCTCCCTTTGCTGTATGATTTGATTTCTACATAAAAAATCAGAGAAAGAAAGAAAGAAAGAAAAAATCTGTTCAACACATACACACTTTACTTACAAACATTGATTGCTACATGGCCCGGCATGACGATTACCAAACATTGCACGTGTGTTTAATATGCAACACACAGCATTGTGATTGCGCTCTTGTTCTTATTGCCGTTGTCGTTGTTATTTTTGTTGTTTAGATTTTCTTATATTCTTTGTACATGTACATTTTTTTTATTATTCTTGCTTCTTGTTTTGATCACGTTGTTATATCTATAACAACATTTTGTATTTGTAACTTTACCACCAGCACCACCACCACAAAAAACTCACGCAATAATGGCTTCATCATATTAAATTAGTTGAAATGTTTATTAACAATTCAAATAATTGATGGATTATTTTAAACTTGTTGCTTTTTATATAAACAATGTGTGGGTATGAGTAAGAAGACGGTTCGATTTGATATAGTGCACTTTACACTTCGCTTGCTATCAGAGTAATGCAGCTGAACGTACGAGCTGAACATAAGACAATATTTTTAGGTTCATAAATCCTTAGTATTGTGTGCGTTCTTGTACGCTCTACAGGCAGCCAACAGTATAGGCAACTCAAACTTTGTTGAAGATTCGAAATACCATTGTATACCATTGAATACCAACTATTCAAATTTCATTTATCCCATGCTAACCCTAATATTAACTACACAACCCAAACTGTAAAATGATTTTTATTCGCCTTAAGTCAATATTTTTATACTTGTTATTTTTATATCTACTTTGGTCTATAACAAGAAATTCGTGCAACACTGTCCGCTAATGAACTCACAATACAAAGAAAACGATTTTTAGACAATTTTTCTTGGTTACTTACTACATATTTATAACAAGAACTAAATTTGGCTTGGACCAAATATAAATATATGCACTAAATTTCCAGTTCATAGGGCAATTTTTGTGGCAGATAAATAGATTTTTATCGCTCTTGACCGATTTTTCCCATTTTAAATAGCGATCTGCGTGCAAAAGCTGATCTAAATTTTTGTGCACTTTGTAGGGTCTCTGTCGCCTTCTTCTGTTACAAACCCTCATCACCAAGGTGGAAGGTATAAAAATCTCCAAAACAGTTATTAGAAGAGTATCCTCCTGCGCAAGTTCACTGAATACACTTGTCATTTTATTAGTATGAATCAGGATACAAATCTGAGATTTAACGGTACCCCTGGGGAAAATTTTTAGAGAATTTATAAATTTTGGTGCATTAAAAACTTTTGAAAATCATGAGGACAAAATAAAGTAAAAAACTAAATTTGCTTTAGGCGAAATCTTAAATATCTTCGTTACCTATCTACAAATAGTAGGCGCGGCAGACACCTTAATGCGCCCTCAATGTATTACGAATTAACTAAAAATTTATACCACGAGTTGAAGAAGGTTTTCATGTAAATTTTAGGCGCGTCTATTGTCCGAGGCGACCCTTTTTTGCTCATTCATAATTTGTACGTGTACCAAATTTCACTTTTATAGAACAATTTGGCTGGTTTATGGCAATTCACTATTGTGGGCGCGGCACTTGACCGACTTCATTTCATTTTCCACAATCCTTCCAGAGGAACAAAACGAGTCACTCTGCACACATATGGCATACAATTTTTTTTCATAATAATTTTTTGTTGTTGTAGGCAGAGATCATTTTGCATTAAAGGTAAGTTGAATAATTATGACAAATTACAAAACTCAAAAATAATCGCATGGGAGAAAATTTATTAACACTAGATTGCCTGAGCAAGTCATTTTGACTGCTTTCATTTTTTTCGATTTTCGTTCATTTTTTTCCGATTACCTTTAGCTAATAACATATAAATACGAAATAAAGTACCTTTTTTTCAATTACCGCTACCTGATAACATATAAGTACTGGCAAAGTAGTACTTGCTATTCAAATCCTTATGCAGTCCAGTTAGAACAAGTTAATTATTTTATTTCTTTTGCGCGCTAAATTCATGAAAGAAATATCGAAAATAAGTGAGTTATTGAAAAAGCTAACAAATATAAGTGAAGAGTGCTCCGATGTAGAATCAGATGCAACAAACTCTGAGCTATCATCTGAAGATGAAGTGGATTATAGTGAAACATCTAAAACTGAAGGTAGCGATGGAGAGCCGATCACCAATGATGAAAATGATATCAATAAGCCCAGGAAAAGTGTAAGGTGCTAATTAGTTCTGAATCTGAAACTTGTCGAGCCATATACAAGCTGTGGAAGAAATACTATGACCGATAACTTTTTCACTATCATGTCACTCGCGACAAAATTATTGGTCAAAATTTATCAAGTACGACGTTGTCACAACAATAAAACAAATAATACATGTGAAAAATGTCAAAAGTTTGTTTGCGGAAAATGTACATATAAAAAGATTGCCACTTTCATTTGCATAAAATGTTCAAATAAAAATGCTTAAATTATTTTTTTCCAAGTAAAATAGCTTGTTATAAACCTGTAAATAACATAAAAAATATTAAAAATTAATTTTAAAAAAATTTCTTCGCATATTAGTTATTCTTATACAAAGCAGTCATTTTGACTGCTTTCAGTCTATTTAGGTATATACAAAGCTTCCGTCTTTCTAGTGTTAAGGAATCTAATAGAGCTGTATACATAGTATGGAGCATAGAACTGTTGACGTTAGCCTAACTTACTCTTACTCTAAATATTATTGAACGAGATTTATTTTAATTATTTTTGTTATTTTAAGAGAAACTTTAAATTCTCAATTGGCTGCACAAATGCAATAAAATTGTATATTGTCTTCAAACAAAATACATAAGCAAACATCTACATTTATATATAATTGTATACCCTCAACTTTAGTAACGGAGTTAGTATACTAAGTTTGTAAATGCTTTGCACAGCTTTCAGGGACCTTACCAATAAATATTGTGTGTTCCTGAAAAATGATCCCAAAAAATTTTGTTTTTCTTAAATTAAACAATCTCTTGCATCCACAAATTTCAAAATTGATATACATGTTTAATCTATCAATCGATATTTTGTAAATGGGCGGATTCAGTTACCGGGCACGCTCATATATTACAAAAATAAATATATTTTAATACCGGTGATATAATATGTATTATATATATATATAAATGCCCACAATATTCGACCTAAGCCAAATATAGTTTTTTTTTTTACTTCTTACTTGTGTTATTCTTAGATATTTTTTATATGCTCTACTAAGAGCAGCAGCATTTCAGCATTTAACACATGATGATAATGATGTGGATACACGCCGTCTTATATATAGCATGAAATTACTCTCTCTCTCTCTCTCCCTCTCAAATTATACGTCGTAATAAGAGAAGAGCAAGTATGAAATCGAAAATCTACATACTGCAGCAACTAAATGTATTTCATAGATACGCTTGTTAAAAACAGTTCAGTTGAGAATGAACGATCGTCGAGTATAGTGGTGCGTTTAAAAAAAAGAAATTTCGAATAAAAAAGTGCATTTAACTTTATACAAAGCCATGAACAACAAAATACAATTAAGATCGGACAGATTATCAATATTTTCATAACGAGTGTGACATACAGAATAATAACCATATATGAAAAAGTTTAATTTATGACAAACGTATTGCAATTCAATTTTATGTTCTACAAAAAACCAAACAAAAACAAGCCAAATACAAAAACAAAGAACCAAAAGGTGACGTAGTATGTTGGAGCAACGCAAGCATGCAGCTTGTGTGTGTTCGAAAATAAGAAAAAAACTAGTTTTTGTAAAAAAACAGATACCACACCAACAACAGCACCAACTCTATGACTGCATGACAAAAAATAAAGTCATAATAATGAAGCATAAAATTTATAACCCAAACACTAAATAAGTGAAAATATGACTAAAAAGCTGCACAAATAACACCAATTGGATATTACCATTACAGAGCGTACAAAGCAAGCGACTACAGCTAAAAATATTAAATTTTAAATAAGTTTTTTAAAACCCACTCGGCGGCCATTCCCCATCATCACCATCCCACGACAAGTGCCATATGTTATGGTAACAATTTACTCAAGCCAATTATAAATAATATTTAATTATGTGACGTGAATAACAACCAAACTCACGTACACACATATAGCGAAGCATCTCTATAGTTCGTGAGTTGTTGTTGTTTGTTTCTAATGTCTGTTACAAACTAAATGCTCTGTCTAATTATATCCACTAATCTGGGCTACTATTCCCAAATGATTAATGAATGTGTGTTCGTGATATTGAAATTCATGTAAATTAATATATTTTGCAACAAAAACAACAGCAGGTGAGTGAAATCATAAAATGATTTCTCAGATTTTATTACGAATTATTCGATTTGGTTTATCTCAATAATAATTGCTGTCTAATAGTGTTTTTGTATGGGCATGACAAGCAATCTAGGCAATTAATTTAAATAAAATGTAACAACAACGACAGCAACAAGTCAAATTATATAAGTGGGCGACCCCGGTTTATGTGCATTGATTATCTTACCTTCCGCCCGCTTCTTAATGAACATAAAATTTAATAAAATAAAAGTCGCTGATAGAAATTTAAATTAATATATATGAATTGTCCGTACAATTATACGAATGTGTTAGAAAAATGGTTGTTCGTAAGTCCGTCAATTGAAAAACAGCCATATTTTACATCTGATTAGTCACAAAATGGGTAGACATGGTGTTAAGGTTAAAAAGCATTGGTAAAGGTACGCCCATAATTGCAATATATAATGAAATTCTGAAAAAAAAATCAAAAATCGAATTATTTGTTTGTTCACTTTTGAATATTTTTAAACGTAATAAATCACCATATATATTATGCTTTATAATAATGGTAAATAATATTGTCCCAATTGTCCGAAACCCCACAAAATATGTATATTTTTAATAAGAAACAATATCTGAATCGATTTAGTCATGCCTCTCCGCAAAGTCAAACTCTACTCAAAGTCACGCCTACTATGGACAAAAGTCTATTTATTAACCCCAAAAATCGAGGTACTTACTTACTTCTTTGAGATACATATTTATAATTACCCCATCCATTGAGGATTCAAAAGTGGGCGGGGTCTAATTTACAAAACCCTCAGAACACGAATGAATGTATGGATATGTGGTGCGTAATATAATGAGATAGCGTAGAACGATACCTACCATGCCTACGCTAAGTATATAAGTGTGGCAGACTTTAGGATTTAGCCTTAGTGAATATATTTTTTTTAACGTTTAGAATTTGCATACAATACAATTCAGAAAATGAGGTACATTGCGGTATATATGAAAAGCTAAAAGAATGGATTCTTAAGATCCGTTATGCATAAAAAGAAAGACGTTCCCATACAATTATGGTGACAATGTCCTCTGTTACCCATATGAAAGCAATGCAAACGAACGCAACACAATGCATAATTTATGGTTGGACGCGTTCAAAATGAAACTCCAATAAAACAGCAAAAAAGAAACCTTCATATCGAATAACCGACCGACACTTTCAAATAACTCTCTCAGGTAAAGGAGAACTTAAAAAAGAGTTTATTGGCTTCACCTGTTTAAAAGTTGATTCAAATATTTTTAAAATAAGAAGAAAACACATCTTCAAAATAAATAAAACATTTGTATCCGCTCAAATGACAACTATAAAAAAAGTCGAAACTGAAATAAGAGAGAAAAAGTAATAAACGGCATGAGTTAAAAATTCGTCTATAAAAACAGAAATTCTTTTTCTTTTGTGCCTTTAAAAAAAGGAACAGTAAATGGAGAGATAAATAAAAAAATAAATTGAAATCAAAACAACGTGTGGAATCAACTGGAATGAATGGAAAAAGGCCTTGAGTAACACTGCAGGCGGCACAAATAAACTGGCATGACATGCAAATATAGTTAAATGGTGCGACTCCATTTCTGTTATATACAGTACTCTAAACATACATGCCAACCATTATATAGTTTCTATATTAAGTCGTGAAAAATTGTTGATAATATTGAATAGGACAGATATAGCAAGAGTACTGTACGGGCTCTTTACCATATGTTTGGGCTATCGCAGCATGGGTTCCTTTACAAGGGCTCTACAATGTATACTCTGGCATTCGATTCTTATTGGAAATCTATTGTAAATTATTACTTTCTTAAACAAAAGCAACGTATTTAAAACCCACATAAGTGGAAAATTTTACAACAATTCTTGAATTATTTATATCCAACACCTTGAGTTCAGAGATCGTAATCACTTTGTCAAAACGTTTGTAACCATCGTAAGGAATCATCAAATACACCGCAAAGTACATATACACATATTCTTGATCAGCTTGAAATTGAGAATCGGTTTAAACAAATCTGTCAGTCCGTCCGTCCGTTCGCATGTCGGTGAAAAACATGCTCCCTGTTGATCCCAAAACTTGGCAGAAATATTTATTCAATTTGTAAATAAATTTGGGCAAAATTAGTTGGAGAACGCACCCACAGTCTAACAAGACTTAAAAAAATAACATTTTATATAACTTGTCTTATTTTAGTTCATCAACAAACCTCTTACCTTTATCTCTGAATATATTGCCACTTACAAAAACTTGTAGGAAGCGTTCCTATAGTCTCCACTTCCTTTTTGTTTTCATTTATTTTCTTTTAATTTAATTTAAATTTTGTGTTTAAAACAAAATAAGTTAAAATAAAAAAAGTGTCATGTAACATATAATTTATGACCTTAACATCCACGTCTGCTGTTTCTTAACCAACAACCACAACGGAATAAAAACAAGCGCAATTTTTTAATAGTTATAGTACGACCAAGAAAGAGAAAAAGATGTAGAAAATGATTAAAAAAATTTAACCCAAACATGCATCATGCATCATCTGTACGCTGTTTAATTTATCACAACACGTTAAACCGTAAGCAGACGACTGAAGTGCAATTAATTTAATTAATGGATGAAGTATAAAAACTAACGCGCACACCAACACACACAAATGTGTTGACATTGGTCTTAAGCAGCAAATCAGAAATCTATCCGTAGTTAAGATAGCCTGTTAATGAAATGACATTCTTTTCCTTTACATCATAAGCCTTTACAAATAAAAAATCTATGTGTATGGAAAAAGCCTTAGGGAATGAATTTCATTACACACGTGCTTATATGCTTACCGAGATAACCAAGTGGTGCTGAGAAAACGATAAAAAATGTATGTTTGTAGGTTTTTACAATCGCATTTATGTACTGTTTTTATTAGCCTATCACTCTAATGAAAAAGTTTATTAAACTAAGTCTCTTCTACATTTCATTAAGTTTTTAACCACTTCGCGTTATATGTGTTATGTAATATAAAGTTGTAATATAAACGATTTCATTGTCAAGTGATAATGACTTTATAGCAACAATAGAAAAAATGAACTTATTAAATATGATAAAGATAATTATGTGCGAAAAAAGCTATAATAAAAGCATGCAATAGTTGCAGTTTAGTAATTGATTAAATTATTTATAATCGCAAATGAATTGAAACTTTACAACCAATTCGTTTGTTCTCCAAGATCTTTTTATTTGATTATAAAAAGTTAATAAAAGTTAAATTCTCTCCTAACCAGTTAAATATATTACGTAGAGACTGTCATGTCTTTTAAATTAACGAAACATTTTTAGCAATTTTGATGAAATTTTAGTACAAGTGGTTATTAAAATATAATGAAACAGCATTCCATTTACGTCAACTGCTCCATATGTAAACTGTAATTGCTGTATAAATTATGAGTATCAATTCGAGTCTTAAAATGCATGGCTTAACGCAGAACACTTATGTTCATAACATAACGTGGGTATTAGGGTTTATACAAAAATGGACGTTTTGAAAGACCGGTTTTCCATATATAGTTTTTTACACATGAAAACAAGACAAATTTACAACTTAAAGCAGAAGGTTTTAATAATTTATTATTTTATATAGCAACTTAGAAATATAAACTAAGAATGTGACTTTCAAGTTTGAACATATCCATTTTTGCGGCTACAAACGCTTCAATATAGGCGGACAGGGACATGACCAAATCAAGTTTGATTTCAATGCCTATTAAGAACATTTATGCTTTTTGGAAACTGTACAACTTTCTTCTAATAATTACACATAAAATTACTGCCTTAGAGTACTTCCATCACTATGATGGAAGATATCCAAGAATAGCAGAATATACTTTATAGACTTATTCAGTATGTTTTTAGCCAGAAAACTGTAATGTTTTTAAATATTTTGGGCCTACAAATTTTGGCTCCAGGTACCAATCTCTCTATTTTCAAATTCATATATTTCTCAATAAATTCGATAATTTTATATGAAATGTGTCTAGATTTCGACTAAAGCACCGTTAATTTTAACAATTAAATATAATTTTCATTTAAAAATTAAGAGAGAGAAATATCGGGAGAGGAATATCGATCTTTAAAACATCAAGATTCCAAACCCGGGAAACACCTGAAGTCCACTTTTGCTTGTTGTTGTAAACGAACCAACAAACTTAATATACCTCTTCCCCACCATAATGTGAAATGTATAAAAACAAAAAACAAAAACGCATTGACCAACTTTACATTGAAATTCATCAATCATCAACTTTGAAAGAGTTTCAGTGAGTACATGATTTGATTTATCAGTCTTGTGGCTCATAAATTAAGGCACAAATACGTATATGGTGGGCACGAAATATATGCGAACACATTTTAAGTGTTGTTGCTTTTTGGATAAAATATTCATTGCTCAGAATAATTTGGTTGACGTTACCAACCCAACCAACTAGTCCAACCAATGATGTCTTGTCAACAAAGAAGATTCGTTATTCATTTACAGTGTGCAGGGCGCAGCATTGACATCAGATTTTTCACTCATTATTATTTATGAGTTTAGGACGATCATCATAACAAATGTTAATAGGAATGTGATGAGATTGTCATGAACTATGTAGTCGAAAAAGAATAAATTACCAAACAGCCATAAGCTACGAAAAAAAAAAAAGTATAAAAATATATTCTTTAAACAATATTTTTGATGGTATAAAGTCATTTGCATCTCTTTATACTAATTTTCCCCGTAAAAAATTACTCTTTGTATAAAAATGAATTAACCGAAATACACACAAAAGATTGTAAACCTGTGCAAGGAGATTTAAGATAACCACTGCAAGGACGTTCTTGGAAAGAACAAACCATTTGTTCTGTCCTCTCTTATCTGATGTTATTGTATATCATACAAAGTAAATTTTCGTCATTTATACTAAAATTTATCTCAGACAACATCCCTTTTCAGGGAGCTACAGCGTATAATAAGTTTAGGTGAATATTTGTAACGTTTAAGCGGCAACGAGGCTTTTTCTCTATAGCAATCTGCTCACAATACCAATCGATTTAAGGGTACCCCTAGCTATATAATGTTGAAAACTTGATTTCTAAAGAAATTGAAAAACCGATGTTTATTTCTTCTCCATATATGCACAAATTTGTATATGTTTGTACACCCTTAGCACAACTAATGAATATTGTGCCGATACCAATCTAAACCTTTGGAGGCACACAATGAAATGAAATTAAAATTATTTCAACTTGAGACTAAGAAAAATTGTCAAACTAATTAAAAATGCACGAGAAAGAAAAAGATTTTTAAAAAATGGAAACACGATCACATCACTAAAAGCACTCGTATAAGCGAAAGTGTGCCTAATTGATAGCAAACATGGGTTTGCTCTGCTCCGCACACATGCAACTAGTTAGCATACTCCAGCGCAACAACCGACATTTATTTGAATTAAATAAAGGAAACAGAAAAATCATTTTATACCCTACGCATTAATGTGAAAGATATACTAAGTTTGCCATTACGTTTGTTCGTGTAAGTAGTTTACTATTCAAAATAAACAAAATCTGTTGAAATCAAGGTTCACATATATTGTATTGAAACGCCTAAGGCTGCACTCCAAGTCTGTGTCCGTCAAATCAGTCCAAAAATAGATCACAGCCTCACGAAATGTTTTAGAAAAATAAAGTATTTATTTATATGTATCGATTAGTTTATGTATCGATATTCTAAAAAATGCAAGATATCAAATAACAGACACACCCATATTCCATAAAACAACCATGTGTGTAATTCCATGTGACACAGACATACGTATATTAATAGTCACTCAAAAGCTGTAGTTGTATGCACTCCATGCCATTTCCACAGGTTACTTATGAATATGGAGGGTATCCCAAATTTGGATTAAACCAAATATAGTTGTGCACAGTTTGCTGCGTTCATAAAGTTTATAAAAAACCAGAGTACTGATGCAAGCAAGCAAATTAACACACATGCATGAGGCGGACGGGAAGACCAAGTGCCAGACAAACATGTGTGGAGAGTAAATTTTTAGATATATACATGGATACCATACGTTCCAAACACCACGGCTGGTCGTAATAATGTATTACTGCAGCAGATGATGGTGATGATATAGTTATAACATGTACTTGAGAGAAATTTTTGTTTCCTCTACCTTACCCATGCGGGGATTCTACGTTTCTTATTCCATTTTCGAAAAGTACAAAAACAAGGCTGGAACATGAATTTTATTGAGGGTTTTTCAAATCTCCATTGATATATGTCCATTTGGCCGATGCAGGTGCTTTTAATCTAATTCTAAATCATTGAAAATTTAAAATTTAGATCTATTCGTTACGTGATATTTTTTTTATTTTTAGGTAGCGCGTAAAAGTGTATTAAGTTATTCTTTGGCTTGCATTGTTCGTCACATATATATGGTACATTAATAGGCATGGTTTCATAGACAAAGTAGAGACTTTAGAACTTCATAATGATTTAAAAGAAATGAGACTTTTTGAGTTTACAGAAACAAAATTTCTAAGCATTACAAATGTTTTATCAAAATTAGTATATCCTGAATAGAGTTACAATGGATGTTTTCAGAGAAACCATCTAGGGATAGATATTTATCAAAACAAACTATACACCTTTACATACATACACATTGTACGGCTGGGTAAACATAACAAAACAAAATTATAAATACAAACCTAAGAGTAGTTGTAGCCTCTGGAGTTATATTTGGTTTCAGCAGTTGTTGTTTTTTATTAGCCGACAACACATACTCTACTCAAAACAAATCATCACCACCACCAGAAGAGACTTTGGCAGCAGCAGCAGTTTCAAACGTAATCACCAGCAGCACTATCATGTGATTACAGTAGAATGCCAAGAAGAAGAAAAACATAAAGCAAAAACAAAACGAAAAAAAATTGAAAAGAAAACACACTTTTTCCTATATGTACATAAAGTAGCAGCAGCAACAGTAACAACGGCAAGCAGGCAGAATCGAAACATAATTAATTTTTGTTTGTTTTTTAAACTTGTGGCGACAAGCAGTACGCAGACAACGAAAGATGATGATCAGGCAAGAGAATGGGAAGAAAGGAGAGTCACGATCATACCAAATATACGCATGTATACAGTATTTATGGTATATGTAATAATGCATGTGAAACAACAATATATTCCACAATGACGAGAAGCTTGTTTCGTTTATTACTGTTACCAATGTAGCACTTTTTTCCTTTTCTTCCTACCTCCATACGTCGTGCTAAATACGTTCTGAAAAGTTAACATTTTTAAGTTTCTTTTATACACATTTATATATATATGTATATTTATACACACACGAGAAGATTGCAGAGAACACAAAAAAATTGTTGAAAAAAATACATATTCATTAAAATTTCCTTGTGCAAAAACTATAAATATATGTGTAGCTAGGTAGGTAGGTAGGTACAGGCGCATGTGTTCATGTATGTAGTTATCTACATAACTACACATGGGTACACTTGCTTTATAAAAAAAGGGAAACCATAAATTTTCATGTTGTCAAAAGCTCATAAATTAACATTTGAAATATTTAAGGATCGTTTTTTATAATGCTTTAAATAATATTAATAACAAGATCCACACACGCTTCGTGCATACAAAAGTTATTTCGTTGTGAAAAAAATACATTATTAGTTATGCGAAAAACTCTTGAGCAAGTGTCTACCACATCACATATACCACACATACCATGTGTATGTGTATGAGGTGCGTGTGTGATTGCTATTTATTACTGTTTGTGTATAACTGTGTTTGTTGTCTTCCAAAACTCATAAATTTCCTCTTTAGATGAAATTAATTTGAAAGCCATCTGCTTGTGCCTAATTATTCATACTTATGTTTACAGCATAAAATATTTATAAACTACTATGACACTATGGCGGAGTCAGTATATAACCGCGAAGGTCATATACATACTTAACAGGTTGTGCTAAATATAAACACACATGTACCATATATCGTAAAGTTGGCGAAGGTCTATATGCAAAAATTCTTACATTCTGCTCATAAGACTAAGTTTGTTGTTCCGTTTCCGCAACACGCAAAAGAATGCGTCAGACTCCCCACAAACTATATATGCTTAAACCTGTTTTAGTGCGATTTTTTTGCATAGTATAAAAAAAATTCAATAAAAATTCGAAAATAATTGACTTTTTTAATTGGGTTTCGAAAACTATTTTTTTTAGCTACTCGTGAAGTAGAAATTCGATACATATATTCTATCAAAGCGAGACCGGATAACACACACGCCTACAACTTGCCAAAAAAACGTTTTTGTGAAGAATCTAATGTGGAAATTGACACACCGTGCGTCCACTATTTACGTACTTAATCAGATACTTGCCACGTCCACGTTTTGCTACCAAACATTTTCTGCTCTCATATGTGTAAAGTAAATGCTCTTAAAATGCTATTATAACTATAATTTCTTATTTAGTATAATAATAAATATTAAATAAAAAAACAAACAAAAATAATAACAACTAGAGCTGTAGTATAGATAGTAAGCAATAAAAAAAATTTAATTATATTATGAGGAAGTCCTCTCTTATCTCATAACTCATCCGAACGATCTAGAGAAAGTGGAAACATAAAGTTACACTTTAGACTGTAATTATAATATAAGTTATATTTATGAGTGTTCATCTATGCAAAATTGCCGCTTATTAAAGTAAATCCACCTAATTTACTGATAAAGCACCGTTTACTTTATATACTTTACATTTTGTTTGTTATACCATTTGCTGCACCCAGGAGAAGGCGGCACATACACGACAAAGTATATGTACTCTTGATCAGCATCAAAATCGAAGTTAATTAAGACATGTCCTTCCGTCTGTACAATCGTAATATCAAGCTATTGAAATGAAATTTTGTACAGACCCCTTCTAGTTTCTACACGTAACAGAAAAATTAACTTATGAAATTTAGTTCGCATATGTATAAATGCATCATCTATCTATCGGTAGGCCAAATATAGGCGTGGTGATCGTGTTGTGCTGAATGCGCCGTGGAAGTTGATATATAAAACATAAATTATAAAAGGGGCTGGAGGGTATTTAAGATTTGGCGTAAGCCAAATTTAGTTTTTTCACCCGTGATTGTTGCACACATATAACAGGAAAAAGTTAGCCTGCCGCCGCCACCTAAAGTTTTAGTGCAAACAATTTTTCGTCTACTTTTTCTATCAAATACTTTATAATAGATTTGTGCTTGTGTTGTGTTGTTCATGTTGATTTTTCAAAAGTTTATAAATTCAATTAAATAAATCGGTCTTATCAACGATTCAAACTAACTCATTAAGATAGCTAATGAAGGGAGTAAACACGGATTAAAAGTCAAGCGATTGTTTTTATTAGTTTACATTAAATTTAATCACATTTTAATTGTCATTGCATGCTTTTAAAATAAGCATTTACCTAAATATTTAACGCTTTTTATTTGTCTTGTTAATTACAGACTTTTTCAAGCCAAATTGAACGAGCAGCAAACCGTGGACTGTTCAGAAAAATAAATATTTGGACAAAATACATATCAATTGAGGAGATTAACAACTCTTTAAAGGGAAACAGAACAAAATGGTGAGAGATAGAAAAAATCTGCATATTATTACATATTAACAATAGTTATAAAACTATTCATTTTGATTAGAGCAAAAAATTAAAAAGCTAAGTCGCCAGCCTTGACTTTCAACAATTTCGCACATTTTAAAATAATTTGTTTAACAAATTTGCAAATTATAATTATGTTTCATTATTGAATAACAGGATATAAGTTACATCACGCCTTCTTTTTTTCAATTATGTAACATAATGTACGGTATGCATCTGTGCCATGTATCATTATCGTAACTGACTACCTGGTGTGAAATAAAGAAGTCAACAGCTCGTTAACTTAAGTAAGAAGCTAAAGAAGTACAAAAGGAGTAAATAACGGAACAGAGTAAAAGTAAAAAGAAAATAATCAACTTCAGTTGGAATGAAATGACTAGAAAAACAACCGCGACAATCTCTAAATGAAATTCGAAAAGGTGTTAACGAAAAAACAACAACAAAGGTATTGACAATTCACTGACCGGCAAGCCTTTGTTTCCTAGTATTCTAGTATACCCCATTCTTTTGTGGAGCGTCTAAAAATTGTTTTTTTTTGCATGGCGGCAATGAAGGTGAAGGGTTGAAACACCTATTTTATACAATTTCTTCTTCGATCCTTTTCCTGATCACTAAACTCCTCCGAGTGACCAAATTTCGAAATTCATAAAATAATTTATGACTTTTATACGATATAAAATGACTGCCACACTTCCTTCCGCTCATTTCTCTGAATGAACATAAAAATAATTTAATTGCAACACATTCATGTATTTATGTATATACAATATAATTTGTCTCATTGCCAAGTAATCATGAAAGTTCTTAAAATTCTCGTATGCTATAAAATAACAAGAATATGCAAAGGGGACTTATAAACATACAATAAAGCAATGACAACTTCGCAGACATTGTAACAATGTTAACTACGCGATATAAAAATAATAAGACGAAATCAGTAAAAATACAAAACCACCAGAAAAGTAAAAAAGGTGTGGCTTAGTGTACAGTAACTACACACATATTTATATTAAAACAAAACTGGTGCAATTTGTTTTTTATGAACCCCCAAAATTACAACATCACGTCTAGTTTATCTTATTAAATGATCATAAATGTAGTTGTTAAAAATGATATATAAATATAAATATTAGTTTTTATGCTCTACTTGCTGAAGCGGCAAAAAAGAACAAAATTAAGAATTGGACGATAACTTTTAATGCAGCATACTTACGTTCATACTTGTACAATAAATTTTTATACCTTATTATGAGAATATCTTAAGGAGGACTACTTTAATTTGTTACAAAGCTGAAATTCCCTTTTCTAAAATCAAACCAAATGCAACAAAGAAAGTCACCTTGAAATATTTCAAAGAATTCAAACCACTGCTAAAGAGTCCCTCGTGTATACTGTAACATAATTCCTCTTAATACCATTCTTCTCTTTCACATATGCTAATGAAAAAGGTATATTTTTTTTACATATTTTATGTGTATATTACTAATTAATAATTTTTATCACATGCGTAGTAAGTGTCAGTACGCAATACATAAACAATTGATTGGTTTGTTTACTACGCTTAAACATCGAACATGTTTTCCATTTTCGATTATGCATATAATTTAAAAAAACAATCACTTAACAACATGCCACTTAAAAGAAGAAACATTTTTTTCTTCTTTTCCATTAAAAATTCTACTCACATTGTTTAATAAGATCGCTGAACCTTTTCCCAAAGAGTAGTTATTGAAAAATATAAGTAAAACAGGTAAAACAAAAACTAAATTTAGATCAAGTCAAATCTTAGACACCCTTTTTATTTTTATTAATTATGGGCGTGTCTATTATCCAATTCCGCCCATATCGATTATGAATATTAATTGGTATAAAAAACTTGACAACTTAACATAATTTTTATAATCATGAGACTTTTGTTAATTGGCATGGTTTTCCGCCCATTTTCATCACATAGATTTAATATATGAATATAAGTATGAACAAAACGTCAACTTTTTAGCTCCATTTTTGTAATCATGAAGGATATGTAAATCAATTGTGGGCGTATCGTTCACTAGATTTTGTCCTATATAAAAAAATCGCAATACTCCACTTTTAACAACTGTAAGAGTGCCAACAACAAACGGAGATTCAGACGGACATGGTGTTGCAAATGGAATAACCAACTTAGTATACTCCTCTTCTTATGCGTAGGAGTAAAGAATAACATATTAAATATGAAGTGTATGCATTATGCAGTTATTCAAAGGCATATTATTAACTTTTCAAAGAAATCGTTAAAATTTATAGTTTTTTGTAAAAGGAACGCTGCCCAAGAATAACGTTTTGTTTGTGATACAATAATAAAAACGTGATTGTAACCAATAATAATTTTATTTTTTATGGAATAAGTGTCGTTCTTTTTTTTTTATCCCCTGCCATACCATCCTGTGGCAAAGGGTATATTAAGTTTGTGCGGATATTTGTAACTCCTAAACGGCAAATGCTACACCCACCTTTAATACCGATCGATTCAGAATCAAAATCTGAATCGATTTAACCATGTCCGCCTGTCCGTCTGTTTTTTGGGATATTTCAATGAAATTTAGTACAAGAACATGTATTGGCTCAAAGGGAAACCCTATTGAAAATGGATAGGATCGAACAATTTTTAGAACCTCTCCCCATATAATTTTTTTTTATTTCATAAACATCCAAAAAATAAAAAATTTCTGACATATGTATCACTTGAAAATACAAGTAGGTATATAAAAATATAATTTTTTCATTTATCAAAGAAAAAATTAAATTGAATAATATATCAAGCTATGTAGGGTATTTAATAGTCGAGCTTAACCGACTATAATATTTTGATTTGTATTATTTATAAATTAGTAATACAACAAGAAATATAAGAATACTTTTGAATAACCCCAAGATATACTTGTGTACATACATTGAACGGCGTCGAATTCCTCATTTATCTTGCCTTGTTCATTTGAATGTCCCTTTAATGCTAAACGTTGATTCATCACGTTTTCATTCCGTATTATAGTGACAATAATTACAAAGGCATTAAGTAAACCTCGTAAAATATATCTTCCACAATATAAGATAAACCTCGAAGTCTTAGTGGATCTAACTAACCATGTCAATCCACGTACTTCTGATCGCTTGACTTGAGTTATGTTTACGAAAAAATGTTAATTTGATAGGTATGATAACAAGCACCTCACCCTACGTGGGAGTATCTCAGATTTTACCAAATTTCTCTGCATCCTTTTAAGTTCTACATAATATACATTCACTACCTATCCATATTACATGTGCTTTGTAAGGTAGATTTTGAGCAAAATTTCCTTTTTAAAATGCTTGCAGAATCTTTTGTATTTGAAATATTTATAGCGGAAGTTGTTTCTTATAAGCATTAAGTAAAACGAAACAGCAGAAACCCACAGAGCAACAGTCACCCAAACAAATACTTATACACTTAGGCAACTGATTCCACAAATAACCAACCACTACATTTTCCAAATGTAAATACTGCATAAATGTTTAGTGTGTATACTTGGAAAATATTGTGGGCTTGTTTCTGTTTTTCTTTCTTTTTCTTTCTTTTTTTTTTTTTTTTTGACAGACACATGTCAACTTTTCCATTTTTACTCATTTTTTCCTTCTGTATAGTGGTGTAGCGATAGCTACTCTTCTCTACTCTACACTAAATCAATTCAAATATTAAGCTGTTTACCAGCATATGTGGTAGAAAATTTGAAATTCAAATGATTTTCAGGCAGCATAGTACGTATATTTTAAGAGATGGAAAATCGCTTAGTAGAAAAAATAAATTAAACAAACACTCTCTTCATTAGCATTTCAAGTCACAACTCACTCACAAAGTCCAAAAAATAAACAATGAAGTATAAATAGTCTTCACGAAGGCTTAGACTATATGAAAATGCTTCTAAGCAATAGTTGTATAGTCCATTGGAACTAGGAGTATATAAATAATATATGGAAAAATCAGATTTAAATATTTTCTTAACTTTTGTTCTGTTAAACTGAGCTTAGATGAAAACAGACACCTCTGGAATTGGATGTAATCAAAAACTAATATTTCTATTACTATTGCCACCGGCAGTTAGAAGAATTACCACCAAAGCTGAAACTGGTTCAAATAGAAGATTAAACGCGTTCCATTGTGCGGTGCTCTGTCCATTAACTTCTGTAAAAGCTGCAGGGACGAGAAAGAGGCTGAAACTGTGTAGCATCTGCTGTGTGCACGTCCGGCTCTTTAGGGAAAGAGACGCAACCACTGGAAGTCAGATTCCCGGAGGGTCTAGGGTCATTAGCAGATGCGAAGACCTCAAACGATCTTGGCGCACACCCGATAAACCAAACCTAACCTAAATGCGCCTTAGGTTACAAATTGTTATGCTTGGATTTTTATGTTTTCATTATTTAAAAGGTTACTCTTTGTTCAGTTATTTGTTTTGGTTTAAAAAAGTTGAACGAAAGATACAGAAAATATACATTTGAATATAATGGCTAGAAATAGAATTTCAAGAGAAACCAAAAGGAAGAGGTCGACGAGGCCCACAGTAATCTCTTAAATACACACTTTGATGCACTATACATACCTTATATATGAACGTGAACTGCACATGTTTTTATATGCTTGATATGAAAAAATTGATCAATTGAAAGTTAGTGAAAAATATTTTTTATTTTTATTTAGTTTTGGTATGTGTTTGTGTGCTCTTTTTGTTATTTCCCTAATTGAAAAATAAACTTTTATCTGACCCTTTTTTTCTTTTTTGGAAAACCTTTATAGGTGGATTTCAAGACCAGAAAACAAATCATGATTTATGTTTACATGTGTGCGTAAAATATGTAATTTAAAAAAAGTTTTCAGGCAATTGACCTACATTTCTTTCCAAAATCTAAAAATATTCACTTAAATATGTTCAAGTAAATTTAAAAAATTGGAATAAAAAACTACTTTTCAACTTAAGTTCTTTTTACTTACACTTATGATTTGTTAAGTTTTGAATTACTTAGCGTTTTTTGGAATAATTTTATTTGAATATTTTGCACCTCGATTGGGCTTTTCCTAAGCAAATTGTTTTATACAATACGTAAAAGTATCCGATGCGAAAATGTGATATATTATCATATATGCTATGAGCACAAGTTTAGTCATAAATTCTTCATTCTTCCCAAACGCCCATTCAATAAAAAGTTCTATTCGTAAGGCAGCTTTAACAAAATCGTGGCAATATTACCTGGGTTGATGACATCAGTACACTACTGCATCGCATCCAGAAGTTTATTACTGCAGTAACTCACTTCACGCTACTAAGAGAATTTGTATTCAAAAATGTATTGATTTTTGACCTCTAACGATTTGTAGCCTCATTAAACAACAAAGAGAGTGGTCGGATAATTAAAACGCCCACAATTAACAAAAGACCTTTGTTGTTATGAACATGAACTATTAGAAGGCATAATCAAATACCGGACCGGAGATTTACAATGGGTGATTTAAATTGCCACGCCCATAATCGACAATAACATCTTAAACACACAACACTACAACTACAAAGTTTAAGTTTTTAAAATAGCACATCCATTGATGAGTTGAAAATGGCAGACACGCCCACAATTTAGAAAAATTTAGAATTGGCTTAAGTCAAATTTAACTTCTTTTCTTGTTTTGGTTTCATGAAGCTGTGCCTTTAAAAGCACTTAGTCTTAAACTTTTGTTACATAATGGTACCCCCTTTTACGTAAAGATATAAACATTTAAAAACTAAGTATGTACTGCATAAGGTAATACACGGTGAAAAAAGGTGCACAGCTATTGACTAAGTATGCATGTCATTTATTATACGCATATGTTATATATTAGGGAGAGTTATTGTTATATAAGTTATAAGCTAAGTAAAAACTTCCTATTTCAGCTTTTCAACAATTCAAATATTTTAGCGTGATGTAAGTTCATCTCTATGTTCATTTTTCTTTCAGACACTTTTTAAGAATACTGTTTACTAGTTACTATTTTGTAAGTTTAGTACAACTCAAACTACTCCTCTTAAGAGCCGTTTAAACATTGTAAAAAATAAAACAAATTTTGTACTTTAAGTACTTTAACATCGTATTTATGTTGGTAGTCTCCGCCAAACAAATGGCTTACCATAAAAATTGTTATACTATAATTATATGTTGTTGAAAATAAGTAATGTTGGCTTTCAAACCATTCTTCTCATTTGCAGCCCATGTTGAATGGGTTCTTTTTTCCGTTCATAAAATATATTACAAATCATAACTGTCGGTGAATATTAGATAATGTCCTAACAATATAATTTATGTTTAAAACTTATCTAAATGTTTACGAGTGAATATAAATTTTCTAGGATGCGCTATAAAATAACAATCAAATTTAATAACAATTTGTGGTTTATGATTGTTTACCAACAACAACAATAGTAATCTCATCATCTGTATGATTTATTTCTATGTATGTTCGTGCACACTTGCGAGCACTCATCTATGAGTTCCATAGTAACCTGTGAATCCATAGTGATATATTTTTTGTTACATATATTTTCGTATATGTTTGCCGCTGCCGATTAGACAGTAGACTGAGTTTCATATTCGGTTTCCAACGTTCACTGCTTAAACCACAAACACGTTTTTTATTGATGCAGTTATGTACTGATTTGAAAATATTGAGTTAAAAATTGGGCAAATTTCCTAGATTTACAATCGGTCCCATAAGTATTACCACTATGTTATAACTTTAACTAAACAGTCATTAAAGAAAAATTATATAATTAAATACACTATGAGGCAAGTTATGAATGAGATCCAAATTTAATCAAATGAATCAATATTTATACTAAATATTTTCGAAAAAAATTATACCGTTACAACGGTATAAACAGCTATTTTCAAAAGGGTATACAAAATGTTAATATAAAGTTTAAAGTGTAATTTTGGCAAATTGTTTTTCGAAAATGTTACGTTAAAAACACATTGAATTGAATTGAATGGAATTTTCTCAATAAATGAACGATTATTTGATATATAATATGCATTAAACAAATTAAAACTTTAATGGTTTTTATACTTAAAAACTTAAAACAAATTTGTGGATGGTGTTTAATATTCGAGTCTAGCCGATTATAATTTTCCTCTTTATTAGACGTTTACATGTGCCATACTACACATATAAAGTTTCCCTTAATTCGGGGATATTTTTCACATGTAATCATATGTACCCTTCCTCCCAGACCAAAAACTCGTAGAAAAAACTGTCAGAAACACTTGTCATGCTGGATTGTATTTTTTTTTTTAGGACTTATATACATCTCGCTTATTTGGAATACTTACACATGTGCTATTAAGCGTCAGCATTAAACGGTGTCCAAATTTTAATTTTATTTTCATGTACTTTCACATTCTACTCTATTCTACACTTTATTGTATTTCTGTCAGTTCTATTATCCTTTAGTTCACTACAGTACTCATGCACACCATTATACGGTGTCATCATCCACATCCTCTACAATTCCCATTTCAGCGCGTCAAAGAAGAGACTGTTACGTTTTGTTATGTTGCGCTACTGGATTTAGATGAGTGACAACCATTTCAGAATAAAAAAAAAAAGAAGGGAAAAACTCCGAATAAGATTATTTAAGTGCAAATGTAGTTAAAATGTATAATTCAAAATTGGACAGAAAAAAAAAGCGTATCAACCCCACAATAATAGATTCGTGATATAAGCGTAGATTGCTTGTCATTGCGGTTTCATTAAACACAACGGATTAGAAAGGACTTAAATCGTGCATAAATGAATATATGCATGTGTATATGGAATACATCACAGGTTGTAACAGGCTTAAGCTGTTGGAGTTTATTTAAATAAGTTTTAAAATTTATGCAAACACTGTGTGAAATTAAGATTTTTGTGATAGAAAATAGAAGAGAGGAAAACTTTATCAAAACAAATGAACGGTATATTGTCGGTTATATATTAATCAACAGTTTATAGTTAGAAGAATTCGCTTAAAAGTATCTGTAAAGGTCGAGTTCGAAACCGAGTCCACGTTCAACCCCTCTAGTCGCCAAGTATTTTTCACAATTTCTAACATTTAGTACAGCTTTCAAATATAGTCAGATGAAAAAATTCATAACATGGATCTCTAAAGTGTACATTTTTTCTTATTTATAAATCAACTGCAACCTCACCAAAAATTGGGCGCGGTCGCATAACAGACACGCCCACAATTTTTAAAACAAGTATGTAACGCAGAGTTCGTCTTGTTGTTTAACCTGCAATTCATAAACTTTAGAGGAATCTGGGACCTGACACGTCCACTCTTAGTACATAAATATTGAGAGCATTTAAGAATCGGATTAAACCAAAACTTTCCCTCTCTTCATTTAATTTCAGCGTATGATCGATTACATGTAAAAAATCTCAATTTAATTACCCATCAATTACAATTATATCCAAGTGAAGGGAAGAAAAACTACTTTTCATTTTACATACTGCATTCATGAATAAAAAACGGCTCTTGCTCTTATCCTTTTGTCTTTATATTTTTATATAAGTTTTGTATTCGTGTACGGTTGGGGTTGATTGGTCCTGTATAAGGAAAACCGCGAAAATCAATTGTTTAATGTATACAAGAAATCAATTGAATTGAAATGGAATGTATTGTACGCAAGCCATACGTATATTAAGGCAAATACAAAGAAAAAATACATGACGAAAAACAAAAGCAATGGGATAAAATGTTAAAAGCAACAATAATAATAACAATAGTAGTAATAACCAAGATGGGAATACGGTAGGAGCGGAATACAATACAGCAGTATCAGCAGGTTAAATACAATATAAATGAGATCTCGTCCACCTCTCTCCTTCTTCCTCTCTCTGTGATGCTCTTCGTTGTACTTCAAAGCATCAAAGAAAACATGCCGCCAAGTTCTATGACCTTTTATAGCACAAACAGTAATTGTATGTGATGTGAGTGGTTGTGGATGGTGGGGAATGCCAGGTTCGAACATAAACCTGTGTGTGTGTGTGTGTGTGTCAAAGCTACTGCTGATTATAACATATGCACAGGAATTTGTTGTAACATAAAAACATTCGTAATAACGTTGTGTAGGTGCGGTTGTAGAACAGTCACACATGTAAATAACTATGTCTGTGTGTATTTGTATGAAGAGTTAGTGTAGGTTTAAGCAATCACACAAAATCCTTTTAAGTTTTTGTTTTGTTGTAGGCATATATACCAACGCACACACACACATTAACATATGTAAATATATGGATATGTGCGAGCATGTAAATACCTTGTGACGTTTTTACGCGTTCATCCATTAAAAATCATTGACATTTAAAAAATACATCAGCAGTACAACAAGAACAACTACTGACTACTACTTCTACTGCGACATCATTATGATGACTGAACATGACTTTTTCATGGCTACATTTAAGTGGTGGGGGCTGCACTAACAAAGATAAGTTGGGGCCACTAGCACTCCCTATCAGCTTTTCTATTTTAAAACACTCTTTAGCACAGCGTAGCTTTGGGATCGTATATTGTGGCACATCCCTATTATGCAATAACTCTTTATAAAGCTACCTATTTGAATATATGCCTGCACACATACACATGCACATGCACAGGTACATCTTTGGCAAAAGAAAAGTTAACAATATTTCAGCTTTGATGTTTGCTGCTTATTTGTATGTTGTTGTAGTTGTTGCAGGTTATTTCCTTGAGTTCTTTGTAAACTTAAACTTTTGAGTTTTCAGTTCAGCTTTTCCGTTAGTGATTGTTTGTTTGCTTGCTTTTGCTTTTTCTTTTTCCTCTTTCTTTGGCTGCATGTTTTGAGCATAATTTATGCCCTCCTTTCTTTTCTTTTTTTTCGCTCTCTTTTAAACACATTCCTATGTATGTTTGTACAAATATTGTACATAATAATTGTGTACACAGTAATTACAAAAAGAATTAGTTAAACTGCAACAACGACAACAACGAAATTAATACAAATACAAATAACATCAGTAATAGAGTAACAAGCAGGAGCAAAACATCTGAGAGCCGGCAACAAAATTTATTTTATTTACAATTGTGCTTAAACTCTATTCTGTACCCGTCTCACGTCCCGCCTCATTTGTAATTGTGCGTTTGTTTTAAAACAGTTTCGTTCACTTCAGTTGGGTGCTTTGTGCCGTTATTGTTGTGGTTGTTGTTGTTATTTACTTCATTCTAAGTGCTTGTTTGTGATGCGTTGAGTTGTACAGTTGTGCTCATTACAGCTCATTAATTAAAAATGTAAAAATGAACGAGTAAATGGTAATGCGTGGTTCACTGCAAATCTTGGATACCCTCTCTGGAATTGCAATTGATAAGGGGAACATTATTTTCGCCATTTAAATATGCGAATGATTGCAGGCTGTTAGAGCAGTAGGTGTTAAAAGTCAACTTTATGAAATATTATGAAATGTTAGGCATTTATGAGTTATATTAACTGTGGGCGTGACTGAATTATTTGAAGGTAGTATTTTCCTTAATGCTATAACTATTTAACAATTATTCCCTCTCCAACCTAAACTACGAATTTCAAATTTTATTCCAATATTTCAATTTTTACGACCATAACTTATTACCCAACAATTCAGACACGAACCTCATTTTGTAATTGTGTGCAAAATGATTTATTTAGTGAAGTACATGATGGATAGGGTGTGACTGACACCAGCGCTACTATATTTCCATATTTTATTCACCTTCTCTCTTACCTTCCTCTTTTTCTCCTCCAATACTTCTCTTGGTTTGCTATACCGCTTCTTGTGTAGTGCACAATATACTTTTTTTAAATATTTTCTACTTTTTTGCATAATTGGATTTTAATACTATCTTTAGGTTACACAATACATACACACACACGTACTTTCATACATTTTTAAAAAGAGTTGGAAAATTGTGTTAAGTAACAGAAATTTTTTACAGCTAGTAGTAGTTAGTTAAAGAGAGGGGAAGAGTTCTTTTAATAAAAAAACTTTCCAACTGGAAAACCGCAAATAATATAATTTTTGCTGTTAATTTTCTCCACCTGATTACCTTTTACACGAATAAGAAGAAAATGAAATTTTTCTCCTATGTAATAATTTGGTCAAGTGTTTCTTTTAGAAATTAATTTTTGAATCTATTATTCATTCTAAAACAAATAAGACAATTGCTATTGGTGATGCTACGTATAAAAAATAGTACAGTCGATTGTGCGCGACCATTAAATAGCTTCCCCCCACAATTTATTCTATATTTAGTTGAGTTGTATCAGTAAACGCAACTTAGTGAGGAAAGGGGTTCTAAAATGATATCAACGCGATCAATTTTGTTATAGCTAATTCTTAAGCTAATTAACTGACTTTCATCACATTTTATTGAACAATTTAAAAAATTTACAATTTTCATTATAAAATAAATTATTTTAAAATAGAGTTTAATATGGAGAGGGATTCCAAAAATGACCCAATATACACCATTTTTAATAGATTTCACTTTTGAATCAACGCACGCCTTTGTGCCAAATTTCATCGAAATATCCTAAAACGGTGCGCACAACTTTTCAAGGACATATAGGCAGATATATGTCCATGCCTTTTTTAGTTATTGTATTCTAATGCGATCGGTATAATAAAACATGTGCGTACCTTTAGTCATTTAGAAATTACAAACAAGTAGTGTAGGGTATAAAAAGTGTGAATAAATTCAACTACCCGTATTATTGTTATTCTTAAATTTACAATAGAAAAAGGTCAAACACTTTGTTCTTCTATTTGGCTTGACAACTCTAAACACTAAGTAAGAAATTTATTTGTTCCCAGAAGTCATCGTCGTATAGGCGTCACTAACCAAGTGGTAAACCAGAAAAATCATTCATTTTTAATGCTAAACAAACACTGCATAAAAAGAAAAGGTTAAAAAAATCTGAAGTAACGGAATTGGAAATATTGCTACTTTTCCATTTCAAGACATTTCAAGTTCCATGTACTATATGCCAAGTCTGGCTCAATAATATTCATTGGAAACTGCAGTTACTGTTAACGACAAAGTTATTTAAATGTGTTTTATGATTATGACGTGAACATAGCAAAAAAAAGTGCACTGTAAACAATCTGGTTAATATTTATGTGTATATAACATACCCCAGATCGTGCTTAATGATCTAATTTTTGAATTAGAACTTCATTAAAGAATGAACATGATATTGTTTGCACTGTCGTCACACAATACTGCACGTTGGCTTTGCCATGACAAAGTTAAAGTTGTTTTTTTTTGCTTTTTATACCCACCACCTTAGGGAAGAGGGTATATTCATTTTGATCATCCGTTTACAACACATCGAAGGTTTGTGGGGTCTCCGACGCTTCCTTCGATGTGTTGTAAACGGATGATCAAAATGAATATACCCTCTTCCCTAAGGTGGAGGGTATAAAAATTATATATCGCACAATACTATGCCTATCAAGTTGATTTTTGGTATACATATAAGTATAAAACATTATTTGCGGAAGTACATGAAATAGTCATATACATAAATATGGCAATAGGAGCTTATTTTTTAGAGGATTATAAAAGTTGGAGGGTATTTAAGCTTCGGTCTTAACCGAACTTCTCTAATTTGTTATAAATTTATTTGTTACAAATAATTCACTTGAGTCATGTTTTATAGTTTTATTGTTTTTTTGTTTTTTTGTTTTTTTGCAGGATTAAGTTATTCCATGAATCCATGAATTTGTCTATTTGAGAATTAGTAACTTAATCATAAATGAAATGTGATATATAATATAAACAATCGCTTAGACAATATAATATACATTTAGAAAAAAATTTTGATATTTTCATTTTATTCCGAAATTCAAAAACAGGTAAAGAAGCAAATAGTTGTAAATTCATAAGCATCTCATTTACGTCGACATTTTCCTTACGTTTTCGTCTGTCTTTCTGTCTCTCCCTCTCTCTCTTTAATATGATATTTATCCTCTATTTATAATTATTATTATATATTATGCCACACACACACACACTTAATGTCTCCGTTTTCATTGGAAATAATTCCATTTAGTATTAAATAAACATGATTAGTGTTAACTTCCGTCTAAACAAATAATACATTCCTACATTCTACATAAGATGCGAGTTTACTAAGTGTGACATTTAGTTTGCAACATCTACAAGGAGACATATCAAACTTCTATATATCAAAATCTGAATCGATTTAGTCATAATAGTTATAAGAACGTCACAAGGCAGGGGTTGTAAAAGTTGCCCGAATCAGTTCATTTTTACATCTCATGATGAAAATGACTCTAAATCGACAAAAGATAGATTTTCTTTAGCCGTGTAGTAGTTACACAGACTTAATATACCCTCCACTTCATAGTACAAAAATTAAATTCGGATAAAATGAAACTATGACTACTTATATATATAAATGAAGAAATCGTCAATCATAAGGTAAACACTCGAATGAGGAATTCGTGGTGTGCTTGTATTGTACTTGAGATCAGTTCAGTGGAAAGACTGCCTTTACTGTCACATATTGTAGGTGAAGCAGCAATGCCACTTGATTGCATAATATTCTCTTTATTAATATTTATAAGGTAATGAGAAATCATTTAAGGACTAGATTCTTGGGTAGATGCTACATGATTACGGTTAAGATAAAATGAAGAAAGAGGCCCAAGTCCAGTAGCTATATGTTCATAATGTGATTATATCAAAACAAAACAGTGCCTTTGGGAATATATAAATTCATATAATACTCCAGCCCATACTTTATAAGGTACTAAACAATTTTTATCCCATAATACTTTTTTATTATATTACACACCACTAAGTAGTGCAAAGTATTGGAGCAGATGTTTTCAAACTTTTCAAACGATATATGTCGTCCCCCTTTAATCATACCAATCAGTTCAGAAACAAAATGTGAATCGATTTAATTATGTCCATCGTCCAGGTATTGCTCTTAGTCAATTTTTGATATATTTTGATGAAATATGGTGCAGAGATGCTTTTTAAGCTAAGATGGGTGGGCTGAAAATAAAGACCATCGATCGCTTCACTTTTGGAACCCATATAATGTTCTATTTTCAAATAAGTTTTCATATAACAAAAATTCCCATATATTTTATATAATGAAACTTATATAATTCAACCAATTATTGCATAAATTGAAGTCCTATCTATCTAGAGTATTAATGTTGGTACGGAATATAGGGATTTTAATGATTATTAATCGAAAAATCAATTTTGAAATGAAAAATTTTTTTTTCATTAAATCACCATAATGCACGAATTGCATATATCGATAATGAATTATACATACTTAAGTAATATTTGAAAAAGTATTCAATCTTTCTTATTACCATCGCTTTCTTTATGTTCACCAGGGAAAATCACTTTTGCTTGCTTTCCAGCCACAGCTGTTACAATTTTTTCGGGTATCAATCCATACGTACCGCATTTCTGATACTCGTATCTGATTTTGTGGTTGACTTGTGATTGTTGCAATGTAGGCTACTGTGTTATTATAGATGAATATTGTGGTTTCACACACACAAATATACATACACACAAATATACATACACCCACAAGCCCCTCACGGTTCAGTTTCACTCACCATTGACATATGAGATTGTTGATACTGCCTCTCAATAGCTTGTTACTGATGGTGGTGGTGGTGGTGATGTTAGTGCCATTATTATTGATGCACTGACTTGTATATGGTAAGATATTGTATTGGTTGTGATTGACTCTACTAACGCAAAGGTGTTATGTGAGCATGTAGGTGTAGGTATGTATGTGTGGTTATGTGAGACTGCAAGTAGTAATATAATATCAGTAATCCATATGCGGACATACACAGATTCCACACGAATACGAAAAAGAAAAACTTGACGCGGCAGTCAGTTAAAGTGTTTTTGCGGTTCACAAAAAACCGAATATGAAGTCCTTCTCATTTAAGGCTTTTGTCAATGCACAAAATGTATTGTTAAAAATTTGCAAATTTATGATAAAACAAGTAAAAAAAAATAAATTTAGTTTAGACCAAATCTTAAATACCCTCCACCTCCACAACAGTGGGCGTGCAAAATATATATATTGCGCCCTCTAATAGTGTACGTATTACGTATCAGCATGCAAGTCTACTTTTACATTGAATATGGTTTTTTGTAAATTGTAAGCGCGTCTGTTATCCAAGACGCCTATTTTTGCCATATCGTTGGATGGGGTAATTATAAATATGTATACCAATTTTCAACATCGTGGGTCTCTTTTTGAGACAGATAAAAAGATTTTGTATATTTTGGGCAAGGCTCTATAACGATTTTATCCAATTAAAATAGCGATTTGTGTGCAAATACAAGATCTCAAAATTTACGATAGTAAGAGTGCCTACAACTTTCGGACGCACGAACACAAATGTTCCTTCTGGATGTTGCAAATGGAATGACAAACTGAGTATACTTCCACATGGAGGGCCTTACTTTAGTTACTTATTCCTTTTTCAACTTAATATTGTATAAAAAATGGTTCTCATCATAATCATTAAATTCTACTGATTGCTCATATTCTCTCCCTCATACCATTAATATTAAATAAAATAAATTCGTAGGGCGGCGCATAGCGCAAAAGAGCATTCAATTGATTTAAATTAATTTTAGTGTTTACTTCAACACTCTTCCAACCAAGTAGTAATCTCTCTCGGATGTACATGTAAGCTTTCTTTAGTTTATTACTACTACTAAGCGGCTGTTTAGGCTGCTAAAACTTAAGCGTTGAAAGCCTAGAAGCAGCCGTTTAAGTCTGTCTGTCAAATTTAATAAAAATCACTGATGTTGATTGATGTAGTTTATTGCGTTACATTGTAAACGCATGTGTACGGTAAATACATAAGAAAACATGTTGTATGCGAAATCGAGTAAATATCACATGCATGAAAGGGAGGAAACCAATGGCAGTCAGTCCAATTGAGTAAATATTTGTTCGTAAGAACACACATGTTTAAGCAGTGCTGTAGACTAAAGTGACACATTGCGTTGATAACTCACCGAGCAACGAGCACAAAAAAACTAGAAGTGAACGAGTTACAAGAAGAAAAGGGTTCATATGTTTGTGACAAGATGGATGTGCGTAACCAGGCACATCATGTATATACTCGAACAACATAAGCACGCCAGTGAAAGAGGTTTTTACGCGCACATATAATAGCATGCAAATGCGGTTGTGTGAGGGATAAAGAAATTTCAAGTCATCAAACACTTTTGCAAATAAAATATCAAAGAGCACACTATAGCTAGTAGCATCTGAATGAATAATATCCACAAAACAAATAACCCTGAAACGTATTTAGTTTAGCAATAAGTTTCCTGATCTTATATGTATTTTAAACAACAGTTAACCAATAGCACCTAGAAATTAATTTTGTCTTCCTTTCTTTTTAAAAAAAAAAATATATATTTCCAGATGTCTTTCTTATATTTGAACCTCCAAATTTGATGTTGTTTACAAACTGAATACACACTGTACGAAAAAGCGAGCCTGGGATTTAATAAAAAAAAGATTCAACTCTCTGTTAAAATACAGCTGTTTGGTTATCGATACGGAACGGATATATACCTGAAGTACTCCAACAGCACCCAAAATGTCCCAGTGCCATAATCTGCAAACCACCGTTAGGGCACTTTGGGTGTTTAGTAAAATTTTGCTGATTATTATTACGCAACTGACCAGTTGTCGCGGCGATGGCGTACAGCACATGGCCGATAATGGTGGAGGTGTAGGCTTGGGTTTAGGTTTGGGCGCACATTCACTGGAAGTGAGTCCGGCACCCGGCTATGGTATACCGTCTATACCCAAAGACCCTAATTCGCGCTGTGAAGAAATCACGATACCAATGTGTCGTGGCATTGGCTATAATATGACCTCATTTCCTAATGAAATGAATCACGAAACACAAGATGAAGCCGGCCTGGAGGTACATCAATTTTGGCCTCTGGTTGAAATTAAATGTTCATCCGATTTGAAGTTCTTCTTATGCTCTATGTACACACCGATATGTTTAGAAGATTATCGCAAGCCTTTGCCGGTGTGTCGATCAGTATGCGAAAGAGCTCGAGCGGGTTGTGCCCCCATTATGCAACAGTACAGTTTTGAATGGCCAGAACGTATGGCGTGCGAACATTTACCTTTTTATGGCGATGCTGACAATCTATGCATGGAACAACCGTCATATACTGATGCACAAAGTGGATCAGGGTCATCATCACAAAATTCTGGCTCCGGGCGCGGTGATTTATCGGGTAGTTCGGGTGGTGGCAAGCGCGGTAAGCAATCGGGCTCGAGTGCATCCGGCTCTCAGAAATGTAAAGGCAAGAACTCAAAAAACTGCCAAAGTCCCCTAGGAGAAAAAACAAACACAAAGGAATGCACATGCACATGCCGTCCACCGCTCATACTCCTGGGGAAGGAAGCACCGATGCAACAGCCGCCCATGCACTATCCTTGGTATCAGAATTCGACTGTGGCAAGAATCGTCGGCGTACAAAGTTGCGCCATACCATGCAAGGGACCGTTCTTCACAAGCGACGAAAAGGAGTTCGCCGGCATTTGGATAACACTGTGGTCGGGCCTGTGCTTTTGCAGCACGCTCATGACCCTCACCACCTTCATCATCGACACCGAACGCTTTAAATATCCCGAACGACCCATTGTTTTTCTATCGGGCTGTTATTTTATGGTAGCGGTGGGTTATCTCTCCAAGAATTTCTTACAAAATGAAGAAATTGCTTGCGATGGGCGCTTACTTAAGGAGAGCTCTGCTGGTCCCCACGCATGCACTTTAGTCTTTTTGGTGACATATTTCTTTAGCATGTCTTCGTCTATTTGGTGGGTGATATTAAGTTTTACTTGGTTTTTGGCGGCCGGTTTGAAATGGGGCAACGAAGCCATTGCTAAACATTCGCAATATTTTCATTTGGCTGCTTGGCTTGTACCCACCATACAGTCGGTATCTGTTTTATTATTATCGGCTGTAGACGGTGATCCAATTCTGGGAATATGTTATGTGGGTAACTTAAGTCCCGACCATTTAAAGACATTTGTGCTGGCACCATTGTTTGTGTACCTAGTGATAGGCACCACATTCTTAATGGCAGGCTTTGTATCACTGTTCCGCATCAGGTCGGTGATAAAACAGCAAGGCGGTGTGGGTGCAGGCATGAAAGCAGATAAATTAGAAAAGCTGATGATACGCATTGGTATATTCTCAGTACTGTATACCGTCCCGGCAGTGATAGTTATTGGTTGTTATTTATATGAGGCGGCCTACTTTGAGGATTGGATAAGATCGTTAGCGTGCCCGTGTGCTGCTATTAAAGGTCCTGGCAGGAAGCCTTTATATTGGGTATTAATGTTGAAATACTTTATGGCATTGGCAGTTGGCATAACATCCGGTGTATGGATATGGTCTGGTAAGACGTTAGAAAGTTGGCGCCGCTTCTGGCGACGTTTATTCGGTCAGCCCGACCGCACTGGTGCCAACCAAGCGCTCATTAAACAACGTCCACCCATACCACATCCATATGCCGGTTCAGGAATGGGTATGCCAGTAGGTTCGGGTGCCGGTTCACTGCTTGCCACCCCATACACGCAAGCCGGCGGAGCTTCGGTAGCTTCCACAAGTCATCATCATTTACACCATCATGTACTCAAGCAACCGGCTGCCAGTCACGTATGACATGGAGAGTCGGGTGGAGCTTCAACTATGGGTGGCGGCAGTGTACTAGGCGGTCCAGGTACTCTCATGAGCACAGCAGGCAATAGTGTTGGCCTGCCACACGGCAGTTTAATGCACAGTTCGGGTGGCGGCAATGCCAGCGTTAACACACCAGGTAGTAATATGTATGGCAATGGGGGTGGAGCAGGCAATTCAGGTAGCACAGCCCCTGTATCTGTAGTAGTCTCATTACCCGGTGGCCCCGGCGCCCAACATCCGGGTCAAGCATTAAGCGATTATGGTCCCATATAGTTAATGGTACGTCCGGACACCAATCACTGGGTATCTACGAGTAGCTTTAGTCAGTTGTAAAGAATATCAGACAAGTTAAGGGAAATCATTGCCACAAACGTACATTATTACGAAACAGTAGCACTATGACTGACTTTCATGAACTGTTTGCTAATTTTAAAAGGAATTCTACTTAAGACTAATCAAAATTCGCCGCCATATTACATTGTAGCTTATGTTTATGAGGAAAAAAAATGAAATACAATATATTTATACAATCTAGTCCACACGCCTAACTGCATAACTACAAAAACAATTATACAAAAAGCACAATTTAAAAAAACCTAAATTTTTATTAAACAAAATAGGTTCAACGAACACCTACTACTCTTGGGATATATACACTGTTCTTTTTTATATCCACCAAACAAATAGACTAACTTTTTGTACGAAACTGTAAAAAAAGGTGAAAATTAACAAAAACAACAAACACAATGCCACTGCCAAAAGTCAAGCCATAAAGTATAACAAAAATTAGAAATTTAGTAATAAATCGAATATAAAAAAAAAACAAAAAAAAACTTTAATATTTAATTTTTAATCCTTTAAGCCTAATGACTTTGATTTATAGATTTTTCTTTTTTTTTCATATCCTGTACAGGACGATAAGCAAAACATATAATTTAATTATACAAACATAAATTTTCAATGTGACAAAACACGTTTAACTGTTTACCCCTCCTTTCCAAATACAAATATTCTATGTTATATGGATGCGTAATACATTTTGTAAATATTATAAACTATGTTATCATAATTCAAAAAAGCATTTAACACAATAAATTATACAGGATTAATAATTCTTTTCTATTTAATTTATGTGGAAAGCATTTAAGCTCAGTTTTTTTACCCTTACTCCATATTATATATGTACATATATGTCACATACTTATTCATACGTAGGCGTACAAGGCATGCAATTTGATTTTGTACACTGTTCATCCTTGTAATTGTAATTAAAGATAATTTTTGTCTCCATATACTACCAAGTAAGCCGTTGTAACAAGTAAACACTAATTATACACATAAATAAATGAATTTATTGTAAAAAGCTTTTCTTTTCATTCATATTATTATTTTTATTAATAATATTAAATATGTCTTGGCAAAAACGACCGTAAATTATGTTAATAATATATTGTATTTGAAATTAACTCTCAACGTGTAAGTTGTGAAAAGAAGTCCATGTAAACGAGGAATATACAAATAATTTGATGTGAATGTATAAAACTCCTGCCTCTCAGTGACTGCAATAAAAATATATGAAAGTTTTTGTTGGAAAGTATTAGTTTTTTCTTATTTTTGCGTAATTTTCTTTTTTATTTGGTTTTATTTTACATTCAAGTAAGTAATAAATATGATTCTTCTTATTTAATTTCAATTTTTTGATTTATTTTTTCAAAATTGAATTTGGGTTTCTTCCCAATGAAGAGGGAAGAACATTTTCTTATAATTGCTTTTTTATATTTTCCACTTTGGTGCCATCTCTCTGGCAATCTCTTTGTTACCAAAACACTTGTCCAAGTCTATTTTTACGTAAAGAATATGTTTAAAGAGTTTGGGGGAATCATTCAATCTCTACAGTAGATGATAGTGATTATGAACGTTTGAATTAGTACGTTAGTTAAAGTCTCTCAGCAATGTTACGAGCTGTCAGCGGCATTTATAAATCAATGCTTCTACTTAGACTCCATCAGCTTTAATGAACTTTTTCGTTGTCCATTACCTATTTCCTCTAAAACTATAATAATGGATTTTTGAATTATTCTTACCAAACCATGATTTTGAGGACCTTAAAGTGCGTGCAATATAGAGGAAGAAGCATGAGAATTTTTTTTAAAATTGAACCGATTTAACTGTCTGTTCTCCCGTCTATGTTTTCGTTTTGTTAAGCATTCTCTCAATCGTAAAAATAGTTATTCTATTGGTAGTGTTGGTATTGAAATTGCACAAAATTCCTTGATAGACACGCCCACAGTTAATGAAAAACTAAAAAGATTTCAATTTTTTAGGGTTTCCAGTAAGCAATCTTTCCGCCAGTCCTAAACTTGTTCTGTGTGTTCTGTAGTAATCAATCTCCTGGTCGCAAAATTTCTCATATCAATTCCAAACTGTTGGTAGAGTTTATACGCTGAAATTGGTATTGAAATTAGGCAAGATATATATAAACATCTCAAGGAGTTTTGCTGCATCGATGGTGATTATTCAAGATTTGGCCTCAGCCATATAAAGTTTTTTTATACCCTCCACCTTAGGGAAGAGGGTGTATTCATTTTGATCATCCGTTTACAACACATCGAAGGAAGAGTCGGAGACCCCACAAACCATATATATTCTTAATCAGCATGAAAAGAGAAATCGTTTGAGACATGTCCGTCCGTGTGTCCATGTGTCCGTCTGTTGTTGGCACTCTCACGGTCGTAATTTTTGAGATATCAAATTGAAACTTTGCATACGTATTCTTAGTTCAATTTCGCTGTTCCGTAATAAAATTGGGCAAAATCGGTAAAGAGACACGCCCACAATAAACGAAAATCTCATCATACCTCGAAAAAATTGTATATTTAAAAAATTATATATCGCACAATACTATGCCTATCAAGTTGAAATTTAGTATATATATAAAGGGTACCGTTATCCAACACTGTGCCAAAAATGGGCGTGATTGAATAACACAAACGCCTATAATTTAAAAAAAAAACTATTTGCCTAAGTACATGAAATACATAAATATGGCAATAGGAGCTTATTTTTTAGAGAATTACAAAAGGTGGAGGGTATTTAAGCTTCGGTCTTAACCGAACTTTTCTATCTTGTTATTTATTACTTTTTTTTCATATAACATAATTTTAGACTACAGTAGAAAGAAAACCTTAGTAAAATTTTTCCGTAATCCTTCCTATCTACATTACAATATATAGCAAAATACTTGCCGCAACAGGTTAAAATTGAAAAATCAGTGCTAGCAGAAATCCTGCACTAAATGGTAGAATAAATCCTTATTTTATTGATTTTATTACATTAAGCCTGACTATCCTTATATGTGAATGTATACCAACCAATACAAATTCCTGTAGTTTTAAATGAAAAAAAAAAATAATAAATAAATAGAATAAAAAACAAAATTTAGAAATAATTCTTATCTCAGTGTACCTTAGGATTAACTTGTAATTTAACTGAAATTAAAAAAAAAAAAAACATAAATAAAAAAAGCCTAAAAAAGTGTAACGAATATACGTAAAAAGAAAAACATTTTAACTAAACACTAAAAAAATAGATTAAGAATATTTATAAAATATGAAATATTTTAAATACAAAAGAATATTTTAGAAAATAGTCTAAGAAACTCATTGCAAGAAAAAGTTAAAAAAATTAATATTTTTTATTATATAAGTGAAGTTCAGTTCTTGAAACCTTTTTCAAATGTCAATGGTCAAGTATACGATATTTGTAAAATAAAAAATGCATAATGTTTCTAAAAACATGAAAATATATAAATTTTTATTTCATATAAAAAGAGAAGAAAGAATAAATTGACAATTATTTAAAGTTATTATTGACAAGGCATAATAAAAAGCAAGTAAAAAAGCGTGCTCCATATCTATATGTAAGCAGTGGGCGCGGCAGGTACATGATTACGCCGTCTAATAGTATATGTAATACGTATGAACTTGCCAGTCGAGTTTTACGGTGAATAAGTTTTTTATACCCACCATCTTAATGACTTTGGGGTGCATTGGTTTTATTCAAATATTTGTAAGTAGCAGAAGAAGACGAGTCTACGCCTCTAAATATTTCCTATTACTTCTGAACTATTGGCGCGAATGTTTTGACTGATCAATAATATGTAGACATCGTAGGGTCTCCGATGGTTTCTTTTGCGCGTTGCAAACGGAATAACGAACTTACTTTACGCCCTTATCTCATGTAGAGGGTTTAATAACTCTTTTTCTCTAAAACTTTAAATACACTTTGGTTTAACTTCAATTCAAGGTTTTTTTTAAATCATTAAGCTTGTTGGAATAAGCTGCTCAAGTGATTAAAAATTATATTATACCAGAGCTAAAGTAGTTGTGAATTGTTTTGTATTTGGTGATTCATATACTTTTTATTAATTATATAGAATTCTTTGTAAAAAAATTTTAACAAATAAACAACAAAAAATTCAATTATTTGTAATGATTGAAGTCAAACACACACATAAAAGAAAACACAAAAACATTATATTTATTAAGCAACAATTCACACCACTCCCCCGACCTATGCCGGTAAAAGTATTTTGTATATACACATATGTTAAGGATTTTAAGAAAAAATTGCATAAAAACTCATCACAACAAAAACAAATTTAAATTATTAAAAAAATCAATAAAAACGCAACAAATGCACAACAAAAAAACACCAGATTTGTCGTATATAAATCATTAAAGAGAAATAATAATAAATGAATGCAAAGTTAAAATAATGCAACCGCAATATGATACAATAAATATTTATAAAGAAAAACAATGTTTAGGCCAAACGTTTGGCGGAAATGTTAAAAGTCATTTTTTCCACTTCTGTTGAGCGGAAATCAAACATTAAAACATTTTATATCAGAAATCATTAAAAGCCATTGCAAAAACAAAAAACAATTAATGATTAAGAACTTAATTAAATAAGATATTAATAAAACAATTTTAGCAGTATTTAACGAATGTTTTATTAAAAAATGTGTGGATTACTTTTTATTTATTAGGTTAGTGAAGGAATAGCGTAAAGTCTACTTTTGTGAGGTTAACTCTTGTCTCACCCAATTATAACTAACTAACCCAGGTGGGAAATGAACGGCCGAGAGGTTGCATGTGGTTTTTGACATTTTCATGTTCGGCCTTCTTTCTTACTTTCTATTTTTTTTGCACCTATTAGTAAAAATATAGTTCATTTCAATACAAAATTTGATCTTTTGTAACTCGGCGAAAAATGAATGTAGAAGGCAATCTTATGCATCGTTTGAAAGCTTACACTCTGAACATTTTTGTGAATACTAAATATAACTCATATGAGTTGATATAAGCCAAGAGTCTCTAAAACTCTTTCAAAAGAAATTATTCATTGTGGAACGCTTCACCATTTTGCGTGTCATTCTTGTGCAGGGGCCATGCTAACCTTCTCTGTATCGTTCCAATTTTAGTATATGTTCTGCCGGAGCAAGAACATTGTAGTTTTGAATCATCACAGAAGCTTGATCAAACTCAAATTTGCCCCATTAAACTTATCTGGCGAATTTCTATCGATTGACATCAAAATTTCGATAAAAAATATATTCAAAAATTCATCATTTTTACTTTGTTATTGTTGTTAAAAGGTAAAATTTACCTTAAAACCACACCCAAAATCTAGAAGCATACTCAAAATTTTAATGACTAACATTTATAATTTTGTTTGAATAAAATTTCTTTTTTAAACTTATCGCGCGAATGTAATAAACTAAAATCATGGAAACCAAATAACTTGAACATTAAATTATACGCAAGAATTTTGTTAGTTACTGTAAATAGCTTTTATCTAAAGGTACAAAAGAATCATGGAAGAACATACCAAACACAAAATGTTTTACAAACTTGTTAGGACTTCAATGTGGAAACATTAACAAGGGCAAATTAAAACCGTAAAGAAGGATTTATTTAAAGACTAAGAGAGAGAAATCGATCGAATTTAATTGATAAATCGCACGAAGACATTGAGGTAACCTTTCAGGAAATAAACGCACAACACAATTCAACAAATGCTAAACTGTTTTCTTTACGAACAAGTTTTCCTTCAGATGCATTATGCTTTCTATCAAACGCAAACCCAAACCCAATCCACGTAAAAACGTAAAACAATAGTGGGTGTGCTTTGCGCTGTAGGTATAAACATTAAACGTATCAACAACTTTGGGCAGACATTCATACAAAATTTCTGACAAAGATTTTATCTTCAAAAAAAAGGAAAAAATCATTCAAGTAAGTGATAGTGGTAAAAAGGCCAACACGCACTAAACTAACTTTGAGTTGAAAGTGTGGCTGAAAATTGAAAGCGCACAACTTCTACCAACACGTGATTTCCCGTGAATCTAAATCAAACTAAAGCGTTTGCTAAAAAAAAACGGGGAAAATAAATTAATTCTACTTTTAGAACTGAATTAAATATTAATGAAATGAAATGAAAGCGTTGCTCCACCAGATGACTTTAACTGATTAACACGTAAATTCGTGTCCTTCGTGTCTTTCTCTTTCAACTCGCAGTACATACTTCATTTATTTACAATTAAATAGAGACAACAACAAATTCACATATAAAAAATATCAACTTCAAGTATAAGGATTTTCTCGCTTCTCTATAGAATTCGTTGTTTGTTGAATGGTTTCAGCTGCTTTGCATTTACATACCCGATCGATATCATCCTCAACATCATCTTCATCCAATAGTTCACTTTGTCTACTTAGGATTTTAATACCTTCAGCAACTTTAGGTAGACCGGTCACAGTTTCTCTTATACTGGTAAGCATTACAGGTAAATACGTGAAAAAGTCTCTAACATGGCCCACCATTCCATGATAGTCTACAGGCGATGTCAACACGTTGCGCCACATTTCCATATTGGAATATTCCTCATCGTGACGAGATTCAGGCAGCGGCATTGTTTTAATATGAGAAACCAGTGTGAGTACTAAGATGAAGAAAAAGGAAAGTTGTGACTTTTCGATTCACTTCTTTTAGATGGTATCGGACTTACTTAAAATTATTAAAAAATATCTACCAGACGATGACATATTCACTTGTTTAAAAATATTTATTCAACTAAAGCAACTTCCAACGTTTCAATTCCATATTTATAGAAGACTTCACGTCAAGTTCTTCGCTACCTTTCTGCGCTAAACAGCCGTTGTTATAAGCGACTTGAGTCAACACTAGTAACGGTATTAATTCACATTAAGTATTAATTTCTTTTATTATCTTCACTTAAAGGTATTTATCTAGTCTTTTATACCTACACTTTTTCAAAAAGTGTCATTCATAACTGAAATTTACATTGACCTGATTATTTTTTTTACCTTTTTTTTTTTTATTTACTATTTTCTCTTCTTTTTGCGTTATGCATAAATATGTTTTATTTTTTTTTATAATGTGCAAAATACTGTACGCAGCAGATTTGAAGGACCGTTTATTTTATATAAGTTTGACATTGATTGATCATGATGTATAGTGCGGATAGTCAAAAGTCTTTTATCAAGTCATTTTATTAATGAACATTTATTTAGAGGGGGATTATAAGTGTATATGCACGTAAGAAAAAATGTGAGACATTTCCTCAATATTTTTATGTAAGGGAAGAAAACAATTATTCTGTAAAGAGGATGACTTGGTAAGAATTTGATAATTTGACAATAAGATGGAAAATTAAAAAGAATGTATAGGAAAGTGTAAGCTTCTCTCCTATATACTGTATGGATGGTATCTTTGTACCCTCCACATCATAGTGCTTGTTATTTATTAAACTAATCATAAACCGCCTCAATTTTGCGTAACTCTGCAACTACTTTTCTTTTGTAAACTAAGCAACTGCTGTGCTTAATTTTATACAAATAAGATATTAAAGTAATAAAATAATTAATTAAGAGTATTGTATAAGAAATAGGGCGGCATTGTTCTATTACATCCTTTGATGTCATTGTTTGAAACTCTTACTTAAATGCGACAAAAACGTACCTACAGATGAAATATTTTTGGTAAATATTTACTTGTGACTTTGCTCCTGCTTTTGTTATAGAAAAGAAACAAAAAACCGATTAGGCATTACAATTATTTGTGTTGATATCGCATTTACTGTGCATACATAAAAGAGGCCGGCTACCAAACATCAGTCAAATGCAAATATTTATTTTATACCCTACACGACATTGCGGTTTAAATGTAAATTGTTATGTGCGGACGTTTATAACGCGTAAACATGTCATTTGTCCGTCTCTTTATTTTTTATAATCGACCTAGTCGCAATTTTTATAATTTTTGGATCAAGTTTGGTACAGGAATGTCTATTAGGCCGCTATTAAAAAAACACCTATTCGGTTCATTTTTCCCCGCCTCAAATTGAAATCATTATAACATACTTGTTTTGTAAAGTCCCATGTTCGTCAATAAAAATCGGTAAAAACTTGTTAATTAGCTTAATAAATTACTGTGCCAAATTTGGACTATTTTTGGATTTCGAAACCGGTCCAGGTCGTTCCCTTCAGTCACTAAGTGTTAGTTTTTCACAATTTCAAATACATCATTACAACTTACTACAAAAGATATATATATTTTTGGAACCTTTTTTTCCAGTGACAACTTAGTAACTCAATTGGGCAACTCAACTAATTATACGATACATATTAGAACTTAGTGGTGTAGGGTATTAAATAGTCGGGTTTGAACGACTATATGTTTTCAATTGTTTTTTTTAAATAATGACAAAATAGTGTACTTGTTAAATGGTGCTACATCTCATATAATAGCTGATTCATTGTGGGCGTGTCGTTTGACCTATTTTTCTTTAGTTTCAACATCAATCAAGTTTAGAACGAATTTCTGAGTTTTTTGAGACCGGTTGAATGATTTACCTGTATAGACAGACTGACTGACTTGTTTAGATTCAGAATATACTCGTATATGATATATGCGTTACTAAGTTGAGTTTTGACAAGTTTATATGAGTTCTAAATCTATGTCTAATCTATAGTGACTCAGCATTTTGCTTAGAGGGAGATTCTCCCATTCGTCCAACTCCTCTTTCAGACTCTTCTTTAATTGCTAATGGCAGTGGTTGAGATGTTTGCAAAAACTTCTATTTTGAACGAGTTCCTTAAAAAAAATGCAACAATTTAATGTGATAAATATATAAAAGAATTATAGTAATAACGGTACATTAATCTACCAATATGAAGCTAACACTCTTAATAGCAGTTAAGCCATCGGATACATTTCTATTTCGTTCTTCTGTCAATCAATCTATTCTATAAATAAAAAAAAAGTTTTTTTAATTTAATTTGAGAAAATCCCACCTAGCAAATCTCTTTTCCTTTATAACACACATATATATATATATATATATATATATATATATATATATCCACACAAAATAACATCGAACAATGCAACAGATTTGTGGTTTACTTAGTATTTATTCAAAGCGTAAATAAAGGACTAAAGAAAAGGTGTTAAAAGAATATGTGTAAACATAATGATCTCTCATTCAACCCATATATTTATATATACCTAACACAAAATTTTCAATGTGATTAAAAGAACGATCAAATAACGGTCCGTCACTGGTTCATTGTTCATCTTAGAGAAGAAACTTTATAAATTTTAATATAAAAAAGTTCAGTATATTTTTATTCAAAGGATAACAATTCCTTTTTTTTTTAAATAATTGTACAATCATTCTCCAGCAAAATGAATGTACTGAAGAAGTCTACTCGATAATTTTCAAAATGGTTGAGTTAAATTAATTTTAATTTGATTTTAAATTTAATGAAAACGTTTCGACGGGATCGACCGTTAAACGCCTTCGATGCCAATATATTTGACAGTAATTATGAATTTTATAATTATTCATACTCATTATCAAATGTATACATGCTATATATATAGTTATATAAATTACTTCTTTAAGGTGGTTGTATATTGAGCATTTCTACCCAAATTATTGCTTTGTTGCACCAAGTTCTTGTGATCATCATCCAGCAGAGTTTCCCAACCACCTAAATTAGTAGTGGAGTGCATTTTACGCAACGATTCCGCTATATGGGCATCCAATAAACGATCAACAACATCCATATTCTGCTGCTGACTCAAATTTGCATCGAAATTTAGAAAAGAAGTTTTATTATCCACAGGTGGGGCCATGTTTAGTAATTCGCTATCTGATGCTTTCAAATTACCATCCAAAGATGTAGAGATTTCTTGTTGCGTTTGCGTCAATTTACAAAGCGTACATTTGGTCTCCTGTGACAGTTTCCTTTTTAAGGCATGCAAAGCTATGCGATCTTGGGAAAGCAGCAAACGTTCTTGCGATAAATGCGTTTCTTTTTCGGCTAACTCATTAGTTTTCTGTTGCAATAACTGCAGTTTATTGTGATAGTATTGCTCGGCAAGTTTGGATTTTTGTTGAGCCTCTTGGGCCACTCTCTCTGCCATGCGATATGATAGTAGTTCCTGTTGCAATTCTTCTTCTTTGATATTTAAAGTGTGCTCTCTATCATTTAAATCGCGTTTCAATTGTTCCAGTTGTCTTTGCATTTTGTGGTAACGTTCCCGTTCCAAGTCAGCCTTGCGAGTAGCATCCTGCGTTACTTGTACAGCCGCCTCCAATTCCAATCGCTCCTTTCCGTGCTCCTCGTTGCTGTGCAAACGTTTTTCCATTTCAAATTTAGCGCGTTCTACCTGTAGGCGGGAACGTTCTTCTTGCATTTCGAATTGTAATTTTTGTGCTTCCAGTAGTTGTCTCTCTTTTAGATCCCTAACGCGTTGTTCATCTCTTTGTATTTGTTCTCTGAAATAATCTTTCTCGCGATGGAACACGGACTTTTCAGCCTCTAAGGTGGCCATTTTTTGGCGTAATAGCCAATTCTCTTCAGCTGAATCTTGAGACAATTTTAGGAGTTGTGTCTCCAAAGTAGCCACCAATTCCATGAGACGTTTCTTGTCAGCTGTAGCTGTTTCCTCAGTAATTTGTATGCGCTTTTCAGCATCTTCTAGATGCTTCTCTCGGTTCTCCAGTTTTTTTTCTCTTTCCAACTGAATGACATCCATTTTGTTACGCAAATCGGCGCGCAATTCTTCCAGACCACCTGTTAAATCGGTTAAATTGTGGGAAGCTGTTTTCAAGGAATCTAGATAAGAACCATTTTCTTGCAGTACCGCAAACTCCAACATTTTGGCTTGCCTAATAGCATCCAACATGCGACGATGTTCCTCCTTGATTAATTCCACATCTTCTTGTTGATGTTGACGTAGTTTTCTAATACCATCTTCATGATCCTGCTTCAGCTCAGTTATTTGATTTTCATGCTGACGCCTTAAATTTTCATTTTCCGTTTCTAAAAGTTCCAACTTTTGCTTGTAATAATTTTCCACATTGTTAACCTCTTTGGTCAAGCGTTGTTCCATAGTGGAGAGTTGTTGTTCCAGCACTTCCATTTGTTTTCTACAAAATTGTGGAATTATGGAACGTATTTCAATATATAAAATGATTTGACTTACTGGTGGGTTTTTTCTAGCAATTCAATTTCTTTTTCATAATTACTATTGGTATTGGCCACCAGTTCCTCTAACCTCATATTTTCCAATTCCAAACGCTTGCTATCAGCTTCGATTTGTATTAAATTTAAAATACTGTTTTTCTCTTGAATGTTTTTGGCCGAATGAAGGTCCTCTTCCACATCGGTAGTTTTCTGCACTGAAGGCGTAGTATGACCCAAATCCAAATCCAATGATGGCATGGCTTCGTTCATTGATTGATTGGTCATCATTAGTTGCAGATGATTGTTGAGACGATGTTGCTGTTGTGTAATAATTTCCTCCAGGTGTTGGTGGCGCTGGAGTTGTTGCTGCAGCAATGAATGGAATTGTGATTCTTGTTTTTGCAGCAACGTCTCTTGTTTACGTTGCATTTCCATTAAAGCTCGCTCTTGTTGTTTCATTTGATTGGCCAGAATAAGGTGATGTTCTTGGTACTTAAGAGCATTAAAGCTTTGCTGAGCGTCTTTGTTTAATGTATCAAGTAATAAAATATTTTGTGCCATTGTATCACCAGGTTGGGTAGTTGATCTTTTAGTTACTTCACGGCCTTCATCCTTTAAAACTTTATCTTTTGATATATTGCCCGATTTTTCAAAATGCTCATGATTTTTCGTGATTTTCACATCATTTCTGAAATCTGTGGTGGATGAATTGGCAAGTTTAGGCGAAGCTGGAGATTCCGTTTTAGAAATTCTAATTTCTGGCTCGGTCGACAAACCCAGCCAATCGGCAGTGGCGTTTATTTGTTTATGCTTCGGTGTAGATAAAGCTGAAGCTGCAGTCACACTGTCTTTGCCTTTTTCTTTATTGAATAAACCCAAGGGGTTCGTATTAACTGCATTAATTACACCAGAACTACGTCTGCCTACAGAGGTTTTTGGACGATTTTGAAAAATATTAGATGTTTCTGTAGTGGTATCAGTGGATTGACGAGACATGGGAGGTTTCTTAACGCCCGCACTCGTTTGTGGTCTTTTCGTATCAATTGGGGCGAGCAAATCATTTAATAAATCTTGTGATTTAAGTGCAGATTTTGGTTTCTTAGGATCAAAACCCAAATCGTCATCTTCGTCATTTGCTGTGCTAAAAGAAGCACTTTCTTTAGATATTTTCGGTGGTTTAAATATTCGTTGGGAAACAGTTTTTTCTCCCTCCTCTGCAATACCAAATATATCATCCATTGCATCTGCTGGCCGTCGGGGTTTCGACGCATTATCTGGTATTGGCTTTTTTTGAGTACCCTTTGAACCAGAAAAGAAACTATCAAAATCATCACCGTCATCACTTAAATCCATTTTTTGTGAATTTAATTTATATATATTTTAAAAATCTCTACAGAATATTTACAGAAAGACCGTGAGCGTGAAAAATCACTTGTAAGAAAACTCTTAAAGATATTACTGTATTTAATATTTGTGTATTTACTAAGTTAGCATAAAAATGGAAAAAATGCTTCTTAATTATTAGTTGCTTGGCAACGTTTTATTGCGATAAGTGATGCCTTTTTCGGAGTAATTTAAGCTTCCGTTACCGAAACATGATTTGAAAAAAATATTAACAAACGCAACTATTTCATTGTTATCAAAATCCTCTGAAAAATATTTATAACGCCACAAAAGCCAACTGATAGAATGAAAAGAATAAAAAGCATAATAACAGTTAACTCTATGTGTGGAAATAATAAATTTCTGCCTCTTTTAGAAATGTGCTATGACATTCCCGTTTTCTCCTTATTATTGGATTTTAAAAAAATAGAGGTTAAAATAATATACGTGTGTTTGTTCAAGACATCTTTAGCATTGGGTTTTAAGCAATTGGTTTATAAACAATTAATATGATATTAAAATAATATGGTTCCGATTTTAATTGAAATTATTATTTTATATATCAATAGTGACTGTCTCCTTGCGAACATCCCATATTTTCAGTTTTGTTTACATTTCGCAGATGTTTTGTGCCTTCTTAAAAAATTGCCATTTATATAAAGTTATACAAATATAGTTATGTATATTGTACAGCAGAATTTAGCATAAATAAAGATAGATTGTAAAGTAAAAATGTACAGATTTTGTTGGAAATTAAAGCATTACTGTACAAATATAAAAGTTCATCAACAACGACTTCTGAGTGAGAGAAAAACGGGACATAATTGTAATGATTTTGAGGCCGCACATAAACGTAATATAAAAAGTACTCTTTATTATGTCGCAGCTGGTGGTGTACTTGTGGTTGGTTTAAGTTATGCCGCAGTTCCTTTATATCGGATGTTTTGTCAAGTAAGTTTCACGTTAATGGCAAAAAATAATTATTCACAAGTAATTATATTAGTCATATAGTTATGGCGGCACTACCAGTACCGGTCATGACTCTGAAAAAGTGTCTACTATGAAAACAATTTCAGACCGAATTATAAAAGTTCGCTTTAATGCAGACTTAGCTGCATCTATGCGATGGAATTTCAAGCCACAACAATATGAAATAAAAGTAGCTCCTGGAGAAACCGCGTTGGCTTTCTATACTGCAAAAAATCCCACAGATCATCCCGTTATTGGTATTAGTACGTATAATGTGATACCGTTTGAGGCAGGAGCTTATTTTAACAAAATTCAGTGTTTTTGTTTCGAGGAGCAACAATTAAACCCTCACGAAGAGGTATGAAATTGAAAATTTACTCAAACCACATTATTGTGTAATCGTTTTATGTTCCAGGTTGACATGCCGGTGTTTTTTTATATTGACCCAGATTATACAAAAGATCCTAAATTAGAGTACGTTGACACTATTACTTTGTCTTACACATTTTTCGAAGCTAAGGAAGGTCTGAAGTTGAATTTCCCCACTTACGCTAAACCTCATAATGTGTAGCATACTACAAAGTGTAAATTGAGTAAAAAGTGGTACAAAATTTTATAAAAATGACAGAATGTGCAGCCTAGCATTGAAGTTCAACGGCATAAAATAGCTGCCTCTAAAGTTTATTGGACCATAAAGGTATATTTGTAGATACATTTCTAAATAAAGGAGTGGTTTAGGAGTACGCCTAGAAACATTACGAGCTGATAGTAAAAGTAAAAAATTTAAAACTAAAAAGTTCTAAAAATTTTTAAATTATTATTGTTTTGTGTCTTACATAATTTATTATAAGAAAATTATGTAAAAACTTTTACTCCTGATATTTTTTTTAATAAAAACTCGGATCTTGATACAGATTAAAATTGTATATAATTCATAGTTCCTCTTAAATGGACAATTTTTCTCAAATAAAATCTAAACTTTTAAACAATAAAACCTAATGTAACACGTACACATTCGACTTTTAAAAAAAGCGGACGCCCGCATTTGTTTTAATAAGTTAAATAAATTATTATTATTTAATTAGAAAAAATTAAGACTTTTTTAAATGTTAGGTATTTCATATGACGAAAAATATTTTCGTTCGTATTGTATTTTAACAAGTTTTTAAAATTTGAATTGTGGTGCTTCAATATCACTTTATTTATAAGAAATAAGTTTGAAAATCATGTAGAAGATGTTCAAGAAGTTTAAAAAGCTTTGCTCCGAACAGTTGCTTAATTTGTCTTATTTAACGCGCAAAATTGCTTCAAAATAATGAAAAGCGTGGATGAATACACAAAAAGAAAAATAAATTTAACTTTACTAAATGGGACCGGCTATGTCTTTGAAATAAAGGGTTCGTTCACAATTAACAATTTATTAAGAAATTTCTCTTTAAGTGCACTCTCTATAGATTACATATATTTAAGGAAACACTATCGCATAATTGGTGCCTGCGTGGGCTCTTGCAGTATACGAGGATGGTCTGCACAGAATTGTAGTAAGTTGATATATGCAATAAATATTCTATTTATTCAAGCATTAATTTATTACAGCTTTGCCCATAGAATTAACGCCTTGGGAAACGCAACTGTTATTAAATGAAGGATTGGCTGTTTTACTAAGCAAAACAGAATCATTGCTAAAGAAACTTTCACTAAAAGAAATTCAAGCAAATGAAGAACAGTACGAGAAAAGCATACATGAGCAAGCGGAATTAATGAAGCAAAGGAAAATAAAAGAATATGAACGTAATATGGATAAAATTATACAGGGCAAGCGAAAGAAACTGATGAAATCAGGTGTAAAGGAAAAAGGTACCCAATGATGAGCAATATTAAGTGTTGTGTTGAAAGATTTCCATTCTATAGATATAAGACTTGACGCCCAAGAAATACTCAAAGGTTTTGCGGATAGCTTTGTATTTGATAGAAAAAATGCTTTATTGGAAATACCTTGTGCTCACCCCCATATGCATGGTTTGTGGCAAAAACATAAATTGCCAATATCTGTTTAATAGAAATTATTTGAATTTTCAGTTGCCCGTTTCATTGATTTAACCTTGTATGATAAATCTTGTTTGAAATATCGTGTTTTTAAAGACTTGTGGTTACGTGGTAAATTTATTACTTGTGGTGATACATTTGGAGCCGACTTTTTGATATATCCAGGTGATCCTCTACTATACCACGCCTCGCATATAGTGATATTATTGGATGGACCCAAAGTTCCAGCTTTGGATTTAGTGGCCAAAGTTCGTTTATCGGTTTCGGTTAATAAATATTGTATGTTTGCTTATTTCGATTCTAAGAACGGTCCTCACGATGATAATAACGAACCAAAAATTTGCTATCAAACTGTATTTTGGGAAGGTAATCAAGAAAAGCGAAGAAATCAATTTGTTTCAGTTGCACATGAAGAAGAAAGTGGCAGCAGTTCAAATTAAAAGTAAGTTTGTTTTTGTTTGTGTAGAACTGATAGATTTTAATTAATTGATAATTGCACGATGGTGTTTAAGGACGAGGTGAAGAGAGTTAACCTAAACTATTAAACCGTATACAATTGGATTTAACTTGTTTGTAACCGCAGCACGCTTTTCTTATGCGAACTTTAAGTACAAGAATTATTTTTACATATACCGTGCTACCCTTTTATAGCGTGCATCACCAAACGTGTCTATTGTGATAACTTTTCAATATAATAGAGATCTGCGCTGTGCCAATGTACATTTAATAAAAAATAATAGTTTATGTGCATTCCACACTATGTAATGTTTATGTATTGGCATTTGGAAATTAGTGTGTAATATGCTGCCTTTGCCTATTTAATAACAGATTAGTTTTTAAAAAGCCTACGCCTAAGAAATAATCTTTCATATTATCTGCGTTGATTTATGTGCATATTTAAGAATATTTAATCTCTTTATTTATTACCGCAATGTGGAGGAGGTGCGTGTTGCATGCAACGCTAATAATGCAATCTACAATTAAAAACCTAAAAATTCTCTTCATGTGTAAAACATTTTAATTTTTAAAAGCTTGTACGAAATACTGCAAAGGAGCAAATGATTGTAAATTTTTCCCTATGGGTGTTTAACAATATTCGCATATATAGTGACACACCTGAACGTACATCTCGTAAGCTTAATATTTTTGTGACGACAGGTGGGCTAATTCGTTTGTAGCAAATGCTTGCGGGGTTTACTTTGCCAATACGTTGGTGTTGTATTTGTATATGCGTGATAGCTAATCTGTTTTCACGCACCCGTCACTTTAGGGAAATATGTTTTGGAACAAAAATCTTATGAAACAAGTGCACTCAACAGAAGCGTTGAATTTTGAGTCGCTCCAGCTAAATCATTCGCTGTGTCCGTACTTAAATCGGTGCTATGTTGGCACTCAAATAAACTTCATATAAATTTGCTACGTTTTTTTTTTTTTTTTACCCAAAAAGATTTTGATGTGTATCACAAAATTTGAATCAAGCCAATTGTCCATATACGAAACCTAAACCTTACTGGTTTATTATGAATTTTTCTCTGTTGTGTAAATGTTGTTGTTGCCGTGCTGTCTAATATTTAACAATCAGAATTTATTACAATTCAAATTAATTACTCCGAAAAATTTATTCCGCATAAAAAGTCGAATTTATGTTAACACATTCCGCTAAGAAATGCCGCTCTCTCTCCAGCCATTAAATGAAATTAGTCTTGTGTTTTGTGTAAGATTCATGTGCGAACAACAACAATTAAAACAATTGCCGAACCATAGATAATTATCAATGCACGTACATTTGGTATTATAATAAGTGAAAAATACAATTTCAAATGTGTGTTTGCATGGGTGCAGTCAATTAGCTATTGTATGTGGTCAGTCCTTTATGAGTGTTTACGTTTTTGTTTTCTTTTGGTGGGCTAATAGTAACGAGCTTTTCAACCTAATTACGTTTTTTCCTTAAGAAATTTTTGTTTGGAAAAGTTCAGTTGTTGCTTGGTTTGATTTTATAAATTTTTGAAGGATTTCATTTTAAGAAAATATATTAGATTATATTATAATATCAAAAAGTTAATATAATGATCAGAGAGATCTGTTCTCCGCATTTTATATGTATTAAGAAAAAATAGGAAAAATTGTTAAAGTTATTACGAAGTTGACCAATTACATAATCTTAAAAGACAATAAATAATACAGAATTAGAATAAAGTGTAAAATGTGTAAAGAACTGAAAATAAAACCGTAAATTCAACAATTAATGGAAAAGGTGCTTCGACGGATAGTATATCTGTGCTGCGTCTCAGCACCCGTTACTCTTCAATCATACACCTATATACAAATAATTATTATTAGTAATAGGATATAATTAAAATAAAACAACATTAGTTGTAATTCAAACATTCATACATTGCAAATGTTAATTAAACGCAATTATTACGACAAAAAGAAAAGAGAAAAATACTCTATCCATAAGAGATTTCCAATGTATGCATTATTAAGTAGACGTATGTATCTGTCAATCACCATTCACACCAAAAACGTAACATAAAAAGTTAGTTATCATCAGACATCATTAAATTGGTTGCCTAGTGTTGTCTGGTCTTGTCTTCATGGCAATTTAACAAAACTTCTTTTCACCAGCCACACCATTGAACATCATTTGTAAACAGTCAAAACTAACTTTATGGCCGGCTACCAAAAATATGTGCTTTTCGTACAATCCAGTTTGTGGAGTAAGTAAGTGAACAATTGTGGCAGACTTAACTAAATACTGAAGAAAAGCGTAAGTGAGAAATGTTAGTTGGCCTTTGACTGTATGAACATTTATCAAACGTGCTCTTTTTCTATTATTACCATAATTGATTTTGCGGCTTAACGCTTAACAAATACGACAAACACCGGTGGCACATTGCGGTCAGCTGTCAGTGGGATATTATTACAAAACATATCTTATGTCAATTTAATCAATTTTCGCTTTAACTCTGAGATGAAATATGAATCTTAAAGCACTTACTCCACTTATTCTATGAATGTTTACGCCTTTACATTTTTAAATTTCTCTTTTCAATGATAATTTAATGAATAAAACCATATTGCGATGCCTACAACGATTTACAAAATCGCCTTAAGGTATAAACAAACAAGTACCGCAATTTTAAAACAAGTCCATTAAGTATTACCTCACACACCAACATTACTTTATATCTTGCGATTAAACCATCGTTAATTTTGAATTTTTTCGATCCCATTACTAAATTGATCCTGCAGTAATTGCAGCTAAACATAACAGCATACAATAACTATAAAAATCTATTTAATTACCACTACAAAATCTCATTTAATGTGTATGCAACATGCCGCACAACACTTTCAAGCTGGTTAATGGAGGTGTTTATAAAAGTGTCCGATCGTAAGCGTGATCTTAACCAAATATAGTCAAGTATACATTAATTACATCAAAACGCACTGTAGTTGACATAAATTGTTATTGTTATTGTTATTGTTGTTAGAGGCTACATATGTTTTAACACAATAATTTATGCATATGCATAAAAATGAAGAAATGCGTTGTGCTCTGGCATACACATATTTCCTTTGAGGCCTTAAGGCCATGCGGCACTTGAATAGCAGTATCGTGATATTATGAAATAGCATACATTTTATAAATCGCGTTTTTCGCAATTCGTGTCCTTAAGCTTTAGTAAATTTTAATTTAACTGATTAATGAAATATTTCTAACAAGTTTAAATATAGAAACATGTCGAAAAATACTTTTTCAAATAGAAATTTCTTCTATACCCTGCGCAGGTTAAACTAAGTTTTTTGCTTCGTTTGCATCACCCAAAAAAACGCGTCAAAGAAACTTGTAATGAAATTTAATAGCAGTGGAATGTGGCAAAATCAGTCAGGTGCCAGGTGTTAGGAGAAATCCATCTATCTGCTATTTCAGCTATGAATTTGAAATCGAAACACATTTTAATAATTAGCCCATGCATTGGGGTGCCATAAATGGGTGCGTTGTCTAGCAAACATCTTGCTCTAGGACTTGCTACAGTTTGTGGATGTGGAGCGTGTTTAAGATTTGGTCTAAGCCCAATCTTTCTTGTTACTCTCTTGAATTTTTATATTTGTTATCTTTTAATTTCTTTTTGGGTTGTTGTTTATTTTACATTAAATTCATTCCTTTCCGTAGAAGTGAAATCTTTTGTCACCCACACACATACAATATATACATGTGCCATATACATATATTTACACCCATTCTAGTTCATCATGATTTTTTTTGTAGCCACCCAACCACAAATTTTTTGTTTTCCTTTCTCTTATTCTAGCTCAATATTTTCCTTTAATTTCCTGTCAAGTGGCAAATGTTGGTTTTTCATTCATATGTGAGGTGAAGAGGCACTTGCCATTCTATTCATAAGACGATGTATGGCCAACCCCTTGCCTGAGTTTTCTTTTGATATTTTTGCGGTACATTTTGAATTCTCTGGTCTTTCCCTTTAAATACTTACGCTAAGTTCAACATTAAGGAAATGTAATTATTGAACTTACACCTTTAAATGCTATTTGCTAGGAAGACGTATAGTATATGAAAAAAAAAAAAGATAGCAGAAAAAAACTACTTATAATTTCCTCAATAAGCAGCACTATTAAGTGTCTTTGCTGAAAGTTGCGAAGATTATATTACAAAAGAGAGAACAGTAGATCGCGCAATTATACCACAACTTGTAACTTGTAAAGTACATTTTGAAAGTTTCATCTTCAAGTTTTACGCTATAAATAGTCTTTTACTGAATGATTTTAAAAATATATTTTTTTTTTTTAAGGGCACGATTGCAATTCTCATCTTTAATTCCACACCAGCTTCAAACTTTTGTGCATAACTGTTTAAATTAAAGAGGTTAACAAGTAAGAAAAGCAAGCAGCGTTATAAATGCATGCTTAGCAAAAACCAATGGCCCATTTAGACAAGTCGTAACATTCAAGTGACCTTAAAATAAGCTTAACTACATTATTTAACCAAAGTACCGTTCACAGTTGGAGCTTAACTGAGTGGTGGTTTTGTTCATCTAAACGCTGTGCAGTTCATTTCAGTTTTAATTTATTCATAAGCTAAAGTTTATATTATTTTAAGCATTTCATGTAAGAACAAAATTAAAAAAAAAAAAACGCGCCGTTTAATGACAATTTAACATGTACCAATTTTTTAATTCTATACTGCTGAAAAAAGATATTTTCTTATAACAATCAACTGAGAGTCACTTTCACGATTCAACCCGCGCCTCTGTCTGACGTTTTTGCAGACCTAATTGAACCATTTTTAAAAGAAATAACACAAACGTCATTCCGAATTATTTTAACAATGTCCGTCTGTCCATGTGTATGGTATACATTCTCCCGGTTAAAAAAATTTAGACATAAATAAACAATATAAATTTAGGATTTTAAGGAGCAGTTTTAGTGGTTCTTGCTTCCAGGTTCGTATTGAAATAAGACAAAATCGGTTCAAATTTTTAGGATTTTTTAAGCATTACTCATTTAAAAATTCATTCGAAAACATCGCCCACAATTTTTGTAGGTTCTATTTTAATGCCCTAAACTCAAAATTCGGCTCAAGTGTGGCATAACTCTTTCACTTGTTCACATACCAAAACAATTTAAAAACCTAAATTCATGGGCGTGGTTGGATATTAGACACACCCTTAAACCTTATAAAACCTCAATCTCGGTTTGCAAGTGGATACCCAATGCAAATACTACAATATTAGAGGGCGCAATCATTTATCTGCCACCCATCGTTTATAGGAAGACGTAGATTAGATTTTAAGATTAGGCCTGAGCCTCGCTCTTGGCTGGCAATAATTAGCTTGCTAAAAAGGTAGCCAATTAGATGAGGGATTTTAAAGTATTATTTTCTTGAAAATCTATAAACATATGTAATAATTAATTCTATAAAGAGTATGTTGATGGTGTCTGCCAAGCCATGGCAGTCACGCCACATGATAAACCTTCATGTGTATTTAAGCAATTAGTGCAACAATGTCACATATTACAAAGTATGTTCTAGAATAAGATTAAGTAAAATAAAACGCTAAAAATCTTGCATACTTTCCCCTCTTATCATTGTATCAAATTCAGAAATTGACTTATGTTGTTTAGTATAGAGAGTGGTGAAGAGCTAAGGCACGCCACTAAGCCAGTCATTAGTTTAGACTCTAAGCAGATAACCATAAGAAATATGTCACGCCTAATGCGTTTCATAAGAAAATTCAAGCACTTTAAGATATAAGTTGGTACCGCTCAGGGAATATGTTAACTATTATGTTACAAAAGCCATTTTGAAGTTGGTGCACTACGTGTCTTGGATTGAGTTCAAATTTCGTTGCACGGCCGATAGCTATAAAAACATAAATTAAAATTGCATACTGTTCTTACATGTACCTGCACTTAAATGCATGCGTACCCAGGAATAATATTCAGCGATAATCGTATAAAATATGAGGCCAAATAGTTAACATCCAGTACAAGTGCTAGTTGGCTGATTCATATTTCTGTTTTTATCGCTACTTGCCACCAGCATATGTATGATGTGGAAACTGATCTGATATGTGATCGTCATCGTCATCGGCATCGCCATTGTGATTATCGTCAATAGTTGCAGCAGTCTGTGCATTTTTTCTCTCGGCATGGTTCCAATTCATCTTTCATGCACGCTCTACACATTTCTACATATTTTAAAGTTAAACTTATAAACTGGTTTGATTTGTACGTCTCGTTATTATTGCTGCTGCTGCTGTCTACGCTAACCAAAAGCGTTTAACAATTGAAGTAATGATTGTACGTGTAAGCAATTGCTATTGGCATGGCTGGTATTTATCTAGACGCGGTACATGATAATATTTATTCCAGCCTATCAATGTATGGTGCTTAGTAATCTCTCAACTACTCTATCATGTAATTCTCACTGTAATTGGATTGACATTTCGTGATATGATTGCATTACACACACACACTCACACACGCTTTGTCGCTACCACTGCTGCTAAAAGCAGACATTTCCTGCTTGCTACCACTTTATTAGTGTAATTGGAGTTTAAATGGAACTTAGAACTTATGGAATTGAAAATTGGAATTTTGAATTTTGAAAATTAAGATCTAAATTATGTAATTATAATCCATAAGTTTTCTTGTTGTACCCTATATATTCATTAAGGTAAAGTTTACCTTTATAAATAAATTGCATTTCATTGTTACATTTTTGTGGCAATGAGAGATTTTTATCGATTGTGGGCGTGGCCAATTCAAATAGAAACCTAAGTACATAAATTAGAAATATTTGTACATAGTTTCAGCTCGAAAAAACGACTGCAGGAGTTCTCACAATAAACGCGGATGGACATGTCTGGGTCCACTCAGACTTTGATGCTAATGAAAAATGTAAACACTTTTTGGGGCTCTGACGCCTCCTTCTGCGTGTTGCAAACGGAATACTAAAGTTAGTATATCCTCATCACTAAGGTCAGTCCTATTAAAAATAATTTTAAATCCCCATAAAGCGCTTCTTTTGAAATAAGTCTCAATATGACAGAATCCTTCCGTTCTTAATATTCCTTAACAAAAGTTGCTGAAGAATAGTTAATTAGCTTAACAGCTAACCCTGCTAAATTTGGACCCAATGGGATTATTTTTGATCCACTATATCATAAAAAAATCGAAATTCTTGAAACTTTTTAATAAAAATTGCTAGATACATTTTCCGCAGTCTGAAATTTAAACATTTCAAATTTGGACCAAATCGCACCCTTAATGGAACCTCTCTCCTCATAAATATTTTTCCAGTTAAGTGACTTTTTTGTGACATTGACGCGTTTACTGATATATTACGCTTGGAACTAAGTATTATAGGGTATCCACTTGCTTATATTATTTTCACTTGTTTTTCTTATATTCAATTAATTAAAGTTTACGCTACAATTGTTGCTGATTCATCTGAAATTTCTGTATTCTTTATAGTTTCTGTTGTATACTTGGGCAATTAATTAGGAATGTGTGGACATTTTCAAGTGCGTATAGCGTGTTGGTCTGTCTGTATTGAATTTTTCTTTAAGTAAATATGGTGCCATCATAAAATCATGTTTAATTAGCTGTTTATTGTTTGGCTTTGGTGTCTGCACTGTTAACTTGTGGCGGCTTGTATGTATTATGTTCTGTCCATTTGTTTGCTTGATTGGTTCAGTTGGCGGTTGTCCGCACTTTACATGGCTTGGCTTGGCACCTCACCACCTCTTTTGGGGCATTACTTACTTTTAGCTATTTGCTTTACGAATTTCCATTTAGTTGGCTGCTGTTTGATTGATTTCGTGCTTTACACTCCTTCCCAGCCCCTTCCCCTGTAGCTCTCTTTCTCTCTTTATCTGCCTTTGCGTGGATAATATGGACACATATTATCGGCCTGATGATAATAGTCGTGTGGTCGGATTGCGGTCTACCCATCTGTATTTACAATTTTGCTGACAACATTTTTAAAATTGTTGTATTAATTATTTATATTTATTTTTAAACATACTTACGTACATACGTACATTTAATGTTGTATCGATTTGTTGTTGTTGTTTTTTAATTAATTGCCTTATTTGATTTTTCATAATTGGCCACTATTTTATAGCCATTCATGGCTAAAAATAAAATAGTGCGCTATTTGCATTAATGCGTTATCAGACTTGGTATAGGTGACATCGTAAAAAATGGCCAGAAATGTTCTTATCAACAAGGGAAATACTTTTTTACAAAATTATTGATTTATTTGGTCAGACAAATACGCCTTCATCAGCTCCATATTTGAAGTTGTGTCAGACTACGGGGTGATGGGGTGTTCTTGAAAATGTTTCTGCATTCCGAGGTAAATCCGATACGGTGCCTGCGTTTATAAGAGACATATTTAAGTGTCGATATTTAAAAAACAATATATATATGTGGGCTTCGGTCTACGATATCCTCCCTGAGATTCGGATAAAATTTTTGAACCCAAATTGCTTTTTCGATATTTTAAAAAGGTTATTATACAGGGTGGCCCAAATAAGACTGAAGGGTTAAAAATAATTGTATCTCTTTTGTTTTTATTTTTAATTAATTTTTCTCTTTTGGAGGTTATTTAGTGTTTTTTGGAGATATATGATGGCTACATATGATGTGCAGAAACGCGTCAAAATTATTGAATTTTATTATTCTTCTGGCAAGTCTATTATCTCAACGAAATTATCGTCGGCATTTTAATTTCCGAACAGTACCCAGCTCATTTCCACTTAAATGGCTATGTGAACAAGCAAAATTGTGGATTTTGGGGTACTCAGAATTCTAGGGCGTTACATCAGCGTCAATTACACCCAGCCAGATGTACTGTTTGGTGCGGTGTTATGATTGATAAAGTTATCGGTCCATATTTTTTTGAAAATGTGGAGGGTCAAGCAGAAACCATTAACGGGGCTCTGTATAGGACTATGATTGAAAATTTTTTGCGTCCACAGGTTGAGAATAGTCCCAATATATGGTTCCAGCAAGATGGAGCCACTGCGCATACAGCAAGAGCGACAATGGAACTTCTTCGTAACATTTTTGGTGAACGGATAATTTCAAGAAATTCAGATTTTGCTTGGCCTCCTCGTTCACCAGATTTGACAGCTCCTGATTTTTTTCTGTGGGGCTATTTGAAAGGGCTGGTGTATGTCAATAAACCTCAAACAATTCAACAGCTTAAGCAGAACATTTATGCTGGAATAAGAAACTTGCAGCCAGAAACTTTACGGTCATGCGCTTGAAAGAGCCAATATTTGTCAGCAAGAAAATGGAAACCATTTGAGAGATGTCATATTTCATTCATAGTTATAAAAAATTTACATGAATTAATTATTTAAAGAAATGAAAAAAAAATTAATATAAAACAAAAACAAAAGAGATACAATTATTTTTAACCCTTCAGTCTTATTTGGGCCACCCTGTATATGTTAACAAGAGGTTCTAAAAACAGTTTTATCTGCCAAAAATGGTTAAACCAATTTAGCGCTTCCTTCTGAGTCCATCGGTACTTTTTATTTCATATATTGGCGTTCAGGAGAAAACACCTATAAGTGCATGAAGAGTGTCGTCTTTATCCCCCATATATACAATTTAACCTAAAACACCCAGCGCGAATGGAATCCACTGCCTCTCACAATAGAAACTCGACTGTTAAATTGAGCCTTCTTCTAATGCTAACGCTTAGTTTTTAAGTTAGTTGGTAATTGTAAACCACAATGCAATGCCTGACAAAGTCAATTATGTTACTACACACGAGTGCTATATTACAATAAATATTAATAATGTTGGTATTTTGACTCAAAAGTCTATGCGTTTAACAACAAATGAACAGATTGCCAACTCACATGCCTTGCGATAAATAATGTTTATAAGCTCATTAGAATACAACATCGTGCTTAAATTTTATAAATTGTATAAAATTTTAATTTGCATTATTATGCATACACGCCTGATGAAATACAAAAAATAAATAAAAATAAAATAAATAGACAGACCGAAAAATAAAATAAATCTCAACGATGTTTGAATATTGATGGAAAACGAAAAAGCCACGAGGTATAGTAAAGATCTGATAAAATAAAAAAAATTTGACAAAGAATAGCGCCACCTATCGTTAAAATGTAATGAAATGGGGGTCAATGTCAGGATGAGTGTTTATTTCGGAGGTCTGGGCTTATTCATATGCAAGCAACAACAATACAATGGTTTACAAGTATAAATTAATTTCGTCAAACGTAGCCTGAATTCTAAATACAGTAAAAGCTGAGCTTTACAATTTTGATATAAATTCCCAACACCTTTATCAAAAACAAATATTTCGCTATAAACAGTTCAATAGGCAACGAAAAACGTATTAACCATGACTAAGTTACTGGCCACAACATTTCTCATATTATTGTTTAACTTGATTGCTCCAAGACGGGCTGAGGTATCGTTATCGCGTTACAACCGTTATGCTAGGCCCTCCACGCGCTTACAACGTTTACAATTGGGTATTACTCCCTATCCAGCTGCTGGATTCCGCCCTCGTCAAAAGTTTAATTTGCCGCGTGAACAACCTATTTTTCCTTTGGCTACCGAACAGTTTTCCCGAAATAATCAAAACACTTTCAATGATGATGACAGTAGAGTTTTTTCCGAAACCCAACCGGAATTAGTATATGGAGCACCACTTAATGATTTCGAACAATCAGAAGGACGTCAAAGGTCATTTGCTGTGCAAGACACGTTTAATAATCGTCCTGATTTGAAGTATGGAGCTCCTCCTTTGGAAAATTTCGAACCTTTCGATAATAATTTCCAGAGATTACGTTCTTCACAAGAAAACATGGAGTCCCGCTCAAGATATCAAAAATTACGTCAAAATTTTGAATCATTACAAAGGTTTGAAAAGTTTAGAAGCATGCCTAATAACCAAGAAAGTGATTTTGAATTATACACAAAAGCTCAAAAGTTACGATCTCAACCTAAATCGGAACGTTTAATCAATAATCGTGAGGATCGTGAGGATGATGATGATGATGTTGATGATAATGAGATGCCTACAGATATTGAAGTGGATTCGAAGAAATCTGTTGGTACTAAAAAACCTACCAACATCGCTCCGGTACAACCAGTGATCACTTATTATCCAGCCAGTGCTGTGGGTTTCGTTCAACCACTAACTTCTTATTCATTTCGTTTAACGTCTTCCTTAAATCCGGCAGCACCTTATTATCAACCTCAGCCAATTGTTTATTCTGCTTCGGGACGACCACTACAGACTTGGTAGATTAATGATTTCAACTTCTCAGTGTTTTATTTATAAGGAAAATTTCTATTGAATTGTTAAATATTTGTTGTTAAAGAAACTCATGAAAAACTCATTTAATAGCTAACCTCAGAGATACATTAGTGTTGTCATTCGATATATTCCTAAGCGTAAGCTTCCAAACCTCCAAACCTCCTCGGTGAAATCTTTCCTTTTATAAGCTCCTCCTTTGGAATAAAATGTGCGACTGTTTAGCATGCAATATTTGTAATTCTGTGTAATAATTGTATAAATATTTAGACGTGTACGCACACAACCAATTTGCATTCGCATCGTGTTTTAGTTGAATAAAGAAATAAACAAATAAAAAACAAACAAACAAATGTAATAAATAAACAATAAAAAAAAGATGAGAAACACGGCCATGATCTACCGCAACAAAAGCTACATATCCGTCAGTCATTTAGTCACTCTATCCAATGGTTCAGTAGTTGTTATGGAACAGTGGTCGGCAACTTTTAGTTGCAGTCGAAGCCAAATTTTGATACCTAGAAAAAATTATTTAATTTTGAAGCCATAAACCAAAGCGCTGGATCTAGGAGGCGGCTGCACTTTATGGAAAAATGAAAAGTTTTGCATTAAAATTGACAGTTGTAAAGGTATCCTGAGCAGGAATTGCAGGTTGCCGGCCCCCATGCTTAGAACAAATGTTGTTCAGTTGTAGGCAGTTTTGTATTAAATAATAAAAATGAAACAAAGTTCATTTAATTTAATTTTTTGTTATGATTAACGAAAACTCAATCATATCAAAATGCTACTTAAAAAATTTTTTTTATAGAAGATCATCGTGTAAAATCTATACATATAACATGTTCTTACATACTTATCCATTTTTTTTTTATTTTTACGATTTTTATATGTACCATATATAAGTTATCACCCTGAAAAGCTAACACACAACAAAAACAAAATAAACAAACAAAAAGAGGAAAGAACAAGATTAAGAAGTTCGGTTAAGACCGAAGCTTAAATACCCTCCACCTTTTATAATACTCTAAAAAATAAGTTCCTATTGCCATATTTATGTATATGACTATTTCATGTACTTCCGCAAATAGTGTTTTATACTTATATGTATACCAAAAATCAACTTTATAGGCATAGTATTGTGTGATATATAATTTTTTAAAGATACAATTTTTTCGAGGTATGATGAGATTTTCGTTTATTGTGGGCGTGTCTCTTAACCGATTTTGCCCAATTTTAATAGGGAACAGCGAAATTGAACTAAGAATACGTATGCAAAGTTTCAATTTGATATCTCAAAAATTACGACCGTGAGAGTGCCAACAACAGACGGACACACGGACACACGGACGGACATGTCTCAAACGATTTCTCTTTTCATGCTGATTAAGAATATATATGGTTTGTGGGGTCTCCGACGCTTCCTTCGATGTGTTGTAAACGGATGATCAAAATGAATATACCCTCTTCCCTAAGGTGGAGGGTATAAAAAGAATGACGATAACAAACGAATCACATAATGGCAAGAAGTAAAGAATGATAATGAAAAGTCAATGAACGATCAATGAATTCTCAAATAATGTTTTGTATACATTCGTATATGTACAACCAACTAATAAACAAACAGTACGTTCACTACCGAACATCGAAACGGATGAACTGCTGAAGGGTTGGGTTGGCTTCACTTGTACTCTTATCTTTAAAACGAAACGCTTAATAAAAAAAAAACAATCTCAAGTCTATATATAGTATATACGCTAATACCAACAATAATAATAACAACAACTAAAAGTTCGTGCTTAACGATCAATTGATCATCAATCCAGACAAGCCAACAATTCAACAAAGTGTTGAATTGAATTTTTTTATTCCCCAAGTGAAGGAATAAAAAATGAAAATAAAATAAATGACTTCTCATGTTTTATGCATATAATGATGATGATAATAATGATAATCATTATCATTGTCATCATTATCACATTATGTTATTCTATATTGAAAGTAAGCGTTTAAATTGTTGCGATTTATTTTATTTTTATTTTTTTAAGAAAGCACAACATTTTCTGTTCTTGCACCAGATAAGCAAACTTATCGTCGATTTTTATAGTTGTGTACATACTAGAGTGTATCGCACATATATTGCATTTCATTATCTTTTTATATAAAAGACGTTCGTTTTGTAAATGCTTCGATAACTTAAGGTCAATGCCTAATATTCTTAAGTAATGAAAATCGTTTTCATTTTACAAGATGCACATAACTCGCGAAACAAAATATATTTTAATAATATTCATACTGAGTCGAAATGGGTGGCGCTTCTTTATGAAACCGTATTCATAAGACGCGGAAGTTGTGGTTTAAAATCGTCACAGAATCGTTCACAATGACCTGATCAAGATCAAACTTGCACCATTCATTTTGTCTAGTCCATTACTATGGATTGCCATTGAAATTTCGATATAAGAATTTTCCGGAAATTTACCATAAGCGTCTGTATGTCCGCAGCAAAGGTTTCCATACTGAGCTGATGTTTTGTAGAAACATTTTGAATTTGTGTATGCGGGTTTCTATATATATTGTGCGGAATCGGTCAAGGGCCACATCCAATATAAAAATGAAGAGTTCAAATTCGTTATACGTATTGTTTTATAAAATGGGTGTGGTCTGCTAGATAGCAGATATGCCTTAAAGTTACAAAAAACCAGTTGAGATAAAATGTAACACACTTTCATAGCCACAAAAGAAGCCGCAATTCTATACATGCCGCTCTCATAAATATGGAGGGTATCTAAGATTAGGCCCAACCCATAAATCAGTTACTTGCAATTAAGTAGGCAATATGTGATACGAATAAATCCAACTATTGCTGCATATATCATTAGCATTAATTGAGTTCTTGCAAATGGCAACATATCACAAAAGCCCATAAAACTTGTTGCATGCAGCACCAATGTGTTGAAAACCCTTTTGTAATCCCTAGTCAAACTTACTTTTAACGAGACTGTTGTGTTTCGATTGAAAAGAAGAAAAAAAAACACTGCCGTCGTCTTTTAAAGTGACTTATAACATACACAACGTACGAGTGAAATATTATTGTTATTTATGCTTATTTCGTTATTGTACAAAAACAAAAACATTTTTTGTGTTGTACTTTATTCCCATTACTCAATTCCAGTCTTTCTCATTAGCATGCAAACTGTACATAAAATGTTTAAAGTTTGTGGTCTACGACATTTCAAGGGCTTGGTTATGTGTTTTTTTGTGGAAGGCGTGGCCGGTTAGTCACAGTAGAAATACTTCTGCCCAAATTGGAAAATCATATTTTAATTCTTACGTATTGTACTTTTTAAAGGAGAGTAGTGTATGATGGCACACTTCAATAATGAGTTCATAATGTAATAGTATATTAGAAATAATGTAACAATGCGAAAAATACCATTTGCAATTGTGCCATCATACGCTACATTATACATCCAATAGGCAAGTTTTGATTGACACTTCAGGCCTGATTTGTTTCAAACATTTGTGACACAGTAAATATATTTCCATCCTCAAGGAGTATAGCAGGCATGCACGGCATATAAAGACCATTTTCGTATGCCTTACTATACTATTAATGAGTAAACGAGTATGTTACACAAAGTATACACAATGTAAACCATATACAATGATATGGTAATGTGGTCAACACATGCTAATCTGCTAATTCACTTTTGTTTTATTTTGTTTGTCTTGGAAACTCAGACGCCAAATCAAGTTAGCACGTAATAGTCAACTTTTTCAAGGTTAAACGCATAACTTTAATTACTGTTATGACAAACCAAAGGGTGTAAATATTTCGCGGACGTTTACTATATAATGAATTCACTAAGAAAAGAAGAGGTTTAATCAGATATCAATTTGACAAATAACAAGGTATACAGATTTTAGTTTTCCATCAAAAATTGAATCGGTTTTCCGTCAATGTGATGTGTGCTGTAATTCTCATGATTGCAAAAATTTAGGCATCGAGCTAAATTTTTAGTACATATTATAATACAAATATGTAAAATAGGAAGAATCGGTCAAGAGCTACGCTCACATTGTTCCTCTAATGTTCTCGAACCATCACTCTACTTGTACATGCAGGGGATCCACCGATATCCCAAATATCAGCGACATCAGATAACAACTACGCCCACAATTTACAAAAATCTAACTATGAAGTTGAAATTCGGTACACATATAACTACTGCATCTACCCAAGTTCGAGATTGGGCGTGTTTGCTTAATGGCCACATCCCTCGTATACAAAAATATAACTGTGAAATTGAAGTTCATGTATTTTTTATTAGCACACCCATCGATGTAAAAAAATGGGCGGGGTCGAATCAGGGATAGTCTTAAAATTTATAAAAAGCTTAAATTGGCGTCCAATTCCATATTTAAGCTGACACGTTGATTCGCACTCCTTAAGAGGAGTGGGTACAAAATTATTAATTTATTTCAAAATTGGCCTAAACCAAATTTATTTTTCTTACATGTTGGTTTATTATCTCTGTTATAACTGATTGATTAAATATATATAAAGTAAAGACATTTTAGATTTGGCTTTAATTAAACTTATTATAAGTTCCAAAATTATTAGTTAAAAAAAACATTAAACACAGCAACACAAACGCAGTCGGTAGGATTCGAACCTACGCTCCCAGAGGGAATCTGATTTCTAGTCAGACGCCTTAACCGCTCGGCCACGACTGCCTGTTGTGTAATGAACTTTAACGTAGATGTTAAAGTGAAATAGAGTAGAGAAGAAATATTTATTCACGTATGTGGTCGTTATACGTTTTGTATGGCAAAGATAAAATTTAACAATCAATTAAAACTTTTCTATTGTATTTATGACTACAGTTCAAAAAGTACAACAACCAACTGTACAATACACAAACCATAAATAATAAAAAGAACAACAAAAACTACAGTTAACATTAAATGCAACTCAATTTGCAACATATCAATAATAATAATATTGAAATACCGCAACCAACCGAATACCTCAAGTGGGATATACTTAATACATAATAAACATGGCGTGCAATAGAAGAAAACCACACAAGTTAATGGTTAAAGCTTTGCTTGCATAGCGGCAGGTCTTGCGGGTTATTTTGTATGTAGCCGACAAATGCTGCCACAACCACCGCCACAGTAAAGCCAACACGTCAGTAGAGAAACTACCTATATACATAAAATACAACACAACAATAAACAGTGTATATGGTTTAGGTCAAATATTTAATACCCCTCTATTTAGGGCAACTTGTGAACTCTCTCTCTATATTGAGTTAAATTTGAATTTCAGCAGGAAAGTTTCAAATTCTGCATCAGAGCGCATTTCGTGCATGTTGAGGGAAAAGAAAAATTCTTAATGCATCTACTTTCAATGAAGTTTGCTTGACCTTGACGATTGAAAGTATGTGTTGGTGGACATGATTGTTACTGTGTCGTGCTGTTTTAAAATCAATGCAAAAAAATCGGCAGTGGAACTTACAAACGTCATAACAAACTTTAGCGCCAAACATATGGCGAAGCTGCAGTATCTGTTTCATGGGGTACAAACTAATAAAAATTCATATAATCGCACACCGTTTTGTAACGTTTCTCTCTGAACAAAGAAACCGTCAAACCGAATGGCAAAAATCATGTTTAGAATCTTTACCAGGGGGGAAGTAAGGTATTGTTGTAAATGGCGGCGGCATTGCCTTTTGAGGTTTGTTGTGTGTTTCATAGCGCACATAAAAACTATCTACAGATGTATTCGCTACCGCACACACACTTGCTCAGTTCTTGTTCCTTTTACCTCTCAGTTTGATTTTGTATGATATTGTAAGTTGTGTCGCAGTGGTGAGGTGCCAAAGCCAATCATTATGTTGACGGTGCTGGCATTAAGTTTAACAATTCTTTACCTGCATTAGTTTGCTAGTTCCTATGGAAGAAGAAAAAATTATGATAATTATGAGTTGGACATAAAACGCTAATTAGTATGCACGTGAATATGTAGTGGTGCCAACTCACTTTATTAACGTAGAGCTCTTAGAGTAGAAAAATCTTCACTGCATAACACTCTCTCTACCACATAAATTAGGCGCTGAGAGAATAAAGTAAAAATTACAAGATTGCGAACTGCAATCGTACATAATGACATATAATTTGCTAATGGCTAAAAAGAAAACAATATACGAATACATAAGAAGGAACGAAAAGAAACCCAACCAACCACAACTAACGAATAATTCCAAATGAAATGAATGCAAATTCATTCCTCTTTACGCGATCAAAGCAATAAAAAGTAAATTCGAATTTATATGCAATTTGAGGCAAAACAACAAATTTTACGATGTGTTTACGATGCCCACAATTACGGCTTACACTTATCCTAATGTGTTTTTGTAATGCAACTTCTGCTAATGCTTGCCACTGCCACCAGCAGGAAGCTTCACGTTACTCACATCATTATCATTCGGGTACCGGTTTAATAACTATCGCCGTTCTTCAAATAATAACAACTTCTTACTGCTGCCGTTGGAGGCATTTTGTAATCACATAAATATTTTTCTTACTACCTTTCTCATATCGTACTTCTCGTTATTGTTCCTCCTATTTCAATGAAATATTCATTAACTTTTTTGCTTCTATATATTTTTTATTAGCTTTTTACTCTAATTATGTATACTGGGGTATGAAATAAACTTTTTTTATCTTATTTTTATGATAAATATAAGCTTAAGGAGGTATTAACATTTTAAAAAAGCAATTTTATTTTTATTTTTATTAGTTTTAAAAATCACCAAAATTTCAAAAATGGGTTTAATTGTTATCGACACAATATGGGGGGAATACTGAATTTATCGTTTCGTATACAACCACCAGAGTGGTATGGACATTCTTAGTCCATGTTTCTAGGTTGCCATTTAAAATGAATAAAATCGTGATCAGTATCCAAGCCCATAATCGACAAAACATCTATCGGCAACAAAAATTCAGTCATGAAATATGAAATTTTGGTACACATTTATATGATAAGTAGATCCATGCATGTGCCAAAAATCTGCGGGGTCGAATAATATACGCGTCCATATGTGGAAGGTATTTAAGAACTGGCCTGAGCCAAGTTGTGTTTTTGTCGGTTTTTTTTCTGCATGTACTTGAATGTGGAATTATAAACTGTGGGCGTGGCATGTACTTGACTAAGCCCTATAATAGGGAATGTTATACGTATCAATTTGTACGGTATATTGTGCAGAAAGAAAAAAAGAAAGATTTTTTTGTAAATTGTAGGCGTGTCTGTTATTCAAACCTGCTCACTTTTCGTAAAATCAATGAAATGGTTCAATATAAACACGTGAAACCTTAGACCAATATTTGTGTTCGATAAATAGGCATTTGTTGATTGTAGACGTGGCTCTCGACTGAATAGTAAGCCTGTTGGGTCGTATATCTCAAATTTTGCGACCGCGAAAGTGGTAAAATTAACACAAGGACTGACATGTCTAGATCGATTCAGATTTTGATACTAATCAAATATATATATATGTATACCTTACAGGATCGATGGGCGTTGGCAAAAATGTTGACAAAGTTAATATAACGCACATCTTATGTGGTATCAAAATTAAAAATTTTAACTTTCATCAATCAAGCAATCACCAAATATTAAATATTATTAATGAGCATTTCCAAAACTTCCACTCTTTGGGTTGTGCTTCAATATATTTGACAACTGCTTCTTTATTGTTGATTTTCTTCTTCTTTTCTTAGCTCAATTAAGTTTTATTATTTTTTAGGTAACGTGTGGTATTTTCCCAAACCTATAATTAGAATGTGTAACTCGAGGGCAACACTTCTCTCCCTCTCTGCGTTAACTGCTTACGGCAATTATTGCCATATGATAATGATGATGATGCGTTCATGTAATTACCTGCTGTACACTGAATGAACAAAATCTCTTTTTCTCTAATATAGAAATATTCAATTGAGTCGAATTTTAAACACCCTTCAGGGTTAATAAATGGACATTTATACCTAGTAAGGGGTGGCTGATAATTGAATCAAATTTCTAAAGAATTTCATCAGTCCATCTCAAATACAAGTGATAATTACCTCTTAATACCAGATGCTCTGACCAACTGACGAACTAATAATCATGTTGCGGCTTATTGGTTTTACAAACGACTTGACAAAGTTTGTATACTAGTATATTGAACGTGGTGGGTATAAGAAATTCATTTTCTTTTGTTTTTGTTGCAAACGTAAAAACATTTTTGTTAAGTCATACGATTTTTAATTTTATTGTTCCTCCACATGAAACACATTTTTCTTTTATGTGATTCGCTTATTTTCTGTGGTATTCCTCTGGTTTCTGTTTTTATTATTATGTGTATCATTATTATGGTTATTATATTTTTCCGTTTAGAAATATCTCAAGTATGTTATTAACTGCTTGCTTGGCTGAATGTCACGCCAACTACAAAAACAAGAAGAAAGAAATGTTGAAAGAATACAATAACAATAACAATAGTATGGCATAAGTGTGCGTTTGATTTATGTATGTATAGTATGTGTGTACATACACATATGTTACGTATGTAAAGAATGCATGTGTTTATTTGATTAACGTATTTCACCTAATAAATATTAATGAACCTTGCTCAAGTACGAATTAATTTTTATTTTCATTTTTTATCATCTATAAATACCGTCCGTGTGCACGTTTATCCCTCCGCATGCTTAGAAAATTATTGCAACAATTAAACACTTGTTGCTCGGCAATATTTTATACACACATTGTTAACTCACACCAAATTTATTATAAAAGAAGTTTTAAACTTACGGCCCGTTAAGCAACTTGCTTAACTGCTGCGCTGCTTATAATTTATAGTATCGACAGTATCGTGTTGAAGGCAGGCTCTGTAGCTAGCTACACTTCAAATTGCAGCAGTTTTTATGTTTGCCCGATTAAAAAAGTAATCAGTAGTCAGCCTATAATTATGATAATCTGTGCTGTTGTTTTCTTTTTTCAATTTTTTAATTAATTAGAAATACATTCCTTTTTTTACACTGAAAGCCCAAGTGTAGTAATTTGCATTAATACAATATTTAGGAAAAGATTTTTTGAAGCACACTTTTGTGGCTGCGCTTTTTAATTGTGTTACCTATTACACTTAAAACTAGAGTTGTCGCCACCATCCACAAGATTTAAGTGATTTTTATTACATTTATACATATGAATAATATTTTACATTTTTAAAATTAAAATTCTTAAGACAACAACCGTATACTTGGGCGTGTTTTACATAGTTTGCTTAATTTTTTTGCATTGTCCGGTCAACACAAACTTCGTATAGTGTTTATAAAAAAAAAAAAAAATAATAATTCTAAGTAAATTTCGTTTTGACTGCCCTGAAAAAATATTTCTAACAATTATTATTTTTACCGACATAGCCAGGTATGTAATACTGCGCAAATTTTACCCCGGCTATGAGTATTTTGGTTTAATTTGTATGTAAACTACATACCCACGTATGTAGTTTATCCACATATTTTGTAAAATTTGGTTGCCACTTTGAGGGTTTAATTGAATTTTATAAACTCTCACTCTCTCTCTCTCTCTCTTAGAAAAAGTAAAAAAACATTAATAACAATAATAAAAAATAAAGATGGCTGTGATAAACATAAATTGTGGGTGTGGTTTTTATGCAACTGTTTGTATGAAACCTTAAATTTTCATCTTTCCTTATTCTTAAAAAAATGTAAAATTATTAAAGAACCAATAATCTCATTATGTTATTAGTGGTGAGAATGATCAATTTGTATTTGAAAAAAAGAAAAAGAACAACAACCAAATATACAAATAATTAGAAAAAACATTTATTGTTTCCCATACCGGGAATCGAACCCGGGCCTTCCGGGTGAGAGCCGGATATCCTAACCACTAGACAATATGGGACCTGCCTAAATCAGCACTTTAATGGAATATATACAATACCAATTTATAAAATTTAAAAACAAATAATGCTTTAAACGTAAAGTAAGAAAACGATTTATTATACATATTGCTAGTATGTACAACTGGAAACTGAGTTTAAAAACAAGAAAAAAACTAAATTTGGCTTAGATCAAATCTTAAATACCAAATCAAATCTACAAAAGTGGGCGCGGCATGTATGTGATTACAACCTTTTAATAGTGTATGTATTATGTATCAGCTTGCAAATCGAGTATGGAGAATACGGTTTTTTGTAAATTGTGAGCGTATATCTTATCCGAACACACTCGTTTTTGGTACATCAATGGATGTGATAACTATAAACCAAATTTCAAGTCCATAGTTCAATTTTTGTGGCATATATATAGATTTTTGTTTATTTTGGGCGTGGATCTTGTTCGATTTTGCCCATTTTAAATGGCTATCTGCGTGCAAAAAATTAAAAGTGCCTGTAGAAAACTTTAAGGCATTATCTCACAATTTACGCCCGTACGGATGCCAAAAATAGACATACACACGGCCATATATGTCTAGATCGACTCAGATTTTAAAGTTGATCAAGAATATATATACTTTGTACTGGGTATTGCAAACAGAAGAACAAACTAAGTATACCCCCATCACAAAGGTGGAGGGTATAGTGATAAACATAGAACTATTGATAGATTTATAAACAAAATTAGTTAAACTACACGATTACAACAATTTAAAAAATTTAAACAGAAATAGAAACCCAAAAGAAAACCTAAATATAAATAATACAAAGCAAGTAAAATATAATCAAACTAAGGCCTAAAAATGTAAACATAATGACAATAATAATAATAAAGATTAACAAAAAACAACAATAACCCAGCAACAGCAGCAAAACAAGAATTAAGAAAAAACAAAGTGTACATATGTATATATTTTTGGTTAGCATTAAAATCTGAATTTAGATGTGTCCGTCTTTCCATGTGCCTATTGTTAAAGTTATGCTAAATTTTATTTAGAAAAATTTAATTCAATTTTTTTACAGGTTTTTTCATATCTATAAGTAAAAAGGTGGGCGTGGATGTTCATATTTGCGCTTTTTGATTGAGTATGTATTTCGTATAAAATCAAACAACAAATATAAATTCTGGGCATGTCCATTAAAAAAAAAAGCCAAAGATTTTGTGACCCTAAACTGCGCCTACGATAGTTTGAGATCCTAATTAAACGAAAGGTTGGAGCTTTCAGCTTAAAACTCAAGAGAACAAGAAAACATGGGTGAATATTACTGGATCGATTTATATGTCGGTATTAATCAAAAACAATCAATGTGTACTGCATAAGGCTCCTAAGTTACCTTCATATTATTAATATATTGAGTAAATCCCTGACCTCTGTTTCCACTGTTTTCTGATCCACATATACACAAATTGTCATGTTTAAATTTTACCTAATCTAACTTGTATACGAAATCATAACATTCATTATCTGGTTTCATAGATTTTTTTTTTAAACTTTACAAATAAAACATTATTCCCTACAACGTTCTCTCCTCATCAGACAAAAGGAAAGTCAACAAGCCGTTGACCCTAATTTGAGACTCATTTATAGCGTTGCATTTGCACTCTTTTTTTAAGATTTTTTATTTCCCACTTTTACCACTTATGTGGAATTCCTAATTAAAAAACAATCAACTAAAAGGAGTATTCCTTAAAAAAACGAAAACACTTTATTAGTTACCCCTAAGAGTTTTGTAATACACACATAATTCTTGTTTACTTGCATACTACTGCATACCTACATATTATGCACACAATATGTTTTGCTTTTGCTTTAATGGTCATTCGTTGAGCACGAACTGAAAAATGAATAACCGGCACAAGTTCGAGGTCACTGGATGCAATAACTGAAATACTGTGGCGACTGCTCTGACAGTAGCAACAACATCCAGCAGCATCCAACACAACAATAAGCGCAACAAACAAACAAATAAATAAAAACTTTAAAAAAGGAATGAAAAATAGCCAGTCAGTCAACTATACGATAACTATGGTTTCTCAAAGAGGACACAGAAAAGCAAAAAACATTTAAAGCCTGAAATGGCAACGACTACTAAACACCGTTGAACTTTTTGTTGGCAATACGAGTGGATGGAACATAAATAAAATACAGATTTACGTACATATACAAACAAATTTTAAAGGTATACACAGTACTTTGCGCTTAATTGTATCTCGAAAAGTTAGCATATCTTGACAAAAATAAGTTTTTTTGAAAAAGACGAAGCTTTCAACGGGCCCACAATGCTCATTTTCTACATTTAAAGTTTAATAGATTTTAAGTTCTTTATTGTTATTGTAATTACAAGACTAAAGCACTGTATCACTTGTGGCAGCAGCAGCAGCATATGCTTGGAATTTGCTGTTTAAAACTTGACTGCCTGACTGACTTACTGACTACTTTAAATTAAACCAAAACAAAAATAAAAAATAATAATAATAAATGGAGGCAGTGAAAAAAAAATTATAAGAAAACACCGCCACTTTCGATTTGTTGGTGATGGGTGTTTTGTTTTGAAAAAAACGTTTAGACAGTATGAAAAAGAAGAAGATAAACGTATCTTAGACAAAGCATGTTTTTAATGAATGAAAATTAACTCCTGATACAAATTTAAATAAATTTGGATTGGGACAATTCTCCATCCACATACAAACAGTGGCCGTGAAATGTACTTAATTACGCCTTCTATGATTTATCTATTATCTATCTATTTATATATCCCCTTGCATAGGCAAATTGTAGGCATGGCAGGTACTTGATTACGCTTCTTAATAGTGTATTATGTAGCAACTGATTCGTGAAAATTATGAAACAAAGACACACTCATAATTTCAATTTCAACTTCATAAATAAAATTTTTGTAATGGATGCATTTTTGTTGATTATGGTCATAATCCCGCTTAAATAACCTGATAATTTTCAGCTTTTTATGTCAAATTGTGTGACTCTAACAGTAGCAACAATAAGCGGACAACCATTTTTTTACCAATTTTTGTGAAGATGAAAATTTAATCATTTCATCCTGTAGTGCCCCAATTGCATTCCAATCTTTGCATATTTTCATTCCTTATTTACTCAAATTCCTCTTCTAGCAGCTAACTAGTTAAACAAACTGGATAATAAATTTATGAGTATTGGCCCACCACAGCACCCTACCCTGCAGAAATAATTTAAATGTAAATTTACAGTAGGAAGTATATAAAAGATATCTAGGTAAGTAAGGTATATATTTTTATAACTAATGGTCACAAATATTTGAAAAAAAACTTGACAAGAGAACAAAGTAAAAATTAAACCAACTACCAGCTATGACGGTACATTTCACTTCAGATAATATTTAATATTGATAAATGACAACAGGGTTCAGTTTGTCAGTTTGTTTGAAAACGTTCATGAATGTGAAACACAAACACGTGTTTCCTTCCTCCTTGCTGGTGCTGCTACACACACTTAACTAAAACTTGGTTATTATAAATGGTAAACTCAATTTAAAGAGAAATTTTGAAGGAAAACAGAGCGATTCAGATACGGGTCTGCTTGATAATAATTAATAATGATTAATGAATGAAATTTTGTTGTAGTAAACAAATAATGTAAGTTATTGCCAAACCATTGTAAAAAGCAGTAAGGCGTCAGTGGCGATCAGTGGTGATCATCAGCTAAATCTAAGGATGCACTGATTTCAATGTAAATACCCATAAGGAGTAAAATCAGCGGTTTATTTCCAATTAAACTGACTGAGTTATATTATTGAAAAAACATTTAATTTGTAAAAAAATCAACAATCACTTGAACAGTATTTGAATAAAGTAAACAATAATGAAAACCAGATGCACAAAGTTAGGGAAGCTCTGCTTTGCGTAAAGTAATATTTTTCCTTCACCATCCAATAGCTGCACAATTAATACCTGTTCATACGGTAATATATGTGAAAACGGCAGCAATACCACCTCATTTGTTTTTAATAAGAATTAAAGTAATAATGATGAAGATAACGACGATGCTTAGGGCAGCTAGAACAAAGACCAGTCCAACATCATGTGATACATTTGCGATATCTGTACATAATAAAAAAAAGTTCACTAATCACAATCATTTTGGGTGAAGGCAAGAAGTATGTGTCAATTAAGAGAATTCCTGCAAATTTTTTTTATTCAATTTTATATATCCAACAGCACCAAGTGATGCAAGGATATAGACTCATAATCAAAATGTTCAAGAGCAATTGAGCATCAGGCAATTTTTAGGAGCCCTGTCCATATAACGATTATTTTAGAATAAGTTTTTATATAACAAAAATTACAATTTTTTGAGTAAAATATTTCGGAAGAATAGTTAATTAGCTTAATAATAATAATTAACTTGAGCTAAATTAGAATAGCCTTCACCTTAGTACACTTGGCTTACTGTTACTTTTGCGGCACTCCAAAGGAAGCCCCGGACATCTTACGAAGCTTATGTATTCTTGATCGGCATAAAAATCTGACTCGATCTAGACATATCCGTCCGTGTGTTATTATTTATTGTTGGAAAACACACAGCCCTGAAGTGTGTACGCTGTTGGTGTTTTCGAGCAGACACAAACACGCCCGCCATATAAAAAAAACCTTATTTTACTTAGAATCCGACTTGTTAGTTGATATGTGATACAGAGTTTGGGAATTTATGTATAGATACAAATACAAATACATTTCTTCCCACTCATTTCTAAAGGTTTTTATACCCATTCATTGAGAGCTGAGGAGTCCTCACTTTCTCAAAAAATTTATTTTTTACAGTATTTTTAATCACCAACTCAATTCAAATGATGGATAACTTTTGGTATCCAATAATAATATCTAGACTAAATGTAGGTTCAATTTTCCACTCGTTTCTCCTGTTGCTTGTTATGCAAACATATAAATATGAATAAATATTTTCCATCATTACCTTAACATAGGGTACGGCATTAATTTACATATTTAGGGTGGCTGACAATGCATTTTGTTGCTTTGCACGCAATCATACATTCATTTTTCACAATGATGAAATTCTGCATATGACGGCTTCTCTTCGTTTGTCGAATAAAATAATCTTTTGTGTGATTTCAAGGAAAAAGGAAGAAAACATTTTAATTAATATACTTCAATTTTTGAAGTACTCTTCATGTGCCCTCACTCTTATGCGCTCTCATTTCATTACCACCCTAGTCGTAATCATATCCACATATGATAAATTTGTATTTGACAACAGTACGTAGTATGTACGAGTAACTGCTCTTTTCTTTATTTCTATTTTTTATATTTTGTTGTTGTGGTTTCTTTTTTTATTATATGTTGACATGTTATCCTGTGTTACTTCTTGCGCTTGTTTGGTTATTTATGATATGGTGTTAAAAAGCTGAATGTAATGTATATGCGCCTGTGTTTTTTTTTTTTGGTCCCCACGTCACCATGTTCATTGTATGCTTTTGTACATTATTCAATTATTTGTAGAAAAAGGATGATTTTTTTTAATTGTTTGTGTGTTTTCATTAAATTGAATAAAAATGCATAATATGAGATTTTTATAACACAAATAAATACTTTGAGTGTTGATACCTTAATCAAGTACTTTTTTAAATGAAAATCTCTACTGAGTTCATTGCTTATAGTATTCAAAGAAAATTAGCATCAAATGGAAGTTTATTTCTGAATGGTAATTCATCCCTACCGAAAATCAGATCAATACCCATTGGTGGCAAATACTTACCTCAATATTTTCAAATATTGTGTTTTGTTTTTGCCAATTGTATGATTGCACCCTTGAAACTTTGCTGGGTCTGAAAATTAATGCCACCAGGTTATTATTGTCTGCTTGTGGTTTTTAAGGTATTTATACCTAATACCTTAAATAGTGCGGCGTCATTTTTTGTTTGTTGCGGCTGGCTTCTGTTGAAATTTCATTAAGGCTGTCAAGATGATGGTCTAGCCTGATGATGAACATCAAGCATTTGTCTTACTTTCTAGAGAAATTAAAAATATGTGCTTCACTCTCCTTTTGTTATGTATAAATTTAGGATGAAATACTAAAATGTTCAGCTGTACAGTATTCAATTCGTTTATTTAAATTCATTTTCAAAATGAAGGAGCCTGCACGAAATGTACGTATATGCACTTAAATGGATTCATTTTGGTTTTTGTTATTGTTGTTGTATCATTTTTCGATTTAAATATTTATTTGCGGTTAAAATGTATTTACGCAATAAGCGGCAGACAGAAGAATAAAGAGCTTCTGTTTTGTGTTTTAATAGCGGAAGGATATCTGAGCCAAACGGAAATTAAACATTGATATGATAGAGTACGAAAAAAAATATTTTAATAATGACATGAAATATAAAAAATTGTTGCATTAATAAGAGAAACAATCTCATTAAATGTTAGTTAATTAAACCTTTATCAATAATGAAATAATATTTAATTGATATATGACAACTTTGTCTGTATCTATGGGTTGTAAATGTAACGAACACATATTATTCATGAACTTCCAAAAAAAAAAAAAAGGGAAAAAGAACTTGGCCATATCTTGAATACCCACCATCACTGCACCAAAGCAATGCAAGGAGTATATACGTCAATACGTCTTTTACACTTCGTTGCTGTGTCGTTTTTACGATTTTGCCCAATCTCAATACCAACCTGCTTATAAAAACTACCAACACTTCAAAAAATCGGAATCGATATCCCAATTTTTGTGATGAAAAAAGTGATTACCACACACACATGGCTAGATCAACTCAGTATTCGAAGCTGAATGTACTCTGAGGGGGCTCAAGCGCCTCCTTTTGGACTTTGGACCCCCATATACCTGTGATGGTGGATATAAAAATTATGTTTAAGTTGACAGGCTTATTCCATATGAAATGAAATATCGTAAATACAATCCAACATTGAAATATAAAATTGGTTTTGTGTTAATCCAAAATATAATCGGCTAAAAAATCATATTACTTTTTTACTTACTCGGATTCTACGCCAAGTAAGTTTTTTATAATTGTGGGCGTGTGTGTTATTCGACCACACCTACGTATATACAGCCATAGGGGTAAATCCTTAACCTCGAGCTAATCCCGAGTGGGTATAATGATGTCTGCATGGTACCAAATACAGGTTCTCTTCACTGAAACAGGCAACCTTCCCGATCCCGAAATACTATCGTTTGTGATTGTGATTTAAAATTGAGAAGTACATTCGGAGACCCTAAAGCATTCTCATAGTAAATTGGTTTATTTTCAAATTAATTTTCGAACGAAAAATGTTAAAAATGTGATTTAAGAAGAGAAAATTCGATTTCATGAGATATGAAATTTATGTCGCTGGTGTACAATTCAGGTATATTTGTCTCTGAATGCATGTATATTACAGGATCTGTCTGTGCACATATATACAGAAATGTCGATAAAAAAATAATAAATAAACTTCAATAAAAGCGTTAGCAGTTCCCTGACCATTTGTTCAATTCTTCATACACATTATTACCGCGCATGACCAAATTAAATGTACTCATATACACATACTCAGGCCAACACACTCAAACATATAATGTACGAATATGTACAATAAAAGCATAATAAGCTCCATTTTTATTAATGTATAATGGGGAGGCAAGAGGACGTTATAGTCGCTTTTGTATGCAAATTTTCGTACGTGTAGATGTGGATCGTACGTATAAGTAGAAAAAGGTAGATGCAGTTTAAATCAAATTAAAGATGCGCTCTTTTAACATTTATGTGGGTGGGGCATACATTTGAATTAAAAATTATGTGTCAGATTTTACCCCAAAAGTCAAATTCTTTACAAGGTGCGGTTTTTTATATATTGTAGGCGTATATGGTCCCGCCCATTTTCAGCAAATTGATGGCTACAGTCCATAACAATAACAAAATTCAACTTTATGGTTCTATTTTTGTGGCCGAAATGTTTGCCAATTATGGGCGTGGCTTACTTAAGATAATACCTAAGGTCCTTTGAACCTACTTTTGATATACGCCAACAAAAAGACAAACCTAGTATACCGGCCACTATCATGTGATGACTACAAAAAGCTTGCCACGTATAAATTTTTTCGTTTTCTTTCAGTCAATGTACTCGGGTAGAAAGTTCGATTAAAATTGCCAACTGGACCAACAGCTTTAAGGTTGACGATAATATCGTGAACAACATTATCATCGTCATTCTAGTGGCTTTATAGTACATTTTATCCACCATCATCACAACACTACTACTACCACCTCAAATACATGTATGTATGTATGTACGTGCATATGTTTACAGTATTCGCGTAATGTAGGCATGTGTACTCTGTCTCCTGTTGTTATGCTATGGTTTTTATAAAAATACAATAAATATATGCCTTAAACATGAATTTGTGTATGCGTATGTGTGTGTATTGATATGGATGATGTGTATGTGGTAGGCCACGCATATGTATGACAACCACGCACTTATGTGTTGTCCACCCTACGAAAAATATATAAAATGAAAAAACAAAACAAAAAAGAAATTAACGAAAAACAATTTATGCGTTTCTGTGTTTTTATTAGTTTTGCTTTTGTACGTTGCACTGTTTATCCCACAAAAATGATTTTTTTATTTATTTAATCACATTTAAAATGCGCTAAGGACTGCAGTGTGAGATTTTTCCACCTATGTATACACACATGTGTTTGTGTGCGGGGCGTACATACTTTGCATACATATTTTATTCTTTGGCTTTATGTGTTATTTATTTTATTTGTTAAATTTTTTATTAAATTTTTATATATATATATGCATGTATGTGCAGATATTGTATGTTTTTCCCGTTATTAATACGAAAATGTGCAAATACATTAAAAAAGTTTTTTTCTGTATGGTACAGTCATCGCTGTTGTTGCTTGAAACATCTATCTATCAGGTGAAAGAAAGAAATTTGAATTAATGAGCCCACAGCATTGAAAATGAATAGAGATGAAAATATTAACGTGATGATATAATCCTTAGTTACTTAACTGAAGTACCCATCCACTCAACACTTTCAATTGATTTGGTGTAAGACTAGATGGGAATAAAAACATACGTTTTGAAGAGATGTCTGTCTATGTAATAAAGCATACTATAGATTACATGATTTACTGAAATTTTTCCATATGTAGTGTAATGTAAAGATACTATTTCATACGAATTGGTTAAAGCGGCAATTGAAAATCTTAATTTTTTTGTAACCTCCCTGCATATAAAAAGTAGGAAACTACTAGAAGGTGGTCTTAAAGACTGTGCAAAGTAATATGTACATATATATACAAGGGATGGACAAAATAATTTAAACACATGACGTTGCAGTCCTTCCATGAATGGTACCTTTTTGGAGCTCCCGCTGTACTGTTTTTTCTTTTTTTAGAATGAGTGTTGAGTTACGCGTTAAAGTTGAGTCGTTATATATGATATATATATTTAAAGACATAATGAGGTACGTGCCACGCCCCCGATTGCATATGTATATGTGGATCATCAAAAATGTTCCTTCAGTAGTCTTATCAGCTAAGGCTTCGTTTTAGTAAACCCTGCTGTGAGAGGTTGCTTCAAATCCAACTCAAGAGCGAAGTAAAAAAAATTGAACTCGTCTGTCGCGTTGGGCCGGTAATTCACCGACAGCTAAATGTGTTACCGTAGCAGTCGATTATACTTCTGCAATATATCGCTTAAATGTCATTTATGAGACCAATTTGGAATGCAAATTGATTACCAAGAAAATAAAATAAAATATTGGCTTAAGTCTCTTGGGAGGGCTCCTCGCCGATTTTGTTAAATCTTTTACCGTCAAATAGTCCCGTTATAAACATAAATAACCCATAATTTTGAAATGTATTCAATTCAACCGCTTACCTCGTAGGAATCAGGCTTTTGGGGCAATTGAAAGCAGAAATGTTTGACGGGAAAATATAATATTTAATAACTACATATTGTCATTAATAACTTGGGTGTGCTATGTCTATATGCCATATGGTTATATGAAAGCATTAAATATAACTGTTGTTGTATATATACGTACATAGATGTATGTAGTCAATACCACCAAAATTGCTTTTTTATGTAAATGTTAACCAAATAAAAAAAATTATATGTGTATAGTATATACATACATCTGTACACATATGCATACCTTTACATAACAACATAAAATATTACAATAAATTATTCGTAAAAATGTAATATTTTTTGTTTTTTGTTGTTTTCATTCTGTGGTTGTTGTTGTAGCTACAATTGTTGTGCAATTAAATAAAATAAAATTCACTGCATAAATAAATATAAACGTGTAGAGTTATTTATTATAAAGAGCATAATATGTACGCATAAATTAGTTTGCAAAGGAACTCGTTATAATGAAAGAAAGCACAAGAGTGCTTATATAACTATGTAGAACTCGTAGCAAGAATTAGTATAAGTTACATATCCTTATACAACACTTTGCATACCGCTACCACTTTATGTAAACATGTGCGTTTAATTTTAAATATTCTGCTTGGGAAACCGCAAATAAATGCGCGCTCACATCCATACTCCCATAGGTATAATAAATTAGTGGCAAAAGTCTGGGGCCATGATCAATAAGTTGCTTCGAGCATATATTTTTTTGGTTTATTTACTCTCACATATATGAACGTATGATGAAACTGACACATAACGACATTTTAATGATTGAATTTATAAAGGAGACCACTTAACAGACTACATAAGTACTCTATATGCAAAAGATAAAAAGCATAAAACCTAGTATACATCTTAGTCTTTAGGGTATTCTACTAGACATATATATTTTTTTATTTACACGAATTGATCACGTTCAATAGGAAATGTGGATTGCGCTCAATAGCTTTTTAAACATTTTCCACGATGGTTGACGGAAAAAAGAACAATAGATCAATATTTAAAAATTGCTATACTATCACGCCCTAAAAAGTACTTTTATTGGTCGTACATTTTATATTGATGCCTCTAGACAAGAGTTGGGTCTAGACACGTAAATGGTTACTAAAATTTGGGAGACACAAACGTTTTTAAACCCTGCACCATTTTTTGCAAAGGATATAATCAGTTTGTGTGTATGTTTGTAACTCCCAAACGGCAAATGCCACATACACCTTCAAATAAATTCTGAATCGATAGACCGAATCGGACCATTTTTAGAACCTCTCCCCATATAATGATCATAGTTAAATATAGAAGAGGCTTTAAAATTTTATTCAAATTATTTTGGATAAAATCGCACTTTTTTGACCGTAGTTACAAGCACTGCTATTATTTTGAACATAACTATACATATGACTCTAAATAATATGTTTTTAATTAATAGATTTAACTATCGATCAATAATAATCGATAATTACGAAAAATTAGGTTCAGTTAACGATAACTGATTTAAGGTTCAAAAATAATTATGGTCTATCGATAATTTTGTAATCGATAAATAAAGTTTTATAATCGGTAGTTATATATACATATATGTATGAAAAGATGTTTTGAAATATTTTCGATAAAAATCGCATCTCATTCAAATCTGAATTGATAAATTATTGTCTAAAATAAATTTATTTGTTATGTGAAATGAAAATGTACGTACATGTGTTTGTGTATGTATGTGTTCATACATATAGTTGTACATAATCGTTTATTTGAATAATTTGGTTTGCTTATAATTAGCCACCAGATAAATACAGACAGAAGAATACAGAAGGGGGGCTGGCGCGCTGTACGTGCAATGACAATTATATGTATATTATAACCCATATAAAGTAAGGTGTGAGAGAGAGAGAGAGACTAACATTAATGTGTTTGTATTGTGTTAATGCTTTCCATAAAGCATATGCCTTGAGCGTACATTCTGCGGTGTTGTGTTGTGTTGTGTTGTGTTGTGCGTAAATGCTACATGTGATTATTTTACCATCATATCCTTTCTCCGTTTTGCTTACATTTGCACATTATGGCTTTTACTGATGTTCGGCTCCAAACAAAATAAACAAAAAATTATAATAATAATAAAATTGTGCGTAAGTTTGTTGTTGTTGTTGTAGTTGTCGGTTTTATTCCACACACATAAGTACTTATATACATTATAATTTTTGCTACAAATGTTGCCCAGTTTCAATAATGCTTTGTAAACTGCAACAACATTCCAATAATTTCGGTTTTTTATAATGAATTTTTTTTTATTATTATCACACTGTCTGTGTTTTTTCGGCGTGTATAGAATTCCATTCAATTTCCAGCCAATCAGAATAGAAAAACAAAATATAGAAAGCACCAATACAACACAAAATGTGATTTGATTTTTAATAAAACGAATATAAAAAATTTAGACGTTACGGTAATAATTACATACATACCACATATATTTTTTTTCAGTGATAATACAAAAAAAAAAAAAAAATGATGAAATAAAATATTAGTTAGACTAAAACGATTGATAACATAGCGCTTTGGATTTTTTTACAAAAGAAAAAAATATTAAATAATTGAAATAATAAAGTTGGTTTTTATTAGTTTGGTGGTTTGTTTATGCCAGGATTTTACCATTTTATATAAAACAATTAAATAAAAAAATAATTTCATACGACGTCAAAATCCTATAAATGACTCTAAAATACCATTTGTTGTTGTTAAATTTATGCTTTAAAATGGCTTAAAAACTTAAAAGGTTTCGGCTCTGTGCATATAATACCAAGCCTTACAATTACAGATGTTTAATGAATGTGTGTGTGTGTTGTTTAGTGTATTAAGTTTAAGTTCGCATTAATTAAAAAATATATTAATTTTTTTATATTCACACCAGCATTTTTATACTCGTACACAAACCACTCAACGCATACGCACATATATATGCATTACCACCCACACCCTAACGTTTGTATATAAATCATCATTTGCATACACCCACATATAAAATACAGTTCCCACAGTTGTGTCGTTTTAACTAAATTTAATGATAATTTGTTATTAAAATATCTCAACAAACAAAAAAGGATGATATGAACAAACGCACTATTTCATATTCGTGCAAAACTGCTCTTCCTCTCTACTGCACCGCCTAACCTCGCATAATAACATTTCAAAAATCCACATACGCACATAGGCAACCTTTCCACACTTTATCATCATTATAATCATGGTTGTTTGTGGTGTGCGTATTTGTTGTTGTTATTGTTGTAAGTGCGTTTATAATGGGTTGAGAGTTGAGCATTATTTAATATTGGTTTTTGTGCGTTGTGTTAGCTTCATTTGGCGCCTGATTAACACATTTTAGTTTAGAAATATCCGGCAGTGTTGCAACATTAATTTGTTTCACAAATTTTTACCCAAAAAACCAAAAAAAATCAAAACCTATAGAAATTACAAAATGTTATAATAATTAACAACAACAAAAAATCCACCAAACATCCAGAAATTATAGTGAAATTTATGTTTCATAGTTTTCAAAAAGATGAAAAATCTAATTTCGACAAAGAAAACGTAATGGTTCAAAAAATACAAAAAGCAAATTTAAGGAGTGTCAAAAAAAAATTGCAGAAGGTAGTTTTAGAAGTACAACAACTTTCTTTCATTCACACCGTTATATCTCTATAAATATTTCATTTCCTATATATTGAGCAGCAGTTGTTAGGTGGTGCGAAACTTTAAATTTAAAATTTAAGAAAAGTGCAATTTGTGGAGATTGTAGTGATTGTGCTTTTTAAGAATTATTTATTTAAACGTACAAACTAAGGAATATAACAATTGTAACGTTTGATGAATAGAACAGACTTGCTTTTGAAACACTGTGCTTATTATTATATTATGTTTGAAAAAAACACAACATACACTTGGTCCAAAATTGGTACATCTCAGCGCTTTTAGTACGAATCTACACCGAAATTATTTCAGATAGTCATAATTGACTTCTAAGTTTCTCCCAATGTAGTCCGAATTTAGCACACGAACCGCTCGCCTGTTTACAATTATGGCAAGTATGCTTCTATATTTGTTCATATGTTCCTTGCAGGCTCTTAATGTCAAATTTAGTCCGAAATTCACACATTTTATTTAAGCACTTTCTTATACTCACACAAAATTGACTTGAAGTAATTATAATATATCTACTTCTGTATTGATTCACTTATTCTTCATTGACTTATAATTAACTCCGAATTTAGTGTGAATTTGGTACATATGTTTCGAAATCAGTTCAGCTACTTCTGATTTGCTCCCAATCCACCTTTATTTTTTTCTAAAATTACAGAGTCTTTTCCTAAAATCTCCTCCAACTTCTGCTGATGGTTTTTAAATTAAATTTTAATTTAATCCGATATATGCAGGCATCCACCTGACTTTAATAACTTTGCGTCTACATATTCTAAATAGGTTTACTTATTCCTGATATATTCTAAATTCACTCAAAATTCAATCCCAAATTGGCGGGGGCTAATTACAAGGGAAGCCAGAGCTTACTGGGATTCAGAATACTTTTTTCAAGCGGCTTTAATTTTCCTGTAATTCATTCAGTTTTATTATTATTCTGGCGGGAATTCTTAACTTGTCATATTCTTTATATTTCTTCCTTATCTTGTACTCTCCTCCTTATTCCATTTCACTTCAATTTGAAATTTGCTATCTTCTATTAGTTCTATGACGTTGAATATATGTTTGTGTGTGTCTGTTTTATTTTTCGTTTTTGAAGGTACAAAATATAGATTTTTCATCTATTTTTTATTTTTGTTTTTGTTGCTTTATATTTGCAGTATACATTCTATGTAGGGTTGATGACGCTGATGTCTTGAATGAAAGTCAAAGTAAAAACAACTCGAATTATTATATAAACAAATACAAGCAAAACAAATAGAAATAAGAGAAAACAACAACAAAAACAACAGCAGCAAGTCAGCTAAAAAGAAAAAGAAACAATATGTATCAAAATGAATGAGTGGAGTTGTGATGTGTGAGGAAATGTATCACAAATAGTAGCGTAGCGTAGAAACTAGAGCCAATAAAAGTTGGTAAAAAATGCAAAAAGGTAAAAAAGATAAAGAAAACAGACCATAATACACTGTTTGGATTGATAACAAAACTCGCCAGCATACACACGTAAAGTTGTCTAATGATTAACGACCATTCGACCAAACAACTAACCGACGGACCGGTCGACGGCTTCAAATAGTTTTTGTGAATGCGGTTTTCGGAAATTGTCAAATGTAGTCGCATAAAAAAATCATCAAGGAAGTATTAATGGAAAGAGAGAAAAGTATCCGTAGAATATATATATATATATATATATAGAGAGAGAGAGAGTGAGAGAGAGTAAAGCCACATAACGAAAATACAAAGTTCATCATTATTATCAGTGTGCAGCAGGGCAGGTTTTAATGAGTGAGAGTGGTGGCGGTGGGTGGCTGTATATAGTGACCGGGCCAGACAAAGTGTGGCCAAGCAAACGCAAATACTTCCGTTACTCATCTCTATAAATTTGTACATTAAATATATATTGTAACGGTGCATTCATAATTATGCATAGAATGGACTTAACGCTCGCCTGTATATTAATAATGAACATATTGAGCAGAGATTTGGCCACACAACAAGGGGGCCGTGTGCTTGCTGCAGAATTTATCTGCTTATCTATATATTTGTATGTACGCACGTACAATACATAGGTTTTAAAAAGGTTACTCACTGCACATGTCAAGTATAGCCGTGTATGGGATCACACCGTGCATCTACGTGTATGTATACACAGTTACATTAATGTGAAAAAATCTCTCTTGCCATAATTTGAAAAAGTGTACACACTTTGACCCTCTGTGCAATGATACAATATTTGGTATGGTGAACGAGATTGTGGGTAAGAAGTGTGTAACGGTCTCTTCAATCTCATCTGCTCTCATCTTTTTAAGCTGCACATTTATTGTCTGGATTTTTCTTTTCTCCACGACAGGTGCAATTTTATTTATTCCGCATCATTTCCGCTTATGCTCCATTCATTCGGCACTGGTACAGCAAAGCTGCGTCACTATGTCTTATTATAGATTTTTCTGCTTTATTGCATTAAACAAACACTTGTATAAATATTTCGTATATATTCCATGGTTATACATAAACTTCCCCGTTCTGCTTATATGTATATGTACATGTGTGTACATAAATGAGTGCTTAATTTTTTTTTTTTTTTTTTGTATACTTAACGAAAATTCATATCCTTTGATGTAAAATTTTTTCATATCGTGCAATATATGAAATTTTGACGATGTTGGCGATTTATTTATATTTTGTTTTTAATTATCCATTTTATTTCATTTCGATTTTCATAAATATTGATTTTCTCGGCTCACAAATTTCAGAGAAATGTCTACTCTTGCTATTCGGATCTTCACCATTTCGACTCAGATCTTGATATTGATACATAAAATCTTGGTCCTTATAAGTTTCAACACTGAATTTTATACCCACCATATTTCAGGTTCATGTACAAAAAATTTGGCTAACAGCCACGTCCACAAATATCGCATGTTCATAAAAATTAAGCCACAAAGTTGAAATTTGATGGTAATTAACGTAAGAAAAAAAGGGCGGAGTCCGATAACAGACACGCCCACAATTACTACATCACATCTTGATGCAGAATTCGAGTTAAAGTGCATTGTATGCTTTCTAAATATACTTAGGCGTTAAATTTAATTATAGAAAGTTGAAAATGAATTTAACACTGAGACTAGATTAACGGATGTTGGTTATTTTTACTGAAGTGAGCCAATTTGACTCATACAAGAAAATTGAATTTTTTCGCAAATAAAAAAAAATAGTTCCAAATCAATTTAAATGAAAACTTAATTATTTAAAAATTTAGCCAATTGGAAAATAAAATCTTTTCTTGAAATATTTACTTTACTACATACGAGTACATCTAAAATGTTATAAAAAACTTGTAGAGTTTTATATACATATAGAAATTAAATTTTAAGTGAATCAAATTGGCTCACTTTGTAAATCTAGTGTTAAAGTAGGAAGAAATGAGAAATTTTACGGCAAAGTCGAACGTGAACTTATGAAGTTTGATCCGATTGATCTCCCTAGGGATTCAAAACTTATTAATTGTTTTTGAAGAATCTTGAATTCATTACTCGAATACCCAAAACAACAGTCCACAAAGTTCGAAATAATCTACAAAAACACAGACTCTCAAGAAGGACTCAACAGCAAAGAAAACTAAGAGCGATCTAAAAAGTTGCCACATTTCGAGAAAGACAAATGCTGCAAGATCCACGCTACAATGAATCTTACACTAAAATGAACTTCCGCCCTCTTCCTGTGCCTAAAGGATCTAGCTCTCATAAGCTCACGTTTTTGGTCAGAATCGCGAAGTTCGCTAGGAAGATCTTATTATGGCAGGAAATTTGCGAGAATTAAATAGCAGAAAACTGACCATATTATAATGCGAAGTAGAGGTGAATAGAAAAACCTGAGAAAGGTTTAAGCTATCAGTAGATATAAAAATTATAGTATAATAAAAAAATATATTAAAACTTTATAGTCTAGCATGTAAAAAAACTATGTTTGGCTGATGCCAAATCTTAAATGCACACCATCGATGCTCTAAAGCTTTCCGAGGAGTATTGATGTCAATTCCGCTCTTCTTTCAATTTTTGTTGCATTGTGGGCATGTCGCTTGACACATTTTGCCCAATTTCAATACCCACCTGCGAATGAAAACTTCCAACATTTCCACCAAGTTTGGAAACGATATTTCTAGATTGCATTAACACAGAACACACTCTCACACACATGGCCAACTCGACCCTGTATTCAATACTGATTCAGAATATATATACTTTATGAAGTCTCCGGCGATTCCTTTTGGGCGTTGCAAATGTTTCGACAAAGTGATGTATGCCCCCATATATGTATGTAGATATAATGGTGGGTATAAAAAGTAGACTGCATGTAAAATATAAATGTATGGTTGCAAATTGCAAATAAACTTAAAAATAAATATACGTCACCCCTCCCCACCCAACAAACAGTTCAACGGGTAAATTAAATTAAACTGTAATAAAATTTTGGTCAATTTTATATATTCAACAGCACTAAAGGAAACTCCCTACAATCATATATAAAATAAAACCATTATCACACCGTTACGTGCACATAAACAATTTCACATTTTCCATCATTTGCTTTGCATACATTTTCCATCTATTCTGCAAAATGTTTAACACAAATCAACAAAAAAACATAGAAATTTGACAACATAGCACAGATTAAGCAAAACTCTGAGATGTTGATTTAGTAAAAAAAAAACCGAAAAATTCAATGGATATATAAAAAAGACACACACACACCTAGTATGTGCACGGAAAGGTAAACATACACAATGCAACTCTTAAACATTCATTTAAATAAACAGCTTGTGAAAAAAAGTATTTCAAATGATACTTAAGCAGCAGAAGTAGAAACGTAGAAGAGAGCTGCTTATGTATATATGCAGTACCTGACTACACACTCGTAATACAAGGCATTTGCTGTTTTTAGAGAACTAGATAATATGCGAGAGAGAGAGTTATCGAACTTTACGACACACAGAGCATGAGAGAGTATATAAAAATATTTTGTTTTAGATGTTGTATAAAAATAAACTCCCACGCATACAAGCGCGCCAAAAATGTTTATCTAAAGTAACTAAAAAAACCGTGACAATGCGTTTGTGAGAATTTACTTTTAATTTTTAGAGAGTTTAGCTTTTTTATTTTCTCGCTAGAGGAATGAGATGTAGTGCTAAGAAGAGAGAGAGAGTTGTAGAGAATTGTATATTTACATAAATGCAATAATATCGCATTTAGATATAGGTATTAGGGCCTCTACCTACATACACAAACTGTTTAGCCTGTGGTACATTCTAAAGCTTTATGTACAATCCAATGATTGTGTGTAAATATATATATATATATATAAAAATAACACAATATTTTTGTGTGCCTCTGTGTGTCATAAACATAGTCTATTGATTCTTGTCACCGAGTGACTCTATTTCTACGACAATACATTACGTTAAGGCTTGCCAACTTTAAGTTTAGAGAGTACAAATTCGTACAATTACCTTTTGGCCTCGGCATTCAAAAAGCAAGTAAATTTCTTCTACAAAAGCTACTTTGCACTGGAAGGCATAGTATATAAATGCTTAAACATGCCCAACTGCTGACTGTTGTGCTGGTAGGTGTAGGGAAGAGCACATACTCTTCCATTTTCTTTGTTTTTTTTTTTTTTTTTTCAAAGTTAAATAGATTTTATGTGGTGTAGGTTAAGAACACATCCGATGCAATGAATTAAAAAATATATACTATATAATTATGTATAACTTGTGCAGTATTTTCAATGGTTTAGAAACTATGTATGTATATGTAAGGGAAGTTTCATAACTCATATTCTCGATATAAAAAATATTTTAACAGATTTTAAAATTGAAAATTGTGCGGAAAAGAAAAAACGTAAATAACGTAGAGAAGTACACATGGCCAATGTGAATTACGGAAGAAGCAGTTTCCTCATATGTTGGGGCGTATATTAAGTTTGCTATTCCATTGGCAACAGCCAAACAGAGGCTCCAGAGATCCTACAAAGTTCCTATATTCTTGGTTAACATCAGCACTCGATCTAGGCATATCCATGCACGCTGTTGTTGGCACTATGCATATGTAGCAACATTTTATACAATAAAAAATCGGCCAAACGCCTCGCCCATAATAAAATAAAATATATTTATTATCCACAAAAATTTACCCGGAACGTTGAATCCTATTTAAAATGGGGAAAATCGGTGAAAGCCACGCCCACAATGAACAAAAATCGGTTTAACTACCACAACTATTGAACTATTAAAATTTGGAACACATGTTTATAATTATCCCAACCATCGATGTGCTAAAACAGGCATAGTCGGATAACAGACACGCCCACAATCGGCTAACATCTGTATATCTGCCACAAAAATTGGCGCATGATTCAAGTTCATCAAGTCTATAGTTATCCCATCCATCGATGCGCTATAACTTATGTGGTTAAACCACAAACACTTGCACAATTTAGAGAAAACCATACTCAGCGTAAAACTCGATTTTCAAGCTGATATGTAATACTTACACTATTATAAGGCGTAATAAAGTACCTGCTACGCCCACATTATTTTATGTAAATGTGGAGAGTATTTAAGCTATTTTCAACAAATTTCGAATGTTGTATACGTGCATCCGACTCCTACAGGGTTCATCGAAAATCTCAAAAGCTGTGGCCTGTAGGTTGAAAATTGTGGGGAAAAATCTTTGTAGTCATTATAATTTTTATATTATTCTTCTAGTAAGTTTGTATCTTTTAAATGGCTATAGGGAGCCGAAGGATTCAGAATCCCTTTTTATATGATTTAAACGGTTTAATTGGAAATTATGAACAACGCTAAAGCACTGTGATACAGTAAAACTTCCCATATATAGATTCATAGTTTCAGAAAAAGAAATAATTTAAGCTTATAACCGGCACAACAGTTTCTTAGACTCTTCAGAGAATTATCAGAAGCTTTGCAGAAAAGTCCCATATTTAGAAATCGTTCAAGTTTAGTCGCTTTGTTTTATTTGCCAAACTTTTAGTAGTTCTAACATTAAAGTAAAATTTTATAATTCTACAACAACACTGCAACTTCGTAAATAAGTCCAGAAAGAAGAAGATATTAAAGGAATCCAAACACAAAAGTATTCATTTTTAATAAAAATAAGAAAGAGTTGTATGTACAAAATATAATCAGTTGAATAAAGGCAGAGTATGGGATAAGGATTCTGATGTTGATATGTACGAGATAAGAGACAAAGAACACCCTCTTCTTGGCAGCAGCTTTAAAACGAAAACGAAAAGCGAACACTTTTATAGCTCTCCTATGGAAACTGACCGAAAAAAGAGATTGACAAAATGCCTACGGACACGTTTGAACAATGAATGCAAAAGTAAAATGAAGTAAAGTGTGAAAGAACGCCATGTAGTAGTCCCGCATCCCATGAGCGGGAGCAGCAGGGGGATAGGGAGTATGCAAACAAAACCAAGATGAGGATGCTTTGACGAGTACGGAACAGGGCAGATAGATGTGAGGAGAAAAGGTAACAACAACTACTATATAAAAAATATTTAAAAACAATAAATGTGACCGGTTTCCACTGCACCCAGCTACAGCAATAACAGAAACAAGTTAAAAGTTGAAGAGGTTGGAGTCAAAACTGAACATAATGGCAAAGTAGTGTGAGGAGTTGAATAGAAAGCAAGGGCCATGGGGGACTAAAAAAGCGTATAAAAAAAATAATAAACGTTTGAGCGCGTGCGCTAATGATGGTGGCTGCTATGAGAAGCGAATGGGAGCACAAATGCACGAAACGACACTAATGACGTATATATGGGTGTGATGGAGAGGTTAGGTGGCAACACTATGCCGGTCGGCATATGACACTGTATATATAAGTTATTAACAAAAAAAGAAAGAAAGAGAGAGGAAACACAAGTAAACGAAAACGTACGTAACGAAGTGTTGATTTCCATGCAGAAGATGTGTATGCCTCGAGAGAACATGTTTCTCTCGAGATTATAAAAGCAGCAAAAAAACGGCGCTGCAAACTTTCGCTCCAAGTAGGTATTTTATATAATATAAAGAGAGCTGCTCTGTTGCATCTCAAGCATGCACTTTTTTCGCTATAGAAATTTATATGACCGTGTGTGTGTGTGTGCTGGATGCATGCTGTATTAATCGGACAGCGTTTGATGGTGCGTAAAACATTTGTACTGTAAAGTGTATGTACCAGCATCATGATGATGCTGCCTGTTTATGCTCTGCTGCTGTTTCTGTTTCTGTCGCTGCTGCTGGTCCCCCAAACAGCTTGCTTTGCTTCGCCGGTGTTGTCATGTCTCTGAAAACGATAACTGCGACAACAACGAGAACGACGATGGTGATGATGGTGGCGACGACGATTAACAATTTTTTTTGCACTTTTGCGCGGGCAACATAATTTTTTTCGCGCTTTAACTGGCAACAGTACGTCGCTCACATTTAATCTGTTCGGTAGGGCTCAACTCTACTCTACTGGCTTAGCCTGCCCTGGCTTGGCATAGTGTTATTTTTTCCTACCAAAAATTATACACAATATTTTATCAGAACCAATTCGTGGCAACAATTTGTGCATGCGTGTGTGTGTGTGTGTGTGCGCGTATTTGCTGTTGGATGCACTCTGTGCAGTTTTTCGGCAAAATGCAAATCAATGTTATTTTTTCGTCTTGCCTTCTATGTACATAAAAATTCTTAAGGCCACAAATCGTTTTTTTGGTGCACTTCGGTTTCGGGTTTAAGTTTTTTTATTTTTTTGGTTTCTTTATGTCGTGCTTTTTATTTGTATGTAAATACATGCATACGTGCTCACAGCAGTGCTATGCTACTCCCTCATACAACTTGTGATCACTGTACAATATCGTGCTTGTCAGTGAATAGTGTCCAACTTGGGATTTATGCTGGAGTGTAAATATGTTTTTGTTTTGTGTCTATGTGTGTATGGGTATAGGTTTTTGGCAGTTTGCAGAGAGCCTTGCCGGAAAGTTCTTTTTCATTTCCAACATTTGTGTAGCATGATGATGAGAGGCACACAGAGTGGAATGGAGTGCCCAAAATTTTTTTTCTTACTTGTGTGTGTGCGGTCTTACATTCTATATCTTTTATTTTGGTCGTTTCTGCTTTTAAGCAAAAGTACGAGTGTGCAAATATTCTCACCAATATATACAACAAACACATAACCCTCGCTCAATACATAATACAGTCGGTGTTCTTGTTGTAATCTTTTTTTTTTTTTTTGTACTCAACTTTCTTGTTTTGTTGCTCATATTGCAGACAATAGTAGACTTCGTTAACAGGCCGTAGTGTAGTAAAGTATATAAGCATAGAGTCGTTGTTGTAGTTGCTGTTGTTATTATTATTATCATTCTCTTCCCCCCCAACCTTTTTATGTAGTTGTTGTTGTTATTGTTAAACTAGTATGTAAACAACAGAAAATTATGGCCGTTGTTGTTGTTGCTATGAGTGGTGTGTGTGCGCTGTGTGTAGCTCCCATTTATACAAACACATATAAATATATGCACGGTCCCTATATATGCTATTATACATACATTGGTTTTCGTTGTTGGCTGGTGTCGTTGTGGTTCTTGAACGTTTGCAAAAGATTTTTGCTCATATTCATCTTTTTGGCCGTTTTCGGTGCGTTTCGTGGCGCTTGTTGGCAATATTTTCCAACGCTTACAAGAAAAACTTTTTCCTTTACTTTAATACAGAGTTGTCTTCTTTTTTTCCTTATTTCTTTATTTTTGTCTTATACCCCTGCTGTTCCTTGTGCTCTTAAGATTTTTTTGTAATTTTTTTCTGTTGTCTTCATTCCTTTGCAATGTCGGTGTTCAACTTTAATAAGCATTGAGTCTGTGGCTGTGTGTGTTGTGGATATCAGTGCCTTTGTATGGGTATTTGTACATATATTGACTTGACGTTACACTTGGTTTCGGTTCTTGAGGTATCTGGTTTTTATTTTTATTTCCTTAAGTTGTGTTGGCGAATTCTTTTCTTTTTAAGTGTTTGCACAATAAAAAAATCTAAAAAACAAGAATGAAGTCTAAAAGAAAATGGAAATTAAAAGAAAACCAGCATCATATTTAGTGCGTACGGTGTTGTTACTTTACGCGCGTATTTAGTGTGTACGGTGTTGTTACTTTACGATTTGTTATTTTTCTGTTATAGGTATTTTTTTTTATTTTTTTTAATAAACCGGCAAATCTCGTAACGACGCTAATTTTTGAGTGTGTTTAGTAAGAACGATTGCATAGAGAATGAGAGAAAGAGAGAAATTAAGAAGCAACAACAAAGTGTTAACAAATGAATAAGTGGCGCGTTTATTTATTTAGATCCACTCCAAAAAAAAAAAAAAAAAACGCAGACACGCACTATTCTTCTAAACAAATATCATATGAAATATATCAATCAAATAAAAAAACTTACAGTGAAATACTAAACAAACGGACATAAGGGAAAACTTTGTATTGAAAATAGATAAGAAGAGGGGCTGAAATCCTTCTTCTTTCAATGAGCACTAAAATTATTAAGTTACAATTATTTGAAAAATTATATAAAAAAATAATATAAAAATATTTAAAAATTTTTATAACATTAAAATATTAATAAAATGTAATTACTATTTAAAATTATTAATTTGTCACATTTTAATAAGAAAAATAATCTTGCAGTCTTTGTTCAGATAGGATTTAGAAAATTTGTTGACTTTCCGTGACTTCCAAAACTTTATATATATATATATATTAATATTTTAATTAGTTACAACTTCTGTTATTGCGTAGTGGTAAAATAATATCACAAAAATATTTTTTAAAAGGGAAATAGGCCTGTTCCTAAATTAATGAACTTAGAAGTAAATAACTCAAAAAAAAAAAACTCAATAAAGATAAGAATATTATTTAAAATTAAAAATATAAAAAATAAGCAATAAGTATATGAAAGAAGTAAAAATAAATAATTAATAAATAATTAATATATATAAATAATTTAAGAATAAAAAAAAATATGAACAATTGAAAAAAAATCAACAACAAAAACAAAAAATTAAATCAATTTACAAAGAACTAGAATGAACGTTTAAATACTAATATGAAATATTTTTTTTAAATTGTCATTACTTCTGCATAAATTTAAAAAAATTCTTATATATGGGAACATCCTCTATTGATGAGTTTACAGCAAATTTGCTTATGTACAATATGTAAAATAATAGTCTAGTGTTCAAGTTTCAAGTTTTAATTAACGAATTAAAAAAAAAGATATTCCTTATTGTGTTACTCAAATAATGAAGGTGCTCCAAGTTCTTTTTCTGAACACGTCATTATTTTAATTATTGTAATTGTCATATTTCCAATGAATTTTTAAAATTGTAATGTTTTTAGAAAAGTTAACTTAGATCACTTTTATAATTATGGCTATAAAAATAACAAATTTGTGATTATAAAAAAAACTATCCAATGTTATAATAAAAGAAACAAATAAAAATTTAATTTCGTTTAAATTTATGTCAATGATATAAATAGTTCCGTCGGCTATGAAAATATCTGAAATATGAAATATTTCGGCCTTAAAAGAGGGAATTCCTCACAAAATCCGCATCTTTGGGAATTGCAGACGCGTGCACTAAACGATTTGACCCAATGGATACACTTTACTATATTTTAAATCTTTTGACTTCTTTTTATGCATTAAGTGTACTAAACTTTGATCTAGACTAATTAACAAATAACAAAAATGTTCAATATTTTCGAGTTCTCATGTTAGGTTAAGGTCCCTCTTCTCAAAAAGTTCTCTTCATGTTATAAAAAAGTTAACAATTACAATAAAAATAGGAAAAATTTCAATTATGTAGGAAAAAATCACATGAAATATTTGTCCCGTAATATTTTTATAAAATCACTTGAAATACTAAGAAATTTAACGCATAATGATAAAATAACACAGAAAATGAAAAAAAATGTCTAACTAAGCACATGCAAAAAATGTATACATGTTTATAAACTCGTGTTTGAGCTTATCTGTGTCTCTGTTCTAAGTTTGTTTATACGCACACCCGCCCCCAGAGTTATCAAACAAAGCAAACTAAGCACACTAAACAAACTAAACCCATCTGAATGTACCGTCTCTGTACATGTATATCTATGTGTGCTCATCCAGCTGATGTTTTATTGCTGTTTTGTTGTTGTTGTTTCTAATATCAACTAATTCTAAATTCCGGTCGTGTGTCGTGTGTCGGCTTTCGTAACTGTGCAAACAAATAAACAAATTTTCCAATTTTTTTTGTTGCCATTATTTTGTTGTTCTCTTGTACCTCATTTTTTGATTCCTTTTGTTAGGTTTTTTTTTGGGGGTTTTTTGTAATTTTGCATATTGCGTTCACATTCCTCAAAAAACGTGTATTTTAGTTATTGTTGTTGTCATTATTTTCTATATTTTTAGTTGGTACTATATTATAAAAAAAAATAAAAAAATAAAATAAAACTAAAACTAAAACCACTATTTCACTATTTCATGTCTAGCGGCATTTTGAACTTGAAAATTTTTTATATTGTGTTGTCGTCGCCGTTGTCGTCGTCGTCGTTTAGTTTACACACAAATCGTTGTTAGTTGTTAGTTGTTTGTTATTGTTTTTATTCTGTTTAGTTTTTGATTACTTTTTTGTTGCTGTTAGACGTTCTATGTAGTATACGAGAATAATGGTTTGAAAAACTCTTCCTGTTACTTTTATTGTTGTTATAGTTTTACGTATAGGAATAGCAGCATTTTGTTTTCACGTCTGGCATTCATAAAACGCATACTTTGTTTAGAATTTTATAATAAAACTTATGATTATTTTACTTTTAGTTATAATATTAGTTAAATATATAAAGAAGTAAAAGAAACTGGGAATTAAATCACTTGAACTTGTAGATCTAGACATATGCGCCCGTGTGTCCGTCCATTGTTTGGAATTTTGTGTAGATATATTTCTACATTCTATATACAATTTGTTATTTAAATTGGATAAATCCGATTAAGAGTCCCGCCCACAATAGATATATATAACAATATATACTACTGCCACAAAGTCAGAAATTGGTTTATCCATTTATAATTAACCCATACATCGATGTGTAACAAATGGGCGTGGTCGGACACGCCCATTCAAGAAAAATCTATATATCTACCACAAAAATTGACTTTTGAACTTAAAATTTCTTATGAATATCTATAGTTATCCCATCCATCGATGTGCCAAAAATGGGCAAAACAAAAAACCATACTCCGTGTACAACTAGATTTATAAGCTCATACGTAATACATACACTATTAGAGGGCCTAATTATATATTTGCCACGCCTACCACTTGTATGTAGATTGTTGAAGAAGTCACGACCATGACTCATAATAATTAATATTGCTCAAAAGTTACATCCAGTTGTGCGCGGATAATTAAATTTTTGGAACATATCCCACCGGAGAAGCATATAAAGTGTTTGAGTTTGGCAAGCTAATTATTAATAAATAACAGCGACAATACATAAATCTCAGTTTGTTTGAAAATCTTCCCTCCCTTCCTTTGAAAAAAACACAAATGAGCCATGATAAGTCTTTTTCCGAACATATCCATTTATCCATCTTAATAGTTATTTTTGTGCACAAATTCTTAGATTTTAATGTTTTTCGAAATCCGACTTAAACCCCTTTCGCAATTACTGGCACACATATCAATTGTGTTCTAATATTAAAATACATTCTCTTATATTCTCCTTTCATTCCAGGTGCTTTTTGACTGTTTGGAACATTTTTAATAGCTTACGTTAAAACCGTTGTTGATTCTTAATATATAATTATTTAGTTATTAACAAAACAAAACAAAAAAGGCAAACAACAAGCAATCCCTGCACTCTTACTTGGCAAGAAGGAACAAGTAGCAAAACCTTTGGTAATCTTGCAACACCAACTAAAGAGGGAGAAAAACAACAAGAAAAATCATCGTCTATGAAAAACAAAGCAAACAACAACAACAAGAAATACATGTGCAATATATGTTTTTATTTTTTATTATTTTAACCAACATATAATTTAATTAATCATTTATGTTTAAAGTGTTTGCTCATCGCAACACAAACCAAAAAGAAAACAAAAAACGTTTCAGTTTGATTTTATCAAAAAAGTGATTTTCAGTTAGTTTCTCAAAATTCAACTACAAAATTCAACACCAAAATTTGGAATTACAATAATAACAACAACAACTACAACAACAAGCCAACCAACCTACAACAACAATAAAGAAATAAGCAACTACAACAACAAAACTACAACAACAATAAACCGTAACAATAATAATAATAATAACAACAACAACCAAATAAAAAATAAAAACTGAATAATTCTAATGCAATAATAATATCAGCAGCAACAACAACAACAACACCGAAATATTAACCAATAAAAATTATAATAGCATAAAAAACTAACACACAAGGAAAAGGGAAACAAACTTATAATACAACAACAATAACAACAAACAAACGTAAAGCAAAAATAAATCAAAATAATAACCAAGCAAAAAGAAATATCACCACCCCACACCCATCACACAACCACCACAACAACAATAAAATTAACGGAATTGTAAATCTCCATAAAAATCGACAAACGACAAAGGACGCTCAAAATTTCGGCTCCCACAATAACAACAACAAAATTTTATGCAGTAAAATAAATAACATTAAACACAAAAACAACAACAATAACAGTCTCCACGCCCTCCACAATCTAAAAACCCGACCAACAGTCACATCTAATAAAAATAATAAAAGAAAAAGTTAAAATAGCAACAGCTCCCGCACAACCAAATTCCGAAATAGTTGAAGCAAGCAACAACAGAAAGAAAAACCACAAATTCATACAAAATTCTGCCAAAAAAAAAAGAAATTCACAAAATTCCAAAATTGAAGAAAAATTGAAAAATGACAACTCCATCATAAAAAAATAGTATAAACCGTAAAGAAAGAAGAGGAAATACAAATTTGAGAAAGAAAAAATCTGTTTTTCATTTATTTATAATTTTTAAATAAATCTTGGTTCTTGAAAAACAACAAAAACAAACAAATCCCACATGTTTTGAAAACACTCGAAAACGCGCATTTTAGACCACAATTTCGCACAGGATTCAAAACCGAAAAAACATAAACGAGAGCATCATTAAGCACTAAACTTATGAAAGAAGTGAGATATCGTGAAGGGGAGAACAAGAAAAACACCAAAATTCTACGTTAAGAATTCGTGAAATGAAAAAAGTGAGTGAAGATAAGAATAAAATCTTAAACTCAAAAACAAAATTTAAACTTGAAAAAATTGTAAATTGTTGAGGCAAGGAGAACATTTCGAAACAAAAAACTCTTTGATTTTTCTCTTCAAGAGAAACCCTAGAAAAAAAAAACTTATAAAAAACAAAAAAAAATTAATTACAGTTACTTTATAACAAAAAAAAAAACACTCGCAAATTACTCAATTATTCAAAAAAAAAAAAAATAATAATTAAAAAAAATTAAATGTCAACCCACATAACTACACATCATACAGGCATTTTACTGCATTAAAATAAAATCAAAACTACATATACTACCAAAAAATAATTAAACTTTAAGGCGTAACATAACATATAAATAACGAATCTATAAAAAATAAAAATAAAAACATTTAACAAAGCTGCCCTATTGTTGTTACTCCTGGTATTGCAACACTTTCCACACGTTTTTGATTCAACAAAATCTAACATTTTTGGCGCATCAACAGCGTCCAGGAGCAGAACGAAAAAAGTGGTAAGTGTGAAATGTTTGATATTTCGCTTAAACGCTACACCACGCTTATATAGTAAATGTCTTTTAAAACACAAACTCATCTTTTTCTTGGTATTCAAGACTATAAGTAATTGCATTTTTGGCACACCTGTAGTATGCAAACTTAGATATCAGTGGGAACGCCATAGCTTAGCTCAACAATCTGAATAAATGTGCCATGTATTGGGTAGGCAACTATGTAATTGCGGGTTTTGTCGACAGATGGATGAACGTGCTCAAAGTACCTAACGTATATTTTTATACCCTCCACCTTAGGGAAGAGGGTATATTCATTTTGATCATCCGTTTACAACACAGAGACACGCCCACAATAAACGAAATTTTCAACATACCTCGAAAAAATTGTATCTTTAAAAAATTATATCACACAATACTATGCCTATCAAGTTGATTTTTGGTATACATATAAGTATAAAACACTATTTGCGGAAGTACATGAAATAGTCATATACATAAATATGGCAATAGGAACTTATTTTTAGAGGATTATAAAAGGTGGAGGGTATTTAAGCTTCGGTCTTAACCGAACTTCTCCAAACTTGTTTCTTATTGTTTGTACTTCTTTCATTTAGTAAAAAAATTATATCGATTAGTTCTTTCGGTTTCTTTTTATCTCAATTTAAAAATGGAAGAAGAAGACGTGCACCTCAGACATACTTTATTCCATTATTTTTGAAATGGCAAGAGCGCATCGCAAGCACACAACAACTTATGTGGCGTAGAGGCGAATGAAGCCTTAAAAGAAAGGCAGGGTCAAAATCGGTTTACTTGAACGATGGTAAAAAGTCATCGACAAAAACGGACAGTGCTTACTTAAATAAAGTTTTATTTTTAAGCAACATTTTTGAATTTTCCTTCTTATTTAAAAACCGCAATCACTAAGTTGCCAACCCAATACATAAATTGTATTTCCTTGTTAAGAAAACGAGACAACAACAACAAATATAAGAATTCAACCCTATACGACTGAGTTCCACAACTCATTCTACATATAATTTGTTTAGTTGCACTTCTTGAAAAATCTTCATGAGATAAGAAGTTTTAAAAAAAGCCCCTTTCGGTAAAAAATTAGAATACGTAAATTCTAGGGTAAGCAAATGGTATCCAACAATTTTATTTTAGAAATATTAATATTTGTAACCCTTGGACCTTCTAGTAATGATAAGTATGATGTACTCTGCACTACTTGTGGCAGAGGGAAAATTCACTAAATTCTCTTTCCATATAATAATATCTTATGTCTCAGTTTACTTAGACAACTAAACTACCATAATTATAACACAATATGTGAAACTACGTAATATAAGGTATTAAATGATCGGGCCGCGACAAATAGCTTGACTGGGTTCAAATTTGGCGCAGTTAGTGATTACGCTAAAAACTTTATTTGTTAAAAAATATTTAGAATTTTAATAACTATGCACTTTGCACAAGTAAAAGAAAAGTAAATCTTAAATACCTTCCATATCTAAAACAGTGGGCGTGGTAGGTATATGATTACGCCCTCTAATAGTAAACGTACTACGTATGACATTGCAAGTCGAGTTTTACGTAGAAAATAGTTTTTTGTACATTGTGAGCTTATCTGTTGTTCGACCTCGCCCACCGATGGATGAAATAACTATATATATATGCATACTAAATTTCAAGTTCAAAAGTAAAATTTTTTGGCAGATATATAGATTTTTGTCTATTGTTCGCGTACATGTTATCCGACCACGCCCATTTTTGGAACATTAATGGATGGGGTAATTATAAATATATTTATTAAATTTCAAATAACTAGCTAAATTTTTGTGGTATATTTTTGTTGCCTCTTGGCCGAATTTGCCCATTTTAAATAGCCATCTGGGTACAAAAACTAAAAGTGTCTGTACAAAATGTCAGCACTATATTTTAAAATGTATCTCTGGGTGTTGCAAACGGATTGACAGACTTAGTATATCCTAATCTTATGTGGGAGGTATAATAAACAACTTCTTGTGAAGCTTAACGTTTAACAATATTAAAAGCTGTGGATTTTAATACCATTTTATATGACTGCATATGCGTTTCCTTTGTTTAAATGGACGCTACCTTAATACATATTTTACCATTACCCTGCCAATGAAATACATTGTATTATATTGTATTTATAATGATTTAATTATTAAGCGAAAGAAAAACTCATTAACGTGCTTCGTCACTACGTAGAAAAAAGTACAGTTTACACTTGGTCGTTATATGGATGTAATTATATATATACATAGTTAATGTTAATATATATATGTGTGTGTGTGGCAGGTAGTGGATACATGTATATAATTTGAATATGGCATAAAAATTGATAGTCAAATGGACGCGAATGGAAAATTAAAAATGTAAATTAAATCCATGTTGGGCTATTAATGATGCACGAAAACCACAGAACGAAGCTGAAGAACGCATAGCCAAATACTTTTTATTATTATTATTATTATTATTATTATTATTATTATTATTATATATAAAATGCCCTTACATAGTGCATTATATACAACAGTGGATAATCATACATACATACAACTGTTTTATATAATATATAAGAAGTTATACTGAATACTACTGCATTTTCTGCTACTGCATCGAAGATTACATGGCAGTGCAATGCATTGCAAATCAGCCTATATATGTGTAGATTATTGCATTGTATTTGAGGGAGAAGAGAAAAAGAACATTTGACAATAAATACAACATCCAACAATAAAGTTTTAACCGCCTGTCGAATGCTCATTATAAATGCCTTCCACACAAGATGGAAGGTACGCTAGGTTTATATGTTATAGGTGTATGATTACCTCCTCTAATAGTGGACGTATTACATATCAAGCCCATTTTCCGCACTTCGATGGATGGAATTTAACGTTCATAGGTCAACTTTTATGGCAGATGTATATATTTTTTCGATTGTGGGCATGTCTGTTATTCGACCACGCCTATTTTTTTACATTTTATAGTTATGCTTATCAAATTTCAATTTAAAAGGTCAATTGAAGGTGGGGCCTGAGTCATGTTTGGGTTTTTTACTTGTTTTGTTTAGATTTGCTTTTCAAATACATATTTATTCTAAAGTACCCCTAACAACTTAATGATCATATGCGTCCATATGTAAAAAAAACCAAAAATACTTTTATAGCGATTACATTACAAAAATGTTGTAACCGTGCCGAGTAAAGTGCGTATGCCTGGAATGTTAAATATATAAAGCATTCATACCACCGTACATATATTAATTATATATATATAACGTATATCTCATATGACATAAGTGGGTGGTACATAAAAGGGTTGAAATTTCTACTTTCCTATGTGTCGGCTGTTTCCATTTTACCATTATTATTTTAATATCTGTTGCAGTGAAGTGGAGATGAGTGGGCTGCCTGCTGACCATATAATGTATTCTCATAGGCAGGCGGGTAGCTATAAATGTAGTATGTAGACGCATACACATATGAACAATGTTCACACATATCTGTGGTCATTGCTTAATAATACGAAGGAACAACACCATGTTTGTTAATGGCCTGCTGCTGCTGTTGTTGCTATGAATACAAGGTGTGTGAGATGGTAGGTGTGCATACACCTATACAATACAAACGTGTTGATGGTGACGGTGATGGTCTTATTGAAGGGTTTCTATATACACTTGTATGTTCACGCATTCATTTATAGAAAACTGAGCCTAGGTCCTGCATTCCTTGCATGTACATACAATACGCGAACAAGCGTACACATTTACATACACTTAATAAAGTAATAGCCAAAAAATATCCTACCATCATATGAATATCATGGACTGGGACTGCTGCTGCTAACAACCGAAACAATCAGCCAGCCAGCCAACAATTCAGCTAGTTAGCTACGGCTGTGCGAAATTGTTAAAAAAAATCAGTCATCTAGTCAGTTAGCCAACCAGGCAGCCAACATGTGTGAATTCGTATTCGTAATTTCTGTGAAAATGTACACGGAGTCAACTGTACTTTTTTATAATGCTCTACCGCAGTTTTTTGCATACACTAACACTCACACGCAATTCATCGTACATTACTTTACTGTATGCAAAGTCATTGATTTATTATATACCAATGTATATGCACACTACACCTATGTGTGTATGTGTGTGTATAAAGATAAAATGCTTTTTATGCTTATGTACACACATCCTCTGATTTCAATTGAATTGTATATAATTTTAAATTCTTTTTTCAATACTTCCATACGAACAAATGTATATAAGTACGTGGAAGTGATGTTTTTATTCAGCCCTCCCTATGGTATGAGCAACATTTTTATGATGCTTATGTATTATATGGCGTAGTGTGTATGGAATGTACTCCGCTCTCATCCCTTTCTATTTATATGTGTGTGCAGTTGAATCAAATAGCAATTCGTGAAATTCCTACTTTCGATTTGATGACAGATTCGTTGTTAATGATGGCTATGTTTTGGTTTTTGTTTCGGTTACACGTACTCCAAAATCCATTAAAAGCTTTATTATCCTTTTCAGTCGGTGTAATTGTTCTTTTTCGGGTGAGTGCCAGGCCTACTTGCAACCCCTCCATTTTCTTCTAATATCATTGTTTATTTATTTTTATTTTTTTTTTGTTGAATTACGTTGCATGCATATTTAATTACTCCTCCTAAGTAGTTACATTTGAAAATGTGCATGGCATTCGAAGAGGTTTTCCTTACCTCATTATTTGAATATTGAAATACTTGTTATCAGTTTTTTTTTGTTTTATAACTCTCTTATAAACAGAATAGAGAATCTTAAGAATTTTTACCCTTCGACCCTCGTATGTACAAGGAATGGCCTAAAAAAGTTTGGTAAAAGCTAAAATTCAATAATTCAACATTAATGTTTCTACTATATATTTAAAGAAAGGGATCATTCCTCTGGAACGGCTTAATTTCACATGATTTATAATATTGAAGTAAAGTGTGTAGAATAGTTTTAATAAATTTTTTTCTGAAATTTACATAAATACTTTTTGAAAACGTTTATCACACCCTAAAAGGTACATCAGAAAAGTATACATAATCTTAACCAGCATGACATTCTAAACGGATCTAGCTATGTCTGTCTGTCCATTTATATTAAACATTCTCCCAGTCCCTAAAATAAACATATCGACTCTAATTTTGATAGAAATATTGGTTGTTCTAATAAGCATGTTAGTAGAGAAATTCAGCAATATAGACAGAGAGACACGCCCACAATTAAACAAAAACCGAGAGAAGTTAATTTTTAGAAATTTTTAACCGGTTTTAAGTGGTTTTCATTCAAAAATTGCACCAAAAAAAAAAAAAATACATAAGTATTAGTACTAATTATAACTTTTACTTTACTGCTCTAAAATGGTGGGTGTCCAAGATTTAATTTGATGATAAATATAACTTTTTATACCCTCCACATCAGGAGGGGGTATGTTAAGTTTGTCTTTCCATTTGGAACACCCACAAAGAGATACTACAAAGTAGCGATATACATTCAGAAACTAGATGAGTCTGTACAAAATTTCAGCTGAATATTTCAAAACAGAAGGCCGTGAGAGTGCCAACAACATACGAATACAATACATAAATATCTAGATTAACTCAGTTTTTGGTGCTGATCACGAATACGTGTACTTTGAATGATGTCTGTCCTGGGTGTTTTAAAAATAACGACAAACCCAATATACACTCCTTGTTATGTGGAGTGTAAAAAAATCCATTTCGAATCCATAGGATTGATGCGTTTGTAAAAGATAAGTCACGTTCCAATAAACGTGATTATTTTATACATTACCGTCTGTTCGTTTATTTAAAATTTAATATCCAATAATAGAAAACAGGTATAGTGCAAAAAATTGCACTCATCATACCAATATTACAATTCTATTATCTCAATCTGATCAATTTCAATAATAAAAACCCACAACTTGCTGGAAAACTCCCCTAAAAAAATGAAAACCAAAACCAAAAACAAGAAAAGTTATCAAGAACCGTCAATCAGACTACAACCAGCTAAATATTTACAAATTCACAATAGAACAAGTAAGAAAACTAAATTTGGCTTAGGCCAAATCTTAAATACCCTCCACATCCAAAACGGTGGGCGTGGCAAATGTATATATACTTTGCCCTCCTTTGGTGTACATATTACGTATCAGCTTGGTAGTCTAGTTTTATGGTGAATAGCAGCGTGTCTGTTATCCGACCACGCCCATTTTTGGCACATCAGTGGATGGAATAACTATGTATTTGCGTATCAAATTTTAAGTTCATAGCTCAATTTTTGTGGCATGTAAATATATTTTTGTTGATTGCAAGCGTGCCTCTTGGCCGATTTTGCCCATTTTAAATAGCGATCTGCGTGGAAAAACTAAAAAAGGCTGTAAAAAATTTCAGCTCAATACCTCAAAATTTACGCCCGCAAGAATGCCGACAAAAGACAGACGCACGGACACACGGACACACGGACATACATATCTAAATCGACTCAGTTTTCGACGCTGATCAAGAATATATACTTTGTAGGGTCTCTGATGCCTCCTTCTGGGGTGTTGCAAACGGAAGAACAAACTTAGTATACCCTCATCAGTGAGGTGGAGGGTATAAAAATCATGCTATAGTTTTAGTTAGTTCCAGCTGAAACACGCACTGCAAAAATTTGCATGCATGTATACAGTAAGTATCACTTTATGGGGAGATTGTGTAGAGTATAGCGATGAGTGAAAGTAAGTAATAAAAAATTTGTTTTGTGTGTGTGCGTGTTGGTTGTCTATAGTTTAATAAAAAAAAATTTAATATAATATATATATATATATATATATATACATATATATGAAAATTTTGCCTAACTCGGCTTCCATTTTGGTGATGACGGTTACAATTTTTATAATTTTTTTTAGATTTATTGATGGAACAACAGCAAAAAACAAGGCACTTAAGCATATAGGTAGACACGAAAAATAGTAAAACAAACATGAATACAAGGACGGACGTCTAGCTCTACTTTTTTGTGTTATTTTATTCAAACAAAATAGGAGTACATACATAAAAGGACGTGCAATATATATATGTATATATGTGTGTATGTATAGTATAAAACAAGTAAGAACACTAAATTTAGCTTACGCCAAATCTTAAATACCCTTCACATCGTGGGCGTGGTAGGTACATAACTACGCCCTCTACTGTTTATATATTACGTATCAGATTGCAAGTCGAGCGTTACGTTGAATACGGCTTTTTTGTATTGTATGATTGTGAACGTGTCTGTTGTTCGACCACGCCCATTTTTGGTACATCGATGGATGGGATAATTATAAATATATGCACCAAATTTCAATTAAATAGCTCTATTTTTGTAGGAGATAAATTTTTATCTATTGTGGGTGTGGTTCTTGACCGATTTTGCTGAAGTACGTGCAGAAAGTAAAAATATCAGTACAAAATATTTACGACCGTGAGAATAGCAACAGACAGACACACGGACATACAGGTCTATGTCGACTTAGTTTTTAATGCTGTGGAAGAAAGTCTCTGAGACCTTCTTCTTGATGTAGCAATTGGAATAACAAACTTAGAAGAAATTTATTCATGGTATAAAATTTGCTTTGAATAATAGGGAGACACACTTTGTAAATTGAGCTTACCACCGCGTAAAAGATAGCTGGGTACGGATAATGTTGAATAAAGTTGAATAATTTTTAAACATTATTTGGATTCTGATGCAAACGAGGGCCGACCGCTTAAAAATGAGACGTGGTTTATGCTCATCACATAGTCCTCTCTCGTTTAGAAGTTCATTGTAGCAATATATCCTTGAAGCCCGTTTAAGCTCAATTTTTTATAAAACAAACTTCAGATAGTACTTCATTTCGCATGAGTTCAAATACTTTCATCTCGTATGTACAAATGCCTGTGTTTTATGTGTCAATTAAAGGGGGATGGAGGCTGATTGGGTGCCTGGTACGTATTAAATATTATTTGCATACATAAAGTAAAGCCGTTTCACTTCTTGCTCAGTTCATTGTTGATATTTCTTGTTGATTGCTTTTTGCATGTATCGAGACAATCCAGAGCATACAGAGAATTCAATATTGTTGCTATTTCTTTTTATTTTTTTTATATTTATTTTCCTTTTGCTTTTATCTGCATCTATATACGTTGCGCCTCTGTTTTATGGCACGCATACTCCTTTGATAATTTTTTTCTGTTTTTTCTGTTTCTGGGTTATTTTCCTTTTTTGGTTTTCATTAATTCCCGATTTTTTATGTTTTGTTTGGGTTTCCTTTCGGCTTCGGTGTTTACATCCTTTAGGCTTCAATTTTCTCATGCACACACAACTTCTTCTTTGGCTTGGTGCCTACACCCTGACCAGCCACCCGCTCCACCATTACATATAAAATTCGTTAAAAATGTAATTCAAAGTTTTTTTATCCGCATACATATAATATTTTTTGTTGGTTGCTTTTGTTAATTTTCGGAGGATTTTTGCGTTGCATTGAATTTCTTATTTTTATTATAGTTTGTTTTTTAATTATATGTTTATATATGTATACATATATATGTATTTTTTTTTTGCTTCCCTTGTATTGGTCAACAACAGGCAGTTAAAATAAAATACTTTTCATTTTCTTGCAATATCTTTTTTGGTCGTTTTTTGTTAAGGATGTTGCATATGTACATAATATATATACATATGTACAATGTATGTACGTGTGTGGTTTTTATACTCAATTTAAATTTAAATATTTTTTCTTCACTTTTCTGTATTGGGTGTGGACATTATGTTATATACATTGTACAACATATAAAACTGATATACTTCATACATATAAAATATACACACAAAAAATATTCGCATGTGTGTGCAAATAAGTGTACATTTGGAAATCATATACAAAATTAAGATTCATTCTATGATGGCATCTATTGTCCGGCAGATGATTGTCTTAAAGATTCTTAGGTAGATTGGATTTACAATATCCAGTCATATGTTTTCACAAACAATGCAGTATGTTGCTTGAAAATAAACCTTAAACGAATGTTCCTTAAAAATAGTTTTGTTCTTTTTATATAAAACTTGTGGTCGTGGTCGTTCTAATAGTGTATGTATTATGTGTCAATTTACAAAGTCGAATTTTCGGCTAATGGATACCAACATACGAATAAATAACAAGTTTTCACGCGTTAATTTTTTGTAGCTGTCTCGGTACAAAATTTGCAACCATGAAAATATCAAAGACAGACTCACAGACGGACATGTTTAGTTCGATTCAGATTTTCATGTTAGTGCTCTCCCAAGCCTTCTTCAGAGTGTTGTAATAGAAATAGTACACCAATCATCTCTCATTATGTGAAAGAGTTTATGTAGACCTTTTTTGGTTATGATTATGGGGATATATTGATTTAGACGTTTGTAGGAGCTAGATGGGGCGACCCAGACCCCCAAAAACTCAATCGATCTAGACATGATATTGAGCAGACATTTTTAATTTTTGCATGAAGGTTGCTATTTGAAATAGGCACAATCAGTCAGCCACGCCCACAATCGACAAAAATGTGTTTATATGCCACAAAAATTGAGCCTTGAAGTTGAAAGTTAGTATAAATATTTACAATTAACCTATCCAAAGCTGTGCTAAAAATGGGCGTGGTCGGATAACAGACACGCCTTTAATTTACCAAAAACCTAAAACGACTTGTAAGCTGATACGTAATACATACACTATTAGAGCACATAATTTACATATATTTGTCACGTTCATCGATGTCGATGCGGAGGATATTTAAGATTTGCGCTAAGCCAAATTAAGTTTTCTTAATTGTTCATTATTAGCAGTAATAAAGTGGAAGAGTTCATGATGGGGTGGGTACCCACTTATGTTTTGTTATGTGTGTATGTGTATATATTTTCAATATTTCTTAAGAGACTGAATTTTCTTTCTTCGTTTACTTACCCTTTAATATGAAAACAACAAAAAATAACAAAAATTGAGAAAGAAACTTGTTAAGTCCTAAAGAAGCTTAACTAAATGCTCGAAAATGTTTCCTTCACTTTTATTTTACGTTTATTTTATTCTTGTTTTTTTCGCCCATTCCAACGTTATGATGAAATAACTATTAATGTAACCTTTATGAGCTTATAGCGACCCCTTGTGTTACCTTTGTGTCATCACCTTCTATGCGTAATAAGTGTTAAAAATTTAAATAAAACTTATACAATACATACAAACACACCTACACAGTCGGAATGCGCTGTGTAGTCTTCTCAGCTTTGAATTTTATTTTATTTAATCTTCGCACTTGTGGCACTTTAACATGTACTAACGCGTACACTTGTTTGATGTGTTCTTCTTCTTCCGTCCTTCAGTCTCTCTTGTCATAAAAGCTAATTATAACGCATGATTGCTTGGCAATCACTTAAAAATTACACGCAAAGTATAAATTATTCCTATATCTGGTGACTGCTTTGAGTTTTACAATTTTTATTTATTCTCCTTATTTATTTTTTTTTTCCCCCAACATCGGCGGTTCTTATACTTATGCCTACCTACCCTTTTTCCGTTATTAGCATAATACGTTGAAGCATACGAGACTTTACCTCTTTCTTGGCACCTTTCATATTTTTTAGGTGTTAATTAACAAGTAAAAAAATTTAATTTAACTTGAGCCAAATCTTATATACCCTCCGCATGTATATGTAAATAGTGGGCGTGGAAGTTCTTGATTACGTCCTTTAATATAGTATGTATTAAGTGTCAATACACTAAACAAGGAATAAGTTTTTTCCAGCGATTGAAGGACATACGTACGGATATAGTTAGATGGAATTAGATTTTGATACTAACCAAGAATATTTATAATATGTTAGGTCTCTGAAAAATCCTTCTCATAGTTGCAAACCCAATGATAAATTAAGAACACGTCCAATCTTTTATGCTTGGTATAAAGAGAGAGAATCGTTTGAAATTCTTGATGTGTTGATGTAATAATTGCAGCTGAAGATGACTATTTTTATTCGCCTTCCTTCATATTTTCCCTTGGCCACCTTTAAACGTTTAAAGACTTTCAGTGGGACATCCCCGTAGCTTTAATTAATACTTTAGAGAACGCTGCATTATTGTTTCTACATAGTTTAGTCAATTGTTCCGGTATTCTCTCCTTTTTACCAAATAACGGCACTTTAATTACCGTGCTAAATATGTTTTTCTGCACGATTATCATTGTTGTTGTTTATGTTGTTGACAAATAGAGAATATGATTTCCTTTTATAATTGCATTAGTCTCGTTTCTTTATAAACTAAGTGCAGTGTGTTGCATTTTTGTTCTTCTTCTCCACTTCTTTGCAATTTTATTATGGGCCAAAGTTCTTGTTTATAAAAATGTTCATTTCTCTGTGAAATCGTATCAAATTACAATTATTATAGTATGCACCCCTCGCAGTACAGAGTAAACTACCTTTTTAACGAATATTTGTAACATCTAAACGATTCAGAAGCTTCTTCAACCACTAATACCTGTCTGTCTATCCCTCTACAAATTTATTCTTGTGTTCAATCAACAAGTTGTTGTAAGTTGTTTGATACATTTTGAGCATATTGTGTGTTTTCCTGGAATCAAACTAATGTTTCGAATTTCTAATAGACCCCGCAAGATCTGCCTTTTCTGAGACTTCTCTTCGACTTATCAATACTTGTACATAACATTAAATTACTTAATGGAGTGTTATTAAAGTATTAAAATATGAGCAAAATTAAAACTGCATCCAAAATGATGTAGAGTATGAATTGGTCAGGCTTGACTGCCTCTAAAACACTTTCCTACATATTTAAATATTTATAAGCTGATTATTTCAGTAAGTTCGTAATTACAGTAGTAGGTATCTTCTAATGGTATGCGATTATCTGATTGAGTAGCAAACAATCTGTTATAGTTTGACACATCATACAACAATGGTCAGTAGTTTACAAATGAAACGTTTTTTTATTAAAAAAAAACAGAAATAAAAAAGATACCAATTCCTAAATGCTTCCATGTTTATATAGAAACAGTGCGGGTGGTAGTTAATGGTTACGCCCTCTAATAGTGTGTATTTACTAACTTACAAATCGAAATTTATACTAAATAAATTCTTTTACAGAGGGTGGGCGTGTTCGTCTACGCCCTCTTTTGGCAAATCGAAGACATAAGTACCAAAGTCCTTTTTCGTAGCTCAAGGTTTGCGGCTAAGAGATAGGTTTTGATCGATTGTGGGCGCGGCATTTGACCACTTAAATACATTCAAAAATATTTAGCAATTAAGAAATAAAGATTTTTGAATCAATTTGGTAAAAAGCGTTACATGGCAACGGACTCTAAAAATGGGCTGATCCCGTACAAATTTCACACAGTCCATTGTTAAACTAATTAATTATACTTTGCCAAATTTTGTTAATATAAATTAAGAATTGCGAACTTTCTCATATAAATACGGCGAAATGAAGTAAAGTGTTTTACGTGTGTTCCTGCTGTGGAGGCTTAATCACACGGCATCTCGAGCCGAAGCTCAGAAATTACTACTACTACTCTCACCCCGTTAGCGGAAAACCAGAACTACCACAATGCACCCACTAGGGGGCCTTCCTCGTAATGCTAGCAGGAAACTAGTTCCTGGGGCTCTAGCATCCCATGGTACCAGCAATAGGTTACTGGGTCAAACCACGTTTTCCACTAGTAGGAATACTACCAGTTTGAGACTTTACATCTCCGGAATGATCACCAATGAAACACGCAATCCCTCTAAATAAAAAGAAAAATATATATTATTAATAAATATGGCGAAATGTACAAAATATGGTCAAAATAAAGTTCCTTTAGTTCCAGGCAAGACATGAAACCAAATTTTATCTAAAGGTCTCAAAAATTTTAGCCAAAGTGTAGATGAATTCATACCTATTTACGGCAAGCATCATAACGATTATAAGGGCGAGCTACACAAAAGCCGAGTCGATTTAGACGTCCGTGATTCCATAAGACTGTAGTCTTTTTTTACCACTTTCGTGGCTGAAAATATTTCGATATCTAGCTGAAATTCTGATATCTTGACAAATCGGAAGAAGCATTAAAAAAATAAAGTTTTTATAGGTTTTTTCCTTTTCAATGCATTTTTAGATAAAATACGCCCCCCGAACTGGGCGTACCTCATTAACAAATATGATTCCTTATTCATAGAGCACCAGAGCATGTATTAAAAGAAATTATAAATATTGACACAAATGGTGGTGTCTGTCCCCGATGTACTTATTGCTAATTATATAAGTGAAAAATTGAAATTTTTTCAAAGTGATTCGATAAGAATTCTCTATTTGGGGAAACAATACTAATATTGCCACGCCTAAAAATGAACTATTTTGAAGGGAACTATATTCAAATAAATTTGATGTAATTTTTTTTTTTTACTTTGAGAAAGAATATGGTGGTGGTCTATTTCTAAATTAGTTAATGGTAGGTATCCCATTTGATTTGGCATAGGCTTACTATAGTTCTTTAATACTTGTTTAATTTCTCAACCTAATCTCAACAATTTTTCTATAAATAATACTTTTTTGCATTGCGCAGGAAAGTTAATCCATGACCCAATTTAATAAAGAAATCCTTAATTGCGAAAACTTGGAATATATGTAAAATTCGGGAAAACACAATAAAAATGCACACAACGCACAGAGCGCACACATATATGTACAATATCACCAAACAAATGTATGCGCATTTACAAACCACTTTAATCCTTTGTGTCTCGTCGTTGCAGTAGACGTGAAAAATAGAGTAACAAAAGCAACAATAACAACAAGAATAAAAAAGCACACACCAAAGAAGAAACTTTTCTTATTTTTTCAAAACTCTATGAAAACATAGCAATTAAAAAACAAAATAAACACACAAGCACACAAACACAAAAATAACTAAAGCAACCGAAATAACAAAACACACACACACATATATATATATACGGAAGGAGAAATTGACGCAATTTCTAACTGAAAAGGTATATAAAATGTACATACATACCTGATAATAACGCCTGATGCCACGGCTGCTGTTTCTGCATCCCGAGCATGGAAAATTTGCTAGACAGTTGAATAACCATAAACCAGCCACGTATGTGTAAATGAATGCTTTGTATATAAATATGTGTGTGTGTGTGTGTGTGTGTGTCCAAATTTTTACTAAAATCTCTCATTCATTCTCCGCTTTTGTTTATTGTTGTTTTTCATCATGATCATCATCGTCGCCATCATCATCATCACTATAGTTTTATGTTTTGTAGTTTTCACTTTCACAAGCGAAATTCCCCAAAAATATAAAACAAACCCCCCTCAAAAAATAAAAAAATAAAATAAAAATAAAAACAAAAATCTAAACACTTCAAATAAAACAACAAAAATTGAACACCGTCTAGCAAAGTTTAAAAGTAATTCTACAGCAACAGTAGCAACGATAAAAACAAAGAAGAATTAGTATTACAGCAACAAATTTTCTCGACATACATGAACACACTCACAACGACTTTGTGTATTAGTAGTAAGGAAAGGCAAACATAAGATATTAAAAATGAGGCCCAACATACCCGTTCCATTAATTTATGAAGTTATTATTCGATTGGAGCAGAGGATCAGAAGCAACAAAGTTTTTTTTACTTTTCTTTCTGTGCATTTAATGCCTAATATTTTGATACAAACATTCAAAGTTACATTTCGTGGCAAACCGTTCATGTTTTTTATGGGGAGTATACCAAGTTTGTCATTCTATTTGCAACAACCAAAAGTAGGCGTCCCTACAAAGTTAATATATTCTTGATCAGTGTCTAAAACTGAAATACAGAGACACCGCTTTTAAGTAGACTCCACCCAAAGAAGCCAAGTTCATGTTCAAAGTAATGTGAAAAATTGTGATATTTAGAAGGGGTCGTCAAAGACTCAACCACTTGATCAGCAAATAAATTTTGAGTCAAGTTATGATTCATGTCTCGTGGTTGCATGAATTAAAATATTTGTCCAAAAACTAGGCAGAAATATTAGCTATTCTTGTAGCATTTGTTGTACTGTGTCTAGTTAACTCTTGATGCTGATAATGAGGTGATGCTGTGAGATATTTTGGTGGGTGCTACAATTAAAAGAAGTGTGCACTGCGACCTCGAAATGGTGAGCATGAAAAGTATTAAAAGGATGTACCATACATTTCTATCGCATTCCAGAACCGAAAGTTGTGAAAACAATAAAATTTCAATTTCTTCTAATTTTTACAAGCTTACTTCTGATTTTGCTAAAAACAACTTTTTTCATGGTAGTTGTCAATCCAACGCTTCAAGCTTCAATTGTAGTTTAAAACATTTTCCTCTTTAGTATTCAGCACCCGGCTGCTATCAGCATGAAGAGGTACTAAGGCAACCTTTAGCTAACTAGGCCACATTTGTTGTTCAATAAAGTCATATAATGGGGACAATTAGATAATCCCTTGTTTCAAATTGTTTTGATTTTCATTTTCAGTTTATGTGTGAAACACATATTTAATGTGAATTTGCAACTTCCTCGTCCTCGAGAATTTGAGCATCCCGCACATACATTTCCTAAACATTCAAAGTAATGTAAGTAAAGTACAAAGTATTATTACAGCTGTGTAACTTGTATAATTTGCATTACATATGTATTCACTAAAATCATGTTTAAATGATATGTATTCTTGACTACATGGTTAATCAACTCACCACATCTAAACACACATAAATATATATTTTATTATATTTATTATTGATGAATTTATCTTCCCATGTGTGTGTATCGTGTATGTATTGTGCAATATTATATGTGTTTGTGCATACAAAATGTATTTTACGTGCTGGTATGAACGCATGAACTGTAAGGAGATGACATACCTATATAGAGTATGTTTCGCTCGCTCGCATAACTAATGTTGATTTTGTTCGGAGATTTAGAAATGTGAGAGTAGCAAGAGAACGGTTTTCTCTCGTTGCACTCTAAATAACTCACTCTATATTATAAGCGACACGGGCTCTCTCTTTGTGCTCTTGATAGCTCTGCTAAAATAATAAATTTGAAATTTGTGGTTTTTAGGAGAACCGGTATTGGGACTTGTTTTGAGAGAAAACTAATACTAATGCTTTGTTTGTAAGGTGGATACAGTACCGTCCCCCATATCCCTCCCACCATTGTAGTGCCAAGATACTATACACCAGCAGCATTTGAATTCTCCACAATACAGCACACGAACGAACCCCAAAATGTGTTTATGAGCAAAAAGAAGAAAACAGAAAAGAAACACAATGCTACAAACGATGGAGGTTGACGTGTTTTTTTAGCAAATATTTTTGTTGAAAGCTTAGCGCATACACACACTAGTATACACACTAAGCGATAGCAATAGTGTGTGTACGTGTTTTGAATGGGTGTATGGGTGAGCGTGCGTTTGTTTGTAAACGAGACGATACAGTTTTAGTATTTGTTGTGGACTTTTTAGATTGAGTTACATTTTTTTGGTGTACGTACGTTCGCTCGTTACGTCCATACGTTTAACTCGTGCGCTTGGTGTGTGAATATTCTTATTTTGTCTTTTTTTCTTTTCTACTTTTTAGATACATATTTTTTGTGTCGCTTTTTTTGTTGCAAATTGTGTGTGCTGTGTACTCGTTGAGTATACAACTCGGCATAGCCGATATTTCTATATGGAGGAAATTTTTCTATTCTATTTGGTTATCGCTGCTGCTGTTATTGTTGTTGTCTATTTGCCGCTATAAGAGTCACTGTAAAATAAAAATAAAAGTAAAAAACAGGCACAATATATATTTTTTTCTTTATTATTTGTTTTCGATGTTGTAACAAAAATATACCAAAACAATCGAAATTTTAATAGAAAATGAAATGAAACGGACGGAAAAACAAAAAAAAGTAAGAAAGGAAAAAAGAAGCAAAACAACGAAACAGAAATAATTTCTCTACAGCAGAAAAATTGTGTGTATTCACTGGCAGAACAAATAAAAAAAGTGTAGCAAAAATTTTGTTATATTTTGCCGGCTAACCAAAATAAAAAAATAAAAAAATAAAAAAATAAAAAAATACGCGTAAAAAGGGAAGGATGATAAAACAAAAAATCAAATAAAACTAAAGCAATGTCTGTAGCGATTGATAAGTTCAAACAAAATACTACGTATGTGGTAGAGGTTGAAAAAAATCAAATTTGTGTTATCAAAATTAGTTAAAATAATAAAAAATCGCCTTTAGTGAAAATGACCCGCTTATAGAGATATTTTTTTAATAAATATAAGCTTGAACAAAAACAAAAAAAAAATTAAAAAAAATTTTAAATATATCAGAAACATCACTCTTTGTTCAATTTGGGAGTCACACCAACCTATTGCTCTCTTCCTCTCTTTCGCCCTTCTTATCAACACATAATCATTAACCTTGCATCATTCCATTCGAGGCACCCGCTTTACACACCTCCCACGAAATCTTCACCTGCCTCTCTATTGTTATATCTACAACCAGAGTCATTAAGTAATTGGTGACAATTACATATTTCAGTGATTTTGTGTTTGAATTTTTTACGTGTTACAACACACATGCTTTACATATAAATAATAAAGTGAATTTACAGAGGCATGTGTGTGTGTTTTGCATATCACTTGTGTGGTACTGTATAAATCTTTCATTCCCTTTTCTACAGCAGTTCTCTTCTATAACAATAATAATAATGTCTTGTTGTTTTCACTCTCTTTGTGTAAGCACTACGTTCATGCAATGCACTCAGATTTGTGTATATTGCCTCCAATTTTATTTGCAGGTATTTTTGTTTTTGGTTTTGTTTTCTTTTTTGGTTTATTTGTTACATAACATTATGTGAAATAAATTAAATGAAAACCTAAATTGCAAAAAATATTGTAATTATTTTCACTTCCATTTTTCTCTCTCATTCTTGCAGTAATTTTCCGGCAATAGTTTTTGGGATTACATAAAAAAACAACGTATTCTCTGCAACATCAATTTTAACCAAAAAAAGGTAAATATTTATTGAATACATTCTTGACCTAAAACAATTGAAACGATTTTGTGTCACAAATTAAAAATTTGCAAAAAAAACTAATGTTTTTTTCTAAATTAATTGGAAATCCATCAGCGTAAAGCCACAACAAACAACTGGCTTTTTCCAAATATAAAAATATTGCTCCGTACCAGTTCTAGTAAGTAAGATCAGTGTGTAATAAAGTGTCTTAGTCTAGGGATAAGATTTGTATCTTTTACCAGATATTTTATTTAATGGTTCAAAAGATGACCATCTATACGGATTATTTTTTAAGGTTTCCTTCTACACACAACTCTTTTGAAAACCTAACTTCTTGGACGCATTTTTAGATTTTATACCCTACATTACGAAGTAGTACGAGAGCTTACTGCCCTTGTGCGTATGCTTAGAACTAAGCGGCCTTAAGCAAATCAATCAATTCAAAATCAAAGTTTAAAATCAAATGTCTTTCTGTCCCTGCTTGTTTTTAATTAATATACAATTTTTTGGGTCAAGAACAGTCACTATTGAAAATGGATTTGGTCGATATAATTTAGGATCCCTTTGCCATATAACGCTTCATTTTGAAATAAGTCTTTATATGGCGCAAATTAACATTTTTTTTAAATTTTGTAATAAATTTTTTAATCAATAATAGTTAATTAGTAATTAGTAATTAATTATATCAAATTTGCACCTGGTTGGAATATTTTTAGAATATCCTGTGAATACTCTGTGAAGTTTACAGTCGATAACCCGGTTTCTTGTTTTTGGAGGTATGTTTTCATAGACGTCCATGTGTCATAGGCGACAGTCAGATATAGCTGAAACGATGGAAAATATATATACTTTGTAGGCTTCCTTTTATTGACAAACGCTTTGATAAAGTAAATGTGGTGGATACAAAAGGGATACATTGGGTTACATTGTGTGACAGGGGATCATCAGTCTTTCTATGTAAGGCTGATGGTTACTTTTTGGGCACTTGCTGTGTAAAGCATAATTTGTAAAAAGCCATATTTGAAAAAGGACTCCAAAAATTATTCATAATTCTTCTCTACTAAGTACAAATTTAAACATTTCAGGGGCAAAATAAAATTCAACAATAGTCCGCATAAAAATGACGCACCAGTCCTTCTTTTTAAAATCAAACGTCACGTTGTACTTTTTTTTTTATTGCTGATAAGAATGTAAACTGTATTAAATAGTTTTTTCTTTACACCTTAAAATCTCTTTTGAATATTTTTTATGAACTTTACATTTTTTGTTATGTAAACATATATGTATATATATGTAAAGGAATATATGAGCAAAGAAACGGAAATTTCACTCATGATAATTTTCAAAGCAATACACATAAGCCGGCATACAATAAAATCACATGAATGTCTAATGTAATATACTTTCATGACACTGTATGTGCATTAAGCGAAAAATGAAACAGGAAATGCCGCCATCAACAACAACAACAAACAAACAAACATAGGATATTGACTTGTGCGTTGTTAGGTGATGATGATGATGATGATGATGATGATGATGGTAACAACCAAGTGCACGAGTACGTTGGATAAAAAAAGTGCAAAAAATATGTTAATTAAAATTAACAATAGATAAATCATGCATATATGTAGGTAAGGGCACCTAACGAATTTAAGAATCAGGATAGGAAGCTTGATAAGTTCAGAATTTATTCCAGGAAATGCTTAAACTATTAAAGCAGTGCTGCAGTGACTCTCTAACGTATGTGTGCAACTAATAGCTTCACTTTCAAACGTGCACCTAGAAGTTTATTTACAGAATTTCATTAGCATACATTTACCATTTGCATACAATGTGTCGGAGTGAGTTAACTTTACTTCAGTTGGTTATATTGGTGCTGAATTCAGCTATGACTCACTTTATATGATTTCCAACTGCAATGTATTGTATTTCATTAAAAGTTGAGAATTGTGCATGTGTGGGCCAATACGTGATACATTGATCAATATTTGTTGTTGTTTTTTATTCTGCTTAGAATTGCGTGATTTCTCTTTTACTGGCTGCTTCTGTTTAATTTAGTGCAGGAGTATGCTAAGTTTCTAAGTTTCTTTCCGTTTACAGCAACCAGAAGTAGACGCGTCAGAGACTCTACAAAGTATATATTCTTTATCAGCATCAAAAACTCAGTCGATCTAGACATGTATGTCCATGTGCCCGTCTGCGTAATACATACGCTATTAGAAAACGGAATCATGTATATGCCACGCCCACCGTTTGTATATAGATGTGGAGGGTATTTACCACTAGGCCTAAGCCAAACTTGGATTTCTGACTTGTTTATTATAGTTTTTTTGCGATTCAATTACCATTGGAGTCCATCTTTAAACCAAACTTAAGAATTGATATCGGAATCTCAATAAAGCACCGTAAATAGTTAAATTCCGCATCAGCCATGTCTATATATCTGTCCGGGTGTCCGAGTGTGCGGAATCGATTTTAGTGGTCGATAAAATTCATATAACAATTGGAAAATAGGCAAATATGCGCTGGTTGGCATTAAAATTGAGACAAATCGATCACACTTTAAAACATTTAAGAATCTTTTTTATACTCTTGAATTTTAGAAAATTGAAAACTAAAAAATGAAAAATGCACCTTAGAGGGTTTTAAGCATCAGTAGTAGATATTCTAGATGTGTCTGCAGCCAAATATAATTTTTTTAATTCTTCTTTTTCCAAATTAATTAATATTTGTTATTGTATATAATATGTATATCGGTTTGCCTAATGTACTCAGAACGAAGGTAGGTCTCTCTGCCTTGCTGGCTCTCTTTCATTTTCTTAATTTGAGGCTGTAGTCACGTATAGTATATAGAGCAACCTAATAGTTTGATAAAGCCAATACAAAATAACCTTGAAGTCAATTTGTCAGCTTTTGCCAATTAAAGCTAAAAAAGGTGAATTCACTAATCAGGTACGTAGTCCTATACACCTTCATGTAGGCAATTACAATTGAGGAAAAAAACTTTTCGCAAGTTATACAAATTATACATCTCCTCCACGTGGGCATGGCCATTGTTGAATGGGCTAATTATTGCATAACAAATTACAAATTTGTAGCTCAATTCTTTGGCCGGTGGATAGTTCTTTCTTGACGGTAGCCACGCCTTGTCAACAGATTATTTCTAATCTAAATTGTGATCAGCATTTTATATATTTTTAAAATTCACGACTATGAGAAGGCCTGTTGTTGGCCGGACGTGGGTGGATTCATTGAGTTTTTGCATGAACTATGAATAATTATGAATAATTTTTGGAGTTTTGATGAAGAATTTCTGGGTGTTGCAAACGGAATGCTACACTAAGTACATTCCCCATCTTATGTGGAGACTTTAAAATTGAACTGAAAATGATTTTCGGATTTTTTTTTTGCTTCAATCATAATTTAGTATTGCACAATATCACTGCTACAGAATCTTTCAAATTTTTGCATAAAATATGTTACATATGGGTCAACAAACTTTATGCACCCAACCGCCACATATACATACATGAAAATGTATGTAATATTGTAAGTGAATGAATATATTAAACGATTGCATTAAACTACCTTGAACCTAAAAATGAAACGCGCTATAATGAAAAAGAATGCGTGTACACTATGTTGGCAAGCGTTTGTGTAGATATACGTGAATGCAGTACTTGTGTGTGTGTGTGCATTTAATTGTTAACTAAAATACAATAAAAATAGTACTGCCTGCCTGCCATAGAAGAACTATTATGCTAACACTCATCAGTCGGTTTCTCTTATACGCACAAAGTGTGGGTTGATTGGGGTGTGTTTGTGTGCACTTTTGAAAAGTGAGAGAGTGAATTAGGTATAATGTCCCACTGGTTGTAAAGCGACTTATGCATACGCACATATTGTTACGTCAGGCACATTGAGTAGCTGTGTAGCGAGTATATTTAATAATGGCTCTTATAAGCAAATAAACTGCTCTTCCCTAAAACAGTTTACATTCCGTAGATTTTATCATTAATGAGTCCCCCTCTCACTGCGTATGTGGGTTTTTGTAATTCTCATATTTTTTATCAATAAACTTTATCACAATGACAACGCAGTGTACGGATACGATATGAAAAGTCATTAATTCTATACAAATATACAAATATTTATTTCAATGGCTTAACCCTATAGGTGCACAGGGTGTTTGTATTACCATAAATATGTACCGGCCTAAGGAAGATTCATATATTACGACACCAATCAATTCAGAATCACTTGTTAAATCGATTTATATATGACCGTCTGCTTATATACTAAAATTGTTATCCGAGCAAGCCCATTACGGCACATTGAAATATAATTTTCAGAGGAATAATTACTTTGTTGGGTCCATGATACCTTCTTATGGGTGTTGCAGATAGAATGACGTACTTACTTTACGTCAAGCGTTAATAGTTTGTGTCCGCAGATTCGTGCTTAAATTGAGCAAAATCGCACAATGCAGCAAAAACTCAAAAAGGTTCTATTATTTTTTAAGTACATTTTCTTTATTGCTCTTGTAAAGTATACAAGATAGATTTACACATATACTCATCGGGAAGCTTTGGCGGATCGATAGTTGGTATTCAAGAACACGCAAAAGGAAACATCTTGATCAGCATCAAAACCTGACTCGAGCCGTATATGTTTGTGTTTTTGGTCTGTCGGTGGTTTTGTCGGTGCGTTGATATTTTAAGCGGAAATTTTCGACAAACACTTCTAGTTTCTGCACGAAGACCGTTATATCAATTGGAAGAAATCGATGAAGAACCACGCATCGACAATGAAGAACCGACAATCGACAAAAACCTATTTTTATGCCGCAAAAAATAAGTAATTCACTTATCGATTGTTGGATAACAGACACGTCCACAATTTTCACAAAACTATACTCAGCGGAACACTTTGCTCACAAGCTGATACGTAACACACGTAATAATGTATCGCTTGTACATAGATGTGCAGGGTGATTATGAATAGACCCAAACCGAATTTAGTTTTCTCTTGTTTTATCCTAATTAAAATTTGTTAGTTAAACATTTTCTGCACGGGCCTGGTACCAATTTTAGTTATGCTGTTAATTTCTCAGACATGTCTTCAACACATTACATTTCGGCATTTCTACGCGGCCACCATGACTTATGTTTTTATTTATTCGTTAATTTGTGAGATTTGTGAAATTTTTTTTATTTAGTGCTGATCTAGTTGTTATGTTTTATTTTTGTATATTTTTTTTGTTTTTCTGCAGTATTTGCTGAAAAAGCAGTGAAAGTTTATTGTTTCTGTAACTTGTCGATTGCACTTGTACACCATTTAAGATATTCGTGTAAATCTGTATTGCTGTAATATCTGTCAATTTGTTGTGTTATCTTTCTCTTTATTATATGAATACAATAAAATATTTTTTAATTTTTTTTTCGTGTTTTTCTGTTTGCCAGTGTTATGCTGAACTCTCGTAAATTATAGAAAATAAAATCTCGACTCTCTCTTTGCCATCGTCCAATAAATAAAATTTATTTATTTCATGGTGTCTTCAGAAATGTACTTTTTTCCTCGTATCATTACGTGTGAATGTAGTATTGCCTTGTATGTTCAAACCAACATTATTTATTAATGGTTGAGTTGGTTGGTTGTTTGGCAGACCGCGATGATCATTGGATTGGTTGCTTACCTATCTCGCATGCTTACTTAGTTGAATTGTCTGACTGGCTGGGTGTTTGGTTGGTTAACCTGATAGTTGCTTAGACGAGGAACTTCATTGTTGTTTGCAATGATTTTTGTTACAATTAACTACAAATATCTGCTTACTAGTATTAAATGTGTTCACCATATTCTAGAATACATATGGATCGTATACGCAGCGCAATGTATCTGCATAAATACTATTGTAAGGTAGGAGGAGTTATACAAATAAACGATATTTCATTAAAAACTTAATAGGCCTTAGTTTGAATTAAAAAAATCGTATATTTTAGTAAAAGTAAAATATGTGGGGGGGTTCACTAAACCATTTGCAACACCTAGAAAGCGTCATAAGGCAACTCCTATAATTATATCCTATACCGTTAAATGGTACAAGGGTATAATGCACTGCTTGTAACCTCAAACGGCAAGTGCCACACCCATTTTAAATAATACTAAATCTAAATCGATTTACCATGTCCGTCTGCACGTCCATGTGTATTTACCCCGCACCCCAGCAAAGGGTATATTAAGTGTGTTCCGAAGCGGAGGATATTTAAGATTTGGCCCAAGCCAAATGTAGTTTTCTTGCTTGTTTTTTTTTTTTTTTTGTTTTTTTATAAAGTTATGCATGTTACAAGTCCCTTTTTGCAACATATATAATTTTATTTTGTAAGTCATGATTTTTCAAATTAAGATTTTTTATTGGAAAAATGAACTTACGTCACATTCGAAATAATCCCTTCAAATGAATTTTTTTAATGCTACACCCAACTCGTCTTACCAAAGCATTTCATCTTAGAGTCATGACATCATAATTGTTTGCTGCGTTGTTAGTTTGTTTGTTTAAGTTGCCTCTTGGCAGCACATTTCAAAATCAAAATCAATCTGTTGAATATTAAATGCAAAATTCTTCCATGAATAACTCGACGTGATCAAGTATTTTTTTTGCGTATAAAGAATAAAATACATATGTGAATAGTATACTGTATCAGCAGCAGCAGAAATACAACAACAAAAACAATGTACTAAGCAAAAATGAAAGACCTTGATCCCGCATTAAAAAAGAAACGCCTGGTGTGGAAGTTAACAAAATACTGTCATGGTGACTGTAAGTTTATTTAAAGAAATCAAGCAAAGAACGAACACAATAACAATAATAATAAGATGTAAAAGGGTTGGGGGGGGGATGTTAGTAAATACGTACACATATATAAAATATATCTATAGTCTTAAGGCACAATGTAGACACTCCTTGCTCTTGCACACGTACACACATGATCTTGACTGTGAGTCTTACAAAAACAAAAAACAAAAAAAAAACACTCTTTGTTTTCTTTATTTAGTTGGGAGTTCGGGAACATATGTATGTGTTCTTGTACGACAGTGCACAATCGATATATAACCAGAACGATCACTTTACCCCAGCCCACCATTCTCCTGGCCCTTAAATATTAATGGCTCCATCATATATATAATTCTTTGCTTTTACTTCAGTGCAACGGTTGTTGTTGTTATTATTATTGTTATTTTTTTGGTGTGTTGTTTTTCCTTAATGCAGAAAATAGAATTAAAATATAAAATGTTTCCAACTTATCTGCAATTTTTGTTCGTTTTTCTCCCCCGCTCTGCCAGCAAACTGCTATTTGCTTATTAAAGCGTAGATTCTTTTCTTTGAACGTGTATTACAATTTTAACTTGAAACATAAGTGTTTCTTCTCTTTCTAATGAATTTTGTATAAAAATGAACTTTTAATAAAACCATGCACTAATATATTTTCTTTTTCATTTTTGCGTAAGGTCTAGCCATCGAAATTAGAAACAACAATATCAAGCAGCTTCTAACAAAGAGAAAAAATATCAATAATTTATTAAAAACAAGAGGAAAGGATCTAAAACGAACTCGTGAAATTATCTAAGGAAGAAAACATAGAAAAAAAATTAAGGAAAGTCTTCGCTTCAGGAAAAGACAAATAAGTCAAGTTTTAATGGACGCAACAAACTCTTTTACTAAAATCTTACGCAACATGCTTCATCATCACCAACAATAAAAGTGCCTCTCATATCACGTAGAACTAGTAAGAGAGAATTAATAATAAGGCAGCAGAGAGAGAAAGTGTTTATAGAAAAGCCGTACAAGCGAAAGGAACTTCGAAAAGTCCTTTGCAAGGCTTTTCCTCGTCTTAGGCCAATACTCGAAGCGCCCAATACCCCGCATTCCACACAGTATGGCTATAAACTTCTCTGCTTCATTTGCGGCCTGTATAGCGGCTGGCCTTAAAGTGCCGCGGCAAATAATGTATTGTATAACGCAGGATACTGGGCAACCGTACGTTTTGTACAAGGACTCACAAGAAGCGGAGAGAAACGCTGCTGCTATAGGGAGTTCTGCTACGCAGTGGGGTTCGGAAATGTATCCCGGTATTCAGCAGCAAGCTCAAAGTCATTTAAGTGCACAGCAGTCTGGCCAAAATGGAGCACCTCAGATTAATGCGGGTGCGCCTGGTTCGGGTCAACAACCACACAGTCCTAATGGCGATCCGAATGTTAGGGAGAATGGTGGCGATGTGGGTGGAGGAGGAGCAAGCGGTGTCCGACAACAGGGCTCGCCGTCCACCAGTCCCTATCCGCCGCAACAGCAGCAACGTGCCAATAATAATGGTGGACCCGACGATGATGTTAATATGAGTCAGGTAGGTAGCATAAAAACACATTTTTTTTCATACATCCTGAAATACCTCTATAGAATTAACAGGTGGTTAAAAACACGCAAATTAACGAAAAATGACATTTTTACAAATCGGTCAGCACCAAAATTGTTAATCTAGGTATTTTAAAAAAAGGAAAGTCCTATTCGGTCCAATATATTCAATAGCAATAGTTCTTAGGCTATTACCAAATTTTTGCAAAAGTATTGAACACAATTTTACGTGGATGTATATACCTCTGAATGAATTTTATTATTTTTTTGAAATAGTGAAATTTATTTATTTCAGGTGCACCAGAATTCAAGCCAACAACAAAATCCAAACCAAAGTTCAAACGATCAGCAGCACCAACAGCAAAACGGTGGTGGCAGCGGGGGAGATACCGGAACCTCGGGGAATCCCCAGCATGTCCAACAAAATGGTCAACCTAACGATCCCTCCAATAGTTTTCCAGGGGCACAACAGAATGGTGAATTGGGCGGTTATTACGCTCCTCGTCATGCGTCTTCTCAGAGTGCTTTGATGGCTCCGCCCGGTTTCCCGCCTTTACACTATCTCAACAAACCAGTGCTACCTGGCATGGGCGGTGGTAATATGGATCAGAATGCTCCTAACGGTGCGCCCAACGGCTTAGAGGCATACGCTCTTCCAGAACTGCTGCCGGGCACTCAGCAACAAAACGGTTCCGCCAATAGTAGTTCGAATCAACAGAATGGCACCTCGCATACCAACGGTAACAGTTCGTCCGGACGCCACCCTAACACCTCGCCTGCCAATCACAAACCTCCCAAACCCCACAGTGATCTGCGTCTCTTCAAATGCCTGACTTGTGGAAAAGATTTTAAACAGAAATCAACGCTGCTCCAGCACGATCGCATACATACCGATGCACGTCCCTACCCATGTTCGGAGTGTGGCAAACGTTTTCGGCAGCAATCTCATCTAACGCAACACTTGCGCATACACGCTAACGAGAAGCCGTTCACATGCGGCTATTGTTCACGGAGCTTTCGTCAGCGGGCGATACTCAATCAACATATACGCATCCATTCGGGTGAGAAGCCCTTCGCGTGTCCCGAGTGCGGCAAGCACTTTCGCCAGAAGGCCATCCTCAATCAACATGTGCGAACCCACCAAGGCGAGCGACTCTGTTCTTGAAACAATTTAAAAAAATGAAACCAAAAGAGACAATCAGAAAGATTCAGAGCAGAAACTAATTAATTCAAAAGAGAGTTTTAGTTCAAGATTTCTGAAAGCACTTTGATAGAAGGATATGGCTGATTTTCCAAATCGGAGCCCTAATAAATGAAAAATGAAAATAGTTTCCGAAATGTTGTGGAAAGTGAACTTTTTCCATTTGTTGAGAGGGGCCTTCTATTTGGAAAGTCCTTTATTTTAAAGATCTGGCATAATGTTTCAAAATTTTTTTGTACTAGATGGCTTTCAAGTGAAGCTCTTAATGAACAACCAAGTGGTACCCAAGTGCTGAAGCACTTTTGCTTGCTCTCTCTATTGCGTTCAATCTACTCTCCTTACATATATGTAGTCGTAGTTTAGTGACACTTTACGTTCAACTAATAAAAAATGAATCCATCAATTTCGTTTCGACTTATTACAGATGTGTCACCGCATCTCATATTCAAAAATGGTCCACATCCTACATTGTGGCCACAGGATGTGCCCTACCCCGGCGATGAGGCTGACACCAAGAATGGTATTGCTGGCGAGTCTGGCTATCACGATGACGATTCTCAGGGCACCCCAGACGGTAGTGGTGGCATACACTATCCCTCGTACTTTAAGGATGGCAAAGGTTAGAGTTGTGTTTTCTTACAAATTGTTTTCCAAACAGAAAGTTTAATTTTTAATATTTCATTGAATTTTTCAAGCAGGTCAAAAGATATTACCCGATGTATTACAACATATTGGTATCCGTCCGGCTAATATGCCTTTATACGTTCGTTGTCCAATTTGCGAGAAGGAGTTTAAACAGAAAACCACATTATTACAGCACGGCTGCATACACATTGAGTCGCGCCCGTATCCATGTCCTGAGTGCGGCAAAAGATTCCGTCAGCAGTCGCATCTGACGCAACATTTACGCATACATACCAATGAGAAGCCATTCGGCTGTTTGTATTGTCCGCGTTTCTTCCGTCAGCGTACGATTTTAAATCAGGTTTTTATCTATCATTAAAATAGCGAGGGTCACTAAAAAAATTCAAATGATTTCTCCAAAAATGTTATAGCATATACGCATCCATACGGGGGAGAAGCCGTACAAATGTGGCCAATGCGGCAAAGATTTTCGACAAAAAGCTATTTTAGATCAGCATACCAGGACGCACCAGGTAGTTGTACAATATACAAATTTCATTTCGTGCACTTACAGAATCTCTTTTCATATTAAATTCATTATTTATTTAATGTTTGTGTTCAATGTTTTAGGGTGACCGACCTTTTTGCTGTCCCATGCCCAATTGTCGACGACGCTTTGCTACCGAGAACGAGGTAACCAAACACATTGATAACCATATGAACCCCAACGCAACGAAAAGAGGGCGTAATGCGAACAACGCCAGCAACAATCATGTGGCAGCTGCGGCAGCAGCAGCTTCAGCCGCTGCGGCAGCCGCGGCTAACCATTTAATGAATGAAAATAAGAATGCAGCTGTAGCTCAACAATTTCTAAACAACAATAATCCTGCCGCTCAATCAAGCGATAACAAACCGAACATATTGCCGCGTTCGATGGGTGGGCAGGGAGGACCGCAAGTAAAAAACGAGTTGTATTTTCCCCAGTGCTATGGCCCACCGTTTCAGCATGCATTTCAAGGACAACCCACAGCGGCACATGGGAGTGCTACAGGCCAACCAACTGTAACGGTAAGTGTAGCTAATTCAGCGGCACCGGGTGTGGTTGTGCAACAAAATGGAGGCACTTCCGTAGTAGCTCAGTGACATCCCCCGTCAAATGCCACTACGGTGGTGGTGCCTGCTTCAGCGGGAGGCAGTGGCACGAATACGGGTGGCGGTGGAGGGCACGTACAACAACAACAACAACAACATCATCACCACAGCCAGCATGGACAACATGGTCCCGGTGTAGTGGCGCCAGTACCACCACCCTCAGCGGGAGGTCCACAAACTGTTACTTTATCTATTACCTTGCCGCCGGTAGCAACTCTACCACCGACTGCTGTTGCAGCAGCAGCCGCCGCAGCTGCAGCTCATCACCCAGCTCATGTAACACACGCTTCAGCCTCATCAGCAGCACACAATCACAATCAGCCACCACCGCCACCTCCACCGGCCGCTTCGCTCTCACATGCTATACCCATACACCCACATATACACTCGATATTCGGATCTCTATGATAATACGACAACAACGCCTAAGTATACGAATCTTTTAGAGAACATCAACCTATATATACGCGTCATTTTTAAAGTCACCCCTCCCCCATTATCATTAGTAAACATCTCTATATTTTGATACAAGTTAAAGCCGACAAAAAGTATTCATCGTAGATTTACTGTAGGCCAAGCATTAAAAAGTAAAGTAAGAAAAAAGAAGCAGAACCTTTTTTAAGATACTTTAAGCAATTTCTTTAAGCTAAACGCATCACACACTGAGAAAACCGAAGAAAAATTAGACAATATATAATTTTTTTTGCGTGTATAAAAATATTTTTAAACTTTCACACATTTCGTTCGCTTCCAAAAGCAAGTAAAGTAGTCCTTTAGAAAAGGACATTAAACCTTATAAATGAAAATAATTCTTAAAAAAAAAAAAGATTCATAAATTTTAAATTTTTCTCAGATGTTTAATTCCCATCCGCACAGGGCAGTAACTCTTTTACACAAAAAAACATATTCTTACATTTTATTACATATTTTTTAGATAATTGTTACCAAATTTGTACTTTTTCTGTTTGTAATTATTTTATGTGAATTATTAAAGAACAGTGCTCTCAGTGTGATTGATTGATTTTTGTTTCGAATCCACATCTCTTACCTTTTAAAACTCCGTCGAGTGCCATAAGTTCATTTTCATTGTTTTGAATTAACCCTGTAATCTGTAAATTTCGTTCGTTTCTGTTCCTAATGTGGATTTATTTTAATTTTAATTTTTCAATTTTAAGACTTTTATATGAAACAAACTATTAACAACAACAATACTTTTTATGAATATATTGAATATATTTTGTATAATTTTTTGCACCCTCGTTTCTTTTTTATTGATTATATATGAATTATTATTTAATGTAAAGATTTCTTTTTACTTTAATTACTAAGGAAAAAAATTGAAATAAAAATTCAAAATAAAGTTATTATTAATTTATGTTAAAACTTTTTACTTTTTTTATTTTTATGTAGAAGAATTATAACTTTTAGTTTTAGTTTTGCAAAAATGGGGTAATTCGGAAACACACTTGTGTTGACAACTTTTGGCAAGAGACAATTTCGGCTTCGTACAATAAATGATTTCAAATATAACAAAAAAAAAAATAAAATAAAATAGCAAAGTTTACAGGGGGTTTTGAAGGGATATTATGCTTGAGTAGATTCATACATATCATATACAGATACCGTAATATTTGTTTGTTTCTCCGCCTAAGTTGTTTGTCTATAAATAAAAACAATTTAGTAAAGACAACAACAGTAACTTACGATATATGTTATGTTTCAAACAATTTATATTTTTATTTATGTACCTGTTTTTTAATTACCTTGTAGACCACAGGCCAACAAGCACTTTGGTGCTTTTTGTATGCCTTTGTATACGTTTGAGGCGCTGAATCCAAACACATTCCGTTTTTCTCCATCGGCTTTTTTTGCCCGCTAAGGCTTAGAACAAATTTACAAACGGTTATAATGGGCAAACAAAAGCTAATGAAAGACAAGTAAGAAAACTAAATTTGGTTTAGGCCAAATCTTTAATGCCCTCCACATTTACTTATAAACAGTAGGCGTGGCAGATATGTGATTACGCCCTTTAATTACATCTCAGCTTGCAAGTCAAGTTTTGCGTAGAGTGCAGTTTATGTAAATTGTTGGTGCGTTTCTTATCTGGCCACACCCATTTTTGGCTGATTTATAAAAGGAATAACTATAGATATACGCATTGAATTTCAAGATCATAGGTCAATTTTTGTAGCAGATAAATAGATTTTTCTCGATTGCGAGCGTGACGATTGACTACATTTTCCCATTTAAATTTTTTTTTCTGTGCAAACTTTCAGCTCACTATCTCAAAATGTACGTCAGTGAGAATGCCAACAAAATACAGAGACACGGCACGCGGATGTATATGTCTAGATCGACTCACTTCTTGATGCTGATCAAGAATATATATCCTTTGCAGGGTTGTACTCCTTCTGAGATGTAAATGAAATAACAAACTTAGTATACCGCCCTTCATAACAACGGCATATATATTTAGATTCAACTCCTCAAATACGTATACAAGTTACTTAGTTACTTAGTTTTTATAAATTTCAATATAATTTAATAACGCAAAATATATAATCCCTTTAAAACTCTGTACTGCCTAGATCAGTTCCTCCAATTAAACCAATAATACCCATTATTGAAACCTAGATACACAAAAGTTTTATAAATGGCATTGACACCGTACGATTACCACTCAAAAGATTAATATTTGTTTTTGTATTGCACAAAGAATGATATAAGTATAAAAATAAACGTTTAGACAAAATTTTAGGCCCTTTAATAAACAAAATTAAAAAAATTAAAATTTCGGCATTAAAAATCATTAATTGATTTGAACATCAGCTTTTATTAGAATTATAAAAACCATTAAAGGCAATTGTAAATTGATTAAAACCAAACAAAACAAAACTAAATTAAAATCTTTAGGTCTCAATTCTCTCTAAAATTCATTTAGGCGTACTTGTTTCGGCTTTATGTTAAACTAAATTTATTAAGTAGTAAATATGGAAAAAATTAAAAAACACTTTTTGGCTTTAATAGAAATTAGAAAAAAATTCAAAATTAGATAAAAACAATTACAAATAAAAAACGATTCGGTTTAATTATAATTCTAATGAAAGCACATATAGAAAAAAAATTAGACTGAATGTCACTGTGATACTCTGATTAAAAAAAGCAAAAACAAAAATTATATTAAGAACTATAAATAAAACTTTTGTAAGAAACAAAAATTTTATAGGAAACGAGCAACACCATAAACAATTATCCCCCTTAGCTCGCCATCCATCTGCTTGAGGGGGGCTTTTAATTAAAAATAAATTGTATAGAAATTTTTATATTAAAAAATCACAAACTAAAAACACTAAACTCAACAAAAAATTTATGAAAAAATTATTTTACTCCATTTTATTAATTTTTTTTTAATTCATAAAATTTCTTTTCTATGTATAGATTGTATCGAGAATTTTTAAAAGAAATTTTTTATTTTTATAAAAAAAAGAGCTCCAAAAATTTCTTAAACTTACAACCAGACAAACATTCCCATACCCAGCAAAGACTTGAAAAAATAATATAATATAAAAAAATCGTGGATATTAGAAATACACTGAGAAAAATTTATACATAACGGCTATGATTGAAGACGTTAAGAGAAGCAAAAAAAACAGCAAGACTATAAACCATTTCTTACTTTTAAGCTTGAGAAGCACGAAAAGGTTTCTTTTCTAAAAGTAAAGAATTTCAAAAAAAGTTAAAAAGGTTAAAAAATTTGCAATGAAACTAAGATAAAAGCATTTCTAAAACAGAGTATAAAAACAGAATAATACTATGAACGGACCGCAATTTTGAAAAAAGAAAATCTACAAAATTATCAGACTTTTGGCCAATATTTTATAAACATATTTTTTTCCTTTCATACAACAACCAGCTAAACATAACCAAACCCTGAGATAAACAATCTAAAAACAACATCTACGAAAAACGAAAACCAATAATTTTTCATAACAAATTGTATTCCAATCAAAACCGCATAAATGCGAAACTTACCTTCTTTTATAACTCTAAACTCTGTGTCCCCTCATAAAATACTTTAAGTACGTGGGGTTGACTGGAAGCTGAGTTATAATTAAACCAAGAAGGTCGTGCATATGAAGAAGACGAAAGAAGAAACAAAAACCAAATAAACCAAAACTCACAATAGCCCAATTTTATGAACCAAAAGTACAAATAATTTTTAACACGATTTTAAAATTGCAGTCTGAAAGCCCATAATAATAGCAATAACATAACATATTTATACAAATATAATACAGCAACTAAACAAGTAATCTAACAAACTTAATAATAACACGAATAACGGTGGAAAATAAGGCAATTTGAAAATATTGTAATTTCGATTGAAGACAAAAACAAAATGACTTTTGACAAATACCCTCAAGAAATCAAACCAACAAAAATTTATGTGAGAACAAAATTATGGAGTAGGGAGTTTATCAGTAATTATCCAAACAATAATATTAACAGATCAGGTGTGACGATTCGAAGTATTCTGCTGCATGCGTCACAGAGATTTTTTTGTTATGAATTTTCCGAAGTGGTTTCCTCATAGTTACTGCAGCAATGAAATGCAACGGTTGGGTTTTATATATTTGACAAACTGCTGCAGTATATGACATGACGTTGAATCGGGTAATCATGGTTACTGCAAGTTCCATAAATCGGGTTGCTGATTATAATACCATCTCAAATAAACATATTTTTGAATAAATCTTTATAATCTATAATTTTCATAATAGATTATAAATATGCCAATTTTAATTAGTTACAATACATACCATGTAAGGTAGGCTACATGTAGTAACTTTTTACCTGGAATTTCGAGCTTGAGCGGAAAACTGTGACAGCTTCTGTGATAATTTGAAACAGTATTAGAGCAAAAAGTGCTTCATTTCGATTCAATATAAATCAATCATATGAAATTCTGTATTCATACGAATTTTGAGACTTTTAAACGATGTAAAATATTTTATTCTGCGTGTATTTTTCGCAATGTTGCAATAGTTCAAACATTTTGTTATGGAGAAAAGCACTATCTTTTGAGAGCTGGTTGTATAGAAAGAGAACTGATTGTGCAGTTTTTCCTGAAATATAATTTTGTTCTCCATTTCCAAAATGAATCCATGACGAACCAACAAAAAAAATCCTTTCTTCTTAAAAATACATATATATAAAAAAAGAAACCAAAATCACGATAACATGAACAAAAAATTAATAAATATTTAGTATTTAGAAATTCATTAAGAAATTTTCAAATTATAAATCCTTAAAAATCAAAATAATAAAAATTAATTTTTCCTTTGTTTTGAAAATTATTCAGTCACTTGGCTCCAAAATAAAATGAAATGAAATAACATTCAAATTCAATTTGCCTACAATTACAACAACAGCAAAAGAAAAACAAGAAAAAAGAAGAAAACTATCAACAAGAAAAACAACAACAATAAACTAATAAATGAATATATGATCACCAAACAACAAATCAGCCGCTTTCTGCAATAGTGATAATAGTTTTTAAGTCATACATACATACATACAACAACAACAACAATAAAATAAAATAAATTCAGTTGATATGTGAAAAATAATATTTTTTTGGTTGATTTGTAAACAAAATAAATATAAAACATATTTAACATATTATACATATATAAAAACTTAAGGCAAACAAAAAATACTAAAATAGTAGTAGTTTTAAAAAAATTATTTAACAAACAAAAAAAAAAAAAACTACACAGCAGATGATTATTTTACTTTCCAAACTTAACAAATATTTTTTTTTCATTTCTTAATTTTATAAAAAAATTATTTAGACACTGAGTTAATTGCATTATGCTTTGATAATATATAAATGAAATTCAACTTTCCAATAGCACGTGTAACGGCACTTCATAATCCATAATAATATTTTTTTTTTCGAAATTGTAACAAGCCAATCAGTTGCTTTGGTAACAAAATATTGAAGCTACTTAATTAACTTGTTTTTATACTAAAAAAACAGTTTTTTCATTTTTTCATTTTTTCATTTTTACTTGAAAAAACACAACTTCTAACAAATGGCCAAATCTTCCTTTTTAATATATTGTAGAAACTAAGAAAAATTTTAAAAATAATTTTAACAGTAAAAATGATTTTTTTCCATTACAAAAAAGCTAAACAAAATAAATAACAATTTAATTGCTTATCACTAACATCTATGCATACATACATATATTTAGTGTTTGTGTATTATATTCATTATCAACAACAAAAATTTATATATTAAAAACAAAAACAAAAACAAAAAGAACAAAAATATTATATTCACAAACCAACACTATCCTTTCTAACTACTCCTTTACTAATGTACTTGCAAATCATATACATCCAAACATACTTAACGATGATGGATGATGGAAGTAACAATTATGATCATAATCATTATTATTGTATTAAATTTTTTTAAGTGTATTTCATGTACGGAATAAATGAATGAAAAAAGGAACAGAAACCCAACACACATCTGCAGAAAAAATTAAAAAAAAAAAACAAATATTTCCAAAATTGATTACGATTATAACTCAATATTGACATGTCCAACATAACATAGTGAATTAATCGATACTATGTATGTATCATCGTTAATTGCAGAATGATATGCGTTTACAGCATGAAATTTTAATAGAAGAATGTTACCCAGACAACAAACACTGTAAAATACAAATATTTCTCTATTTATATTTATTTATTAAGCAAATATTAATTTTTTACCAATACAACAACAACAGCAAAAACAACAATAGCCTCATTAGCCATAAATAGTTAAAACCAGAAATAACTTTTGCAGCAAAGTCGCAAATTTCGGACATAGTGTATTGAGAGGGAGCAACAAAACCAGTTGCAATTAAAACTTACTATTTATTTTATTTTATTCAATTCTTATTAGTTTGATTCTTACAAGTGCACAGCTATAATTTGTAAACGTACGTATTCACGAAAGATTTTGTAAATTAAAATGTATTTTTGAAAGCCTTCCCATATAACATACAGAAGAAGCATTAATATACGTTCTTCTTCTAAAAGATGGTAGAGAACAGTTGATTGCTAAATTTGGCATAAGATGGGACTATTTTTCGCACCTATCTCCTTTTCGCAGGTGAAACACCTGAGTGTAAGATTTCCTTAGAACGTAAAATTTTTTATTTTCAATAACATTCTATCTACGATATTTGTGGGCGTGGCTCTTAACGATTTAGATGAAGAAAGCAAAAGTCTCCTAGCTGACGCCTCCTTCTGGGTACTGCAAATGGAATGACAAACTTAGTGTATCCCGCATCTCATGTGGAGAATATGAAAAGATCATTATTGGTTAAGCCCTCGGGACGAAAATTAATTTTTTTTATATTTTCTCTTCTTCTTCTATCCTACCTCTGTCTTTTGTGTCTTTGGAGTAGGTGGACCATTGCCATAACTATCCCTCTCGATGTAAGCCATATTTTAAATCACAAAAGTGATTTTTTGTAAACAAAAAACTTCAGTCCCTTTAGAGTCGGACCAATTTTATAGCTGGGCAGTTTGAATCGTCTTTTGTGTTATTAACCTTTGACACATCGTAAATTTGTCATAGTATCAAAGACGTAGACTTATCCAACTCTTTTATCTTTTTTATTATTTGGGAAATTGAAATCGGAAATGATGTGATGGTCGCGTTTCAGATTTCCCAGAAGTTTTACTTATTTTTATATCGCACAATTATGTAACTTTTATTTTCATAATCGAAATATATAATGTTCCTTGTTGAAATCTTTTACTTGAAGCCAATTGTTAATTCATTAAATTATTGTTTTATTTATTGCAAATAAATTAAAATAAAAAAAAAATATTTATTAAGACATATTTTAATATGATTTTAATATGATTATGAATGCTAAGCTACCTCTTTATATATAAACATGTATAAAAATATTTATTAATTTATATAAATAATAGTTTTTTACACTATTATGATCAGAAGTGCATTCATAAGCGTAAGCTAAATAAATTACTTTACTTTCAATTATTACGCTTAATACGTTATTGACAACAATTACTCTAATGATCATTTTATTCTACTTTGAATTGGTTGTTCCTATAATTGTTTAGATATTAGATGTTTAATATATGATTTTAATTATTTTCGTTTAATTATTTTTAAAGAGTACCTAATAATAATAATATTAATGTGAGCTCACCTCACCTCAAGCAAGGTGACGAAATTTGTCGACTCTTTCTAAATCAATCACCATGTGCCCATACAATCAATAGACCACTTTTTTTAATCATCATTAACAACAACAAGAACAACAATTTACAACATGTGAATGTAAATCAAAACAAAACCAATTATTTTTTACAATAGAACTTTTTCTGTTACCACAAACAAAACAAAAATATATAAAAACAAAAGCCAAAATGGAATATGTATATTTTACAGTCAACAACAAATGAAAAAACGCAAAAACAAAACCAAAAAAATATGTATTGAAATATATTTACAAAACCCAACAGATGCATGCATGAATGAATGATTGGATGAATGAACGTTTTCACACCTGAAATCACGATATTTTCTCTTCCCTTTTTTTTTGTTTTGTACAACTAATAAATATATATATAATAATAATAATAATAATAATAATAATAATAATAATAATAATAATAATAATTACCAAACCAACCCAATAGTTAATTAAATAACCACAAACAAGAGAGATTGAGATTGAGTTTAAGAGACAGAAACATAGAGAAAGAGAGTGAAACCAACTTTAAAATAGAGAATGATTGTATAACATTAAAAAATAGCTAAAACACGAAACGTAACTACAAACAAAACCGTAAAAAAATAGTAAAATTGGTCAGAGGAATATAACTACAAAACCTAACAAAACGGAAGCAGCCAAACAAAATGAAAAAAAAAAAAAATAAACTAATAAACAAAACTTCAACAAATAGTACCGATTTAAGTTGTTTTTACTTCAAATTAAATGAATTAATTATATAAAAAACATACAAATAAAAGCAAAAATAAAAGCAAACAACAAGTATTAAGTTAAGTTACACAATAATATATTTAAGTTAACATAAAAAATAAATAAAAATATATATAAATGGAAACCATTCTATTGTATAATTTTTACTGTATAATAACACCAACAACAACAACAACAACAACAACAAAACACAATTAACTTGTAAACACACGCAAAGATGCTTTTTTTTTGTAAAACGAAAACCAAACACTAATCACTCGAAATATCCGACGATATGAGGATACGCAAGGAGGTGCGCGCGTACAGCAATAGAACTCGCTATACCATATAAATCAATTTGTTATATTTTGTTTGATGATTATTTTCTAAGGCACATGCATACATGCACGCAAACGTTAAATCAAGTGACAGGGATTATATATCAAATTGCATTAAAGTAATAAAAACCAAAATACACACCCGCCCACATGCATCTATATCATCAATATTAAATCATAGGCTGAATTAATTCAGTGCCAACAGATTTACTGGGAGGGGCGCGGTAACAAAGAGTAAGCTTGTCCGGATATTTCATTCACTGTGAAACACGCTAATTCATGCATAAAGCCTTAATCCCTCTTATAACACGTTAGATAGGTTCCGTAGTATATGAGACTGAGCTGTACAAGTTAATAAGACATGACGTTCACAATCTAAAGCGATTAACTTACTTGTTCTATTTAATATAAGTTTCTTTAATAACCATGCTCAAGGCACTACATGACAATATACAGAGGATGAACCAAATAATATGAACGCAGTACAAGCAATCGGTGAAACGTGTGATCTCTCAGGCTTTGAAACAAAGCAAATCGTTGGTGCTCGGTTAGCGTGAGCGTCTGTGTCGAAAACCGTTAATAAGAAAAACATCTACAATTCTTGATATTTTCTGAAGAAATTTGGCACAATAATTTCAATTATTACGAGGTTGATTTGTGATAGTTTGAATTTGAAAATCTGACAATTTTCATTTTTTGGCCATTTTTGAATGAAGTAGATTTGGCACACGCCTAATGTAGCTCCATTTTACTTGTTTTCATTTCTACTAATGGAGGTCAAATTAAATTTGAGAATGGTAGAGGAGCCCCAACAGAATGAAAATCTAAATCGATTTTACTGTATGTCCGTCCAATTATAGATATTTGTGATGAAATTTTTTCACAGGGATTGGGTTAAAAACGGTCACTTCTGAAAATGGACTTGATTGATCACGAAGAAACTTTTATATGACTATAAGTCGACACATAATTCAATACTTTTTAGGGTGTGGCACGTCTCATTCTGGGTTTTGCAAATGTTTGCCCAATACCAACATACTCCCATATCATTAGGATGGTGTCCAAATTGATTTAGCCTATTATTTCTTATATATATCTTTTCCAAAACACTAAAAACTGTTAAACCGTTACATCCTCAATCCACCAGCAATAAAATACAATAGCCCGTGTAATAAATAAGTAAATAAAAGAGAAAAAACCAATAACAATAGCAACTACGACTAACAAGTGCAATTTACAAATTTTTAAAAAAAATTTTTCCAATTAATAAGAATTCTTTTAAAACACCTACAAAGCAAATGAAATTTGCTATTTGTTGTTTTATTTTTGTTTTTGTTTTTTACTTTCCTTTACAATAGTGTAAATAATAACTATATGAAAAATATCACAAACAGACACACAAACCATGCCATTCGAAATTATGTGAAAACTTTACAATAAAGTTTTTAATAGTAAGCAATTATTTTCATTTATATTTGATATTAATTTTCACTCAATTATGGATAAATTATTGAAAACAAAAATAGAAAATGAAACAGATCAATATAGAAGGAAACAAATAGGATAGAAAGAGGAGCCATTATTGTGCAAACAGAGTATTTTCCGTACATATCCTTCTATCCTTTTTAAATCATTCCATTTTTATAAATGTGCGCCTGATTTGATTAATATTATCTTTTAATCAGAAAGTGAGAAAAATTAATTTAAAAACAATATTTGCAATAAAAAATGAATACCATTGTGAAAGGTTTTCAAATTGATGAAGTATTTTAGTTTGTTGAGGAACTTATTTAGCGCTGACTATTCCTTGTAACGATAAGTTTCAGGCTAGTTTAAACCATAGTTAATAATTTTATTTCCATTTTTACAAGAAATTTGACTTAGGCTAAATCTTAAACACCCTTCACATCTACAGAGTTGGGCGTGTCGGGTATATGATTACGCCTTCTAGTGTTTGTATCATGTATCAGCTTGAAATCGAGTTTTTAGTAAACTGTGTCATGTTCATGTGGGTAAATTTTTGTAGCAGATGTATAGATTTTTGTCGATTGTGGGCGTGGCTCTTGACCCGTTTTTGGCCATTTAAAATAAGGATCCGTGTAAAAAAACTAAGAGAGTTTGTACAAAATTTCAGCTCAATATCTCCAAATTTACGGCCATGCGAATGGCAATAACAGGCAGGCACACGGACATATACGCCTAAATTGATTTAGCTTTTGATGCTAATCAAGAATAAATATACTTTGTAAGGGTCTCTAACACCTCCTCCTGGTTGTTGCAAACGGAATGACAAACTTAGTATACCCCCCATCTTATGTAGAGGGTATAAAAACGTTAAACTGTTCATCTTCCTATTGGTTTGAAAAAATTTACATCGAAATGCTTGTTGCTTGGTACTAATTTAAAAGTTTTAAAGCGGGACTTTGTTTCAATATATTATCTGTCCTTTGTCTAAGGATGTGCTTTCTCTGGAGATACTAGCAAATATTATGTCCAATTCAATATCTCATTTCTTACATTTTAGAATGAAACGCAAAATACTTCATCAAACATCTACTTTTTATTGCAAAAGTGTTCTAGAAAAGAAATTAAAACAACAAACTAACCGATAAACCGAAACCGATTAAATAGTCATATGGCCTCAATTTATGTGGTATTATATGCTGACCGTTAACTGAAAATATAGTACAATACAAAGAAATACAAAAAAACTTATTATTATATATGAAAACGAACGAATATATGCAAAGAAAAAAGTAAAAACTCAAAAATTGGTTTTTTAATTTTTACAAATTTTTATATACAACAACAACAACAAAGAAACAAACAAACAAACCAACCATAGTACCAACAAAACAATAGCCTGAGAATTTTTTTTACAAAATGAAACAGAAAATAAAACCCTCAATAAAAAACCCATAGAAATAAAATCTTGTTATAATCAAAATATTGTCTTAAGCAGATATAGAAACGTAAACATTTTTTTTTACATAATTCTTATATACAAAAATCACATATATTTTGTACTATATTACAACAACAAACCTGCAATAGTAACAGTAACAACAACCATAACAACAAATTAAATAAAAACAATAGAAATCAATAGTAAAAAAACAGAACTCCCACACATTTACAAAAAGCAATGTATGAAAAAAATTTAAATCAGATAAAACTTTTTATTAAAAAAAAAGGAAAGTCTTGTTAAACGAACAAACATAACAAATGTTAAAAAAAGTGCTAAGCGTGTTTATTAACTTTATCCCACAGTGTAGAAATCTCATTTCCTGGCTACTATTGTAAAAAAATAATGTCCGATGTTAACTGGCTGTAACTATGAATCTGATAATTGGTTTTAGGGTTCGTGTTTACGCGCGATAGTTAACGTTGGTATTCGCGTTGGTGTCGATCTGTCGCTAACAGTGAATTATCTTATATTATTGCAGAGTATCTAAATGATCGCCTGCTTTCTAAGCCTCCTTATAATAGGATATTTATATTTAAGTACCTACAGGGGATGAACAAAATAATTTGAACATCCCACAAAATAGTACACCTTGTTGCATGTTGGCAATACTGCCACTGTGTAAATAATGCAATCGTTGATGCTCGTTTAGAGGCAGCGTCTGTAACGAAAACAGCTGGATTGTCTGACGTTTCACGAGCGACAGCACAACAAAACATGCTAAAACATCATCGGCGAAGAGGAATTGTGGCCAAACAACACAAATCGATCGCGGCAAAAGTGACAGCAGAACTCAACATTCATTTGATAATTAATTTATATTGATTCGATAAAAGTAATTCGGCGGGAGCTCCAAAAAAGTTAAAATTCATGGTAGCACTGCAATTTCGAAACCACTTATGTAAGGTGTTCATATTATTTTCTCCATCCCCTATATTTTATAAACAATTTGTGAGTGTGATAAGTAAAAGAAAGCACTGTTAACATTTGTTAACATTTGTTACGTTTGAAGCAGGATTTTCATATTTACGTTTCGTTACAAATCATCTTCATTTTATATTTTCATATTTCAACATTAATAATAAAAATGCAAACAAACACAAATCTCACTTTACTGGTAAAAAAACTTTTAAGAAAAATTGTTCAAATATTATAATTTAGTTATTGAATTATTTTCAAGTATAACCATTACACATAACAATAAAATCTAAACCAATTTATATAAACACAAATTATACAAATTCGTCTTCAATTACAACAAAATACACCAATTAAAAAAATTATATAAATTTCAGGCGAATTATTTAACATACCCAACAACACAACAGCAACAAAAACAACAATAACTACCGGCAGCAAACTTTCTTGACACTCTCAATAATCATATAATAATAAAATAATAACAACAACAAATAATATGAAAACAAATTACTTTCCTCTTAAATTTATACTTTTTTGAAAAACGGTTTGATTGAAACTTTAAAATTAAGATTTAAAAAAATCATGAATATGGTAAAAAAAATTAAAAATTATAAAACACTTAATATTGTATTTATGGATAGAAATTCTACGATCTTGGTAAACCATTAAAAAAATATATACCCAAATATATTAAATATCAAACAAAAATATGCAATTAATGTCAAAAAAGAAAATGTTTAACATTTAGAACATTGTCAAAAAATTTAAAAATATATTAAAATGATGATTATGTGTCCAAAAAAATTAAAACAATTAAAAAAAAGGAGGAACAAACACAAAAAATCGAAAATAAATCGATTAAACTCTAGATGGTCAAAATTTTATGTCTCGGCTGGTATAATAAAACAAAAATTAAAGTCCTGGATTTACACTCAAAAACACATATTTCACAAACCGATCTTAACATGAAAATATGGAATCAGAAAATTTTTGGAGCTAAATTATTATTATTATCTCAAAGGAATAATTAACAAGAAAAACATTAATATTTAGCGTTTAGAAAACAAAAATTTTCAAGCATAAGCATCATTTTATATAACGAAATATCTAGACATCGTAAACGAAAACCAAAAATAAATTTTTAGGTCTTAACATTTAAAAATTAAACTAATTAATCTCATACTCGTCATACATGCAAATAAATAACATAAATATTCCACAAAATGAAACTATTCACGTCATTCACTGAATATGAGTGAGTAACAAAATTATCAAAAATATATACACAGAGATCAAAATTCAAAATTTCTAATAACACATCAAAAAAAGAATACACACATGATTTAAAAAAAAAAATATCCCGCCATTAACCTCCCATAAGCAAGCCTCCAACATTACAGGCATATCCTCGCATCATGCTAGGACTTGAAACTTCATCCATTGGTTTAGATTTTAAGATCACACACCAGTTCTTCCCTCCTTCCCTCCCTCTGCACAAGACAATTCCTCAACACAATCAATTTTTTATGAAATTAATGCCGTAAAGGAAAATTCATACAAAAAAAAAAAAACATGTATGGTACATCATCTCTAGTTTAATGTTGTCGCATCAAGAAAAAGCATATTTTAAAAACCGTCATTTTGTGTTAAATTTTACACTTTTTGTACTAATAATATATTCATCTAATTATATTTAATGAAAAAAATAAAATAAAAAATAGAAATAACATCAAGAAAATATCAAGCAAAATTAATATTAATTGTGTATCGCGGTAATCCAAAAACAAAAACAAAAACAAAAATTTATTCAATACTGGAAAAAAGGAAAAATTAAAGGTTTGACTCTCCAAAAAATATATAAAAATAAAAAATACAATGAAATTTCCATAATTATTAATTGTACGGCAGATTATTACTAAAAGAAACCAAACATGAAAAAACTATATTATTATACAGGATAAATGGTAAGAGAATAAAGTGAATCTTGGAATATAATGTTTTCGCGAATAGTTTTTAATTTATGAGTTATAAAGTACGGCAAAGGTTTGTTTTTAAACATTAGCGGAATTTCAGGATCAGAGTTTCTCCGTCTCTGATAACTGCGTAAATTACAAATAGAAAAGAAATTTTCGCTTCATGTGTGTGTAAAGGGAAATGCACTGAACGTCCTTTATTTATGATACGGAAATATTTTCTAAGAGAACATTTCAAAGAATGTTCCTCATGTACAGGGATTGACAAAATACTATGAACACCTGACATATACATACATACCCAATATTTATGATATTTATTAATAAGGTGTTTGTTTATAAAACAGCTGCAATTCTTCGCGGAATAGATTCGTAGAGTGTCACTTACAGCGGTAGTTTTATGTTGTCTGGCCACAAACTTTTGCCATGTTTTATGTATGCTGTCATTACCGTAGTAACTGTCACTCGTTAAACAATTCAGTCGTTTTCGTAACAGACGCTCCTGCTAACCATACACCAACGATTTGACCTCTTTCAAAGTCTGAGACATCACACATTTCACCGATCGAACCTACAAAGACAATAAGACTTGGTACGGATTCATACCCGCCGCAATACTATTCACGGAAGCAGTGTTGCCAACATGCAACGGGATGTTCTAAATTACGTGACGTTCATATTATTTTGTCCATACCGTACACTTGCACCATTGAAATTCTACAATATATTCAATACCTATCGAATGGCATAAAAAAAATCTTCATGAAAAATTATGAAATTTTTGAGAAATTTGCTAATATTTGCCTTTGGGAAAAAATTGTGTATTTTTAAAAAGAGTAAAAATCACGCGTTTGCACTCAAAGTTGGCACAAACAAGTTTCATTGGAAAAAATCTATAACTGTGGATTTTTTGCATACAAGGATCTTATTATAGTGCTCCAAGTGAACTTGGAGCTTTGTGTACAAGACAAAGTTTAAACTATTTTAATAAGGCGAATTATTAACGTAGCAGAAAAATTTTGTATATTCTTGTAAAGCTTACATTCTTAAAATTCAAATGAATGCAGAATTTTTATGGGTGTCATTCATATTGAGTCGAAATAAACCACTTTAATCCAATACTGTTTTAAGAATCCGCTTTTTATGGTGTTATGTTTTTATCACAGATGCTGTTACAGTGGTCCAATCAAGCTTAAACTTGCACAATTTTAATTTCTACCAAATGGAATTCAAAACTTGGCAATTTTATAGGAAATGTCATCCAAAAATGTACTATTTTATATATAAGCCTTTGTTAAGAAAGTGGCAAAAAATTAAAGATCGTCCGATTATACTCAAAGAAGTTTCATCGAAAATTATCAAGAATTGTGCATTTTCCATATAACGGTCTTTTCAGAGCGTGCCAAGTAGTGATTTTCACTACAATACAAAGTTTAAAATGTTGCTGTATGGCGAAAATGAACGTAGAAAAAAATATTTTTATATCTTTTTAATTTTACTTACAAAATTTTGTTTTACTGTTGGCCTTGGGCCCTTGGTATACAACATTTGAAGATTCTGCAGAAGCATTAAAGGGCAAAATTCACAAGAAACTCATTTGCCATAAAAAAGACATTTTAACTTGAAACGTTCAACAAGCTGTAATGGTGTTTAAAAGGATACAGAAATCATATATTTGCTAAGAGTTTAATCGGTAAGAAACCACTTGAAATTGTTTCCATCATGCGACGAGTGTCCAAAATTGCAACTAAGCCAAGTAAAGTATTTGCGGTGAATTTTTTTAACTACAACACAAAACTGGTTACTACTGTAGAATGTGAAATTGTTAATTAGTAAGGGTCGCTCAGATCATGATCATATCATTATTATTTACTTTACTTACCACTTGTTCCTAGCTAATACGTAAATGAAAACATCGATTTTTATGTTTTTTTGTCTATTTCTACGAGAGATTTTTCATTTTTAGCTTGTTTATTAATTTCCATTCAGAAGATTACATAGTAAAGAATAAGAACGCCATACTATACACAATATATAGCGTACATACCATGTGTGAGAGAGTGTAAATATATTTTAAAAACACACATATGTGCGCGCATATACTTGTTCCGTTCCTTCGTTCATTCCGCCCATCCTTTCTTCCTCCCTTTTAATCATACGGGTATATTTAATAATTGTATATATATATGTATATATATTTATGTATGTATATGTGTACTTTGATCGGCTGTTGAAATTTGGTATTTATGTATAGTTTTGTTATGCTTCTTGCGAAGTTATTGTTAGATTAAGTTGCGATAATTTATTACTGTTTCAAACATTCATTCATATGTATTATAATTACTATTAATAAATAGGTTGCTAATTTGTGAGTGTGCGTGCATATGTATTGTATAAATAAGAGAATAGATTTATAATCAATCAAGCTTTTCTTATGTTGTGTTTAGCGTGATGAAAGTTTACATTATTGTATAATAAGTTTTCATTAAGTGAGTTTAATTTTAATTAAAAAATAACTTTGAACTTTTACTTAAATTAATTAAAAGGGCAAAATGTACTACTCGTCTAAATATAGTATAACTAAACGCGTTGACATATATAAATATATGAATTTTATACCCTCCACGTACGATATATGCTTGTTCCGTTTGCAACACCCAAAAAAACCTTTTTTTTTGTCCTTACAAACCCCACAAAGATATCTGTGATCAGCATTAAAATCTGAATCCATCTAGATTCGTCTGTGAGTCTGCCTATTGTTGACAATATGAAAGTCGCAAAATTTTCTTTCTACCCACAGATCGCTATTTTTATTGAGCAAAATCATTTGAGATCCACGCCCATAATCGACAAAAATCTATCTATTAGCCACAAAATTTAAGTCAAAATTCATTAAAAAAAACACATACTACACAGAATAATTTAGTCGATGTACAAAAAATGACCGGAGTCGAATAGCAGACGTCTACAATTTTCAAAAAACATTTATGAGCGTAGTTTTTGTATATACACAGTATGTGGAGGACGCTTCAAATTTAGCTTAAGCCAAATTGAGTTTTGTACCTGTTTTTATAAATACGTTACGTATTCTTAAACTTATACATTAATAGCACAGTTAGACTGGAACTGATTACCTGTTCAATCATATTGAAGAATATTACATTAAGAAAATTGAATGATTCTTTGAGGCTTCCTAAAAAATCTACATTTGTTATGATCTTTACGTGTACTCTATATGGCCTTGCACTCGGTCGCCAATTTATCTTATTCAGCGTGACCTATTCTACTATTGAATTACATGGAAAAAGTAATTAATTAATGGAAAAATATCGAGAGATACACAGTTTGAAAAGTTTTTAGTAAAGTGACTGTACTTTATTGTCGAGGCTAAAAACTTTCCAAACCATCCATCTCTTACCATGGAGAAGTTGATAATGTATACATGAATTTTTTTATTTTCTTGTTTGTCCACAATGCCAGTGAATCATTACCATTATAATCAATATTTTTATTCTTATAAGATAATTTTTTTTTCTTTCTATTAATAGATTGTTTTAATCATAATTAAGTAGAAATATTAAATTTTACTTTAAATAATTTTTTTTAGTTGTTGCTTATATTACTAATTATTGTTACTCTTTGTGTGAATAAAACAAAAGAAACCAAACAATGAAAAGAACTTCATATGTGATAAGTATGTAGGTAAATATTGTATGATATACACAGATTCAATTACAAGTCGATGCAATTCAATAATTTTTATGCGTGATAGTTTTTTATGTATTTTCGTGGTACACGGAATTTATGCAGTAGTGTCCATTATGATAATTTCCTTATTTGTATGTATTTTCTTGATATATAATACTTATATATGTATGTATTTGAAATAGTCTACAAATGATTTATAAATGTATTGGCGGGATAATGATGAAGGGAAGATGGCATGTAGAAAAGTATATTTAGAAAAAATTAAATAAAAATGAAATAATTAATATGCAACATGCAAATTGCTCGAGTTTTACGTTAAATAAGATTTTTTGTAAAATGTGAGCGTGCCTGTTACCCCATTTAAGCATATCGATAGATGGACTATTTATATGTATACGAAATGTCAACTTCGTAGCTCTTGTTGGTGGCGGATAAATAGATTTTTGTTGATTGTCGGCATGTCTCTTGTGTTCAAGGGCAAATATTAGAATTTCAACAACAGACAGACAGGCGGACGGGCATGTTCATATCGACTCAGATTTTGCTGCTGAAACCCTCTTCTGCGTGTTGCACACACAATGACAAAAACAATATCACCCATCTTATGTGAAGATCATAATAATTGTTATGATGCAATTATTTTATATCCATCAGCTGGAGAGCGGCTGTATACATACTTTGTCAAAGATTTAAAATAGTCAGAAGTAGGCTTCACATATCCTTTAAATTATATACTCTTGTTCATCTGTCTGTCCATCTCTTTGTCGCACCTAACAAGCATTCTCACGTTAATAAAAATGGAATCTTAGCCCAGCGCTTGATATTGAGGTTAAGCGAAACCTTAGAATAAAAGCTAAAAATACACAATTTTGTCGGCGTAACTTGCACAATGTAGAAAAGGCAGCAAAAATAAAAATTGTTCCATAAACTCAGTAGAAAGCTTTGGTTTATCGGCAGTTCACATATGTAAGATGCTTACTTGTTACTAAATATATAAATTCAAAACACGCCTTAATACTAAACAATACAGTTTATGACAAAATCTTTTCATTGTAAAGGTATGATGTGATGATGATGATGATATTTTTATCAACCTGATGAAGTTTTTAATTAACGTAACAACGCCCGATATACAGCGTGTATATGATTGTGGAAGGGAATTACTTTTCTATATTTATTCATATAATATTATAGTTGAATGATATGTTGGTACTATGTGTGACACCTGTTGTTAAGTTGCAATGTGTTCATTCCTCTTTTATTGTATTACCTTAAGATGTCTCCAATTTTATATTAGCAGAAATTGAAATTTCATGGTATTAGAGAAAAATTACTTTAATTTGTAACAATTTGTGATTTTCTTTTGTTTTGTATGTTTTTATTGCACTGTGGACAAAGTAGTTTTGTGATTATTAATGAAAAAGTTTGTATTTAATAAAAATGGAATAATTTTAATACATATTCTAAACACATGTCACTACGTTGGTTGGTCGAACTTGACTTTCCATCCATAGCGCACTACTACATATTAACAATTTTATAAAAAAATTCGTTTTTATTCTTTTCTTCAAGAATATTAAAATTTACGGTTATTCTAATGCAAACAAATGGTTTTAAAGTTTTTCCTTTATCGTATGAATGGCTGTGAGAAGTGTTTTTATAAATGGAAAGTGAATGAATGGTTGAGGATTTAGTAAGATTTCTTCTTCTTAATGTTTGAATGCTTTCTCTAAATCATGTTTTTTTTTTTAATTTATCATTTAATCTATAAGTTGGTGTTTTATTATTTCTCTTTCGTTTAAGTTTGCTGGAAATTTGGTGCTAAATTTTTATTCCTTCTTTTTGAAATGTGTTTGAAAAAGTGCTAAATGTTAATAACTTTACAAATTCTATGGATATCAAAATGTTTAAAGAATTACGTACTGACTGTAGTGTAATGACTTGCTTCTTTGGGGCGCTAGAAGATTATTGTGTTAATTAAATTTTGTTCTACTAAAATGTTTACTGCGTACCTTGTTCGTTTCTAAAATTGTTGAAATAAATGTTTTTGAGTTCGTCTACCATCAAAGTGCGCTGAACATTATTTACTTTTTATCCGTTGTTAACATTTCAATTAATCTGTTGACTATTAATGCACATTTCATGCAGTACAGCTCTCCCACAGTTTATATAATAATAACGTAAACATGCAAAAGGGAAATCAATAACATAAAAAACATAAAACCACAAACGCAATTTACCACAATTTTTAATTTACCTTTTAAATACATTGTAAATTAATATGAACAAAAGTCGGCAATAAAGTAATTGTTTTATTTAATTTTTTTAATTGGTTTTGTTACACCAATTCAATTAAAATTTGTTGGTAATTTGGACAAAAGGAAAATTTACGGATTTCTACTTATTAGGCTGCAATAAAAGCTAAAAAGTATCACATGTTTTAGTAAACTAATGAAAAATCTGAGAATGACGAAAATGGTTTACTTAAGCTTTAAATGGTTTCAAGATTTAAAAACTTTACGACCTATGATCTCCTACGTACACATTTTCTTAAATATTGTGATGACTTTTAGTATGAATGGCATTATCCATTCAAAGATGCTAATATAAAGTTTACTAAACGTTAAGATTTGTACTAGCTAGTAAAATTTGATAGATTTAGAATTATGCCTCAAATTTGTTTAAGGTTAAACGGTTTAAGGTAAAAATGTACATTTTATAGAATAAACATGAGTAAAGAGTTGCCGGGACTACAACTTTGATATAACGCTAAAAATATAACGGAACCCATACAAACCCTTAATGAAAAAATTGAAAATCAAAGCAAATTACAGATTAAAATATACTAAAGGAATAATAGACTAGATGCTAATATTAGTAGTTGATAATGGAAAATGACCTCCCTTCAAATCTGTGATGTATGTTTCAGTACCGTCTATGGGATTTGCGCTACCTAGCTTTAAAATCCATCTCTCTACAAAAAACCCACTTTAAAGTGGCTGTAAATCAGATTACCAAACTGAGTTAAGAGTGCCTATCTTTTTTTATTTGCTTAAATCTGATAACAATCATACGCCTAGAAGAATAGTATTTATATGCGCACATAACATGTGAGTTATGGAATTATGGAATATTTCAAATTTGAGTCTTCTAGTGTATTTTTGGTCATAGACCAAAATATGTTACTTATTGGACCCTAATGATAATTTTGTTCAGCTTAGTATGCACCACTTTTAATGGAATCGTTACCACGTTGATTAAAAAAAAATTAAGCATGAAAGGCATTAAAGTAAAAAATATAAATATTATTATTTAAATTGCTCAATTTTTTAAACAAAACTTTAAAACTATATACATACGTAATATAAGACAAGAAAAAAAACTAAATTTGGCTTGGGCCAAATCTTAAATACCTCCGCATCTGCATGTAAACGGTGGACAGGTATACAATTACGCCCTTTAACAGTGAAGTAATACAAGTTGAGTTCTACGCTGGGTATGGTTTTTTGTAAATTGTGGGCGAGTCTGTTATCGGACCACGTCCATTTTTGGCACATAAATGGAATATATGTAGCAAATTTCAACGTATTAGCTCAATTTTTGTGGAAGATAAATACATTTTTGTGAGCGTTTGTGAGCGTGGCTTTTGAGCGATCTATATAAAATTTCAGCTCAATATATCAAAATTTGTTACAGACAGACAGACACACGGACACAGGGACACCAGCATTCAAGCCTAGGTCTATTCAGCTTTTGATGCTGATCAAGAATATATTAACTTTGTAGGGTCTCTGACGCCTCCTTTTGGGTGTTGCAAACGGAATGACAAACTTAGTATACTTATGTGGAGGGTATAAAAAACATTTGTACAAGACAGCCGTCTGTGCAATGATGTTCCTTTTCTTTATATTCTCACGAGTTTTTATAAAATAAGGCAAAATAAATTAAACATTAACATAATTAAACAAAGTATATGCTCTCTGTGTGCGCGCGTGTGTGTGTGTATTAATACAATTTGTTCATTAAATACAACTAAAAGAAAATAATATTAAAAAAATACTTTTTCATACAAATGCTAAACTGCCGTTCGTTTTCTTTGCCTTCCTTTCCCTCGCCAGTTTCAGAAACTCAAAATTTTTGTAGTAGTAGTAGTATTGTTGTCGTAGTAAAACAAAAATTTAATTAGATTTTTTAATTAACAATCTTCCAGCGCTTGGGTTTTGTCATACAAAATCCAATTCTGAACGAGATTTGTACATTTTACGTTCCATGGTGCGCTCAAACCATTTCTTAATTTCAGCCACTATAAGCACCGACGAAGTCAATGACAAAAGAAATAATATATCATAGGCTGACAAGGCCTCAGTTTGAAAGACCATTTGCAAGGGTGGAAAATATATTACCAACATTTGGCCAACAATGGAGAAGGCTACTGCGAACAGGAACATTTTGTTTGAGGTCAAGCCAATGGTGAAGACGCTTTTCGTTTGTGAGCGGCAAGAGAGAGCGTTGAACATGTCGAAGAATACAAAACAGGTGAAGGTCATGGTTGTGTCACGTTTCGTCTTACCCAAAGAGCCGTCAACCATTTCCCGCTGAAATACCCACAGAGTGCCCAATATAATAATGCTGGCACTTAATAAAACATTTACAATTACTGATCTGGTAATCATGGGCTGTTTCACATTGCGCGGCTTTTGCTTCAATACATCATGGTCGACCGGTTCTACACCCAAGCTTTGTGCTGGTGGTCCATCCATTATTATGTTGATCCATAAAATTTGCATTGCATTCAAGGGATTGGCTATGCCCATTAACGTTGCCAGCGCTATAAGCGAGAGAGCTGCTATCGAAGTACTCAATTGAAATCTCACAAAATTCCGGATATTGTAGAAGATGGCTTTACCTTCTTCAATGGCCGCTCTAAAAGTAGGAATACAAAAATATTAACAGTACATTCGTATGAACTCAAGTTGTTGTTTTGTGGGGTTGCTTACATGATTGTATGAAAATCATCATTGACCAGAATCATATCAGCCGCTTCTTTGCACACATCCGTACCATTTTTACCCATTGCAATGCCAATATCGGCCTTCTTCAAAGCAACACCATCGTTAACACCATCACCTGTCATACCAACAATATTGCCTGCACGTTGCAGAGACTTGACAATTGCCAGTTTGTGTCGTGGCGTTACGCGATAGAATACGCTCACATTGTTAGCCACTTTGTCCAACTGATAATCGTTCATTTGATCAATTTCTTGACCGGATAATGTTTGGTGATGTATGGTATCTATGCCGATTAGACTAGCTGAAACCAAAAGAGAAATGTAAAAAAGATTATGCTTTTAAAAGTCGCCTTGTTTTCATCATAATCACATTTTTTTTAATATCAATGCCTAATGACTTAGACGCTGGGGTATTAAAATGAAATTTAAATTTTATTTACTAGTGATGTTCATAAATAAAGGGCGGGATCCATTTGTATCTTTTTTTGCTTCGGGTTAATAAAGATGAAGAATATATATTGTGATGCTTTTTTCTGCATACTTATACTCTTATCTTTATGTGGTAAAAACTGAAGTTCCAGAGGACAACAACTACAAACCATGGTATATTACTGATTTTGTCTTGCAATAGAAAATGTTTTATAATCTTGTTCAATAAATTGTGGGTAACCTTTTTGTACCATATGTATACCTACTAAATTTCTAAGTCGGCCATGCCCCAAGTCAATTTCACTCCATTTAAATATGTCTGCACCAAATATAATTTCTTTTGTATTTTTTCAAAATGTACCACCATGAGCATACCTACAACGGACAGGCATAGCTATATCGATTTTGATGCTAATCGTATGTATTTGGTACCTTTCTTCCTTTCATTTCCATTTAGTATTTCCTTCTGCTGAAACCTTATTTGTAATTTCATGTAAAATTTAAAACTTTCAGTAATCGGAAGCAGTGCGTTTTTTCCGTAACGCTCACACACAAAAGTTTCCGATGTCACACTACCGTTTTTGTTCAGTTTTTGTACAAATCGGTGTAAACATCATACAGGTACATAAATATGAAGGAAAAAAAACATCTATAGCGGTGGTATAGCTACACAGTAAAGGATAACTATTTAGCACTGACTGAAACAACATTGGAGCGATAGTCGATTTGTCTAACGTATAACCGTAAAAGTTTGATTATGTATTAATCTTTAGTTTTACGTACTTTAAATTATCTCGAAAATGAATATGATAGAACGTGAATTCTATTCAACGTGTTATGTAAGAATCTTCGGATTAAACTAACTAGCATTCACTACCTAAGGACATAGTGAAAATCACATTTTTTAACTGTAAACCTTAGCCACTGTAATGACAACCTATCTATCCACAACAGGATGATAACAAAATAATAAAAAACACTGATATTGATGTCGAAAGGCATTTATATAGGAAAACCAAAAAAATTGTCATCAACACAATACCAAGACTCAATATCCTTAAGGCGTATGGCAATTTTCTCTACACGGATGCCATGGATGGAAAATGTTGTAATATATACTGAAGTGCTACGTAAGCAAAGGTAACATAGATGGCTACAGCTCCGCATTATATCAAACGCATTTTAAATCAATTTAAGTTTATGATATTTTGCCAAACCTCTCCCCCACCAATGCATAAACTCCCTGTGGTATACAACACATTATATGACAGAGTCATTATTTTTAAGTAAGAGTATTGCACAGTCAACATGTCCTTCCTGTCTTTTAATAAATGAAAGCAAACCCTTTCGTATGTTTGCTCAACTACACAAAACATAAACTAAAATTAATATTAAGCAAAGTTCATACAACTAATAACATGTAATGATGGTGCAACAATATTAGAATTATTCATCCATGTTACGTGTTTGAAGGAAAAAACTAATTAAAACTAGAGTCGTTTTATTTATTTTGACGAGTAGTTTAGCAGCAATGAAAATAAGCAGAATAAATATTTGAACACATCGTTTATGTGATATATAATGAACATTGTCATAAAATTATTTATCTTTTAAATCTGCTAAATATTTCCCCAACGTATGCGCTAGTAGTCATGATTTTTTTAATGAATTTTTATTAAAAATATGAAAACATTTGTTAGGCAAGGTTTACTAAGTTTCATAAGGTAAGTTTTTTGAAAGTGATGTAAGTCCATTTAAAGCACTTTAGACGCATTTTTTATAATGACATAAGGTGGTCATTCCGGCTGCAACACCCAGAAGGAGGTGTCAGCGACCTTACAAAGAAAATATAGTTTTTGTCAGCAATGTATGTGTGTGTGTATCTGTCCTTTGTAGCCACTCTAAAGGTCGCAAATTTTGAGATATTGAACTAAAATGTTGTACCTACACTTCTAGTTTCTGCGCATAGATCTTTATTTAAATTGCGCAAAATTGGTCAAGAGTCACGCCCACAATGAACAAAAATCTATTTATCTGACATAAAATTTACGTCATCTATCGATGTGCCAAAAATGGGGTGGTAAGATAATAGACACTATTTGTATATGTGTATGTATATATGTAAAAGATAAATTTAGTTATTTTTACTTGCCTAATAAACCGTCAAAAATCGAAAAAAATTTATTTGCCTGCCACAAAAATTGAGCTACTAAGTTGAAACTCGGGCCAAATATTAGTAATTATGCCGTGAACAGATCGAACTCGTCCACAATTTACTTACAACTTTACTCAGCGTAAAACCCGACTTGCAAATTGATACTTAATACATACACAATTAAAGGGCGTAGTCATATAATTGCCACGCCCACCGTTTGTATATAGACGTGAATGGTATTTAAGTTTTGGCCTAAGCCAAAATTAGTTTTCTTACATGTTTCTTTCTCCTATTTAAAGGATTAATTACCTGATTATATTTACCGTATTACCTACATTACATACCCACTCATTTGTTGCCAAAGGCTACACAAAGTACATAATAATAATTTACAATTTTGATATTTAAAAAAGAGTATGAGTAGCAAAATCAAATTAGGCGTAAAAATAATACAAGAGGAAGTATGAGGGCTTTAATAGAATGCACAACTCCTGCAATCGCTTTATTTTTCAGAACATTTACAAAAGTAAAGAGGCTTAATGTTTACAAGTTGAATAGCGTTATAAGTTTTTTGTGATAAGAGTTCTTTAAGAATCTTTTTCAAAAACTTTTCTTTACAGCTGCGTACATATTTTTTGCATTAGTACTTGCTTTCATATTTATTGAACAGTATGATGGCATTATTAATTCTCCAAAAGAAATGAGGAAAAAATAAGGAAAGGTGCACCCTCTACCCAATATTTTAACCTTACTTATTCGTTGAAAATTGCACGGAATGTGTGTAGAGGATAGAGTTATACTCACACTGGCAAAATGTTTTGTACAATCAAAAGGAAACTTCAGTTCAAATTCTGAATCGAATTAAGCATTCGTATCTTTCCCTTTATAACTCTGATTCTGATATGAAACTTATTTCAAACTTATTCCTTTTGATATTAAAAATATGCACATATACTTACAATGCAACTAAAACTGGCACCAAAAACTGAAATTAGAAAAATTGTAAACACAGCCAGAATCGGTTGAAAGAATGAGTCATGCCCACCACAAAATTTATTTTACTTTTTCATTTTATATACTAAGATGGTGGGAAGCTAAATATAACCGTTTTTATTTGTTTGTCCTTACATGTACATAAAAAGTTTTTTCAAACTATTCAATAAAAGTAAACGGTATCAGGTGACGAGTGCCTAATGTCCTTATCTCAGACCCTTGTCTTTTTTGTACTGTTCCTTTTTTTAAACTGCTGCTATTTTCTGGATTTTAAGTGTTTTTCCTGTTACTCTTTAAGAAGAACATTACTAAATTACATCTTTCACACTTGTCGATAACAAATTTATGGCGAATTTTTTAGTAGTAATAGAAGAAATAGAAAAATTCATAAATAAGAAGGTGAAGAGATTCTTAGTTCTAAATATATAACCTTTGGGTGTGGCAGGTTCATAATTACGCCCTCTAATGCTAAATGTGTTACATATCTTGACTTATAAGTCACGTTTTACGTTTTATAAGGCTTTTCCGACCACGCCTATTTTAGGCATATCGATAGATGGGATAATTATAAATATGTATATACTCGTATGTGGGATTTTGTTGGAAACAAAATATACTGTACAATATACGTTTTAAAATATCATATATGCTTTGAGTTATATTTCTTTTATTGTAATTGTGAAATAAAAATATTTCTATTCTAATAAAATATATAGAAGAGTAAACATGTTTTATTAGTTTTATATCAGGTTATGGGCCCAGGACTTCTTGAAGTTTAAAATGAATTTTAACATTGATAAATTAAACGAATCGAACTACGATTCTTGGTGTTTACAAATAAGAAGTGTTCTCGTACACCAAGAGTTATGGGGAATTGTACCTGGAACCTGTGTGGAACCAATACCAACAGACACCAATGCTCGTGATGTCGAGGCTTGGAAACAAAAAGATGAAAAAGCGTTGGGATCTTTAATTTTGACGATTAGTTCATCACAATTAAATCATATAAAGAATTGTTTATGATCCAAAGATGCTTGGGATGTTTTACAAGAAATTCATCGTCCAAAGGGGCCGGTACGTAAAGTTACGTTATTCAAAAAATTAATATGCATGCGTATGAGTGAAAGTGATTGTGTTCAAGAATATATTAACAATTTTCAATGCATAATGGAAAAACTGTCCGAAATTGGTGTTACACTACCAGAAGAGGTATTTGTGATTATGATATTGGCAAGTCTACCAAAATCTTACGAAGGTTTTGTTATCGCACTTGAAACTCGTGACGATTTGCCAAAATTATCTGCTTTAAAAGTAAAATTAGCGGAAGAAGACGAAAGACGAAAATGTGTAAATGCAATGCAAGACGTAAATGGAGTGCAAGTTTTTTTGTCACATAAGTACGAAAAGAATACAATCGAAAAAACTAAAAAGATGCAGAATATAAAGTGTTCCTGTTGCGGTCAGAAAGGCCATTACGCATCATCTTGTAAAAACTAAACAAAACATAATCAAAGATCCAAAGATCAAAGAAAATCAAATAAGATGTTTACAATGTCATCAGCCATATCACATAACGTTTTCAACAAAAAGGTATGGTGCATCGACAGCGGTGCATCCACTCATTTATGTAACGATAGAAATATGTTTTCATTTTCGGAATTTCATTATGAATTAATCACTTTGGCGGGTGAAAATGCAATCAAAGCCAAAGGCAAAGGTCAAGTAACGATTAAGAACAACTACATGGATGTTACTCTTACGGAAGTTCTGTATGTTCCTGAATTGCAGTGCAATTTTATATCAGTTGGCAAAATTACTGAAAATGGATGCTCAGTAAATTTTAATTCTAATGGTGTAAAAGTAATTTCTGAAGACAACTCTGTAGTTTTTGAAGCCAATAAGGTCGGTAAACTTTTTCTACTTGACACTTTTAATTCTACTTTATTTTTTACTAATAAATCTATGCAAGAGGCAGTAAAGTGGCTTAAACGATTCGGCCACCTTAATATACAAAGTTTAAGAGATTTAGTAGATAAAAATTTAGTTCATGGTTTGAAAACACGTTTTCCAACGAAAATTGAATGTGTTACTTGTTTAAAAAGCAAATGTACAGCAAAGGCATTTTCAGAATCAGATAGACGAGCTGATGAATTATCGCAATTAATTCATGCTGACATATGCGGACCTTTCAATGTAGAATCTTTCGGTGGAACCAGGTATGCTCTTACATTCATTGATGATATGTCTCGATACGTTTTCGTGTATTTCATCAAACATAAAGGGGAGGTATTCGAAATTTTTAAAGAATTTAAAAATGTGGTTGAAAACCAAAAAAATACAAAAATAAAATCTTTGAGAACTGACAATGGTACAGAATTTGTTAATAGACAATTTAACAATTTTTTAAAAGATCATGATATTATAAGGGAGCTTACTGTTCCCTACACGCCACAGCAAAATGGCGTAGCAGAACGTTTCAACAGAACGCTTGTTGAAATGGAACGTTCAATGCTTGTTGAAGCTGGTGCAGAAGAACATTTTTGGGCCGAGGCTTTGTATACTGCGGCATATCTTAGGAACAGAGCACCAACCAAAGCTTTACCAAATATTACCCCTTATGAAATGTGGCATAATAAAAAACCTGATGTCTCTCATTTGAAGATTTTTGGTTCAAAAGCGATAAGTTTAGATAAAACTCATCACAACAAATTTAAGCCTAAAGGCAAGGAATTAATGATGGTGGGATATTCTGATACATCAAAAGGTTATCGGTTGTTTGATAAATTTAAGAGGATCATTATTATAAGTCGAGATGTATATTTTTTAGAAAATTTTAATAATAAAAAAGGGTTTAGAGAACACTTTAACCTTACAACCTAATACATCATCAATACAAGTTAATACAAAAGAAAAATTAGTGGAATCAGAAGGTGAACTTGAAACTGAACTTGATAACGATTTTCATTCTGCAGAAGATGATGTTGAAGATAATATTGCAGTAGATTGTTGAAAATGAAAGAGAAGTTATTACTGAAAAAATAAAAAGAGGCCCAGGAAGACCAAAATTAATTCATACGGGCCATCGCGGTAGACCGAAAAAACAATTTAATACACTTAATGTAGCGTGTGCTGAAGATATCAAAATCCCCGAAACTTTTAATGAAGCTATATCAAGTGCATACTCTCAATGTTGGAGGGATGCTATGCTAAAAGAATATAATGCACTAATAGAACAAAATACTTGGGAATTAGCCGAATTGCCCAAAAATCAGAAAGTTGTAGGATGTAAATGGGTATTCACATTAAAGAAAGATAAAAGTGGTCAAATAGAACGTTTTAAAGCTAGGCTTGTAGCTAAAGGTTGTAGCCAAAAATTTGGTACAAATTATACGGAAACTTTTTCTCCCGTTGTTCGTTATGAAACGATAAGGATGATTATAGCTCTGGCTGCAGAGTATGAGTTACACTTACATCAAATGGATGTTACCACAGCCTATCTCAACAGTGAATTAGACGAAGAAGTTTATATGGCTCAACCTGAAGGTTTCGTTGATTCTTCTTATCCTAATCATGTTTTAAAATTAAAAAGATTTTTATACGGCCTTAACCAATCTGGAAGGCAATGGAATAAAAAGCTTCATCAAATTTTATGTAATATTGGTTTTCGTGCATGTAAAAGTGAACCATGTTTATATACCAGGCATTATGGAGATCGTATAAACATCATTGCAATTTATGTAGATGACATTTTAATTGCCTCCTCAGATCTTGACGAGATGAAAGAAATAAAATCACAAATATCAAAACACGTAAAGGTAGTTGACCAGGGTCCTACTCATTTTTTTCTAAGTATTGAAATTGGCCGTGAAGAGGCAAGAGGGCCTATTTCTATTAGCCAGAAGTCTACTATAAATAAATTATTACAAAAATATAAAATGGAAAATTGTCGTTCCATTAGTACACCTTTAGACGCTAACTATCAATTAAAATGCAACAAGGAAGTTTACAAAATGGTTGATAAGGAAGAATACCAATCTTTAATTGGGTCATTAATGTATCTAGGAATATGTACACGTCCAGATATACTTAATTCTGTATGCAAATTATCTCAGTATAACAGCAATCCGCATCAAGAGCATTTTAACGCAGCAAAACGAGTTTTAAGATACATCAATTCTACAAAAAATCTTAAATTAAAGTATTACAAAACAGGTGAAGCAATTAAATGCTATGTAGATTCAGATTGGGGAGGAGATGCATTGGACCGGAAATCCTTTACAGGATATGCTTTCATTTTAGCTGGTGCAGTTTTTTCTTGGCAATCGAAAAAACAATCAACGGTTGCTCTAAGTAGTACTGAAGCTGAATATATGGCTCTTTCATCTGCGGCCACTGAAGCAATATACTTAAAAATGCTTTTGAATGAAATAAAGCTTCATTGTCCTAAAACTCTCTTGATAAATTCAGATAACTTAAGTGCAATACAATTAGTTAAGAATCCAGTTTACCATAGCAGAAGCAAGCACATAGATATTAAATATCATTTTATACGAGATATTTATACTAAAGGTTTGATCAAATTGGAATATTGGAATAGTACAACGGACATGATAGCAGATATTCTTACAAAAACTTGACAAAAAATATTCATTTGAAATTTGTGCGCTTATTAAACTTAATTTAAGTAATTGTACGTCTCAAATTTAATTGCGTAAACTAATTATGTTTTACAAAAACGTATTTTGAGGAGGAATGTTGGAAACAAAATACTTTCTTCAAAATATACTGTACAATATACGTTTTAAAATATCATATATGCTTTGAGTTATACTTCTTTTATTGTAATTGTGATATAAAAATATTTCTATTCTAATAAAATATATAGAAGAGTAAAAATGTTTTATTAGTTTTATATCAGATTTAAATGAAACAGAGATGTTGTAATATGTCGTGATTCTCTCTCATCTCTAAGATGTGGAAGGTAGCGGTTCTTTCTTTTTTTTTATGTATAACAAGTAGAACGATTTGAGCAGTGAAGTGGACGTGGAAAAAGTAAAAACGTGGAATTCAGTAGATCTATTAATTTTCAAGTTATTATATTAATTCTGTAATTAAATTAATTTGTATAATATCATCATCAAACATTTGAACTTAAAACTGAATCGACTGTAACTGATATTAATTTCTTAATTACTTTAACATTAATTTCTATTTAAAATTAGTTTGAATAAAAATATTCATCATCTCAAAAACAAGATCCCACATATATACCAATTTTCAACTTTCTGGCTAAATAGTTTTATATCGATTGTGAGAGTATCGAGGCCAAAAACTTCCCCGTCCATTTTTGCATAATCGAAAAAAGCTTATTATAAACACTTTCTACTTTATAGCTTTATTGCTGTGACTGATATTGAATATTTGTGTAAAGCGGGTGCGGTTCTAAGCCAATTTCGTTCAATTTGAAAATGTCTGTAGAAAAGTTCAATTTAATATATAAAATGTGTACAACATTGAACATTCCAACAACAGAGGGATCTACTTAGCTAGATTGATTCAAATATTAATTCTGATCAAAAATATATGTAAATAATGTGTAAGATATTTAATATTTTCCCCTGGTTATTGCAAATGGAATATTCTTGTTAACATCTTCCGCCATCTTTTGTGGCTTAGCTCAAATGTGCGATACTCTTCGCTTAAGCCCCTTTGAAGATTATAACAACCTTAAATTAATGTATTGTCCTCGAAACTATATTTAATAACTAATAAAACAAAACACGCGGAAAAATTCATTTAAATAGACAAAGAAAAGAAAGAACAGCTGACTACCGCTGTAGTTATAACTATGAATGTGAAGAAAACTAAAGACAAGTTTAGTAAAAGACTTGAAGTAATGACAGACACAGTCGACAGGAGAGTATATAACAGCAGCAATCCTCCGTGTTTTATATATGATAATAAAACTGCTTTGCACTTATAAAACTTACATTCGTTGTACTTCTAAAACAATCAAGAGTTAAGGCTTCTAAAGAAAGCAAAAAACTTTTCCTTTCCTTTACTCCGTGAAGGATTGTTAAAAGCAAAAATTGCTTCTGTGTACTTTTAAGTAAAGAATTAATAGCTGGAAGAAACTGCAGTCAGATGCACTCTTTGTTTTTTTACACAATACAATAGAAATTCTTCACACAAAAGGTTATTATTTATACAATAGAGATTATTTATTTTGTATTAAATTATATTAAATGAAGAATTCAGTTAAGGGCAGAGGATGAAAGAAAAACGATTTGCTAAATTTTGTGGAAATTTCTTCCAAAAAATGTCCGTGCCTCTGTCTGTTGTTGGAACTACTTCGAGTCCAATACATTCATGATTTCATATTCTATATTCTCTAGATTCCATGTAATCAAAATAACTGATTATCAAATTCAAATTAAATTTTTATTTCATTTCGATTATCCACTAAAAGGCAGCATCACTAACAACTAAAAGCAATCTTGTAATTTATGTTTACGTAAGAATGCAAAAGAAAACAAAGGGAGACAATATATTAGGAATCATTTTTTCTATGAAGAACAACCATGTTTATTGCCCAGCCGAAGGAAAACAATACAAAATAGTAGAAACGGTGCTATTAAAAACAGTGGCATCCTTTAGTTAAGCTCTGAACTTTCAAACACTCAACCCATATCAACTCAGCAGCATATATCCGATAGACATAAATGCACTACCATACGGAAAGGAAGTCGAGCTCTGTTATATACTCAGTTTATTTCTTGTAAAAACAAAAACCATTCGATAGGAAACTAACAATCATAGTATACACAACATTTTTGTTCATAAACTACAGCTATAATTATTGTTTGCTTTCTTTCTTTTTCGTCTTTTTCATATTTCTTTATTTAAAGGTTAAAAAAAATAACATAAAAATATACAAAACAAGTGAAAATGTTATAGTTGGTCAAACCAGGCCATTAATACCCTACCCCACTTGGCTCCACAAGTTATGCTACAATTATTTCAGTTGTGTCAGTAAACACTGTTACTTTGTGGTTCTAAAAATGGTTCGACCGGTCCTAATTTGGCCCAGCAAATTATTAAGATAATTAACTATTCTTCCCCAAATTTTGTCAAAAAAATACTAAGAATTGCAATATTTTATCACATAAAGATTTCCATTCTAAAAAGATCTTATATTGGGGAGGGGTTCTAAAAATGGCCTGATTCTGTCTATTTTCAATTCCTTTCCTTCCTGAGACACACGGTCATGGTTAAATCGATTCAGATTTCGATTCTAAAAAGATCTGTATACTTGGTGTGGCATTTGCCATTTAGGAATTACAAACATTCGCACAAACTTAATATACCCATCGCCACAAGTGGTACATTGCGCAGAGACATTTTCTGATGATAGCAAAATAAAGTAATAAACCAACCGCAGCTTCATTACCAAGATCATATGCTAAAAGAAAATATTGCGGTGAATTTGTGCATTTTGTAATTAAAATCGTAGTAGCATAAAATGATTTTTTGAAGAGTGAATACAGCTACATAAACGCTTTGGCATTAAGTCTCAATTAACCTTTTTACAAAATAGCAATGTGGCTCTTAAAAACCAACAAACAGATCGTTAATGGCAATGCATTTTCATTACCTAGATATATTTTACAATATAATATATGTGTATAAAGAGACTAAAGGTTACCCTACAGAAGGCTTTAGTGATAAGCTTTCTTTCTAGCTTATAATTTTAAAATCACTTCAGTGCGGTGGGTGGGTATAAAATTAATAATTTGACAATAATTAATACAGTTTGCAAGTTGAAAATTGTTTTTTCTAAAATATGGGAGTGCAAACACTAATCGGATAACAAATTATCCGATTACGCCCATTTTGCACACATCATTATATGGGATAATTAGAGATATACATTTTTGTCGATTTCAGCTTAATGTTTCAAAATTTACGATCATAAGAATGGCAACAACAGACGGACATGGGGCAACTCAGTTTTTGATGCTGATAAAGAATATGTAAATTTTGTTGGATATCTGGCGCCTTCTTCCGGGTGTTGCAAACGGAATGACAAACTTATTACACCCCTCCTCCTACGAGGAAGATATAAAAATAATATTGTGTCTATACATTCAACGATCAAGTGAACTTGTGTTATTATTGCAATCCAATAATAAATTTAATATAAAATTTCATCTAAGTCATTGTTATTTTTATACTTGAATGAATTGTGTAAAGTTTTAAAATGCAAAGTAAACAAAATACAAAATAAACTACAGAAAAAAATTCTAAATAAATACAACAATAAGAAAGGCAAAGGATCACTGGGATTGGCGAACTTTTCTACAAATCCAACCAACCGAAGACGTGTTATTCAGAGATAACTTGTGGGTAGGTGAAGTAAACAAACAATGTTGTGGGTGATAAAAAGGAATCTTATTATTCAAACGCATAAGTTTGGTAACACTCTGCATACCAACCACTTAGACACATATAGCTAACACCTGTAAACTGCTAAAATATTTTAATATTTATACAGTTTTGTAATACAATCTTATTTGTTATTCAAGGAATTCCTTCTTTTTGCAATTTTTTTACAATTCCCCGCTTTATCATTCGTTCATTAAAACCAAAGCATTATCAATCATGAATTTAAACAGATCAATGAATTGAAATAAACACCTTTTCTATTTGTTTCATTAAATAACTACTAATATAATAAATTGACAGCTTGCAGCCAAATGTCAATTGTACAAAATATTCACGAAGGAAATAATCCTATTACAAGCATCACACAGTTTCAGAATAATTAATAGGAAAGTGAATTGTAACTGCACAAAACTAAACGAATAAGCTTCATAAAACTAATGGCATCCAATTTAGCACAAGTCAACACTTGCACTACAACACTAATGGATAATAGCTAAATGAGTTTGTTATGCCACTCACCCCATACCTTTTGAATAGATTAGTACTGTTTTAATCGTAAAAGCCAAAGTGTATCATCCACTTGTGAATGTAATGGAATATTTTAATTAAAACCATTTAAAAGTAAAATGTTTTAAATTTTAGCAACTGTTTCAGCCAAAAACTATGCTGTAAGAATTTAAAAAAAAATCGTGCTATATTGTACCCTATTGTACCCTATAAGAGCATTGCTAATATTTTACTTTAATTATTAACTTAGTTATAATGTTATAACTAAGTTATTATTTAAAGCACACAATTATTATTAAAGCACACAAATATGCCTCTCGGACACCAGTCCTGTTTTATTGTCAAGCCTGCAACATGTGGTAAAAAACAGCGTAAAAGAGACAATTACCAAGCCGTTCAATATGCCATCACAATTGATGAGTTGTAAATTTATAGCTCTCATTAAAATATGCCCGCAAGTTTAACTTAGCAGCCACGGCTTTCTTTACTGCAAATTTTTGGGACTTATTTCTCACCGAAAAAGTTTTAGCTCAAGTTTGTAAGTATTACAAAAGAACGGTCTAGACTTTGGGTTAAAGTAATTTAAACTTTTCATTCGCATAATTGTATAAAAACTAAAAGTAAAGATAAATGATTGTTAGGGCAAATGACGGTAATACTATTGGAGTGGTATTGTACCCAATAGAGGATAAGGACATTTTCTAAATTGGTCTTTTATTAAGATTAATAGCAGTTTTTAAAGGGTTTAATGATACATAAATCAATAAATATTGCCCTGTAAAGGTGTGCAATGAGGAATTAAAGGATGCTCCGAAAATTAAATGTGTTATTACGATATTAACTAGAAGATAAATACATCTTTTAAGTATTTAAAGCACTAGAATATGTAAAAATATGTTACGACATATAAAGAACATTAAAAACCTTAAAAGCATTCTTCTTTTTTTTTTTAATTGTGCTAAAAGGCTCATAAATATAAAAAATTATTATTGTACAATTTATAATGTCTGCCTTCATCTAATGAATAATCCTATAAATTCAGTTGGCTACAATTACCAGCAAAGTCCATGTAAATTCGTTGATAACTACTTATGCACTATATTTAATAAGTATTGCTTGCAATAAAACGCAGGAAGAAAGGCAATATATCTTTTTCGGTGTAAATGTATGTAAGTATACCAAAAAGATATTCAAAGCCAACACAATACATTCATAACAAATGACATATAACAATACCTTACAGAAATGGGAGGTCTGAGCGATTACTTGTGACAATCTGTTTGGTTAATTATTCCAGGCAGAACATAGTCGTTATGTTGAGTTCGAAGTCGATGCCAATAATGCAATATTAAATGGTTGAGATATGTTTGGTTGAGCAGGCTCATTTACTTACAGAAGTGCAACTGATGATTTTTACCCCGTTCTGGCTATGCTGGCAGCCATATATTCCGACAACATTATGCACCCACCATTATATCTTTTTTGGTATGCAGGGAAGTTGTGGCTAAATGCGTATTGATGTGATAAGGACCCTTTACATAATTTTGTACAATGTCTGGTAGAAGGATTATAGAAGAACTCAAAGCACAAGTCCTTCATGTTTACAAAATGCAATGATTCGGAAGAAGAGAATTCTATAAAATTTGCTACATTCTTTATATCCTTGGTAATCGTAATATCAATGGAAAAAAAACCAAATGAATTACAAAGCACATCAACAGTTTTTTGAAAATGATTGATATGTTGTAGCTGAAAATTGTGGTATACCAGACGGGAGAAGAGATAATTAAAACATGAAGGCATACTTCAAGGGATTGTCAATAAGAGTGAGACCAACAACGCAACAAAAAAGAAGTTAATCCTACAGTGCCCTAAAGGCAAAATGAAAATATAATACTAAGAGTGGGCTTAAAGAAGATTAAGAAAATATTAATATTAAAATTTCCAATTTACCGGACCTTACACAGTTACATTTATTTTAGGGTTTAATTTGTGATATATTAAATAAATATCAACTCACCAATAGCCATGGCTGTCTCTTGAGCATCGCCTGTCACCATTTTAACACGTACACCACTTTGCATTAGTAACTCAATAGTTTCACGTACCAAGGGCCGAGGCGGATCAGTTATACCCACCAAGCCACAATAAATTAAATCCTGTAAGCTCTTGCCTTTGGCCAAAGCCAGCACCCGCAAACCTTTACGGCCAATTTCATATGCTTCAGCCAGAAATTCTGCTTCGTTTTGTTTGGTCAAGGGCACCGTTTGCCCACCATACTGATACTTGGTACATTGTGGCAACAGCATATCCAAAGCTCCTTTGGCAAAGTATATCTCCTCCTTGTTATTATTATATTTGTGTATACATTTGACGGCCATAATTTTTTGCTCAGATGAGAACGGATACTCTTGCATGCGCACATAATTTTCGGCTGTTGCATACATACCATTCTTCATGGCGGCCGCTATCAAAGCACCTTCAGTCGGTTGTCCTAACAATACGCCGTTTTGTATGTAAGCATTGTTACATACCGCTCCAATTTCCAACAGATTCATTATATTCGTTTTAGCTGTTTCCACATTGTTGCAATTCCGTATATGGATTTCACCCTGATCGTTGTATCCAGCACCCGACACATCAGCCATATATCCGTCCGATGTTATAATAATGGTTACTGTCATTTCATTTTTGGTCAAAGTTCCTGTTTTATCGGAACAAATAACATTGACACAGCCCAAAGTTTCCACGGTAGGTAATTTTTTAACTATGGCATTACGCTTGGCCATACGCATCACTCCTAAAGCCAAAGTAACTGTAACCACAATCGGTAAGCCTTCGGGTATAGCGGCCACAGCCAAAGAAACGCTAATATTGAACATATCCACTAAAGGTTTACCCTGTAGCCAACCCAACAGCATTATCACACCGATAATAATGAAGGAATAAAAGCTCAACTGGGCACCCAAAATGTCCATTGATTTTTGTAGCGGAGTTTTAGGAGATTCTTCTGCCTGCATCATTTTAAAAACTTCACCAAATTCACTACGCTCGCCTGTGCTTACAACGACACCTTTACCATTGCCACACCTCACCAAGGTACCCATAAAGGCAACATTCTTCATATTTGTGTGATCTTTATTAATCGAATTATTTAATAGCAGGTCAATGCATTTGCGTGATGGTTCCGTTTCACCGGTAAAACTCGACTCATCTATGGACAAATCAATGGCTTCAAAGAGACGCACATCGGCCGGCACCCGATCCCCGACATTCAGATAAACCACATCACCAGGCACCAATTCACGAGCCAGAAATGTCTCTAACCGTCCTTCGCGCAAACAATGACATTCGGGTGGTACTAGTTTTTTCAGCTCCTCTAAACTTTTTTCCGAACGATACTCTTGAATGAAAGCCACAGTGACCACTATAATGATAGCAATCGTTATACTAACAGCATCATCAAACTGTTTCATAAACACCGAAACTAGAGCTGATCCCAATAGGAGCAGAATGAGAGGATTTTTAAATTGTTCTATATATTTTTTCCAGGTAGGATCGTCTTCTATGACATTTAGCTCATTGAAGCCAATAATTTTGGCACGATATTTAGCCTCGTTCCATTTTAAACCGGTGCGTACATCCACCTGTAACCGGCCAGCCACCTCAGATGCACTGAATGCGGATGACTCAGCTGTGGTTAACAGCATTTCGGGAGTCAGAGTTGAGCCTGTCTAAAATCATAAATAAATTTTATTATTATATGTAACCCACTAAATGTGCCACAAAAAATGTTAGCTCTAAAAATTGCATCCTAAACATATGCATTAACGAAAACTTTTCATTCCTTATTAAAAAAAAATTGTAAAAAACTACTAACAACTAAAAACTAAAATTGTAAACAACTATTTTTAACTGACTTTGATTTGTAATAACAAAATTATTTTAAAATCCCCTAAAGAACATTTCTGGTTCACATGACCACATAAATTATTATCTACGTGAGCATTTTAATAAAACAGTACAGTAAACTAAAATTTAATAACAACATTTTTCGTCCATTTAATATGCCGGAGGTACTGCTAACCACATAAATTACTCTTATACCATGCACACACATACACACAGCAGAGGAAAATATTTGGAAACGAATTGAGATAGAAAAGAGAAAGAGGTAAAAGGGGAATGGTACAGAATGTGTAAGTAGATGTGCAAGGAAGCCTGAAGGATGGTACAAGTGACTGATGTACGGCTGTAAGTGGCAAGCAAAGAAACATGCTCGGACGGAGTTCACATTTACATGACAGTTTTAAATTAGCCAAGACAACCACCACCAACAACAAACAAAGCAGTGCTACATTTTTATATCTACCACATAAGTGGGGGGCATACTTAGTGTGTCATTCCGTTTGCAACACACACCCAGGCGGAGACTTCAAAGACCCAAAGTATATATATTTTTGATCAGTGCCTAAAGTTGAGTCGATCTTGATATGCATGTCCGTGTGTACATAAGTCCACCTATTGTTAGCGTTCTTCTGCAATTGAATTAAATTTTTTTTTAATTTTGAAGTGTAATTTTGTACAGACATTTTTGCAAAGTCATTTAAAATAGGCAACATCGGTCAAGAGCCATGCCCACTATCGACAAAAATCTATTCTGTTCTCATCTGTTACAAAAATTTAGCTATTTAGTTGAAACTTGGTAAGCATATTTGCAAGAAACCCTTTCATTGATGTGCCAAAAATGGACGCGGTTGGATAACAGACACGCCCAAAAAAACTTAACTTGCAAGCTTATACGTAATATATTAAAGAAGGGAATAATATGCCTGCCACACCCCCGTTTTGTACGTAAATGTGGAGAGTATTTAAGATTCGGTCTAAGCCAAAATTTAGTTTTCTTTGTTGTTTCTCAGTCACTTTGTCCGTCAGGCCTTTTTCAAACGCTACTATACATATACAGTAAATATGAGTTTTGGTGGCGAATAATGGCCACTGATTGTTATAACCAGCATCATTATCAACGCCAACCCACTAACGCTGGTGCGGAAACGTAAACCTTGGCTTCAGTTATTCCATGCTATTGCATTACATCTGCTTTTAAATGTTTTTAGTACATTTTCACACATATACACAACTTTACATAGCTATGTATAAATAAAAATATATGAATATATATAGTTCCATTTTATATTGTGTATACTATGTATTTTGTTCGTATGTGGCAATTCTCTTCAATACCACAACCTTTTGGCATTAGCGGGGTATGTTTCAAATAAACATTTTTATATGTATGTACTTAATGTAGGCAACAGGGAAGTACAATACTTTTGCGCCCAATTAAAATAGAGCAAAATGGCATGGTTAAATGGCATAATAGCTATAATGTTAGCCATAACAGAAGCAAAACATACAGTTGAAGACGGAAGGGTAAAAGTGGAGAAACCTCAGAAATGTTAAAGAAATCATTCCTTTTTATACCCTGCACCTCAGTGATCAGGGTATAATAAGTTTTCTCTTCCGTTTGCCTAGAAAGTGGCGTCAGTGACCATACAAAGTATATATATTCTTGACCAGCGTCGAAAACTAAGTCGATTTAGACATGTATATCCGTGCGTCCGTGTGCTGTTAGCATTTTCACAATCGTAAATTTTGAGATATTGAGCTGAAATTATGTGTAGGCACTTGTAGTTTTAGCACGCATGTCGCTATTTAAAATGGACAAAATCGGTCAAATGCTACGCCCACAATAGACGAAAGTCTATTTATCTGCCACAAAAATTGACCCACGATCTTGAAATTTAGTGTGTATGTCTATAATTATTGCTTTATATGTAGATGTGCCGAAAATAGGAGTGGTTGAATAACAGACAAAATTTTATATATCTGCCACAAAAGTTAAATTTGGTATGCGCATACATCCCACCCATCGATGTTCCAAAAAGAGCGTGGTCGAATAATGTACACGCTTATAATTTACAAAAAACCATATTCACCATAAAACTAGACTTGCAAGCTGATACTTAATACGAATACTATTAGAGGGCATAATAATATACCTGCCACGCCCACTACTATAGATGTAGTTGGTATTTAAGGTTTGGCTAAGCCAAATTTACTTTTCTTACTTCACTAAGTTTGTATTCCATTTGCAAGACTTAAAGTGAGGCTTCCGAGTCGATTTAGTTATGTTTGTCTGGACGTCCCTTTAATGTAACACGAATAATAAATAGTGAGGGGAATTATAAAAACAGTCTGATTTGATACAAATTTTGCTCAATCCATTTAATTTAATTCATTTTTCTTTACAATGTTAAAAATATGAACATTGGTGAATTTTAGTCATATAAAGATTTAATAAATAAACAAATAAATCTTTCTGGGAAAGGGTTTTAAAAATGAAGTCCGCTTTTGGAGATGCCTACGTACCAATTTTTATTAAAATATTTGAATTTTCTATGGCCAGATAGCTGGCGTACTGGCGGACATGACTAAACCGATTAAAAAAAATTATGAGGTAAGAACTTCGGCACCAAGGTAGTGGCACAATTATGGACAAACTCAATACATAGCTCAATTTGTGGCTGATAAATAGCTTTTTGTTAATTATGGACGTGACTTTATAAAGAAGTATATATAAAAAATGTCACCTCAATTTATAAACGCTAGTTTTCCAACTACAAAGGATATACAGGTGGATCTGGCAAGATTGAGGTTTTGATGCTCATTAGGAAAACATATACTCATGAAACAACAAATTATATCGCGTTTTGTGTTTTTCTCTAGATACTATAAAGGCTTTACCAAGAAAGTCTTTGTAGTGCTTAATATCAAAATGGTAAAAAACCCATTCGCAGAACCCTAAAGTATTTTATAAGTAAAACTTTAGCTTTATAACTTTAAATTTATATTATGCAGTTAATAAGAGCAAAGTGCATTTTCTGTTTTGTGATATTAAAAAAAAAAGTACACCACTTCCTTGTCACCCTATGCTTCTCACACTAACATTATATACTACATACACATATAAGTAGTATTGCATAGACAATGTATCACGTGTAAATTGCAACATCTAGTACAGCTTGTTGGCAGAGACAATTTAATTAAGGTTGTTTGCTTGGTATACAATTTCATTATCACATATTGCATGCGCTCTTCTCTCCATAATTTGCCACAAATTAAAATTAATTTAAGTTAATTACTCGTAATGTTATAAAAGACAAGAAGCGCCAATAAAACATCTAGCATTTCTTCTATGTCACACACATTTTGTATACCCACGTATATGTATAAACATTTTTCAACATTAAAGCATAAGTTTCATTGACAATTTTATTCAGAATTTTTATGATTTTAAAAAAATGAAAATATTCCATTACCAATGGAATTGTGTAAGAAGAAAATTTCTATAAATTGACCCTTACACAATATTATGCTTCAATTATTATTGTAGTATCAATCAGCTGTACACATATAACGTGTTTTGATTGTTGTTGTTGTTGTTGGTGTGACAGCAATTAAATTTTTTACCATTTTTCTTTTAAGGTTTCTCATAATTGCTTTGGTTACAACGTAAAGCAGTAAAAATTGTTTGTGGTTTTTGTTTACTGTATTGGACGTACGGACGCAATGTTTTGTACATTTTATTTATCATAAAATTTTGAAAATTTTTTTTAAATTCCAAGATGATGCTGCAAAAAGGTTTTTGACCTGCCACAATACATTTTCCCATATACAAAATTATAACAACAATTTCTTCTAATGGGATTTAACTAAAATATAAAGAAAAAAAAACCGAATCATGTGATAAGGACGCGCATGGTGGTGGTGTTGATGTTTGTGAACGTGCTAAAAAAAAAGTTCCTATTTCGTAACTTGAGAACTCTTTATGTAATCTAAACTTTGTCAAAACTCTTGAACGTTATTGTTCTTGTTATTGTAATCATGCTTTTATGTTTTCATTTGAAACAATCTTAACCAACAACAGTGAATAAAAAACAAACAAGGAAGAAGAAGTAAATTTGTCTTTGGCCAAACTTTGAATACCCTTCGAATCTATGGAAAACCAATGGGCGTGGCAGGTATTTGATTGTACTCTTTAAAGTTTATGTTTTGCGTACCACTAGAAAATCAGAATTTTGTCTAAATTGTTGGCGTTCGCACCCATATTTATCGAACAATTTAAATAGGAAGACATTTTTTATAGGAAAATTTCACCTTAATATGAAAAAATTTAAAACCAAGAGTCTTCCCGCAACCGAAGGATACGGCCAGAACTTAATTTCACTTATATTGCTTTATTTTTACTACTAGTAAATAGATTTTTGTCTTTTGGGGGCGTGGCTATTAAACGATTTTACTTTGAATAGCGGCCTTTTTACTAAGAATATTTGTAGAAAATTTCTTGATCAACATCACCTCTTGATGTTGAATAACTCTGTAGAATTTCTGACGCTTCTCTTTAAATGTTTTAAACGGTAAAATGAACCTAACATACTCTTCATTTCATGTACATAGTATAAAATTTCTCCTAGCATCAAAATATAATAACATCTTTAAAAAGGTTAGTAACATATATGTAAACATTTGTGTGTTTTTGTATATTTGAATTTAACACCATACGTGTAGAACTTAGTAAACTTTCAAACTCTGTGGAAAAGTTTTTTCCTTCAATTTCTTTCAATATAAATAAATGTGTATCTATGTACTACATACACATATACCGCACTTTAATACCATTGTTATTGTTCCCTAATTTTAAGTAAAAGTTCAATACAATTTTTTTTTTTTATATCCTTTTTATAAGCACCAAGTGGCTGTAAAGATGTTTTATGCTTCCAGAAAGAGACAGCAAAGACAAAGTGAATAGCGTCGGCCGACTTGATCAGTAGGAAATTTTTATACATTGAACTATGTTTTTGTCCATTTTTGTGCTCACGTTTAGTGTGACGGATGTAAACAAAAAACAAAACAAAATATTACATATAAAAGTTGTTCCGCTAGAAAAGGTAAGATCAAGGTCACCAATTGAGGTTATTGAAGATTTTTCCGAAAAATTTCATTTGTTTTTATCCTTTTCCCTCACACTGTATGAAAATTGCGACTTATTAACCTCACTATCTCACATAATTATTTTTAAGACGAATAACATTGAAATTTCGATTAACGATATATGTGCTTGAGATGTTGATTACATTTACGATTGAAAGAAAAATGTACATTAAACGTCATTCTATTGTATGCTTGCTGCTTATATATCCTATATTTATACAGTTATACAAATCATGCAGCTAAATGAAGTACTAACAAGTTCTTGGCAAGCCTTGAGAAAATCTACGTTTAAGAACAATTTGAAAATTGTCAATCATGAACAATAATAAAAATTTCATAACCAGGCAAACTAAAGTTTGTCAATAATTCCTACTTCTTAACATTGCAATAGTATATTGCAATGTTGCTTATAGCACACACTGGGGTAAATATATAATTCATTTTTATAAAAGAAAACAAGAGAAAACGTTATGGTCGGCTATATCCGACCATTTGATACTCCACACCACTTAGTTCCACGAATTATATTACAATTAGTTTAGTTGCAGGGTACGGTCACATAAGTCACTTCCCGAAATATCGTTAAATGGAAAGAGGTTCTACGAAAAAGTCCGATTGAATTTAAATTTGGGCACAGTCAATTATTAAATTAATTAACTATTCTCAACCAAATTTTGAGACAAAATATTAAGAATTGTGATTTTTTATAATAGAAGGTTATGTGGGGAGGGAATCTGGAAGGAGGGTCTAATTCAGTTCAGTTTCAATGAAGCTCTTATTTGACCCGAAACATCTAAACTTAAAAACAAATGAAACTTGTAGCTTGAGCAAAAATTTATATGGACATACATACAGACATGATTAAATCGATTCGATAAATCTACAATATCAGTATAATGTAAAGTGGGTGTGTGAGTTACAAATATCCATACGAAATTTAGCTTTGGCACAAGTGGTGTAGGGTATAAAAAAAGCGAAAACCTTTAACTTACATCCACGAACATAATTAATCAACATAGCATCAAGGTAGCCGCAATATATTCTTTCTTGTATTATTTATGTGCATATAAGTTTTCAATAACTTATTTAAACTCTGATGGCTGCAATAAATATTGTATATGGAAATGTTATTTGCTATAAATAATGGTGCACCCAGGCACATACGCACACACAGCCGCTATAATTATTATGTTAATTAAACTTTATTAGTACAGCAACAATAGTAGACTTTGCTGTTTCACTCAATGTGGAGAGAAGTTTAGTCACGCGATTTCTAAAAATAATCAGCACATAGGTGCACAGTCGTACAAACAGCAAGTGCTGAAACTCTCACTTTGTGTGTCAGTGAAACATTTAACCTAAATTCAGAATTCATTATGTATTATACGAATCACCTTTTTTTGCTTTCCACCTTCATCTTATTGTTAAGCAACAATGTTAAAATAAAACGGTTTTCACTTGTTAACTTTTTTATTATTGAAATGTGTATATGAGGTATTTAATCTGTTGTTTGTATCAACTTTTATTATTGTATACTGTAGGTATCATCCTCATTATGCATTTGCAGCATGCGACGTCAAGAAATGTTGATAATTTATTAAAACTTAAAGACCGGCATAGGATTTTTTGAAGGTTACCACATTAGTTCACGGTTGAACAATAGCGATCGCACTCTTGGGTTATCATGTATATACTGCTGTACAGTACAGAGACGAAGTCTCTGCTCATAGTCACATTTCTCTTTTGAGAAATGTGTTCTCATAGTCGCATTTATCAAAAGAGAACATACAACTTCTTAAAACCAAATTTAGAGTTGCCCTGTTTATAGATATAAGAGATGAATCTATTAAAAGCTGTTATTAATTAAACAGATATGCGTCAGTTTACTACCAAACACATATTTACTATACATATATGGGCGTGAGTGGACTTTACTAAATCCCCTGTAATGTATATAGTAACAGAGCGTAAGATGGGCATGTACAAAACGTACATAGACATCCGTTTGTTTTGCTTAAGCCCAGCGAGTATTAAAAATATATATTAAAAATTTAAGACTTTTAATAAAAATTCATGGCATCTCTTAAAAATATATTGACGAATGAGAGACAGAGAGAAAGAGAAAAAACCTCAATTCTGAACACGTTTTTAGACCCTCCACCTTAGTGATGGGGGTATAATAAGTTTGTTCTTCCGTTTACAACACCCAAAAGGAGGCGTCAGAGCGTATATACATTCTTGAAGAGAATCAAAAACTGAGTTGATTTGAGTTGAAGAAATACCGTTGGAAACCACGCCCACAATCGAAAAAAAAATAATCTATCATCACAAATAGAGAGACACGAAGTTAAAATTTAATATATATATATGTTTATATTAAGCTTAAGTGGGCTAAGTCGGATAACAAACATGGCCCCAATTTACAAAAAACCTTTTTTATGCACAATTCGATCTGAACGTTTGTATGTATTACATACACTATCGAAGTGCTTAATTAGGTCCCACCGCAGATATGGAGGGTGTCTAAGAGTTCACATAAGTTTTTTTTGCTTGTTGTTGTTAATTTTACTTGTTTTTAATATATGTTTATATATAAGTTGAAAAAAAAGAGAACTTTTTTAAATTGTAACAATGTCAAAAGTTTTTTAGGAGCATATAACATATTATTTTTTTTAGTATAATGAAAACGTGGCGTCTAAAAACAAGCAAGTTCACATTACTATTACCAAAATAAACAAACTTCATTTAATAACATTTAACGCTGATTATATGTACTTTTATAAAAGTCTACGACATGTTAATGCTTATTATTCTCTCTTTCAATTTAATCACATTCAATGTCAACAATTAATTTGTCTGCTTTTTTATTAAATGAACACCCAGTATATGAATATTGAGCTTTTACAGACTTGTATACAAGCATATTTTTTGTCTTTCATAATTTAATTGAACCCTTAACAAAAAAATTCATTAAAATTATGCGCACGTATTAATCTTATGTTTTGCATTATTGTTAACACAATAATGATAAACCGAAACAGAGAGCAAGAGTTGTTTAACAGAAAAAAATAAATAAAAATATCTCTTATAACCTAAAAAAAAAAAACGGGCAGAATAAAGCGAAACTATTTTTGTAGAGGACGTACTTCTACATGTATTGAAGTGTATTGTTTTATAGTACATACATAAGTTACTTATCGTACTGTAGTATTTTATTATTGTATTCTCTTCTATGTTATTTATTCACAACAGTCTTGTAGGTGTGAAACATTCGCCTCTATACTCGTATATATTGTATGACCAAAGATAATGTACAACAAGTAAGAATACTAATTTGGCTGATGCGAAAACTTAAATACCCTTCACAGTTACAATGGTGAGCGCGGCAGGTATGTGATTACCCCCTCTAACAGCGAATGCATTACGTATCAGCTTGCAAGTCGAGTTTTACGTGGAGTATAATTTTTTGTAAATCATGGGCGAGTCTTTTCGACCACGCCCATTTTTAGCACATCGATGGATGGAATAACAGTGGATATATATACCAAATTTTAAACTCATTGGCAATTTTTGGTGCGGCTCTTGACCTAATTTGCCCATTTTAAATAGCGATCTGCGTGCAAAAACCAAAAGCGTCGGTATATTTATTATAGGTAAGAGGTTTACTTAATTTTTGTTAATATCTGTAAAACCCTTATGTTTTGTTGCTCTTAATCAATTTAACCATAACTGTGTATTCGTCTGTAAGTGTGCGTCTAGTCTACCCGATATCTGGCCCCACTATGAAATCTGTTTCAAACTTGATAAAAATATTCTCGCACGAAGATTTCTATTGAAATTATACTTAAAGGCACGCCCACAATTAAATCACAACTGGTTTTATTAAAATTTTTAAGAACGTAAACAAAAGTAAATAAAATTGCTATTAATGTTGGCGGGTATTCCCGATCAAATAAATCAAATAAGTTAACGTTTTTGTTAACATTTCAGTTCACTTCTTGTTTACACACATTTTCTTCTTATTCATACGCGAGAGATCTTTACTCTAACCCATATCCCGAGTGGGAATAAAAAAAAACTCAACTCTTAAAACTGAACAATTTATGTAAAATATTTTTTGTTACGTATTTTGATATATATGTATATCCGCTTTTTGTTTATCGAAGTAGAAATTTTGAGAGTTTGTAGGTAACGCTCTGGAAACGAATTCGTCTCTTAAATCTTTTTAAACTGTAAAAAATTTACAAAGAATACAAAGAGCCTTTTATGGTGCTGTGTAAGAGATTGCAAAGCATTGCTGGATATATGAAACAACCAAGAATAAGGCATTGCATTTCTTTGTTTATACAAATTCGAGATATTTATAGATATATACATTTCATTTCGGCATCATACTCCTCCTTTAAGTCTTTTTGTAGTAACCATTCTTTGGATCCCAAAAACTGAAGTGTTCGTAATAGGTGGAATTATATTATGTTTTAGATTTTCACTTAATGGACATGCCCATATTGTAATGTGAATTGAAAAAGAAGCAATTTTTGTCAAAATGAGATCCCTCGTCATACAAGGACTTATTTTAAAATATTTATATTATTTTAAAATTATATATTGAAGGGGTTCCTAAAATAGATTAGAAAATGGACATGCATTTTCAATAATATCCCTCCCTAGCCCACACGCGTTTCTGTGACAAATTTCAAATTTTATATTTTCATAATGGAAATGTATTGCCACGTCCACTATTAATTGTTGAAGGATTATTATTTATTTTTAGTGTTTTTCTGCTTTTATTACAACAGGAGGAAAAGAAAAATGTGGAGTTTGACTCAAAAACGCTAACTCTTTAAACCAGTCATAAAGACCATTGCCGGGCAATAATCTAAATTTTATATTCGATATGAAAAAGAGGTGTTACATTTACTGTTTATATATTTAAACAGAGAGTAACCGAAACTGCTGTGTCTATGATATCTGAATGGCGACATATTGAACTGATTAAATTTCAGCATCATCTTTCATAACATTGACACTACGCGTACAATGAAATTTAATACTTTGCATTTCCATTGTTAGATTTCTATTCAAAGAATATTTCGCATTATTTCCAACATTTCCATAAAGGGCAAAACTTTATGGGCATCTTCTGGCACTGGTTATAGTTCTTTCTCAAAAATTGTTTAATGCGCTTTTTTAATTCATTAAATACTATGAAAAAAGAATAGAAGAGGAGAAAAGAACATTTATTTTCAGATGACTGCAATCTAAGTTTGCAGTAAAAGTGGCTTTGGTCATGGTCAAATCTTATCTACTGCATAGTACGTGGTATTGTTTGTTATTCTCTACCCTTCTAGGTACGCTGTGGCCTTAAGACAGTGGCTGTTGTGTGGCTTAAATGAACTGCAAAAAAATTACGATTTGTGGGTACAAGCTTTCTTTTGCTTTTTGCTGATTGTCGAAAACAATTTTATCTTATTTTTATTACACTCATAAGTTTGAAAACGGGATGTTTTGGTGCTTTTTTACTACTTTGACATTTAGCCTACTTTCTCTTAAACTTCAATCCGAATCATAAACATTTTCTTACTACCGCTCTCTACCACTCAATAGTGATTGTATCTTTATTATTTCATTGTCAATGTTTACAAGCTCCACTTCGTAGTAAGGAATACCTAAATTTATTACTCTTTGAGCAATATCTACAATAGAAGGAAGCTTCAGATACCTCCAAAAGTGTATGTAACCTAAACCGTTTTATTATCCCATAAGGGCAGATCATCTTTCGTAGTGCAGTGTATCAAACAATCACATTCAACCGAATGCAATATTTTCACTTTATTAAAATTAAAGCGATTTAGTTTAGAAAAACAAATTCATGTTTCATAAAAAGAACAAGTGAAAATTTAATATAGTCGGTCAAGCGTAACATTTAATACCCTACGCACCTTTACTCCACAAATTATGCTACAACTTAGTTGTGCCAGTAAACGCAAGGTATAACCGTATAAGTCTCTTTCGGAAATATTATTATATGGGAAGGGGTTCTAAAAATGGTCCAATTCGATCCATTTCGGTCCATTTTTAATAGAGTTCCTTTTTGAGCTAAGACACGTCTTAGTACCGAATTTTATAAAAATATCTCAAAAAATGCGAGCTTGTGCATAAAGTTACTTCACAGACGAGCAGAATCGCTTCAGATTTTAATTCTAAATCGATCGATGTACTTGGGGTGTAGTAGGTGTGGCATTTAAGAGTTACAAAATTTATATACCATTTGCCACAAGTGGTATAGTGCAGAAAACACAGTTTTACATTACGCCCTCAAATAATGCATGTATTTCGAAAATCTCATGCAAGCATGAAAGCACCAGCAACCCATATATATAGAGAGACAGCAACAGTCAGATACGTGGACAAACGGATGGACGTGGCTAGTTCCATTCAGATTTTGGTGCTGGTGTACTTTGTACAGACTCTGAAATATTTGAAATCTCAAAGTGTTTTGTTTAAAGCGAATGTATATATTTACTATGTATGTATGTATGTTATATGCACACACATTCTTTTAAAAATTGTTACAACCCATTTTACTCAAAGAGTACATTTTTATTGCAAACATAACTAAGTTTAAACTTTATCGACTCTTAAAGTGAAAACCATTCATGTTAAACACCTTCAATGTTTAAAAACTACCTAAGAGACGTACCTTACCTTATTTACCATTTCAACACATACCTTAACATGTACAAGCTCTATGTGCCAAATAAAACTTTTTTTCATTTAAATGGCTAAACAATCAACTAAACAAAAACCAAGGCATACGTGTTGTATGGTCATAAATATTTACCGATAATGGTGTTCAAGAAAGCTTTACTAAGCGTGTGCCAGTTTGAGGTGTAAAAGTTCATAAAGTAGTCAGTCTATCTAAAGACCATTCTTTCTCCTTCTCTCCAGCAGGAGTTCTACATCTAATCGGCAAGTGGTTTGAAACAAAACAAAGAATTGCAAATAGAATAAAAATAGAAAATAGAACATAGAGCACAGAGGACAAGTGTTTCCTGTTGAATGAGTTCATTTGGAGCAATTTGCTTATGCTTGTTGATACCTTGTACGCAAGGCACTACCGTTTTAACATTCACGTAAGAAAAAATATTTAAAGTAGCATAAGAAATATACTTTTACACAAACATTGACCCAAAATTAACTTAAGCATGGTTTAGCTAATGAAACAGAAGATGTTAAGAGGTTTAACCAAGTACCCCACCCCTTTCCCCTCCTTTGTGTCTTCTTTTTCCAATGTTTCTCGCCGTTCGTGTTTTACATATTTTCATAATTTAAATTATGGCATAAATTTTCTCTTGAAATGGAATTCTGTTCATAACGACAACCCATTGCATTGGATAATGCAAATTGTATTGTTAAGATATTTTTCGCTGAATTATTGTATTATATATAGTGCAAGTGTGTACTTAATAACGTTTTTTTTTTTTTTTTGGGGCATTGTTACATTTTTAAATTTCCAATTACGCCAGACGGTCATACAACAAGTCAATAACATAGTAGCGCTTTTCCTTTTAGCGAACGTCCATAATTTCATTAATAATCTAAAAATCGTGTTTAACTAATAAAAGTGAAAAAATGTTGCACTTACAAAAATCCTACTCCCAATTTTTGAGGTCCGGGTGAAGGAATAGGTGTGTTCGCGGACATTTGCTTGAAAACCATGTTGGCAAAAATGTAGACTTGTTATTTTATCCAATGGACTTTACTTTTAGGATTATGCCTTTTATGATCATGCCTTTTCGGATCATGCCGTTGAATTTCGCTCATTAGCAAACTACGAAATGATTGCATGTTCCACCGACACTCAGTTTACACCATTGGCTTGAATTAATACGCCACGTAACAAAAGTGGTTTGGGTGAAATGGACACATCTTTGTTGGCTAACAAATCGATTCTAGAGTACCATTTCGTAATCGTGATCGATAAAAATCAAAAATTAATTGAAATCACCACTAATGATTTGGCAGTGGTCGCAGTGTAGATGAGGCTTAAACTTTGATTCAAGCTGTCCAATTCACCGACGAGCACAATAGAAGCCTGGCCATAAGGCCATAGTGGCTGATTCTCATAAATGTAAATACTTTGCTGCTGTAGGATAAATTTTGTACCAATTCTCACGGCGAATGGAAATATAAAAGGACAGCATTATTATACCCTCCACCTCAGTGATGAGGGTATACTAAGTTTGTTCTTCTGTTTGCAACACCTAGAAGAGACCCTACAAAGAATATATATATTCTTTATCAGCGTCAAAAACTGAGTCGATTTAGATATGTATGTCTGTGTGTCCGTCTGTTGTTGGCACTCTCACGGGCGAATATTATGAGATATTGGTCTGAAATTTTTTACAGGCCCTTTTAGTTTTTTCACGCTGATAGCTATTTAAAATGGGCAAAATCGGTCAAGATTCACGCCCACAATCGACAAAAATGTATTTATCAGCCACAAAAGTTAAGCTATAAACTTAAAATTTGGTACGTAAATCTATAAATATTAGCTTTATCTATATGCCAAAAATTGGAATATTCAGATTATAGATACGCCCACAATTAATAAAAAATTTTATATCTGCCACAAAAGTTGACCTATGAACAGATAACAGACACGCGCACAATTTACAAAAACCATATCCAACGTAAAAGTAGACTTGCATGCTGATACGTAATACACATTAGAGGGCGTATTATATATATATCTGCCACGCCCATTGTTTTGGACGTTGAGGTATTTAAGATTTAGCCTAAGCCAAATTTAGTTTTTTACTTGTTTTCATTTACATTTCTTCCATATTTATATGATCTCTATAAATAAATTTTATTGATACTCCTCCTAATGCTTATTATATTAGCCCCGTTCGAATATTGTGTCTTGCCAAGCAAGTGCCAAAACATCACGTTCCAGTCATGTCCCAATAAAATAAGTTGTTGAGTAAGTAAAATGTAAATAGAAGCTCTTCTCTGCACTGTTTACTTTAACTTAACAATAAAAAAAAGAAAATAAAAGTGCTGGGTAGTGCTGTGTCTCTATCCAGATACATTTATATAAAAGCAGGGATGAGCAAGCTTTCGTTTGTTATTGAGCCGCCTGCATAAATCAAACTTAATTATATTTTATTTCATCAAATATTAGAGAACACAGTTCATATTTTTCTGCATCAACTACAGAATTGTCTATAAATAATATTGATTTTAGACAATTATATTTCCATCGATATATAAAAGTTTAATATTCCGTTTCTAACATCTTAGAAAAGAAGAAGAAACCATCTTAGTTTCTCAAAGTATATATATTTTGAATCAATATCAAAATCTATACCAAACTAACCAAATTCATTCGTCAGTATGTCTTTTGTTGGCACATTCATGATGGCAAAAATTTAAATATTGAGATTCTGCTTATAGATCGAAACTTGTTGAGTGCAACGATGCCCATAATCGACAAAAATCCATCTACAACCCACCAAAATTTAACAATATATTCTAAATTCTCTCCATCGATACTCCAAAAAAATGGCCTAAGTTAATCTAATCAAATCGGGTGAAACCTGCTGTTCCGATCAGGCACATGAGTAGCAAGAATACACAGACATTGTTACAGTTAAGGAACAAGTTATATACATACTTTATTTTTATGTGATATTCCCCACAAGATTAGCTTACAAGTTCTATGAAAATGGAGTGTAACCAAATATTCTATTTTCAGCTTTTATCAATATAATATTTATGTGTTATTATGTTGTGTTCTTTTTAATTTCTCCCATCTTCTCATGTTTATTTGTTTAGTGACTTGTACTAAAACATTTTTATTTGACTTTAAATTTAAATTATGTAAATAACGTGGCAACATGAACATGAACAATAGCATCCACCACGCTACACAATACTATAATATAAAAGTTTAACATAATGTTAGATGTATTTACCCAAACTATTATTTACACATGAAAGCATCTATTGGCAGCCACCTCGAAATATTTTTTTTTGCGTTAGATGGAAAGCAGCGAAAGCCTAAGGTGCAAGACTTTAACCTGCAAAAACCAACTCTGCGTCAATTCCTTAGACCTCGAGCCACCTCGAAATATGGAAAAATATATGTGTACGCGTTTATAAAACACGCCCACAATATTTATCAAAAGGTAAAAATGTTCAATTTAATCTAGTTAACAAGAATGCAAGGTAAACTTGAATGAAAATACTTAAAGATTTTTCCCATTATGTTTTAACAAACGATTAAATTTAACTTTTTCCCTCTAAAGAGAAAAGGATTGAAAAACCCCGAAGAATATTTTTTTCAATTTTCATTTGAAAGTAAATATTGTACAAAAATGATAGTCATACGCCTTGATGTGCAGTACTTGTGATATAAACTGAAAAGTAATTTATTTGAGTTGAGTAGATATGAAATACATCTCACAACTCCTTACGTATATACATATCAATCAAGACTTTTCTCTATTGCCAAAAGGTGCGGTAACTGACAGCATTACAAGATGCAAAGTGGAGTACAGGTACGTATAGGTATGTGGGCCACTTAGACATTCTGTCACAAACTACACGTCTTGCTTCTGCATCGACTTTAACCGAACATAAATTTGGTGGTCTATGTACATAAAACCATAAGCCTACATATATAAACGCAAAACCATATGTCGCACGTTAGATATTTCTTTTCAGCACCATAACTTTTGTTGAAGTCGTAGACGTGGTTAGATGCATAATACATATATATGCATGTATATGTATACTATGCAAGTCGTACATATTCATTAATTATTCAAAATTTTGTTGACAGTTCTCGGATTGTCGACATACAACCTATGCCATAAATAAATGCAAAAATTAACATTCACATATACAGAGATAGAGAGAGAGAGAAATGTGTCATCAACAACTGTTGTTCTAATTGCATATAACACAGGAAGTATGCGAATAAAATGTATTTGTGATTAATGCAATTATTGATGTTGTAATTCAACAAAGACAAACACATTGTATATGAATTTTGACCACATCTTGAATCCCTACGACCTCCACATCCAATTTATGTATGTATAATACAATTTACAAGTGGCTATGATGCTCATATATAAAAGGAATAAAACCGCTCCTTTTAAATTTTTATTACAAACGTTCAGAGTTAGAATTATGCCCTAGAAATTTTAAATAATGATTTCGTAATATGTAAATATAAATATAACACTCTACCATTTTATTGACAAAAAAAGAACATTGTTAGTAAAATCCATTAGCAGCAATTTTATGTTGGAAACACAAACATGCTAAACAGATTTTCTAACGATAGTAAAGTGCATAAATTTACACTCTGTAAAAACGCTATAACTATGTTTACAGCTTTCACCACTTGTGCTATTTTGTATACCCTTTTTATAAAACACATATATCAAGTTTGCTATACCGTTTGCAATCCCCAAATGAGGGGTCAGAAATTCTACAAGGTTGGAGTTGTTCCTAGTCGTACGTTTGTTCATGTCTCTTCCATTGAAGAATCGAACAGTCGAAAAAGTATGATATTAAACTAAAATAATCTCAGTTCCTTGTGAAGTTGGGCTAAAGTCGACGTATTAACTTCCAAATCGGATTCTACACCACTTAAATTTTTGGTAAATTACTAAAGGAACTGTTATCTGACCATGCTCAATTTCGGTAAATCGATGGAGGTGGTATATGTCGATTATGGGTGCGGCTTTCAGCGCCCTCTCTTTAAGATTACTATGACATATGTTACATATTTTTTCAATAGTTGAATTCTGAAGAAAGGTCTGCTATTCGACCGTTTCTTCTGGTAGTTGCAAACGAAATTACAAACTTAGCATACCTCCCCACTACAATGTGAAAAGTATTAAAAAACTTGCTGTCATTATCAATAATGATGATAATTTTTCAACTGCAATTCCTGCATATTTGCATACCGATAGTACAAAAAAAAGAAATCATAAAAAAATGTGACACGTACACGAAGCTATACAGCTTGACAGCAGTAAAACCAAAATATCTCAAATATATCAAGAAGGGAAAAAATAATTTAAAAGGTAATATACCCTAAATATGGAAGAAATATGAATAAAATTTTTACCGTAACCAGTTTTATGAGGTCTTTTATTAAATTTAAACTAAAAGCGTTAAAAAAAACTTGAGCACTTAATGCTTTATATATTTATTTATCTCTTAAATATTTTCGATATCAATTGCTGCATCCATTAATTGTAGAAAGGCAGTATGTATGGATTTTTTTACCAAGCTGGTTATTTTTTTTATTTTTATCAATTTTTTTTTTACATTTTTCTTAACACTCACATTGTTTATTTGTCAATAACCCTTTTTCCTTTTTATGTTCACACATTTATAATGTTACCCACGCTTTGCAATAGACCACCAATGGTACGCAAAACATCCTTCAAGAGTGGTACGATTTTCTCCAATAAATCCACCAACAACACCAACATATGATGTAGAGCTGGCAATGTTTTTAGTAAATCTCTAACCGGTTTGATAATATCCAACGGCAAGAGATCGGTAATGGGTTCGAGATTCAAAAGAGCCGTTTGATTTTTATGAGCGCACACCTCTTTTGTGTTGGAGAGTATAGCAAGAGCTATCTATCTTTTTCATTAAAATTACAATAAATGCTTTTATCACTCTTTTATATGCGAAGAAAATACATTTAATAACTTACATTCAAGGCCAAGGTGGCGACAACACGAAATGAAACGTATTTCAGATTATTAGACGTTGACATCTGGTTATAAACTTATTACACTTTAGTTAAATGCATTAGTTTATATTTTGTAGATGTATCGCCAAGAGTTCGATGTACAGTTTTAAGCACGTTTTCTTTCTTAATAACGTTATATGTAAACAGCACGATTGGTAGATAGAAGTTGCTCCGAACAAAGAGAGAAAATGAAATATTTTGTAGCTTGCATAGCTTTTGTTCCATTCAAAATTTTAGCTCGTTATTGTGCTTATTGTTTTTGGTGACAAACTTTTATAAACAATAGCAACGAGAAACTTAATGAAACAGTCGATTACAGCAGAACCTTTTGGTTATGTTCCAAAAATATGGCAATATATGCACAAAAATATAACTAATCGCCATGTGCATTACCCCAATTACAGATGTTGTGCAAATTATTATTTCAGAAAGGAAATGGACCGATTTGGCCACTTTTATAACCCCACCCCATATAAGGTCCTTCAATAATGAAAGTCTTTATATGATAAAAAGTCGTAATTCTTAAATTGTTTGACATAAATGGTTATACCAAATTGAGACTCCATCGAATCATCTATAGAACCCTACAATGAACTGATATTTCTTAAAATGACTAATATGTCAACGACTCGCGTTTACTGATGCTACTAAACTAATTGTAGCATGATTTAAAAAGAAAAGTGGTCTAGCGTATTAAAGGGATCGATCGTTGGTTTAAAAGTAAATATGTATACCAAATTTCAAGTTCATAGGTAATTTTTGTGACAAATATAAATATTTTTGTCGATTGTGGGCGTGTCAGTTATCCAACCACACCATGATGTCAGTGGATGGGATATTTATAAATATTGTGCCAAATTTCAGCCTTAAAGCTCAATTTTTGTGGCAGATAGACATATTTTTATCGATTGTGGGCGCGGCTTTTGTCCGCTTTCCCATTTTAAAGAGTTATTTGCGTGTAGAAACTGTACAAAATTTCACAACAATATCTTACAATTTTAGACCGTGAGAATGCCAACAACAAACGGATAATGCTGATCAAGAATATACTTTGTGGGATCTCTGACGCCTCCTTCTGGATACTGCAAACGAAATGATAAACTTAAGAAAATGGGGGTATAATTTTATGCGGAGGGTATCAAAACATAAAATTAATTTTGTTAATGTAGTTACTGTTGTTTGACTGTGTGCAAAAGTAACTTAAAATCCTTTCAAAATGTATTTTGTCACGTTATGATTCATTATGTTTTAGGTACATGTTAAAACAATTACTCTCGCTTCCATCAATACTACAATAACTGATACCAATTTTTTATGAAACAATGAAAGGGTTACATTGTTCATCAAAGCGGTCATTCCAGAAAATACAGTGGAAAGCTTTCATAATCTCTTGTAATCTTGGTATAATACTGTACTTCTTCTCACTCTACTCCTTCATCTAACCAAACTGGACATTGTCATCGGTATAAAAATTATATTAATAATACATGCATTATCAAGGTTACACTTACACCTGCCGAATTATATGAAGTATATAAGTTACTACAAGTATAAATTGTTGATTAAAAAAATTAAAAAATTTACGAGATTATGAGGCACGATTTTAATTAAAAAAACTACCGCTAAACAAAAGCGTGTTAGAATTATAAAATATTTTCTAAGAGAGAGTGCATCGGAGTATAAATAATTTGATGTCCATGAAATTTTCTTTAGTCGTACTAAATAGATCCTACTCAACACAAGTTAACCAACAAAATTTAAAATATCTAAATATGAAACTTGTCACAGTGTTGTTAATAACTGTAGTTGTGGTCGCTAGCGTAAGTACCAACATCCTTTTTGTTTACTTCACCAACAATACAGATTACGTCTTAATTGATCCTTCAGGTCAGCGCCGTGAGTGTTAACTCTAATAGAAATGTTCAAAACGTACCAGAACAATGGGGAGAATTTTTGCCGCTCTACCCCCCCAGAGAATTGATGAATTCTGTAACGAATCTTTTGGATAACGTAATGAATTCCTTGCCTAAAGAAATGGTAGTTGCCGTCAAACACATCATTCAAGATCTCAACACTATCAAAAGTCACCTACCCACTGCTGTGATTAGATATATTCAAAATATTGTTGAAAATATGAAGACTATGTTGCCCCAATTGATCAACACCTTTGAAATTCAAGTCAAAAGTAATAAACAATCTGTTCAAATGTGGTCAACTCTTCTTCAACAAGTTCGTTTGGTATTAGAACAAACCTTACCATTCGTAGACAATCTTAATCTTCGTATTTCTACTATGTAAAAATCGCACAGTTAAGGAAAATAAAATTTTTTATATAAAATAAATTATTGTAATTATTTGTTTATCTTATATGAAATTTAAAACTCTCCTTCTTTAAAACATTTTCACTTATGAACTTAATTGAACATAGGAAGTATTTCATTTCATTTCAGTTTTCACATCATAAATTTTTATTGTATTGACAATTGTGTTGAAAAATAGTAATTAAAAATAATTAAATCCATTGAAATTTTAACCAGAATGACCTGTTGCAAGTCGAAATGTTGCGGTTCATGCTGTAAGTTGGTGGAACATACCTTAAAGCCACCCCCTCAAGATGTAGAACATTTGCTGAAGAATACAACACGTAAGATTGAGGATGGAACTGTCGTATACCAAATCGAAATTCATTGGCTATAAAATATTTTAGTGAAGGTGGGACAAATTAACTATTTGTATAAGCGATTTTGTTTAATTGGAAAAGGCTCTAACACATATCCACCAGTACGCTTACTTAAGGGTCAATTTTTGAATTTAGGACATTTACAACGTAATCCGATATTATCCATATTATTAAAAGCTTTATTTAAGGATAAGAAATACTTGACATTTTCGGAATTTGCGAAATTTTTGAGCATCTTTCAAGCAAACACTCTCAAAACTACCAAGCAGCATATTGAAACGGCCATCGATAAGAAAATTAAGTGTAAGTATAGTGCAGATTTTGATTAAATATTCATCAATAAAACACTTAGTAGAACCATTTTTGGAGTTCGATACATATCTATGTCAATTTCTACATATTAATCCTCTTTTTTTAAATGAATCTAAATCGTATTATCACCGATTTTTTAATAACCTGAGTTTGAAGGTGAGGAAAATTTTTGCGACGTGGAATATCCTTTCCACTTGTGTATAAATGTTTTGGCAGTGATATGTACTCCGAACTGCAAATGATGGGTAAAAAATTAACGGAAACACACATATATGTCGCCTTTAGTACTTTTTAGTATGTGGGATTGGGACAATGATGGCGTCCTGTCCCAGGAGGACTTAATACATATTGTGCACAAGTTATTCGGCGATATTATGCCTACTCACAGGGTCCTACATGTTGTCAATACCATGATGGATGAAATGAATTCTTCAAATACACAAGAAATTCTTTATGAAGATTTCAAGAACTCATTGGATGTATTCGACATGAGTGAATCTTTAGTGGTGAAAATACAGGAGTTATAATAAAAGAACACTATTGCGAATGGGATTTATAGAACTGTAACTTTAATATATTGTATTATTTGTATCTTTGTTGACCTTTATGATACTTTAATACATTATTTACACTTGAAAAATTTGAGTGTTTTGAGAAATCGCATCACACTTAAGCTTTAGTACCTCGTCGGCTTCTATTAAAATCATTTGTAAGATTGTTCTTCGAAATGTTACAGTCTTCACATTTGCTGTTTCCTGCTTTTCCAAAAGAAACTTTGAAATATTTTACAAATGAGCGCATACTTGGAGAATTCTCCAAAAGAGTAGACCAGATTTTTCTCATGTGTTGCATAACGTTTTCAAAGAACTCAGAGCAGTACTGCGTAGCAGCTTTAAGAGAATTGCGCAAGTTTTGAGGAATCAAGCCTTTCAAGTCATGTACACGTTCATTTAATTTCTCTAAACATTCGGCCAATTTCGTCGGTATAGAACTTTCCATAGATACAACCATATTTTTTAATGAACTTGATAGATCTGACTTAACAGATGGTGTTTCACACAAATGTGAAGAACGGCACGCAATGTCTTTGCCTTGCTCTTTAAGCTTTTCAGCAGAAACTATCAACTAAAAAGGAAAAATATATATTAAATCTTGAGATTCCAGCATTTTGTCGAGTAAACTTACACTGAAAGCCCAAATAGTGACGAAGATAGATACGAAATACTTCATTTCGGTTGTAATGTATTAACTCAAAGAGCTCTTCAAAGATTGCTTAGGTAACTGCCGATGTCCTACTATTTATACCTTATACCTTTCAATTTCAATACGTTTCAGCATATTTTGACTAATAGATATCAACAAACGTGAACCATTAAAAGTTTTGTTATTAGAAGCGTGCAAGCCCATTATATATTTTTTAGTTTGAAGAATGTGACACCTTCACCTATTATTTTTACAACATTGTATAACTAAAATAATAAATAAATGTTTTTTTTCCATATATTTTTTATTTACACATTTTTAACAAATTTGAATATATTTCGTTTTCGTCAATGTTTAGTAAGCGTGGATTTGGGGGTGAACCAATTGTTCGAGAACCAAGTAGGTGTTCTTCAAGATTTCTCTGATGCAGGGAATGTGTTCAACTTTAGCACCAACGTTTTGCAACAATTCACGGGGGAAGTAGTTGAAAAATTGGGTGAAGTTGGGGAAGTAGTTGTAGAATTGAGCGAAGTATTCGGGGGGGAAGTAGGTATCAGCGAAAACAAAGAAGAATTCAGCTACGGCGTTGACGAATTCGTGGGGGAAGAATTGGTTGTAGGTGGGGAAGTGAGCCCAGAAGTTGGCAAAAGCATAGGTCAATTCTTGAGGGAACAATTTCTCAATTCTTTGGTAAGTCTCGTACACTTTCTCAATGAAGTAAGCCAAGGGTTCAGCCAAATAGTATTTGATGTTACCGTAGTACTTCTTCAAAGCAATGCCCAATTCGGTTTCGAAGAAACTCTTGTATTCCACGGGTTGAGATTGCTCGTGGTAGGTACGCTCGTTTTGAGTAGTGTAAGCAGCAGCCTGATAAATAAAATATCATACATGGTAAATATAAGATCCTAAATAACACTATAATATCTAAGCTTAAAACTTACGCTCATAGCCAAAAGGGCTACAACGAACAAAGCGAAGAATTTCATTTTGATTTGCTGGTTTGTTATCACTTCCAAAGAACTGAAAGAAACTGATGCTGTTTACCAAGAAAATTTTCATATTTATACAATTTCGTCTATTGGGCCAGCACGTTTTCAAATCAAACAATATATGTGATAAGGTGTAAAAATCGTGAGAAATAATCAACCAAGTGCTACAAACATATGCTATCTTGTAACTATTGGACAAACAATTAAATCTAAATAAAAAAGAAACCTAAAAATATAATTACTTTGATAAAGACTAGATCATGCACACGTGCTGTAAAAGTAATAAACTTTATTAACCCATGTAGAAGATATGAGAAGGGGAACATTTGGATATTCGCAAAATCGTATATTAAATTAAAAAACACTTAGCTGAAATCTCACACATTACTGTTTCCAGAATTATGAAAGAAAAAGGACATACATTTTGTTCTGGATAAGATCAAAAAACGTAAATTATTAATTAACAAAGTAGTCAAAAGATTACATTTAACATAACTTATTATAAATTTTCAAGTGGTAAAGGGCTCGGTTATATAAAGAATACATTTTTATACCCTCCACGTAAGATGGGGGTATACTAAGTTTGTCTTTCTATTTGCAAAATCCAGAAGGACGCGTCAGACCTTATAAAGTATATATATTCTTAACCTTATAAAGTATATATATTCTTGAACTGTTGTTGACAATCGCACGATCGCAAAGTTTGAGATATTAAGCTTGAATTTTGTACAAGTACTTTTAGTTTTTGCACCCAGATCGCTATTTAAAAGAGACACGCCCACAATCGATAAAAAATCTGTACACCTGCCAAAAAAATTAAGCTATCTTCTATCTATCTACACATGTATATTCAAACGGTGGACATGGCAGGTATATTATTACGCCCTCTAATAGTGTTTGTTTTACGTATCAGCCTGCAAGTCTACTTTTATAGTGAATATGATTTTTTGTAAAATGTGAGCGTGCCTGTTATTCGGCCACGTCCATTTATAGATGTGTATACCAAATTTCAGAGACCACTAAGGTTTTTAAGAGATTTTTCATAAATTTTTGACTTCTTTACCAGGAACAAGAACTTTTTAATCTTTTTTATCTTCTTGCCACCAACGTGTTCTTGATGATCATAGAATTATTAACATCTGTTCTATTGGAAAAGCTGCACACAAATGGATTCTTTAACATTACTTGAAAAATATGAAAAAATTAGCATTGCACATTCCGTTAGTAGAAAGCCTATTTCAGAGAGGCAACACAACATTATGCTTTGGAAATATTATACTTGAAGAAAAGAAGTTAAATATTTACTGATTCTTTATTAATTATGGCAAAATATTAAGAATTACGATTTTTCAACCAGTTTTTTTCGAAAAAGGCCCGTTCTAACTATGGCTCGAATCGGTTCAAATATCTTTGTACCCTGCACCACTTATGGTAAAGAGTATATTAAATTTGTGCGGATATATGTAACTCCTAAACGACCAAGGCCACACGCACCTCCAATTATTTAACCACGTTCATCTGCCGTCAGTCTGTCCATGTAAATTTGTGTGCAAGCTACAGGTCGCATTTTTTAAGATATTTCGATGAAATTTGGTACAAGGATATATATTGTAAATGGACCGAATTGGACCATTTTTAGAACCCCTTCCTAAATGAGGTCCTATTATTTTTTGAGACATTTCGATGAAATTTGGCCCCAAAAGAAACCCTTTTAAAAATGGATAGGATCGGACCATTTTTAGAATCCCTCCCCATAAATTTTTTTTTTTTATTTCATAAACAATGTTTATGTCTATATTGGGCAAAATCGGTCAAGCGACACGCTTACAATGTAACAAAAACTGAAATAGGGGCAATTTTTAAACCAAATTTTCCGCATTACTTATAAGGTATAGAAGTACATTTGCAAAGAACGCGGCAACAAGCGAAATATGGGATATCTTTCACATTTATGTGAAATAAATGGGCGCGTTATACATATGTCCCCTGAATGAATTATGAATTCGTTATTTTACCCCAATGGACGTAATTCAAAATTCATACAACAGACTCCATTAAATATAAAATTATAATAAAAATGCACAAGTTTTATAATTTAATTACTTTAATTTTTAATTTTATTATCAATCAAATTTTCCCAATAATTTTTCCCTTGTTTTTTTATATCACGTGTGTACATTCATTCAGATTATTCTTGAATCTCATTTAGTTTTGACGCAAATGAGGCAACAATTGTTGCATGGCAACGAACCATTGGTACAAGAAATCTCTGATGATGGGGAAGTGTTGAATACAGTTAGCAATGGTGGGGAAGAAACCGGCAGGGAAAAATTCGGTGACGGTGGGGAAAGCTTGGAAAGCTTGATCGACGAAAGTGTAGAAGTGATGAGGCATGAAGAAGTCCTTGATTGCACGGACAAGTTCAGTGAAGAATTTGTAGAATTCAGGAGAGAAGACTTGTTCGTAGCTGGGCCAGTATTCGAACACTTTTTGGGAAGCGTTAGCCAAGCTTACGGGAACAAATTGAGCAAAGTTTTGATAGAAGGATTGGTAGAAGGTGTAGAACATATCCTTGAAGAATTCGTAGAAACGTTGGAAAAATTCAGCAAATTCAAAGTTGAAGAATTTGATGTCCTTTTGGTCCACAGGGAGTTGGTGTTCCTTGCGGAGAGGTTGTTGTTGTTGTTGTTGGTATTCAGCAGCCATCTATAATAATTATACAGGTGTGTCAACATGGTAATGGTTGAGTAAGTAAAATTGCTGCTAATACTTACGCTGACAGCCACAACGGCCAAAAGAACCAAACCCATGAATTTCATGTTGAATTAGACAATATTTTTCACTGTTTCCAAAAGAAGAACTTCTAAAAACTCATACCATTCACAAATTAGTGCACGCTATTTATAATAAAAATTTCCATTGGGGGTACGGTATAGTTACACTAGCATCAATAATATCGTTTTGGCAAAAACGATTTCGTGACTTCAGATAAAGATAAGAAATGATTCTTTTTTATTTCTTTATTATTGTTATCTTTTTCTTTTTACCATACAAACTACGTAGTAGCTGTTGATTTATTTTTAGTATAAAACTTTGATTTGTATATTTATAATATAACGCCTGTCACATAGGACGATTAACTAATCGTTCATAAATATTAATCATATTGCACAATTTTTTTCTCAGATAGACCTGCTAATTGGTGAACAATTAAAGTCAATGCCCTGCGGTTGTACTCTTTCGGAAAGCTTATAAATATATTTCTTTATATATCGGTCACGAGCAAAATAAGATTTTTGATATATAAACCAAATTTTTTTCCACTAGTATACTAAATGCATCACATATCTGAGAACTACTTTCATTTCATATTATTATGTAGGCCGGGGTAGCTAAAATGAATAACAAGAAAATACATTAAAGTCGGTTCTACACCATCATGTAATACCTCATACTACTTAATTGCACAACTTGTGTTCTAGTTAGTTTAGTTACATAAGTAAACGTGAATCATTGTCCCATAAAATTCACTTCGTAAAAAAGGATTATATGAAATGGGATTCTAAAAACGATCCGATAATAAATCTTTTTCATTTGTCTCATAAAAACGTATTCTAAAATATGTATTTAACATGTAGGTTGATTAGAATAATTCCGAGCGAAATGAATTTTCCGTTTGAGAGTTACAAACACCAGCAAAATTGCAAATATTGTATTAGTGCAATTTATAAAGACTAGGACTTAAATAAAATTTAAAATTATAATAAAAAGGGAACTCCTTAAACCGCCCACATAAGAAGGAGGTTTCCACTCCACTTGTAACCCAGAAGGAAGCCCTTCAAAGTATACTTCAAAAACTGTGTTGATCTAGACATGTATGTCCGTATGTCCGTCTGTTGTTGGCACCCTCACGGTTTTAAATTTTGAGAAATTGAGCTGAATATTTAAATTTGAAACTCATATTCATAATTATATCATCCCTGGATGTGCCAAAAAAGTAAAACTCGACTTGCAAGCTGACGTGCACCATCGGAGTGCGTAATTATGTACTCGTCGCGTCCACCCTTTCTGTGTAGATTTGGAGGGTATTGAAGATTTGTCCTAAGTAAAAGTTATTTCATTTACTTGTTTAAATACAATCAAACTTTTTTAATTCATAAGTGTGCACTATATAAGGGATTTGGCTAAGCGTTATAATCCGACATAATCCTAATGATAGAATACATGGAAGTGAATGCATGTCGTCATATTCGCTTATTGAATTCTGCCAGTCAAGTCAGTCCTTTATTGAATACATTGTGAAAAATAATAATTTAAACTTGTCACTTAATTTACTGCTTTTTTCTAATTAAGGCGTATTATGTAGTTGATAGAAAAAATCGTAGTATATAATAAATATAATAATTATGTGTGTGTATAATTTCAGCATACTCTTCAATGTATATAAGTTAAAGTTAAATACTTCTAATAAAACAGAATAACTCTAAAGGGCAGTTGGTTCAAAAACGGTCCAATATTTAAAAGATTGATAAATCAAGAAATTTTATTCAAATAAAGCATAATCACTCTTGTGATTTATAAAATTTTAGAACCAATAATAACGATTTATATAATAATGGTCGAAAATTATTTTGATCCAATCGAAATTTTATGAACATTTATTTCAAATGTGTCACTTTTGGTACATGCCTCTACAAGACACGGCGGTTTTTGCCATTTTACAATTATAACCATATACTTAATTCAATCTAGGAAACAGGAGTTGATCAATGGTTACAGTTTGATTAAAGTTTGTGTGTTCTTAGCATATTTTTTCAATTGATGAATGTACGATCTACAAGTACTGGATATAATGGATATACATAGGAACATAAATATCAAACGTTATCCATAATTTTTACTTATTCTGTACTTTGAAAAATAATAAAGTTAAATTTAGCCTTTCATTTTTTTGTGCATTGTTTAGAGGGACAATACATTTTTGTAGATATATCATATAAATGAATGAATTATTGTTGAAAGTCATACCTTTCCTTTTTATACATATATTTTTATATTTTATATATTTTGTGGTTTCGTTTACAACATAATAATAGTCGTTGATTAATACATTATCTAAAAAGCCGATAATCTTTTGGAGTAATCATGGTGAAAAGAGGTCTTCTCTGCAAAATTTATAATAAACAATAATAAGAAAAATAAATGCCAAAAAAATTTTCTTCAATTAACCATATATTTCTTTTAATTTTTTTTTTTCTAAAGCATTACTCATATTTAATATTGGTATTGGTGGGGGATCAATTCTTGCATAATTTCGTACCATTGTTTCACACATTCTCTGGCGAAGGGAATGTGTTCCAAGTATCTGGCAACGGTGGGGAAGAAACTTTCGGGCAAGAATTCAGTGATGGTGGGCAAAGCTTTAAGAGCGTTGTCAATGAATCCGAAGAAGTGATGAGGCATGAAGAATTTCTTAAGAGCACGAACGAAATCCTTGATGGCAGCATAGAATTCAGGAGTGAAGAATTGGTTGAAGCTGGGCCAATATTTGAACAAGTTTTCGAAGGCTACGCGAAATTCGCCGGGGAGGTAAGTAGCGACCTTTTCGAAAACACTGTAGGCGAATTTTTTGACGAGTTCATAGAAGCGACCGCAAACTTCAACAATGTCGGTACCGAAATCTGGGGACTTAGTTTGGTAACTGTCGAGGTTGCTTTCATGGCCATGGTGGGCAGGGTGGCCAGGGTGACCGGGTTGAGCGGGTTGGTGGATAGCGTTAGCGGCTACCTAAAAAATTATAAAATATCGTAAACTTCACATTTAGTTCACTTGATTTGGTATCTCATGCCCTTGCGTTAATACTTACAGTAACAGCCAAAGCGGCGACAATGCACAAAGTAAAGAATTTCATGTTGATTTACCGTGTCTTGAAGAACTTCAAAAACTCATGCCATTTTCAAAAATGTAACCACATTTATACTAAAATGAACCTTGCCGTAAACGACTAGTTTTCTTATCTCTTTTGCTTTTTCTACCAAAAATCGTGTTTGTAGTAATAAAATTAAGGAGAATTATTTTGTCTTAAGATTTTTCTTGTTAACCAGAGATGCTGAGTTTTAAAAAATTTTCAAAGTCCCTAAAAGTTCTAAAAAGACCTCTATAATCTAAAAATTAAGTTCAATGCACTTCACAATACGTAATTTAAACTATTCTGTAAATTCTTTTATCACATATAATTTTTTCTTGTATTCAGACTTGCTGCGTGCGTGAGTTTAGTCACGATTACCTTCATTTTCATAGTTCACGCTTTTGTGTTTCAGAACTATGGTTCGACTATATATATGGTTTAAATTTCTACAAACGGCATGAGTTTTTCAACTGCTTTGGAAACGTCTACAATACATCACCATGAAATTCTTGACTTTGTTCATTGTTGCTGCTTTGGCTTTGAGCGTAAGTAGCACTTTTACATTGCATTTGTCAACTGAGGCACTGATGTGTTTGATTTTAGGCCACCGCTATCGCTACTGAGGGTCACGCTCACCTTGTTGAGCCCCAACCTCACTATTTTGCCACTTTGGATGTCGCTGAAGTTATTAAGACTGTCTATGAATTCGTCAAGAATGTCATGTACCGTGTATGGACTATCCTCCATGGCGTCACCGCTAACTTCTTCCCCACCGAATTGACCGTTGCCATTGAAAACATCTTCAAATACTGGCCTGCTTTCAACCAAGTGTACACTCCTGAATTCCTTAAGGCCGTGAACGACTTTGTCCATGCCTTGAAAAAATTGTTGGTTCCCCGCGAATTCTACGATTTCTTCGCCAACGCTGTCGCTGCTTTCCCCTACGTGACTGATGTTTTCCCCAAGGAATTCTTCTACTTCATCTCCAGAATCATTGAATACGTGCCCTTCGCCCGTTACTTCTTTGAACAATTGTACTACTTCTTCAACCAAGTCGCCCCTTACTACACCTACCCCCGTCAAGCTTAAGATGTAAAAACGGAAACTTTGAAAAATTATGGCATTTATAAAATAAAAAAGTATCATAATTAAACAGTTGGTTATTCCTTTATTAATTCAATATCAAAATAGACTTCGAATATAGGAGAGATACATTTAGTGTAAAATAAATCCGTGAGTTTTATTTTTTCATATTTAAAAATTCGGCTCGGTATCCAAAAAACTTGTTATACGCTTAACAATATAGTGGAAAATGATTTAATTTGAAATACTTTTAAGATGGTTTCACATCTGTTTATATGAATGAATACTAAATTTGTAAATCAGTTTGCAAATATTTTATAGAATCTAAGGTCCTTTAAAGTATAAATACTTTTATTATTAAAATCAAAAGTGATCTGCTTTTCAAGCGGCCTCCTTCATACCTAGCTTAATTTTTAATTTATTTATGGAGTAGAATGGGTTTGTTTTTCCGTTTACAATACCCAGAAGGAGGCGTCAGAGACCCCACAAAGGATCAAAAACTGCCGTGCGTCTATCCGTTTTTGGCATTCTCACCGGCGTAAATTTTGAGATATTGAGCTGTAATTTTGTACAGGCACTTTTAGTTTTTGCACGCAGATTGCTATTTAAAATGGTAAATATCGCCCACCAAAATTTATATATTTTCCACAGCTGAAATTTAGTAACCATATTAAGAATTAACTTATACATGACAAAAACGGACTGGGTTGGATAACAGACACGCCCACAATCGACAAAAGTTTATATATCTGCCGCATAAATGTACAAATGAACTTGAAATTTAGTACACATATTTATTGTTATACTCCATTGATGTGTCAAAAATATATAAATATATCTGTTACACCCACCGTTGTAGATGTGGAGGCCATTTAAATTTTAGGCTACGCTTAATTTAATTTTCTTACTTCTTTAAATTTAAAATAGACGAAACCTTTTAGGAGCTACACCTATTAAATTAAATATCTCATGGTAACACAGAGACATAAGATTAAAATTTGGTAGATTTATATTTAATCTACCTATATAGACTGGATTGGAATACAGATGCCGCCAATTTCGAAAAGCTTGCAACGTACTTCAACATTTGTTAAAAAAATTAAGTGTATATATAATATAAGTGTATACATAATATATAGTACACCTTATTTAGCAGGACAAGAATTTTGTCCACTAAATACAAGGCAATTATCCGATTCCATCCATTGTAAGTAAAATCTTTCATGCACGTTAGTAAAAAATTTTGGGTCAATATCTCGATTTACAAACGTAAAATGATCAGCAATAGAAGGATGTGAAGACACACGAATAGATATAATTAGAACGATTCAGATGTTGATGATAAGAGTAGTAAAAGTGTAGAATAACAAAGTCATGTTGAGAGTACGAAATGGTCGAATAAAAGGCATTGTTTGAATGCAGAAATAATAATAATTTACTCTACAATTATTAATCAATTATCTACAACCTACAATCTTATTTAATCACATTACAAAAATATGTACATTTACTTTGCTTCTTCTAAAACCACTAGTTGAGATCAATGAGATTTTAAATATTGTACAAAAAATACAATTTTATATTTATCCAATTTCATTCCACAGGGCACAAAATTAAAAAAAAAAAGGAATGATTTAAATTTTTAGCATCACATAAAACTTTTTAAAAATATGAATTGAGCTATTAAAATGGTCACCTTTTTTCTTAATCTTTCAAATTTCAATACGTTTGAAAAGGACTTAAACCACTTTCAAAATAAAAGAATAAGGACGCGTCCTTGATAAGAAGCGAAACCTAACACATACACACATCAATCAATACTAAATTGTCGATTAACATAAGTATTTGTATCCAATTCGCTATTTTGCTATTTTTCGCCGTGTCTGTTATCCAATTCAACTCACATTGAATTGAAAACTATTTGCTTAAACGGATAATGTTTTGAGAAATATAATCAAGCACTCATAAAGATTACTCAAATGACTCAGACTTTGATTCTGACTCATAATACTTAATAAGGTCCCTGGTAAAAAAATGCAATATTGGGTGTAGTAAAAAGAAATCCATTATTTTTCCAATATATGGCTTTAGTTATCTGTATCTTGCGTTGTATAAGTCCGATCGGGTTCCACTAGATGGCGTTCAAAAGATGAGATTTCGCGCCAAAAACACTGTTCTAACAGTTTTGTTATTAGTTGACTTAATTTTGTTTTGGCGCGCGTCAAAGATGGATATCAACGAAGAGAAAATACAGTTTTTGTTCGCAAGGCAGGCGGCTGAAAATGTGAATAGTCTTTATGATACTGATACTGATACTGTGATAGCCAATCACATGCAATTTTGGTTTCGTCGATTCCGTTCCCGTAATTTTGATGTCAAAGATGCACCACGCACTGGAAGGCCAATTGTCGAAAATGTCGATAAAATCATGGACATTGTCGAGTTCGACCGTCATGTAAACACTGTTTCGATTGCCCAAGAGCTAATGATTGCACAAAAAACCGTTTGGAACCATTTGAATAAGGCTGGATACAAAAAGAAATTCGATGTATGGGTGCCACACGAATTAACGCAAAAAAACCTCATAGACCAAATTTCCATCTGTTATTCGCTGCTGCATCGAAACAAAATCGACCCATTTCTGAAGCGGTTGGTGACTGGCGAACAATTTTGCTGGTGAAAAATTTGGTTCAATAGAGGCTTTTGAAAATCGAGTGTCTCAATTTTTTTCCAATGGGGACAAGGGCTTCTATGATAGAGGCATAATAATATTACATTCTAAATGGGAACAAGTTATCCAACAAAATAGTGCATGTTGGACCTAAATCGGATCATTCTAACCATGGTAATTAAAGCCTTCAATTTCATGTAAAAATAATGGATTTCTTTTTACTACATCTAATATAATTAAAGGAAGATTCTGTACTATGAGTGAAAACAAATAATAATGGGTACTTGGCAAAGTATCTACAAGCCCGAAAATTTTAATAAATTCATATAAGAAGCTTCATTCAAAAGGGTTTTCTTTGCACAAAGTTCTTTGTTTGCATGGTTTAATAAATTATTATTACGATATTTAATCTTTCCTAATTAATCAAAGTACTTCGAAAACATTTATATTTATTCTGGCAATTAACTACTCATTAGATAGTCAAACTATATTTTCAGCAAGAAATCTAAATTTGAAGTCTAGTCTATAATAATAAAAATATTCTGCATCTTTCATCTTTCGCACGACTCTTTTTGGAAGTCACGATTTCGCTATTAATTTAATAAAAGCTGATAATAACTTACAAAACGTGTAATACATCAAAGTCAAGAAATAATTTTGGTATAAATAGCAAGTGTTTTGCTAGGAGTTGGTACAAGTTCTTGGACAACAGATCTTAAACAATTCTAGCAACATGAAATTCTTCACCGTATTTGTGGTCGCCCTTTTGGCTATGAACGTAAGTTCTCATATAAGCCTAAGATCTAACAACGAATTAATCAATTTGTGTATCATCTTTTGCCCTACAGGTAGCTGCCTACAGTTACAACAAAACCAGTGCCCACGAACATCACCCTGAAATCGTCTACCCCAATGGCTTGAAGGCTGCTTCTTTCGATTTCTATGAATTCTGCGGCCGTTTCTACGAATTTTTCAAGAACTTTTTCCAACAATTCGTCCAACAATACGGTGCTTTCTTCCCCGCTGATGTGAAAACTGCCATCGAGAAGGTGTTCAAATACTGGCCCAGCTTCAGCCAATTCTACACTGCTGAATTCTTTGACGCTGTGAAAGATTTCTTCCGCACTTTCGCCGCCTACTACTTCCCCCACATTGCCAAAACCGTGACTGAATTCACTCAAACTTTGTGCAAAGAATTCATGCCCGTTTTTGCCAAATACTGGGAACATGTCCCCCAACTTAAAGAATACATGCAACACTGGGAAATGTCTTTGAACGAGAAATACAACCACACCCACTACTAGACGATTACCAAAGATGATTAACCAATAAAAGCAAAAGATATAAAAAACATGTTCTTCCTTATTGTTTATTTTCTATATTTACAATATTTTTTTTACCCTTCGTTTAGTTGAAGCCTCTCACACACTTAATCATGGATCAATATATATAAATAAGCATCCACATGATTCCCAAAGCTAAAAAGCCCCAATTCCGGAAATTTTTCTAATTATATATCCTTGTAACCTGTTTTGAGATACTTGGATAAAGTTTGGTACAAGAATATGTTCTGGCGCAAAGAGTAACTCTATTGAAAATAGACTGAATTGGACCATTTTTATAACACATCCCCACAAGTCCTAATATAAGGAAATCTTTGTTTAAGGCAAAAAATTATAATTCCTAATTTTTTTTTTTTTTTTTTTTTTTTTGACAAAATTTTACCAATTTTGTTTAATATTTGACTGTGCCAAATTTGGACCATTTTTGGAACAACTTTCTATACAATGATATATTACGAAGTGACTTTAATTTTTCCGATCTTTACATATTTTTGTCAAAAAATATTAGAAGTGGGGATTTTTTGCCATAAAAACACTTCCACTCCTTATATGGGGCGGGATTCTAAATATTATTCGACTCGAGCCATTTTCAATAGAGTTCCCCTTCGGTCCAATTCATGTTCTTGTACCAAAATTTCATCAAAATATTTCTAAAAATGCAACCTGTAGTCTGCGCACAAATTTACATGGGCAGACAGAGGGACAGATGGACATAGTTTAATCAATTCAGATTTTGTTTCCAAATCGATCAGTATACATGAAGGTGTTACATTTGCCGTTAAGAGTTATGCGCGTAAACCTAATATAATCTCTTACGACATGTGGTGTAGGGTATAACTATCCCGTACCATCAAAATTTGTTGCCCGCGCAGTTTATACTTCACATAAGAGAACAAAGAACTAAAAGCAAAAGATATAAGTGCTTAGTTAGAGTCTTACGTAGATCGATCCGTAACTTTAATATTTACAACAGAAAAGTAGAAGAATAAAATGTTCATGATGAACTTCAGATAACTTTTTCACCCCTCATGGTTTGTCATTTTATTTGAAACTATGAAAAATAACACTTTTTACTTATATAGCGCGTATATTATTTAACAGCCACTAATTCTGGTTCAAACATTCATGTGTGTGTATTATTGAATCTCTTGACTACATAGTTTCCACATACACAGAAGCGCACAACACAATTCTACAAAGTTAAAAATCGGGAAAACATTTCTTATTAACATTATTTTCCCCCAAACATATAAACACCGTAATTAAAAAGACAGACATGCCGATTATATCCTTTGAGTCGTTAAATTTATGTATGTAATATGTCAAATAATGTGAATGATGTATGACTGAATTTATTACGTTCTTCCTTTCCATCATTCCATCAAAAAGGAAACTTATAGTTAATATATTTATCTAAGAAAGCTAAAATTTTAAAAGGTAGTAGCGAATATTGTACCTTACTAACTCGCACTGCAATAACACCTTGCGAGAAAATATTTTCAACATGATCCATGTTATCGCACATATCCCTCAAAAATTTTAGTATAACATTGGAGAAAGACGAGTCACAAATAGAATTACGACAAATTTAAAATATGTTTTTTTACAATATATTTTTTATTTATTAAGTAATTAATAAAAAAGAAATCCCCTCCTGTCCCAAAGCGAATTTATTGCTTAAAATTAGTAAGGACGAGTTACCATTTGTTGCAAGATTATGGCCCATTGTTCTAAAACGGGAGTGGCAAAGGGTATATGTTGAACAAATCTGGCGACATAAGAGAAGAATTCCGCGGGAATTAATTCGGTAATGCTAGGCATAGCATTAAAGAAGCCACCAACAAAAGTGGAGAATTGATGAGGATTAAAGAAGTTCAAGAAGAAACGGAAGAATTCATTTACAGCTTTGAAAAATTGAGGAGTAAAGACGGCGTCAAATTTAGGAAAAGCCCCCCATAAATTGATTATAGCAGTATAGAACTCATGAGGTACGGCGGTTTCGAAGAAATGTTCAAAGCCAGTGTAGAACTTGTCGAAGGCAGCAAACAAGGGAGCGGGTAAAATTTCTCTCATGGCGTCATAAAAGCGGGTCCAGAATTCCATAACACTGTGAATGAAACCGGCTTTATCAATATTGACTTGATTGTAGGATTGTTCTTGTCCTTGATAACCTGGAGTTGAATAATTTCCAGCCATAACCTATTCATATACAATATTTTAAAAAATTATTTCACAAGGATCTTCCAAGTAACTTACCATGGTGGCCAAAGTGACAACGATAGCAAAAAAAGCGAAGGATTTCATTTTTACTGTGTTAACTGTTTACTTTACAAGAACTTCGATAAACTCATGCCGTTCATAGAACATACGGGCTTTATATATGTTGAGGAGACTCAACCATTATTTTCATTTTACACCGCTAACACGTTTTCATATGTTGCGATTTATGGTTATGGAAATCGTGATTTAAAAATAACCAATAAAGCATAAAAAAAAATTTAGTATCATTCATTATAATAAATGAACTTTTAAATGATAACATTATATGATTTCAAATACTTTTAACAATCATTGAACAGGGTAACGTTTTATAGTTCTATATATATACATACTACAGACGCATTACTTAGAAGCCCAAAACATTCATTATTAATAAGAAGCTTTTTTTCTAACCCACATTGTAATTGCAAAAGGTTTTATTATAGTAACTCCTTTAAGGTTGGGTACCAGATTTAACTCCAGCTGGAAAGAAAATTAAAAAAGTTTTTAACTGGATTTAAAACAAAATTATTTTATCTCTTCCTTTACCGATCGTCAAGACGAGAAAAAGAAAGTGAAGAAGCTTTCAAGCTTGTAAAAATTCAAATGTTTAAATTGTTATTTCGCTTGCAATAATATTAAACGAACCATTACAATCAACTATCTGTTTATGAAGTGCATAAGGATTATTTTATTTTGCTATTGTTGTTCTCTTTTGTACCTTCCACATAAGATGAGGGTATACTTTGTTTTTCCGTTTGCAACACTCAAAAGGAGGTGTCAGAGACTCCACAAAGTATTTTATTTATATCTACCACAAAAATTGACACAAGAACTCGAAATTTGGTATGTATATTCGTAGTTATCGCACTTATCGATATGCAAAAAATGGGTGTGGTTAACAGATACTCCCACAATTTACAAAAAAAGCATATTCACCATTAAACTAGACTTAAAAGTTTATACGTACATTCATATACACTAATAGAGGGCGCAATATATATATATATATTTACCGCATCCACTGTTGTGGATGTGGAGGGTATTTTAGATTTGGTCTTAGCCAAATTTAAATTTGTTACTTATTTAAATAATTTAATACATTACTTTTAATTTATTTCTAGCACTTAAGATCTCCTTTTATTGTTTTAGCTTAATTTTGAGTTGATTGAGGTACGTTATATTATAATAAATTGAATGTATAATCAATTATATGCCAAATGCCATCAATATAATCCGCCAAACATCATCAAAATCAAGTGAACTCATAGTTTAACACTGGTCTAAAAATATATACATAAGTCGCCTGAAAAGGTTTCTTAAAGACTTATCACTTGTAGAGGCTTTCCTAAAACACTATCAAATCAATTAGTTAATTAAAAACAAGTGAAAATTTTATAGTCGATCCAGCCCAACCATTTAATACTTTGTGGCAGTAAACGCAAGGTATTGCCATAAAATTCATATAGTCATGCATTATAGTCCTACCGAATTCGATCTATTTCCCTTCTTCTCTATTTCTTTTCCTATTTTTGTCAACATATATTAAGAATTGCGATTTTTTGTCACATAAATAATTTTATTACAATAGGCCCTAATACGGGAAGGGATTTTAAAAATGGTTTCATTCATGTCCAAATTTCATCGAAATGTCTCTAAAAATGCGACCTGTAGTTTGTGCACAGATTTACATATACATACAAACGGGCAGACATGGTTAAATCGATTTAGATTTTAAATCTAAAATTAACGCAGATTTTAATATTCATTCAGTTTTTAATTCTGAATCGATCGGTATAATTAAAGATATTTGCCGTTTAGTAGTTAGAAACATCCGCAAAAACTTAATGAAACATCTGCCAGTGCAGGGTATAATAAAAAAAAGTCCTTTAGAGAAATACACTAGCTTACAAAAGTGTTCCTTTTTCCTTTCTTTTAAATGAATACATTGAATAACTTCACAAATTCTCCAATTAAAAATATCAGATCTTTATTGATAAATTTATGGTAAATTTATTTTTAAATCACATATTGCACACCTTGCACACAGATTTAGATTTGACGGAAATGGGGCAACAATTGTTCCAAAACCAACAACCATTGCTTCAAGATTTCTCTGATGATGGGAGCATGTTCCAAGTACTTGCCAACGGTGGCGAAGAATTCCATGGGCACAACTTCGGTGATCTTGGGCAAAGTTTTCACGAAGCTACCGTAAGCGGTGTAGAAGGGGTGAGCATAGTAGTAAGCATCAAAAGCATGGAAGAATTCTTCGATGGCAGCAGCGAATTGGGGAGTGTAGAAGTTGCTGAAAGTGGGGAAGTAGGTGTAGATGTTGTAGAAAGCGCTGTACAAGTCCTTGGGGATCAATTCGCAAACTCTTTGGAAACCTTCATAGTATTGATGAACAGCGTTGTAGAAGAAAGCGGGGAACACTTGCTTGAAGAACTTCATCACATACTCGAAGAGTTGGCCAATAGCGTGGGTGAAATTCTTAAGACCAGCGGGTTGTTCAGCCAAGATTTCGGAGTTGCGGGTAGCAGCAGCGGAAACCTTTAAACATTGTAATACGGTTTGTGGTTGAGTTGATTTGCTTGTTATAGATAAATATTTTCCATATACTTACGGTGACAGCCAAAAGGGCCACAGCGAACAAGGTAAAGAATTTCATTTTTTGTTAATTTGTTATTTGCCTTTTCCAAAGAACTTTGCAAAATTCATACCGTTTGTTGAATGCACATCAGTATTTATAGCAGAATTTCTTACTAAACTTAATCACTTGGGCACGTTCTTAGTAAGAGCACGATTTTTAATTAAAGCCATGTCTAGATAAAGGGGTTTGTTTTTTATGTATATTTCCAACCATTAAAATTCAATAACACAATATCGAACTAATTTATTTGAGTTCGTTTCTTCAACAAAGTGAAATCAAGAGGTTCCTAAGGTCATTAGCATTTGTAGTATATATCATTACTATCCACAACAGTTACCATTACTATGCAGATGCTTCAGCGACCATACAACATTGAAATTTGATTCAGCACGCCCACCCGTGTGTTCGCATATGTGTAACAAAAATAGAGCTACAGTTGAAATATGGTTCACTCGATAATATATACTTTATCTATAATAAATGGGTGGAATCGGACAAAAGTACGCTCCCAATGAACAAAAAACCTTATGCAGAGTAAGACTATATGAATAAATTGATACACACATTACATACACTAGAAAGAGTCTATAATCAGGCCCGCACATTTTGCGGTTGAATGATTTGGACCATTTTTAAAGGAACCTGTGTTCAGAAACTAGAAATTTCACATCACTACTTCTGACCAAGAGAAAGCCAACAACAGGCAGGATAAAATTTTAATGCTGTTATATATACTTTCATCTTAAAAAAAAACAAATCTTGAGCATCTGATGCACCATAAATCAAGGCTAATTCTCCCTCTTCTAATGGGAGAGCCTGTGTGAGTTAGAGTCTGTGTGAAAATGGATGCTTAAATTCTGGTAGTTTTCTGAGTAACGAGTTTTAAAAAAAAATTGTTTCTTATTAGATGATTTGCAATATCCAAAAGGAGATTGAAATTCGGTATATATATTTATATAATTACTCCATCCATCGATGTACCAAAAATTTCCGAGATATGATAACATGCAAGCCCACAATTTACAAAAATCCGTACTCAGCGTAAGTGTGGATTTGTTAGCTGATACGAAACACATATACTATTAGACGGAGTACTCATATACCTACCACGCCCACCCTTTGTATGTAAATGTGGAGGATTAGATTTGGCCTCAGGCAAATTTAGTTTCTTATATAAGCGAAATTACAAAATTAAATTTCGTATAAATTTCCAAAGAGCTCATTTATCTAAGTGGCTCGATTATTAACATATGTATGTACTAACTGGAGTTTACAAAACAACTTTTATTGAATGGAATGAATATTTTACCAACTTCTGTATTAGGATAATTAAAATCCTAATGAAATAAATAACTCTGGACGAACCAATTGAAAGACTAGTAACTAGAAAACAATAAGACGTTGGTTTTTTAAGAAATCATTCTTATATTGTTATAACGCTTTTCATTTTATACAATACAATTGATTTAGAATTGTTGGTAGTAAGTGGGGACGTGCATCAAATGTTCCAAAACGAGGTAGATGTTCTTCAAAATTTCTCTAAGGACGGGAACCTTGAACAAATGGTTACCAATGGAGTTCAACAAGTCACGACCAATAAAATCAGCGGCATTGGGCAAAGCATTCACCAAATTGTTCCACAAGTTCCAGACGTTGGTGGGGATAAGGGTGTTTTTGGCAGATTCGATAAGGTGTTCAATAGCTTCAATGAATTGGGTGGGGTAGACTTGTTGCAAAGTGGGCCAGTTCACGTACACGTTGCTAAGAGTTTCGGTCAATTCTACAGGCACCAATTCAACAATTCTGACAATGCTTTTCCAGGTCAATTCGACAGCGTTAACAACGATTCTGGGGCAAACAATTCTAACAGCTTCAATGATATGTTGAGCAGCAACCTCGTATTTTTCGGGAATAGTAGTGTAACCAGATTTCAAATGTTCAGAATGGTGAGCGGCGTGCAAATGACTTTCATGCACCTCAGCGGAGACCTGCAATAAAGGTAATACTTTAACAATGTAGGTTCAAAACTTCTTTACCAAATCAAAATGCTTACGGTAAGGGCCAAGACGGCTACAACGCACAAAGCAATGAATTTCATGTTGAATTGTTGTTCGAGAAAGCAAAGCAAGAACTGATGCCTATTGCTTCAAACGTTTCGTATTTATAGGAAAAAGTTTCGTCTTCTAGTATTATCATTTTTTTTTTGGTAAGGAGTCCTCAGACTTAAACACGTTTTTTATTTGGCATGCATTAACGATATCAAAGATTTCAATTCTTTGTTTGGAAAGAAAAAATGTCTTATTTCAGACTCAAAAATAGTGGATGCTGCTGATAACAGTTCAGTGACTTAGTTTTACAATGCCTTACCTAAGAAGTCTTTGTGTGCGACGCGTAGAATTAGAATCTTGTTTCTTTACATTGGTGCGAAAAGCTATTTCATTCATCTGGCTCACAGGATGGATAACTTAATTAAAGAATTTTTATTTTTGCGATAATTAAATATTTTTTATCTCATCATCATACCACAAATTTTATACTTATTCATAAGTACCTATATATACCACTGTGAAAACTTATAAGTATCATTCAATACACAAACAACACAACAAATTATTACAAATACATACTTTACTTAATTTTATTTATTTCCTCTACTCAATAATTAATTATAAAGTGGAATATCTTGTCCACTCTATTTACAATAGAACTGTTTCGTGGGAATGACCACATGGTGAAGTAAAAATTTGTTTATGTATTAATTGCAGGAAACAAAGTCATTAATGTTTTATTAAAATATAATGCATTCCCACTCTTTCCCTCACTAGCGGGTTCCCATCATCTTACTCAAAAAACACACACAACCCCAAACTCTTTAAACACACTGTCGGGGAAAGTGCATGATAAAGTAAAGAAGCCTCCATTGTTATGGTACGTTGTTCATATATATACTTGTTGTTCATATACGTTTAATACAAAATGACCTGGTGCTGACGGTATGAAGTGTACACCCAATGCAATGTTTACACACACAAAAACCATATATATAAATATATATTTCGCTTAGGCCAAATCTGAAATACCTTACAGTTTAAGTTTTTATTACACCCTGCCAAATATCGAAAACTGCATAAAATATGTGTGAGAAATCTTTAATAAACTAAAAACCATTTAAAGATAGACATATATAAAGTTTGTCATTTAGGTTGCAAGACGCAGAACGCGGAAGTCTATAAACTATATACCTGTACTTCATTAGTACCAAATATGGGTCGCCAGTTGGTCTGCATTAAAATATTCATGATCAAAATTAACAGAAATTATTGAACAGAAATTTTGGTACAGACGTTAAGATGTTATTTAAATTGGGAAAAATCGATTTACAGCCACTCCTTCGATTGACTAAAATTTATTTCTCAGCTACAAAAATTGAGCTATGAATTTGGAATTTTGTTTACGTACCGCAAATAGGCGAAAGATATATATCAGACTCGCCTACACTTAATTAGTTAGTTAATATAATGAAATAACTGCCACGCCCACATTTTCATATATTTACAAATTATTTAAGATCGTTTAGGTCGTCAAAATTAAAGCCAACGTCGGAAGGATTAGCGTCAAGTCAATATATTGTACTTTATAAAAAATAATAATATTTCTTGTCTACTGGAAAATACATGAAGATACGACGCCTTTACGCGTATTCTCAATTGAAGTCATTTATAATTGATTACTAGGTAATTTTATTTATTGAAGGCAACATTTTAATACAAATTTCACCATTTTGAGAACTTTGTATGAAAGGAAATTTAATTAACTCGGCTACAAAACCTGTGCATTCAACATGATAATACATTTACAACACTTTACTAATTCATAAACCACGAACAACAACAAGCACTTAAACGCATAGTTGTAAATATTTTATAGGTATGTATGGATGAATTTTTAAATAAATTTGTATTTAACTACCGTACATGATACGCATAGAGAATAATATTATATCCTGTGTACATGGGCATGACAAAGTCTACTACTATGGAATGTAATTCCTAATTCTCTTACAGATTCGATATAAACAATTGAATGTTATTGCAATTGCATAGAGCAAACAGCGACACACATTTCCGTTGCGCTAAAACAACACATGTAGGGCAACAAAAAATATGCACTCAATGTAAAGAGATATATTATATACAATGTATGCAAACGTGCATATACGAATAATTCTTAATGATTACAGTTCATTAACGGAAACATTTCATTTCAGCCTTGTTAGCATAAAATTATAATTGTATGCATAAATGTATTATGTTTAGTATTTAGGTATAGTGTATATAATATTAATAATAGTAAATATATCGAGTCTAAAAGTTTTGTTAACGATATTTGTTAAACATAAAAAAAAACATATTTTATTATTAATTAAAAATGTTTTATTGACTCAAGAGTTCTAGATGTTTTAACATAGAGTGAGTTTTCAAGAGTGACTTAATTCTAAGTGTATTCTTATATTTATAAGCTTAGTACATACATGTGTTTGTGTGTTTATGTTATATGTGGTTTATACGTGGGAACGCTGTTATTATGATGTGTCGATTGGACATTCGTCCAGACGACACATTCGCAAAATAAGCAGTTTTTGTAATTTCATCTTTTATGCAAAGATGCATTTCTTTGGAATGCACATCAATATACATGCTCATGCAGTTGTGCATTATGCTGTTCTTTGGAACAGCATTTATTATTGTTATTATTAGTAAATCAAAGACATTTCAACTTGGTTGTTTACACAAGTGTTGAAAGTATTAAATGACCGTCGCATAATTTGTTGCATTTTGCTTGCACATCAAAAAAGCGACAATGCAATACAAACAATGATTGCTTGGCATGGTCGACCGGACAATGTACACTATATGTACACACATGTATAATTACATGGACACACACATATTCTAAGTTATATTACAGACGGTTCTACAGGCGATACTATAACACCCCCACCGTTAGATCGAGACTCCGGCGAGATTTGGGGAACTGCGGACTTTTTTCCACCAAGCAAAACATATATCAATATTAATATTATTATGAACATTACAGCGTCTGTTCCCGTGTTTACAATTTTAGTGATTTTTTGGCTTCTAATTGAGCCATCCAACATATCTTTATAATGCACATGTGCAATTGACAATTCTTCAGCCGTTAAATCGGCATAGTTCATTGACTTATTTTCTTTAATTTTTGTTAACATTTGGGATATTACAATTTCATCGTGAATTCTTATTATATAATTAGTGTAGTTCTTTTTTCCTATTTCTATAAAACAATTGCAAAATTTTAATATAAATGTTCCTTGGAACTGTTTCTGTTTCTTATGACAGTTTGTTTTTATACTTTCGTTAAAATTCATAAGTATCAAGAATCCCGAATTTATTTCCCTGATACTACTTTGGTTACAATTTTTCATTTGGCAATTTGCCTCATTATTTATTATGTTAGATAGGCACTTATCTTCTAAACTTATTAAGTTATTTCTTAAATTTTTAGATACATTTTTATTATATATATTATTATATTTATCTAACAATATTTCTTCATGAGAGAGTCGTATGCACTTATTATTTTCGTTAGGCATGGGTACAAAAATCATTTTAGTGTGTGTATCATTTTCGAATTTTGGGACCAAAATTGTTATAATTATTGTTTCGTCAAAGATTCTAACAGTGTTTTCGTGATAACTATATTTGTTTTTACCATTCTCTCAATGTTGAGGTCGGTCAGTTAATTCTGTAAGAGGTCATTGCTCTACCTTTGTTTCTTTATTCTGTTTACGATTTTATAACGCATCAACACGCTCGCGCGTCAACATGCGTCATTATTTTTTGTTTTGTTTACAAACCTATTCATTTACATATTCTGCTGAGCAAGATGCTCACTGTGAGTGCGTTTGTTTACGTTAGGTAGGGCGATCTCGTCTACCAGTGGTATATGTCAACACTGCAAGATTGTATGCCCTTTTATTATGCCGCTTTATTTCGGATATTCTATTTCGTTATTATGGAGAGGTATACACATTAAGGAATGTGATGTATCAGAGTGGGTAAATGAGTTAGTTTATTATTATTATTATTATTATTGATCTTTTGGGCATCTTGGTGGCATCTGATTTCTTCTGATTCAGCTTTTCTTGGGTATAAATTAGATTCATTTTCTCTATTACTTATTCAATACTTTGACAAGTTTTTATTTTATTGGATATGTTTCCTTTTGTTATTCTACAAGGGTAAATGTTCTTTCCTTTATCATATTCGCTGATTTCTAATTTCTTTGCAACGCTACATGGGTGCCTTTATTATTTATTAATTCCTTGATTTTTGTTCAATAGATTATTCATTGTATTTGTTATACAAATATTTATTAATTTTTATTTTTCTTCTAGTGATTGATTATTTATTCGTACGGGATGTCATCAGTGTAGGTGTATTTATATATTTCTTTTCAATTATACATTTCATTAATTACCATCAATCAACTAAGCTTTTATAATTTTTTATGCTGTATTCTGAAGTTGGTTCAAATCATTGTCCATACCTCCTATATTGTCGTTATCTATTCCCACATTTGCATTAGTAAATTTCTTTTTTCTCTTAATGTGTCCTCTATAATATTTATGTCCTTTAGCGGTTATTACATGGTCGTCGTCTAATTTGCGTACGTTTACCTTCCTAAATTTGGTATAATTTTTACCTCCTCCAACTTCTTTAATATATATGGGACCTTCTATGACTTCGTTATCGTCACGTTTTTCATTAAGTTTATTTATTGTTCTCTCTTTAATCTTTTCTATTTTTTCTTTAATAATAAGATATTCATCTGGAATTATATTCCCTGTTATAAAATCTATTGGCTTTACTCCTGTGGTGGAGTGTATAGAATTGTTATAGTATATAATGATTTTATAGATTTTTTCCTCGACTGTTTCTAAGTCATTTTCTGGATTGTGTTTCAACAATCTAATATGTTCGTTTATTGTGTTATGCAATCGCTTAACATCGGCGTTTGACGTATGATTATTGTTAGAAGTATAATGTATCTCTATATTCTGTTCTCTTAAAAATTCCATTAATGGTAATGCTTTGAATCCTAATTCATTGTCTACAATTATCTTATCTATATGTCCGTATGATCCCAAGTATCGGGTCAGGGTTAATTTGAACTCTGTCCAAGATCTATTTTGTATTTTATATGCCTGTGCGTATTTAGAGAATTTATCGACAAATGTCAAAAATAATGTTTTATTTAAACTATAGAATACATCTATGTGTATTATTTCTCTTGGTTTGTTTGGTGTTTCTGTCACCTTAAATTTTAATTTTAGAGGGTTTCTGTCATATTTTTCTTTATTACAAATATCACAATTGTTTATATATTGTGTAATACGTCGTTTTAATTGTGGGTGATATATTTGTTCTTTTAATTGAGCCAGGTTTTCATTTATTCCTCTATGATTATTTTTCTTATGCTCTTGTTCGATCAATGTTGTCAATTCGTTTTCATCTGTGATGTCTCTTAACAATTTCTTACATCTTAATATTTTAAAATTTCTATTGTGGCTATTACTAAAATGTTGTAAAGCAACTTCTTTGAATCGTTCGAAAATCGTTTCGTCTGCTATATGTACTGCGTTTAATTTATTTGGGTCAAAGTGATTCTTTATAAGTGTTATTACAGTACTAACGTCGAATTCTTTCGCATATATAGTTTTTCTTTTAGAGTCAAATACCTGTGAATTTCTAATTCGCAATGAACCTGAGTTTGTTTTAACAAATATTATTTGTCTCTTATAAAAGTTGATAGGGTTATTTGTTTCGGCTATGACGTTTGTGCCTTCCTCTAAATTTATTTCTATTCTAGACAAAGCGTCTGCATTTCCATTCTGTACGCCTTTCTTATATACGATCTGATAATCGTATTCTTGTAGGCGTAATCGCCAACGAACTAACTTCGAATTGGGTTCTTTTACCGAAAACAACTATGTCAAAGGTCTGTGGTCTGTTTCTATTAAAAACTTCCTTCCAAACAAATATGGTCTAAAATGTTTAGTAGCCCAAATTATGGCTAATAGTTCTTTTTCAATTGTACTATAATTTTTCTCATGTTGGTTCAATGTTCTGCTTGCTTAGCATATTGGATGTCCTTCCTGTGATAGTACAGCTCCTAAAGCTATATTACTGGCATCCGTTTGAAGTGTAAATTGTTTCTCAAAATCGGGGTAGATCAGAACGGGATGATTAACAATTATTCGTTTCAGGGTTTCAAAACTTTTTACATACTGTTCATCTTTAATATTTATTTCTTTAGTATCCTTTTTTAGGTACTTTAACATAGGCTTTGCAATACCTGAGAAGTCCTTTATAAACTTTCTATAATAACCTGCCAGTCCGATAAACTGTTGAATTTCTTTTCTCGTTTTTGGTAGTGGGAATTTAACTATTGCTTCTATTTTGTTGGGGTTTGGTTTTATACCCTCTTGAGTTACTATATGGCCTAAAAATTCGGCTTCCCTTTTCATGAATTCACATTTATCTAATTGTATCTTTAAATTTGCTTCTCGTAGTCTTTGAAATATTTTCTTCAATGAAACTACATGTTCTTGGAGTGAGGTGGAAAAAATAATTATATCATCAAGGTAAACCAAACATATTTTGTTAATGTAATCGTGCAATACGTTATTCATTAGTCTCTGAAATGTCGCTGGTGCTGTTTTCAGTCCAAAAGGCATACGTACGAACTCGTAATGTCCATTTTCTACACTAAATGCTGTTTTATGTACGTCATTTTCGTTTATTTCAATCTGATGGAATCCTTTGGCCAAATCTAAAGTGGTGAAGTACATGCTTCTTCCCAATTTTTCCAATATTTCATCAATATTAGGAATTGGATATTTATCATCTACTGTAATTTCATTTAACTTCCTATAATCAACAACAAGTCTCCATTTTTGTTTACCGCTTGCGTCCAATTTTTTAGGAACTATCCAAACGGGTGCCGAATATGGAGAGTGGCTGTGCCTAATTATTCCATTATTTGACATTTCATTTATCTGTTTACGTACCTCGTCTTTATGTATATAAGGATATCTATATGTTTTTACGAAGATTGGGTCATTAGTTGTCGTTCTAATTTCATGCTTTATTGCATTAGTGAATGTTAAATCAGAATCTTCTGTATAAAAAACATCTTCGTATGAACTAGTCAACTTCATTAAGTTATACTTTTCTTCCTTATTCAAATGGTCTGTTCGTAATTCCCTACTAATGTCGTTTCTCAAAGATTTGTCTGTATCATATATGTGAAAATTCTCCTTAGTTACCTTTTCTGTCCCTAATGTAGGAAATTTAACAATGCTTGCGCATTCGATATTTGCGTTTACTATTGCTTTAACTTCATAGTTCTCTGCCTCGTATACTCCTTCTTTTATTTCTACTTTATTATTTTTTGATATCTTTTTCTTTATGTAGACCAATCCGTCTTTATGTTGCGTATATAGGTTTAACTTATAGGTTCCTGATTTATTAAAAGAATACTCTCTGTCCTCATGTCCAAATTGTAGGGGTACTTTTTTACCTTCTACATGCATATTTTTCTTTAGGTCTATCACTGCTCCTAATTGCAAAAGAATATTATTTCCTATTATCCCATCGTACTTATCATGAAATTGGCAAACTAAAAATTGTACTCTTTGTTTATCGTTGTCTAATTCTTTAAACAGAGGTATAGAAACTGTTTCATTCACCTCTATTGTATGTTGTAAAGTTTTTATTATTGTAAGTTCTGTAGGAGTTTTCCATTTTGGGTTACAAAGTCCCGGATTAATTATTGAGTGGGTGGCTCCCGTATCGATCAAGAACTTTAGTGGGGCTATTTTTGCTTCTACAGTTATATACGGAAGTCCTCCATTAAGGCATGTTCCTGAAAATTTTCTGTTATTTGGGCATTGCGTTGTACATTATATTTATTTCCGTCGTTATTGTTTTGGTTTTGTGTACGTCTGTTAGGTCTTATTTGTTCAGTACGTACGTTGTTAATGTCCATGGGTTCTGGACGATTCTGGGGAATCATATTACGCGGATTAAAGACGTTATTCGTAGGTCTGTTAAATGGATTTTGATTAGGTACACTACTGGTATTAAAATGCCTTGTTGGCTGATAGTTGTATTGGGGGTTATTGAAATTTCGGTTATGGTTATTATTATAACTAGGATTTTGGTTTCTGTTATTACTATTTCTGTTGTTATTAGAATTGTTGTTATTTTGTCCAATATAATTATTAGGTTTATAATTATTATTATAATTAGGATTTCGATTTCCGTTCTGATTGAAATTGTTGTTATACGTATTATTACTATTATATCCACGGTTATAGTTTTGTTTATTATTATTATTGTAGCGTGGATTCTGATAAATATCTTTAGTCCTGTTTTCTGTCGGTCTATATAATTTGTCATAACCTCCCTCATACAATATGTCCATTGCAGACTCCAATGAATCTGGATTTCTACACATAAGTATGGTTTTCATGGGTTCAGCCATTTTACTTTTAAATATACTAAGTGCAGTTTTCTTATTATTGACCACAATTCCAGCCATAACAGTTGCGTCTCCCGATGAAGTAGCTGCTCTATTATTTAAATCTCTCAGTCTTCCCTTAATTTCATTATAGAACGTCAAGCAATTATTTTTATAAGTTACAGCTCGCAACTCGTCATAAAGTTCTTCTACGAATTTTCTTTCCCCAAAATTATTTAACAATGCTGTCTTAATATCCGTCCATGAACTCAAGTGGCTATTAATTTCCAAAATTTCCCTAGATTTACCCCTAGTCTTGCTCTTTATTAAGTCCGAAAATATTGATTGTTGTACAGTGTCATAGAGTTGCAAAACAGGATGTACCCTGTCGATCAATATTATGAAGGTATTTAAGTCGTCTTTGTTACCATCAAAAATAGGTAAATTGCCCAAAAATTTATAAGGGTCAATACTTGGTAATTGTATTTGCTGTTCTGTAGTGATTTTGGTTTCTAACAAGTGCACTTCCACTCTCAAATTTGCAAATCTTTAAAATAAAAATATAATTTGGTTTTTTCTTTCTTTTTTAAGCAACAATAATTCAAAATTCACTTTTTTTTCTATTCACCTTTCAAAGGTGGTCTTTTATTTAGTATAAACGTTTTAAAAATCTAACTTCTCAAAAAAAAAAAATTTTCTCTTGTTTTTATCTTCTACGAGTGTTTTCCATTTCACGTAAAAAAAAATTTTCTAATATTTCACTTTATATTATCTTATCGTATATAAGCACTCTACTCACTGATATTCTTTTTGTTACTTGATGCTGTTGCTAATGTTGTTGATATTGTTGTTGTTGCTGATGTTGCTAATGTTGTTGGTATTGCTGATATTGCTAATGTTGTTGATATTGTTGATGTTGCTAATGTTGTTTAAGTTTCTGATACCCTTTGGCTGGGTCGTGAGGTCTTCCTTCAATACTTGGCTTTCTTTTATATATATATTTTTTTTTTCTAAATACCCTTTGGCTGGGTTGTGAGGTCTTCTATTTTTTATTTTTTTTATTTTGCGATTTACATTCGCGTTTTAAGGATTCTGAGATCCTTTGACGATTTTCATTCGTCGATTAATAATTAATTATTTTTTTTTTTTTTTTTATTTCGCGATTTACATTCGCGTTTTAAGGATTCTGAGATCCTTTGGCGATTTTCATTCGTCGATTAATAATTAATTATTTTTTATTTCGCGATTTACATTCGCGTTTTAAGGGATCATCGTAGATCCTACCGACTGCGCCAGTTTTGTTAACGATATTTGTTAAACATAAAAAAAAAACATATTTTATTATTAATTAAAAATGTTTTATTGACTCAAGAGTTCTAGATGTTTTAACATAGAGTGAGTTTTCAAGAGTGACTTAATTCTAAGTGTATTCTTATATTTATAAGCTTAGTACATACATGTGTTTGTGTGTTTATGTTATATGTGGTTTATACGTGGGAACGCTGTTATTATGATGTGTCGATTGGACATTCGTCCAGACGACACATTCGCAAAATAAGCAGTTTTTGTAATTTCATCTTTTATGCAAAGATGCATTTCTTTGGAATGCACATCAATATACATGCTCATGCAGTTGTGCATTATGCTGTTCTTTGGAACAGCATTTATTATTGTTATTATTAGTAAATCAAAAACATTTCAACTTGGTTGTTTACACAAGTGTTGAAAGTATTAAATGACCGTCGCATAATTTGTTGCATTTTGCTTGCACATCAAAAAAGCGACAATGCAATACAAACAATGATTGCTTGGCATGGTCGACCGGACAATGTACACTATATGTACACACATGTATAATTACATGGACACACACATATTCTAAGTTATATTACAGACGGTTCTACAGGCGATACTATAACATCTAAACTAGTAGAACAAATACATATGTAAACTAAATCCGTCTTTAAAAAAAAAAAGCGTTGGGTATGACAGTCGTATTCTTCTTCAAGTAAGGTGATGCTTTTCGACCACACCCCTTCTTGGAATATCGTAGATAAATAATAAACATAATAAATAATGTGTTTATATAGAATAGCTCAATCTTTGTGGCAGATAAATAGTTTTTGTTGGTTGAGAGCTGGTTGGTTTTTCCCCCTAAATAAGAACCTACGTACATATCGAAATAAAAATATTTTACTAAAGTTCAACCCAAAGAGATAGATATACGGGAGAACATGCCTGCATATATTTATATTTTGATACTGGTGAGAATATATAAAATTTGTCAAGATCTTAACGCCTTCTTCTGGATGTTATAGATGAAATAACAATCTTATTATACCAAGTATAGGTATAATTGAAGGTGGGTATAGCATTTGCCCTTTACGACTTACAAATATCCGCACAAACTTAATATACCCTTTACCACAGCGGTGGTGGTGCAGGGTATAATGATTCAAATATAATATAATATTCTTAAAAAAACATTTTTAAAAACTTTACTGTACAAGTACTGTAACTTGACGCTATAAATTATTCGGTTTCAACATTTGCTGTTCTTTTCAATTTTCTCTTTAATAGGATTATAATAGATTAGAAATATCATTTCATATTTACACAATTCTTATGAAAGGTTCATTGGTGAAAAACAAGGCAGCTGAAGATGTAAAGTAAGCATAGATGGTGAATTGTTTTTATTGGAATTCCTCATTTATTCTGTACGTTTAAATATCTTCTCTTTCAATTATAAAAAAATTCTCGCTTTGGCTTTTCTTTTTTTTTTGGCATTTGTATTCTTTTGTGTGATAAGCTTTTGTTTTTGAAATGAATTTTTTGGAAATTTTTATAGTTTTCTTTTTTTTTTTACTTTATGTTGTTGTAAAGTTTGTGAATCGATAAATTAAAGTTTTTTTCAACTTAAACAGACACTACTTGACGTTCTTATCACACTTTTTCACATCTGACATTCGTTATTCATTCATTCGTAAGTTAAGTTCCTATACATGTATTACTTGGCGTGAGACACATATCTTGAGGCACACTAAAGAATAAAAATTGTTTGTTTCTACGTTTCCTTGTGAAGATATATTAGTGCATGTGAATATTTGTAATTATAATTTCCTCACAAAATTATTAAATTATTATGAATTTTGCGTTCCAAAAAAGGGAACACGATAATAATTAAAAGTCACGAAATAAGTAGTCAACAGAAACCTAAGACTTGTTGCCTTGGTTTTATTATGTTCATATATTAAATTATAATAAATATCCAACAACATAGCAGCCACCAGCAGTAGTACGGCATTGCAAAGATCCTTTTTTACATAAATAAATATTTTCATGTACGCACGTAATTACATGTTCATAAGTGTTGTATTTTATTATTGCATACACAGGTTTATCCTTGGCATAGATACAGCTTTGAGTACAAAAAAACTTCTCTCTCTCTCTCTATACCCTACATTCACTCTTGACCCTACTACCAGATACGCTGATGCTGATGATATATAAAATGTAAGAGTGTGTTTTATTGCAATAAAATGTATATTAAATTGTAGTAATTGCTGTTTTAAAAATGCAAACCAGTACAAAGTGAATTACTGCCAGGATTTCATCATCATCATAAATATACCATGGAGACGAAAGAGAAATGCACAGATTGTTTATACATCAAAATGAAAACAAAAACAAAAACAAGTAAAAAAGTTGTAGTCATGGCAGTTACCTAATTATGCCCTTTAACAACTTTATAAGCTACTACGTCGGCATACACACATTAGTATATGCTGACTAGTTTTTTGCAAATTGTGGGCGTGTGTGTTGTCTTCTACCGCCCATTTTTGCACATAAAAGTGTGAACTAATTACGTATATATGTAATAAATTTCAACTCTATAGCAAAATGTTTATGTCCGGCAGATAGATGTTTGTATATTGTGGGCGTGGCACTTGTTATAAATGAAAATTTTTAAAACTAAAAAGAAAAACTATACATGTATCTGAACAGTAGTCGTAAACAGAATGGAAAACTTAGTTTCCTCCTCATTATAATGTGAAGGATATAAAAATATATGCAAAAAAAACTCAATTCTATAATAATTATACAGTTCCCATACAAAAACATTACTGCAATCCTATTGGATCATCTACATATGCTCTAGAAATAACGAGCACTGAAGAGTGATCATAAAATATGTACATAGTTCATCTAAAACCCTTATATTATGAGTGCCATACCATAATGGTGCAATCTACTCTATCTTTGCTAAGGTACACACATCTTATTGTACAACATTGCAAATGTTACACGAAATGTACAGTTTATATGAAATTGTTATAACCAAACCCATTGTGTGTCGGGTCCTTTGGATTGCAATTCTCAGAAACCAAATGCATATACGCATAGCTTTCTACTTATAAGTTGATATGATAAATGCGTTTTGATTGTGTTGTGAATTGACAATTACATGACAAAGTGTTTTCCAATTTCCAGCAACACCAATCGAAAGATTTACAAAAATTTTATATTTTTTATATAAACCTCAAAGCTTCTTTTCTATAAGTATCATACACACACTTTGCTAGCGTGAGCCATCGTAATAAATTTATATTTATATTTAATTAAAATTGTAAGAAAAACGTGCATACTTACGAAATTTCTGGTGAATATATATTTATGTCTTACCTATAAAGAAAACAAACATAATGAAAAATGATAAAAGCGAAATATATGAGAAGAGATACGGTACTTTTAAAGTCTAAAACTGAATATTACAATATATGAGTTCAAAATTCTTCACTTGGAATATTTTTGAAACGATCTAATCCCGCAGCCATGGCGAGTATGTAGTTTTCTGTCAATGCACTAATGCATATCTCTATATTAGTACGTGTACTATGTACATAAAATTGCCATTAATCTTGTTTACTGTAAATGAATGTGAACAACCTGGGTGCTGAGTGCCATACTCACTCATATAAATTTTATCTTACTATTGTAAATTGATGACAATTTCAATTTGAGATACATATTATCAAACTCGATTGGAAATCGCTTTTAAGTGCCATTTATACAACAAAAGCCACATCTGCTTGTCATATATTGATGATTTATTATATTGTAAAATATTGAAATAGGAATAATAAAGAACAAGGAAAAAGGCCATTATATTAAAACAGGGTGGGTAGGGAGTGATTCCACGCACCGTGTAACGGGTAATGACACAATTTTCTTAGTGTTACATCAGACTGTGTACATTGAAAGCGTAACTGCAACAGAAAAACCTTTAAACACGTTCAGCGAGTTTAGGGTTTTGCGTTTAACCCTCTTTGTGCATGCCAAGCAATACTTACAACAGCATGTTGTGCTCCCTTCGCCTAACAACCGCATTTAAAGCATTTAGAAGAAGAGCATATGTTAAAAGCACGACCAGTTTGTTCACTAATACTTTTTTCCGACATGTTTGGGCATTTTGGATAATGATATACTACAGCGAAAATGTGGCGACAAACCAAAAACAATGACTTTCAAATTGAACTAAAATGTAAGAAAAAAAACATTTTATTTTAAAGAGTAAATTTTTTCTTTTTGAACTTAAATCTTATTTATAACAAATAAGATAACTAAATTTGACTTATCCCAAATCTTAAGTACTTTCCACATCTACAACGGCGGGCGTGGCAGATATTTATATTGCGCCCTCTAATAATATATATATAACATAAGTGCTTGCAAGTCGAGTTTTTCGTGGAGCATGATTTTGTAAATTGTGGGCGCGCCCATTTTTGGCCCCTCTATGGATAAGTTAATTGTAAATATGCATTCTAAATTTTGTAGCAGATTTTTATCCTTACTATTTCTTTTGAAAAAAATTTGTATAAAATATGTATTTAAAAAATATTCATCATACGCCACAGGGGCCGCTCTCTGAAGAAATTTACAAAATCCATATAAAATCGTTTTTATACCCTCCACCTTAGGGAAGAGGGTATATTCATTTTGATCATCCGTTTACAACACATCGAAGGAAGCGTCGGAGACCCCACAAACCATATATATTCTTAATCAGCATGAAAAGAGAAATCGTTTGAGACATGTCCGTTCGTGTGTCCGTGTGTCCATCTGTTGTTGGCACTCTCACGGTCGTAATTTTTGAGATATCAAATGGAAACTTTGCATACGTATTCCTAGTTCAATTTCGCTGTTCCCTATTGAAATTGGGCAAAATCGGTTAAGAGACACGCCCACAATAAACGAAAATCTCATCATACCTCGAAAAAATTGTATCTTTAAAAAATTATATATCGCACAATACTATGCCTATCAAGTTGAAATTTGGTATACATATAAGTGGTACCGTTATCCAACACTGTGCCAAAATGGGCGTGATTGAATAACGCAAACGCTTATAATTAAAAAAAAAACACTATTTGCGTAAGTACATGAAATAGTCGTAGACATGAATATGGCAATAAGAACATATTTTTTAGAGAATTATAAAAGGTGGAGGGTATTTAAGCTTCGGTCTTAAACGAACTTCTCTATCATGTTTTTTTTATATTGTTTTTTATCAAGTTAATTTAATTTTATAAACCTTTAATAAAAACGCCACCTTTTAGAAGGTAATCGAAGATACCCTCGATTTGTGAGAAGCATTCGGGAACAAAAGTTGAAGGTATTAAATGTAAAAAAAATTAATATTATTATATATTATATTATTTTTGTTTGTAAGTACAAACATGACCTGGGCCAAAAGCCCAGGATGTACTAGAACATCAGATATACAAAAAAACTGTAAAAAAAATTACTTTATGTGTAAATTGTTTAAGCATTTATTATTTTGACGTATACTTGTTTTACAATCGATTTAAATTATTTTTATACACAACAACTTACTCGCACTCGCACAATGAACCTTTTAACGCAAAGAGAAAAAATCAATAAATGTATGCACACAAAAATGAGAACAAAGAATGAAAACTAAATGAAAAATCCATTAAACTAATGAATGGGAATGCAATGCACTTGAAGACAGAACAACATTTTCCATGTTAATCCCACAATGCCCTTAATTGTTAATATTAAAAGGTTTTTATAAGCAAGGGGAATACATGGCAACCGTTACAACATTTGCCACATCAAGACTTTTAAAAATCCTCTTAAAATATTCTTGTTGAGGATAGATTTTGTTTTTCATTTCATTTATAATATACATATTATCCTGTGGTATATGAAAAGGGGAAGAAGAAGAGATCCTATGCCTTATAAATAAAGCATTGAAATTTGAAAGAAAGAAACAAGCCAAACAAGGCTTAACGCAAATCTAGGTTATATCACAAATTTTATGTCTGGCAGGCCAGTGTTGCCCCTTTTTAATATGACTATTAAAGTATGTGTTACATTTTGACTCAATTGAATGGATGTGAAATTGGGTGGGTTCTTTTAAAAATTGTACAAAACATTTACTCAAAATCTCGACAAGGGTATTATTATACAGACACGCAATTTAATTTTTTTTATATACATATATATTTATACTATATGGGATATTTTAGAAGATTTCTTTAGGACAGAGACTTCAATATATATATATATATATATATATATTTTGAAGTCTCTAATATTGCCCTACAAATAAATCTTGAGATTTTACCCGCAAAATTTAAGAGCATGACATTCCGTCTCTATATTTAGAAGTCTCTGGTAGTGACCTGTTTTGCAAGAAAAACAAATAAGAAAACTAAATTTGGCTTAGGCCATATTTTAAATACCCCCCACATCTACAATAGTGGGCGTGAAAGGTATTTGATTACGTCCTCTAATAGTATAAATACATATCAGTTTGCACGTTAAGTTTTATCTGGAGTACTGTTTTTTGTAAATTGTGAAAGCGTCTGTTATTCCACCATGCCTATTTTTGGCACATAGATGGATAAATAGGCATACCGAATTTTAAATTCATAGCTAAATTTTTGTGATAAATATATAGATTTTTATCGATTGTGGACGTGACTCTTGACTGATTTTGCCCATTTTTAATACGGATCTGCGAGCAGAAACTAAAAGTGTCTGTACAAAATTTCAGCTCAATATCTCTAAATTTACAACCGTGACAATGCCAACAGCAAACGTACACGTCAAGATCAACTTTTTAGAGCTTGATCAAGATATACTTTGTGGGGTCTCTGGCGCCTTCTTCTGAGTGTTGTAAACGGAAAAACAAACTTAGCATACCCGCCATCTTATGTAGAGGGTATAAAAATAAATAAAAGGCGGATATTCAAAACCGGTTCCCTTTAGCCATATAAATAAATTTTCCGCCTAAATAGATTTTCTAAAAAAAAAACAGTAAAATTAAGTTTAGGCCAAAACTCCAATAGTCATATTATGATTAATATTTATGAGCACGTATATTGTAACACTCACTTTTTTTCGTGCTACAAGCTTTAATCCAAAACATTTAGAAGTGTTAGCGCCGTAAGGGCACATATATACACAGAATAACCGACGCACATAAATCAATTTTTTAGATTTTTGATTATGATCAAGTATACATACTTTTTGGGGCCTCTGACTCTTTTTTTTTTTTTTTAGGCTCAAAAAAGTTTAAATCTATTGTAAAATCTATGCTCATTTTTTTTTTTTACTTTTTTCTCCATTTTCTTTTCCCTTTACATAATAAAGTTTTTCGGAAATATAGTATATATAGTAAGTAAAATCTCTAGTCATTATTTTTAGATTATGAAGATTATTGTTATGTTAAAAGAATCCCCAAACAGCCTGTGTGAAAACATTATTATAAAACTTAGATGAATATAGAGTATCTTGTTGCATATACAAATATCTATCCTATCGAATAGAAACACTTCAGCATACCCGCAACTAACCCCCAAAAAAACCACAATTTGTTGTTTAAACACAACTGAAGCAACTTGGTTCTAAAAAACAAAACAAAAATGTTTTTCTTATCGCTTATTTTATTTGTCTTCAATGCAAACCACCATATGTTACTTTACAAGAAAACCACAATGTATATATTGTATAATATACAATAGAGTAGAGTAATATATATACAATGTATATATATTGTATAATATACATGTTGAATATGTATAAGAGGGGAAAGCATCTCTATATTGTGCACACATACTCGTATACGAAATCATTAAATGCTAATGGAGAAATTAAGTTCATATTTCACAATAAAATATGTAAAAATTTAAACGATCCTTTAAAGAAAATTTTTAAATATTAAACAAGTCAAAAAGTTAATTATGGGTGAGACCAGATCTTGAGTACTTACCACAGAGGCACCAATGCTCTCTAAAGGGTATATATGTCAATATATCTCTCACGCTTTATGAGTAATTCGGAAAAAATTCTTTTAAAAATATGCTACAGCGGGTGTAATTAAAATTTAGAATCGATATCTTAATTTTTGCGACCAGAACAGTTATAACCGCGTAGACAGGCAGACATGGCTAGATGGACGCAGTTTTTGATTCTGATTAAAAATATTTATATATACTCTGTCGTGTCTCGGACGCTCCTTCGCTCTTATACACATGATACTGGGTATAAAAATGTAAAATGATTTCGACATTATGACATGAAATTATTTTTGGGAAATTATTATACTCTCCATATAAAAGTTTGTCTTTCTGTTTGCAACACCCAGAATGAGACGTCAGAGACTTTAGAGAGTATATATATTCTTAATCAGCATAAAAAACTGAATCGATCTAGATATGTATGCTTGTATGTCCGTGTGAACATGTCTCCGTGTGTCCAGGTATCTGTTTGTTGTTCGCATTCTCATAGATTCCCCCAATTTATATAGTAATCTATTAAAAGCACGAAAGTAAACGAAAATGCATGTATTATCTTAATAGAATAATCACATTTGAACTCATAATTCTCAGTTATTTTATATTAAGATAATAATAAATATCGTTACATAAGAATTATTGACAACGGCAGATATTCAATTCACAATTTTGTTCTCCCCTAAGCGAATAGAACTTTTAGATTCTTTCAGAAATTTTTGGCCATACGTTTCCAGTGTGTTCAAAATCGGGCTCAATAATGCTTACTTTTAAACCCTGGTAGTGTTTATGGAGTAGTCGTAGGTTTCATTTATAGATTTGTCCTAATTATGTCGGTGTTGGCTTAATATCAACCGTATTATTCTAAATCTCTTATTGTCCCACAAAAAGACGCCTTCCTTGAAATTGAATTTTTCTGATCATTATAAGGAAAAGTGATGTAATTTACTTTGATTGTTTCAAGATATCACAGCAATAAACTTTGCCAAAAATAAAAGAAATATTGAAATTTGTTTTCTTATTGTCTGCCGTGTTGGTGTATACGAAGATGTATAAATATACTTTATAATATATTGTTTAGATCTACATATGTAGTTTTATAATCATATTTATGCCTAAAGGGCATCTCCATATTCAATCAATTAATATCGAAACTTGCGACCTATGAGTTGATTACAATAGATGACTAAACGGACGGACAGACAGAGGGACTAGCTTAAATTGATTCAGAATTTGGTTGGTACTGGCAAGTAAACAGGTGCTGGAGGTAAACTCATACACGTGTACCATGTCGTGTTGTACGGTATTAAATATGATACTGTGAATACCTGTCACATACCATGCCTGTAGGGAAAATATTTAGTGTATGTTTTGAGCTCATTTCAGCTTATGGCTAAATTTCTATCAATTGAAAGGTATTCTTCCAGTACTGACACAAACACATTGTAAACGGATACATCATCTTATCTCACTTTATGATTTTTAAAGTATTTTATACGTAAGTAAATTTAGAGCTTTCCATTTTTATGCTATTCATACACACATGCACATAAAATATTTCATTTACTTAATATAAGATAAAAGCAATCGTGTATGGGTTATATGCAATAGTTAAGCAAAGTATCAGTGTGGAATTTATTAGAGTATTTATTATACACATTCTGTGGGTGATGGAAACTATTTCCATCGTCATCATCATCAATCCATCCATCCATCCAGCCATCCATATGCTGTATTATGATTTTATTTATGTGTGAAAATACTTTCCGCAAGCGAAATATAGCTCACATGCATACTTGACAGGAACCGGAATGAACTGAAATGGAGTAAACAATTTTTCTCGAAAACTTTTCCATACGCTTAAAAATTTTTGTGTTTATATATATTTGTTGTTGGAGTTTGAGTTTTTGTTTATGAAGGAAAACTTGTTTTATCTGATGAATGCAAAATTTTTTTTTTGTATTTTGTTATTAACGTTGTTGTTATTGTTCATTTTTACGTTTTTATACTGTGGGGGGAAAAACGATGGAAACTCTCTCTCTCTCGAGTTGCATCAAAGATTGAAAGTTTTCGAAAAACCTTCAAATACAGCAGTTGCTGGGTTTAAAGATGGCCACCTACATCTTGATTTTCCATTTTCTAATCCGACATCTTTTGTTTGGGCAGTTTATCGAGTTTCATTCTATAACATTACTCGTGAGTTTTTATCTTTTCTCCTCAGCCTGTATAAATACTTTGTTTAGGTATTTTCATGAACATTCATAAATTATAAAAAGTTTTCTATTTAGGTTATGTAGGGATTTAAAAAAGTCTTGTGAGCTATGATTGATGTGGTTGATGGCACATATGAAAAGTTCTCCCGTTCACTAAAAAACCATTAAATTCAATCAAATTCATTTTCGCCATTCCCGAAGTATTAACAGTTCCACGCATCAAGTGAACGCTTGATCCTTTCATCGAAACTGTTCTTTCGCATACCTTGCTGGTTCGAATATTTTGTACCTTGTATTTGATTTAGCGAAACGATCTGAATCAAAATCTAAATCGAATTAACCATGTTCGTCTGCCTGTCCTTGACACAGAAGTTTCCTTTTAACTCAAGGACCATCACTACTGAAAATGGACTTGATGGGTGTCTATTTAGAATTGTTCCGCTTATAACGACATAAGTTTGTCTTTCCGTTTGCAACACCCAGAAGGGGACGTTAGAGACACTACAAAGTATATATTATATATTCTTCATCAGCATCAAAAACTGAAATGTGTGTCTGTCTGTTTTTAGCATTCTCACAAGAGTAAATTGTGAGATATTGAGCATAAATTTTGTACAAATACTGTGACGAGGAATGTTGTCCCTCGTTTTCCCCGTCAACTATGTTAATACAAGAAATGTTGTAACATATATAGAAGATCTAAAGCTAGTGCTAAAATAATATAGCAGATCTGGCTACTACTCGCTGTCACGTCATCGCGTACCGTGCGAAGACTATAGGAACGCAATTCCAATAATTCCATTGGGAAATACCCTGATGAGAAATGTTGACATATTTCTCAACCTCTTCTTTGGCTAGCCGTGGTGGTGATCGGACGTAAATTCAATCGTTTAGCTGACACGCGGATTTAATATAGAGCGTGAGCTTATAATATACTCGGTAAAATATTTGGTGTACAGGACGCAAGTCAGTATTAATCCAGTGCGAGATATTTAGTGTACAGGTCGTAAGTCTGAGAAAATGCCGTACGAGATATTTGGTATTTTGCAGGTCGTAGAGTCTGTAATCACGTAAAAGTAGTGTTGTAAGAATTCCATGGTAAGTGGCGTGAAGCTAATTCAGCGCATTCAGCCTGTATCGAGGCAGCGAGTGTGGCCAGGACAATAGTGTTAAATCGAAATATATAATAAAGCCAAGGTAATCGAATCAATCGTAAAGTATAATAAAGTGACCCTTATTTTCCTTATTAATAATAAAACGTTTCTCTTTGCAATAATATATAAATGGGCGAGATACCCTACGCCGACGCGTAGGGTATAAAAAATAAATGGGCTTAACCCCGGCATAGTTGAAAATTACAACACGAAAATGGGTAATCGAGTAAAAGACGCATATAAATTTGAAATTTGTCATGCATATCCCATTATCATGTTATCCCATCCACCGACATGCAAAAAATGGGCGTGGTCGGCTAACTGATGCGCCCACAATCGACAAAAATCTATATATCTGCCACAAAAATTGACTTGAACTATGAACTTGAAATTTGGTGCACTTATTTAAGCCCGTCCATCGATGTACCAAAAATGTGCATGATCGGATGACAGATACGGCCACAATTTTCAAAAAAACATACTCAACGTAAAAGTAGCCTTGCATGCTGATACGAAATACATATTAAAGGGCGTAATATATATGTGTATATCTGCCATGCCCACAGTTGAGAGGGAGGGTATTTAATACATGGCCTAAACCAAATTTAGTTTTCTTATATTTTTTTAAATAATTTTATAAAATTTGGAAAAGAATAGTTTATTAGCGTAATAATTAATTGGGAAAAAGTTGAACAACATATGATAATTTTTAGAATCCCTTTCAGTGACAATGATTGATATAACTTATCTAATTATAGCATAAATTATGAAACTAAGGGATATAGGTAGAGTAGATTGACTTCTTACCAATTATATTCAATCACAAGGATACTTACGTAAACACTTGCCCAAAACTTATTCTTATTGGAACTCAAGCTATTGTAAAAGTTGTATGATTTATTTAAGACACCGATATTGAAACTGACAATATTCATAATATATGGATTGAAATTTTAAAGAAAATTTCCTAAGTTTTCTAAAATGGACAGGACATAAGATGAATAGATTGGAGCATCGTGCTTGGCAATAAGAGGGAGTCATAAAACCTTTCTATACCAACCTAACATAAACTCTTTATAACACAACAGCAGCAACACATGCAGACCAGAGATAAGCATATGAATTTTTAACCTGACTACCAACCAACGAACCAACCTACACATAACTTAAACACACATACCATCCATAATGAAGGAGTTACAGTGAGTAGCAATAAAAATCAAACACTAGTATCAACAGAAACACAAACATTTTAACATTTAGTACTAATACCTACACATAAAATGTATAGTGTGTGTGTGTGTGTTTGATTGAATAATATTGAATATAAGAGACAGTTGAATATTTGCAAACGACATTAAGTGACAGAAGGAAATGTATTTGTTATATAGAGAAGCGGAGATGAAAGGAATTCATCTCCGAACAAATCAAATCATTGAAATATTATGTGGAATTGAGCAAAAGCGTTTTCGTTAAAAAAAATTATGAAAATAATACAAAGAAGATTTAATAAATTCAATATCATTGCATTAAAATTTAATCAACAAATAAATTGAATTAAATTGAAATTTATAAAAATATTTTCATACATAATTATGGCTGTTAGTATGTTTGGGTAAATACTGTAATACCTTTAAAGCATATAATTATATACGAAATACTGTATGACTGGAAAATTCTTAGACACATACCAGACAGGAAGAATTTTCGTGTAGTTTTGCTTAGTTTGCCACACAGAAACTTTCTTTGTTCATACTTGGGTGCCATACCAGCTTAATACTCATTGAAAAAAGAAGACATTTAATAAATGTTCTTCAAACTGTAAAGAGCGTGAATTTGTAGTTTTTCTAAGGGTAGAGTTTTTTTTTAAATAATTAAAACAAAATTGGCTTTGAGCAAAACTTGGCTACCCACCACCTGCCTTATGGTGGTGAATATATCATAAATAAAATAAAAATTATGATAAAATAATAGGGGTCTAGATCGCCATAAAATCTTCTGCTGATCCAAGGTCTCTGATGTTTTTTTTTTTGAACAAGGTTCAAGAGTGGTTAATTAATGGATCAAAGGCCGAATGATATGCTTCAAAATTATGGACGGAATACAGAAGAAGAAAAAGAATGCAAAACGATTTAAAAAGCTTTATTTGGTTCAGGCCAAATCCGATTTAGCATCCACATTTAGACATAATCAGTGGGCGTGGCGTGTTCGGTATTTAAAACTGGATGGGAATTCTACATCAAATAATTGTTTGTCTTGTATATTGTGGACGACCCCGCCCACTTTTAGCTTTTTCATGAATGGGCTAATTATATATATTTGGGTTGAATTTCAGCTTTATAGATTTATTTTTGTGGTAGTGTCGATAGTGGGCGTGGCCTTAGACCTTTCAAATTTTCAAAAATCTATTTGCTTCGTAGAATGTGTTGCGCCTTCTCCCCCCAGTTAAACTAACATATAACTGACCAATCACGACACAATGACATTTATTTCATTATTGAAAAAAATATCACAAAGTATTTTCTCTTGGTACAAACATTCAGCACTTTGCAGTGCAATAAAGTGAAATAAAATGAAATGAAATGAAATAAAATAAAAGAAAGTTATACATTGTATTTCTTCACTTTGGAATGTATGGTTGGTCTAACTATCTACCTCATACATTACTACACATGTATTACACATTTTTCAGGATTATCATTTATCAACACATACCATCTGGCCACCAATAAAAGAAAAGAATACGAATACATATGTGCGGTATGAATATTAAGGAAGGTATAGATGGAAGTTCAGATGAATAATAGCGACACAATAAATACATGAATGAATACGAATTATTCTATGCAATATATATATATATATATATGTGTGTGTATGTGTGTACATTATACAGATATAATCCCCATGTATTTGTTGTTGCATCTCACACGTACTACGTGGAAGGAAGTGGTGTAAGTTAATTCATAAAAGCACACTAAACATTCAGATACTTTTTTATGTGCAACTCATCCTGCCACTCTCTTTATATCCTTGTTACAATAGATACACTTTGACACAAGAGAATACATGTATAGATTCAAAGCCCATGCATATGTGACGGTGAAAAGTTTCACAACGCAGAAGAGATATAAAATTCAGTTACATTTTCTACTAAATACCCCAACAATCAAATTAACTCTTTATAACATGGGGTCATTGTTGTAAAAAAATTAATGAAGTAATTTTTTTCTAATTCTTTAATCATAAGCATAACTTTAGTTTGATATTATTTTTTATAAATTGTTATAAATAAAAAAAGTATGTCCTGGACAGCTTTAAAATCACATATTGCTCAAAATAGTTTGTAAATCATTTCACAATAAAACTCTGTTGGCATTCTCGCGCTGGCTAAAATTTAGATATTTGGATGAAATTTTATATGAAACATATACCCACAGTAAAATCAGGTTTTGGCAAAGCCGTGTTATACCCTCCATATAAAATGGGGAGAACTCTAAGTTTGTTATTATCCTGGGAATACCTGAACCTTAGTTTTCCATCTAAATTGAGCCACCCCCACAATTAACAAAAATCTACTTAATTTAAAAATGAAGCAGTGATTTAGGGACACATATTCATATTTAGTCGTTCGAATTATATGCCAAAAAGGCGGGGTCCTTATATACCTCTTTGGCCCTGATTAGCTAACAGAGAAACTTATCGTTAGATGATCGGTCTGGAACCATTCTATGGTGTGACAAAAACCCACATCACTGAAGCGATAGGACAAACAACCACAAAGGGCCAAAGGCAAGCCAAAATATTTTTAAAATTTTTCAATAAAACCGCAAGGCTTCTCGAACTACGAAGGGTGGTACGGGACTCTGTACCCTCAGATACCACTTATATAAGATGGGCTAATCTAAAAACGACATATGCCGCCCCTGAAACGTCGGAACACACACTTTGCAACTGTCCTACTTCCAGCAGAAGCAGTCATCGCATATTTAAGAAATATGTGACAACAGCAGAGGAAACCTGGAGCTCTAAGCCCAGGAAAGTCTTCAGCTATTTTAAAAGCCTACGACTCTTGAACTAAGAGCACGGATTTGCACAATGGACACAGTGGTCGAATTGCAAATAGCCCATATAATGTCTTATTTTGCGTAGGATTCGACTTTTCACTTGTTTCGCAAAACATCAACTATATAAACCGTACCTGCTGGCCATGTGGCCTATGAGACAGTGCCCCGTTAGGACTTCTATGACCGCAGAGATCGATTTCCTATTTAGACTTAGTAGGTATTTAGTTCGTTTATAGTTTAGCTAAGGCCAGACAGTGCGGGATAAGCAACTGTTCGATAGAGTACTCCATCTACTGTTTGTCCATCTCACCGCCTCCCTATCTAGACGGCCATTCAATTCCGAGAGGGGGTCTGCACCTCTGCTCTCTCGCTAATGTCCTCTCTACCCGCCCCGATTCTTGCACAATCTTTTTTGGGTTATTTACTTTTGCATCTAAAACAACAGCCAACAGCTAGTTACTCATATACATATACATACGTATGTATTTTTTACATTCATTTCCACCATAGAATTACAAACTTATTTACACAATTTACACACAAATTTTTGCCCAATAAAAACGAAAAAAGTGTCCTAAAATAATATTTAAACAAACAAAATACAAAAGTGAAAAACTTTTTCCTTTTTAGATATTTATGTTGGAGCGGTTTGTTGGTTGACCTCAAATTGAAACAAAAACGACGTAAAATGACAAAACCGAACTGACCAAACGTATGAATTGTTTTCTGTAAACTTTAGTTGGTTATTAGTTTTAACTTTCGAGTTAGCGCTTCATCATAACGGCAATGCAATGAACATGGGATTTTCCATCTTCATTTTTATATCAAATATGCCACACCTACAAGTGCCAACGTTTCAAACATCACTTAGTTAAGAATTTTTCGAAAAAAAAAATATTCGATAACATGATGTAACTAAATGCCATTTGAAATAGGAACGAATGCTAGCTTTTAGGTGACTTAAGCACTTTGATTATCAACACTTTAACATCTTACAAGACTTATGAAACTTCAATGACACATGACCTCATATCGGTATATATGATGCGCACTTACAAATAGCGGAAAAGAAAAGAAAAAAGCAACACTGCAACAAGAGCAAGAATGTCATTTATGATTAACGTTGAGTACAAAAAATATTACGCAAATGCTTGTGACATGATTGTTGTTGTTATTATTTCTTTCTTTCCCTTTTTTGTGCTTTTCACATCTTTCACTCACTTTAACACTTTTACTATTTTGCACAATGTCACTCAATCGGTACTGGGTAGACTCACATGCTCTGCTCATTAAAGTGTTTCAAGTATCATGGCAAGAAAAACAAGAAAAACAAAACTAAAGTTAGCTTAAGCCAAATTCTGTGCACCTACATAACACCAATGCATTACTCAATGCTCAATGTATCACCTTTCTCTCTTTTATACTTTATGTGTTTTTTTAGGACTTTATGTTTTTCCATAACCAGTTGGACAGACAGACATGCAAGACTTTACCGATTCAATATTTTATATTAATTTAGAAAATATATACTCTGCTAGGTATTAGAAGCCTTTTTCTGGATGTTACCAGGATTTTAACTTTGTACACCCATTCTCTTCGAGGTTTGGTAGTTATAACAATTAGAACAAGAAAAACTCTACAGTATATAGCAAATCTACGGAAGAACATTAAAATAGAAAATGAAACAAATAAAACATCTCAAGTCACCGTAGGCCAAATCAGAAATACTTTCTAATACTTTATACAAAATGTGGACGTGACAGCTACATGATTGTATATCAACTTGCAAACAGTGCTCTACACCAAATAGTTTTTTGAAAAAAATTTAGGCGTGTCTATTTTCCGACCACGCCTATTTTTGGTACATCAGTGCATGAGGTAATTATAACCGAATTTTAACTTGGATATAGGTGGTTTTTGTAAATTGTGGGCATGGCACTACATCAGTATTTCCCATTTTATGTAGCAACCTGTGTATAAATTTAAAATTTACCACCTTGCAAGTGCCTAAAAATAGGACAGATTTTGATGCTGATTCAGAATATATAAAGTTTGTGGGTTCTCTGATGCCTCCTTCTGAGTGTTGTCCTGAACAACAAACTTAGTATATCCGCATTTTATGGGGTATAAAAATGGGATAAAATGAGAAAAAATGAAAATATGTATACACGTGATGTATGTTTCATACTAACATATGACATAATATTTCTTGTATGGATGCAAGTATGTGTAGTTAAAACTAACGTCGACTCCATTAAGGGGGCTTTCTTGCAATGTAGAAAAGAAATTATTTTGAGCATAGAGAGAAAAAAAGTCAAGTGAATGAAGGGAGAAAATGGAAACTAAAAGCTGTGCAAAGGCTGCAAGCACAGAATACTGTGTCAGTGTTTAGCCACACTATCAACGCAACCGCTCACATGCACACACACACAAAACATCAGAGCAATTTTGTACAAACAGTCCGTATTCGGTGATTAATGGTTTTGTTCAACAATTTGAAAAATGGTCCGTTCTCTGGTCTCTGACTTTACTTAAATCATCTTGTACATACAACTAACAATACACTCATCCATGCATATGCGTCTATTATAAAGCTGTTGAGTAATTTAAAAAAAACAGTCTGAATTTTTCCGCAAAAAACCCCGACAGGATATGTCAACTCTAACGGAAGCGTCAGCAATTATCAGATCAATGGTATTGGATAATCGGTTTATATAATCTGAATTATTACTGGGGCGGTAGCACATAGTAAACGCGTAAATTGTAAACTGTATTGAAGATGATTAAAAATGTTGAGCGCTATGAAAATTGTTGAAGGAATTTTATGAAAACACTTAACTGCACTTGGAAGAAATCTAATCTTTTATTGATTGTATGGAAGACTAGTATAATTATGCGGGTGGATTATTTGCCACAACAGCTAACACCTAAAAGTATGCTTTATTGATTGCGAAGTATTATTTGTTTTTTCGTACACGTGACCTTGAATATTAATGAATTTTTTCGGGTCTGTAAAATAAATAATAATGACAGTGTTGGTTTTTCCCCCCAAAAAATAAAAAATGCTTAATACCCTGGCATGCGCCTTTACATGTAAAGTTCTACGTAAATATTAAACGTGTAAATAGAATTGTTGTGTATGCTGTGGTGGTAGATAAATGTGTTAACAGCGATAACCAGTACAACAATAACATAAAAATTTCGCTTCAACATATTCAGTGTAAAGACAGCCATTACCAAACACCCGCTAACTCGTACCACTAAAGCAACAAAAACAATATTTTATTAAGCAAGCAACAAGCGATCAAGGGCAAATACATATATACGTACGTACACATAACCATACAGATCCAAACAATAAGCCATTTTAGAATAACATATAACAGCGAGAACAATACATATATTGTGCATATGGTGGGTGCTGGCTTGCACTTACAAATATTGAATACATGCCGTGTGTGCCATGTACGAGCACATTTGTTTTTACACTCTATTAATACTCAATGGGAGCCTAACACAAACACAGAAACATAGAGCGTGTGTACACGTAAATTGGCTAATAAACTATAGTAAAATAGGAGAGGACGTAAGTACATATAAATTATGAATTAAACAAAAACTGGAACATAAGTCAGCGAATCTGATTTTATTTTAATGCATTAATGTTTTAGTTTATCAAACGCTTCCTGTACGGATGTATATCCGTAATATATTTTTAGTCCAATATAACCGTAAAAATGCGGTATTGTATGTAGTATATGTAGTGTTTTTCCATAAGGACATAACAATTTTGTATTTAAATAAAACAGAGCATAATTGAGGTATTGGCCTGAAATTTATTTCTGGTACGGTACACATGTAACATTTAACTATGGAATTCGATGATATTCATATTACCACCGAGCATCTTTACGACCAATCAGTGGCGAAGTGAAATTTAGGACTTGCTTCATACTTTAACAAAACCCATCAGAGAACTTTAACTCTTGAGTTAATTCCATCTTGTTAGAGTGTAAGCCAAAATGTCTGTATCCAAAATTCGCCACAATGTGATTTTAAAGATTCTTAATAACAATAGTCGGCATGGAATCCTTTGATTTGGCCAATGACAGCAATATTATGGGGACTACGATCTGTCACTGACATAGGAAAATCGAAAATAGTGTAAAATGGAATTTATCCACTATAGGGCGCACAGGTTGCCTGGTAGGATGTTTATCACAGTAGTAATTTTTAATGATTTCCAAAAAACGTTAACCGTAACTGAGGTTTTGACTTTGACAAATCATGAAAAATGATTAAAACAGCGTTTGTATTAAAAAATAAAATTGTTATGTTCCTATTGAAAAACCCTTTATTAAAGCTGTACAACGATGATATCATGTATGTATCGTCCGTTAACAATAGCCAACGATTGTTAATTATTTTTGTTGTCTCGTGGCTTTTATTATTTTGCTTCTTTTTTAATTACAATGTAGTGTATAATGGCACAAAGCCATTTTGGTTAGTTGCCTATAAAAGTTAAAGGCATAATTAATGTCATTTATACCGCTTAATTAATTCGACATTCAACATTTACGGAATAACCTTTTTCAAAATATTAATTAAGTTCCTCATTTGTGGAAAATGTCGATGGAAGTCGATTTCAAATTAAATGTCTGCATACGCATTATCAATCTTGAAGCATGTTTATGTGTACTCTAATGCATATAAGTATGAATATACGCCCCAATTAAAATCAAGTATGTACCATGTAATAAACACAAACGAAACATATGCCTTCAAATGAGTTTAAATTGTGTGTATTGTGTAAAGTATTATATTATTGTTTGCCTAAAAGTATACTATAAGGTAAGAAGTATTTATTGTTATTATACAGATAGGAATAATAGAGATTCAATAAATCTATGGGATTAACTGGGAAATGCGGAAATATAAACTACACACAGACACCCTCAATGCATGTGGTGTGTGGTAAACCAGTAATATAATGAAATCGTTAACCAAGTGAAGATTTTAGTCTGTCAACACAAACCATTTAATACCCTACATCACTTAGCTATTATTGTTCATCTGTACTGCGACAAGTTTTGATTAAATTTGTTAAGACATTGTCATGTAAAAGTCTTTTCGTTAAAAATCTTTTTAAAGAGAGGGTTTCTAAAAGAGATTCGATCACTTTGTTTCACTTTATTCGAACATAACACATTTATTCACCTGATATCTTAACAACATCGTTCGGGCGTAGTGGTTTTTTGGGTACATAAACAATGTTAACATTTTTGTTGGATTTTGGTAACTCCTAAACGATAAATGCCACACCCACCTTTAATTATACCGATCGATTCAGAATTAATATTTGAATCGATTTAACCATGTTCGCCTGTCTGTCCATGACAATTTGTGCACCTACACAACAACTGCATTAAAAATAGACCGAATCGAACCATTTTTAGAACCCCTCCCTCCCATATAAGGTCTTATTATAATGGAAGCCTTTATATGGCAAAAATTTCAATTCTTAATATTGTTGGTGAAGAATAGTTAATTGGCATAATTTGGACCCCATCGGATCACTTTAAGAACCTCTTTCCATATAAGTATATTTCACGAGGTTATTTGTATGGCAGTGCCTCGTATATACAGACACAACTAAAGCGTAATTTAAGGAGTTAAGTGATGTGGGATATTACACGGTCGGGCGTGACGAAGCATTTCATTTTAAAAAGATCTTAGACAACATCCTTTCTCACCTGTATAATACTATCTCGTCCCAAGCCAGAAAGCACTTTTTTATTGAGTTGTTGCTTCCTAGCAATCTCAGTTGCATCAGCGAAACCGATACCACACAAAACGCCACCAGACGAAGCGGCCGTAGCTATTACCAATTCGTCTTCTTCGTCTTCGTCAATGTCGTCGTCGTCGTCGTCCTCGTTATCGTCTAATATATTATCGTCGTCTTCTTCAAAACCGGAACCAGTTAAAATGAAATCATCAGCCGTATCCACATCCAGCTGATCTTGAAAACTTAAATCTAAATCTTGGGGTAGTTTAGCATATTTCTTGTGATTTTTCATCTTTTCACCCACTATGGCTGGGAATCTTATAATCAAAAGAACTTATATCACATTGTAGTAGACTATCGAATCTACATATTAACGTACACCACACATTTCAAAAGTATGCATGCATAGTATAGTATATATAATACGCGACCTTTAATGGCGTCGACTTGCATTAACTTTTAAATATGAATTTATTAACACACATACATAAACACAACTGGGATATATTGTTCATTGCTGCTTTATAAATTTAGTTTATTTTATGAATTATACATCACAATTCAATTCAACACAATTCAATTCAATTCAATGCAATGCAATTCATAATGCAAAGGCAATGTGAATCTGTTTTGAAATGAGAACAATCGATTTTTTCTTTTTTGTGTGTCTTTGCTCTATTATAGGGAAAAATTCTAAACGTTGTTCTGCTTCTTCTGTACAAAGATTACCAACAGGTTTTTATGCTCATTATTATAATTGTATTATCATTGTTTTTGTTTTTTTTTTTTTTATTGTTGTTGTTGATAAGATATTTTTTTTTTCAATTTCTTGCAGTATTTTATTTTATAGCACAAATAATCATTTAACAAATTCCTGCGCATACATGAAATTCCATTAAATAGTCTTCAAAGCATTTACTTTGTTGTTGGCTAATTGAGTAACCAAGGATGCAAATCACAAAGGGCATACACAATATTATTATATACAAATGCTGCTTCAACGGAAACACTGCCCCAAGATCAAATAAATTTCTTATTCATATACTTTATTTTATGAACTTTATAGTCATTATGTTTTCTTTGATATGAATTTTCTTATAAAAATTTTCTTTAATGACTTATAATTATATGAATATCACTGATTTTGCCATTTTTCCGCATTCACATCATTTAACTTGCACATTCGAAAAGCGTTTGTGCAAGAATTTTTCCACAATTTTCCTTTACCATAATTGTAATACAAAAACAAGGCGAAGAAGAAGAGCTTTGCCAAGCGCTGAAGGTTAATTACATGTTCAAGAGGAATAAAGGTATAGACACAATGCTCTCATATAAATTGAACCCTGCTGCGTCAATTGTAAAAACAAGTTTTTTTCATTTTTTTAACTCGTCTTCTTAAATGAGGCTTAGCGAACTAACGACATATCAATCAAGTTTATGTTTTCTTTATGTATAATGATGTTGTTGGCCGTGTACTTTTACTGATAAACTTTTAATTAGCTTCTCGATCGAGAAGCTTTATTTACTTTTTTTAAAAATCATATGATTTTCCTTCAGCGATGGCAATCAGAGATTGTGTTGCAGTAATATTAACGCATTCTGTTTGATCACTCTTAGACGAATACACCTATTATCGCGCTTACAGTAATTCCTACATAAAAGCTGGCTTTTATAAAACTACGTTTTCATTACCTAAATTTAAATTTACCAGATGGCAATAGAACGGTATTTTATAAATAGCTGTCTCTCATTCTTTTTCGTTAATTTATAAAACGTTTAAAATATTTTCCGAATAAAACGTGAATTGTTTTAACATTAGGAATTGTAATATTGTGTAAGATTTTTTTTAAAATTTTGACTCTCAAAAAAGTAATATACCTGAATAAAGGTAACAAACCGGAAATAAACGAGAAATCAATACGAAAGAACATCACGAAGACAAGATCATAAAATATTAATATAAATCAAATGAATACATATGAAATAAACCTCATAGAGTGTGTGATAGGCGCGGTGTCTGTTATTTTCCATCGAAACAAAAGATAATTTTAGATATTTCACTACACCATTTTAAGGTTAAATTGAGAACTTCCAAATTATAATTGAGAACTTGCAAGTTGAAATTGGGAAACTGAAGTTTTAAATTGAGAAAACCAAACTCAAATTGAGAAAACTAAATTGAAATTGAGAAAACCAAGTTCAAATTGAGAAAACCAAGTTCAAATTGATAAAACCAAATTGAAATTGAGAAAACCAAATTGAAATTGAGAAAACAAAATTCAAATTGAGAACTTCCAAATTCAAATTGAGAAAACCAAATTGAAATTGAGAACTACCAAATTGAAATTGAAAAAAACAAATTCAAATTGAGAAAACCAAATTGAAATTGGGAACTTACAAATTGAAATTGAGAACTTCCAAGTTCAAATTGAGAAAACCAAATTGAAATTGGGAACTCCCAAATTCAAATTGAGAAAACCAAATTGAAATTGAGAAAACCAAATTGAAATTGGGAACTTCCAAATTGAAATTAGGAACTTCCAAGTTCAAATTGAGAAAACCAAATTGATATTGGGAACTCCCAAATTCAAATTGAGAAAACCAAATTGAAATTGAGAAAACCAAATTGAAATTGGGAACTTCCAAATTGAAATTAGGAACTTCCAAGTTCAAATTGAGAAAACCAAATTGAAATTGGGAACTCCCAAGTTCAAATTGAGAAAACCAAATTGAAATTGAGAAAACCAAGTTCAAATTGGGAACTTCCAAGTTCAAATTGAGAAAACCAAATTGAAATTGAGAAAACCAAGTTCAAATTGGGAACTTCCAAGTTCAAATTGAGAAAACCAAATTGAAATTGAGAAATTTAGGTTTTACCCAAATTGAAATTGGGAAAGTGAAGTTTGAAATTGAGAAAACCAAATTGAAATTGAGAAAATCAAAATTGAAATTGAGAAAACGAAACCAAATTGTAATTGAAAAAAATAAAATTGAAATTGGGAATTCAAAAATTAAAATTTTAAAATTTATCTCAATTGAAATTGGGAAAATAAAAATTGATATTGAGAAAATCAAAATTGAAATTGGGAACTCCCAAATTGAAATTAAGAAAATAAAAATTGATATTGAGAAAATCAAAATTGAAATTGGGAACTTCCAAATTGAAATTGAGAAAATAAAAATTGAAATTGGTAATTTAACATTTGAAATTGGGAAAATACAAATTGAAATTGAGAGAATGCACTTTAAAATTTAAATTGTAAGTTAAGAAAATTAATATTGAAAATTGGGTTTTTAGTAAATAAGATAAACCAATTTTTATGCTTCAAACTTAAATAAATCCAATTTTCAATATTAATTTTCTTAACTTACAATTTAAATTTTAAAGTGCATTCTCTCAATTTCAATTTGTATTTTCCCAATTTCAAATGTTAAATTACCAATTTCAATTTTTATTTTCTCAATTTCAATTTGCAAGTTCCCAATTTCAATTTTGATTTTCTCAATATCAATTTTTATTTTCTTAATTTCAATTTGGGAGTTCCCAATTTCAATTTTGATTTTCTCAATATCAATTTTTATTTTCCCAATTTCAATTGAGATAAATTTTAAAATTTTAATTTTTGAATTCCCAATTTCAATTTTATTTTTTTCAATTACAATTTGGTTTTGTTTTCTCAATTTCAATTTTGATTTTCTCAATTTCAATTTGGTTTTCTCAATTTCAAACTTCACTTTCCCAATTTCAATTTGGGTAAAACCTAAATTTCTCAATTTCAATTTGGTTTTCTCAATTTGAACTTGGAAGTTCCCAATTTGAACTTGGTTTTCTCAATTTCAATTTGGTTTTCTCAATTTGAACTTGGAAGTTCCCAATTTGAACTTGGTTTTCTCAATTTCAATTTGGTTTTCTCAATTTGAACTTGGGAGTTCCCAATTTCAATTTGGTTTTCTCAATTTGAACTTGGAAGTTCCTAATTTCAATTTGGAAGTTCCCAATTTCAATTTGGTTTTCTCAATTTCAATTTGGTTTTCTCAATTTGAATTTGGGAGTTCCCAATTTCAATTTGGTTTTCTCAATTTGAACTTGGAAGTTCCTAATTTCAATTTGGAAGTTCCCAATTTCAATTTGGTTTTCTCAATTTCAATTTGGTTTTCTCAATTTGAATTTGGGAGTTCCCAATTTCAATTTGGTTTTCTCAATTTGAACTTGGAAGTTCTCAATTTCAATTTGTAAGTTCCCAATTTCAATTTGGTTTTCTCAATTTGAATTTGTTTTTTTCAATTTCAATTTGGTAGTTCTCAATTTCAATTTGGTTTTCTCAATTTGAATTTGGAAGTTCTCAATTTGAATTTTGTTTTCTCAATTTCAATTTGGTTTTCTCAATTTGAATTTGGTTTTATCAATTTGAACTTGGTTTTCTCAATTTGAACTTGGTTTTCTCAATTTCAATTTAGTTTTCTCAATTTGAGTTTGGTTTTCTCAATTTAAAACTTCAGTTTCCCAATTTCAACTTGCAAGTTCTCAATTATAATTTGGAAGTTCTCAATTTAACCTTAAAATGGTGTAGTGTGGTAACAAGTGTACATGTGAAGTAAAAACAACGTGTGGCAAACCTAACTGTCTTTTTTAAAAGCCGAGTTATACCATTTGAAAACATATATGCATACATACTTTGCACTTTTAGAGATTTTAATTTATTTTTTAAAATTTTCCCTCGAACCAAACTTGTTTAAAGTAAAAAAAGGATGTTTTGGAATTAGTGGTGTTACTCTTACGCTGAAGGAAAAAAGTTGTAAAAATAAAATAGAATGTTTTTTTATTTTGTAGCAGTTAAATTTTTCTTATTAGTATAAATTTAGAAAAGTTCTTTTACCTGAAATATAAGAATTTTTCCATTACAGTTTAAATATAACACATTTATGTATAAGAATAAATACTGTATCAACGTATATAAAAGATTTTTTGTTTGTTACATAGTTATTACACAAAAAATTTATTTATATTGAGTGTATTTATCAAATTTACATAAGATCTAATGTGTTTATACTGTTTATCATACGTAAATGTTGTATATGTTTGAATTTACTAAAAATTTACTTCTGACAGGAGGTAAATACTTATGTAATAAATAAATGTGTGTTAAAAAGGAGATTGTAATATTTTTTTTAAATATTTCCAAAAAAATTATTATTTTTTACCATAAATGCTTTAAGTACTTCTTTTTATATTATAAATAGTAAGGATATAGAATATTGTGGCATACACACGGTTAAACCGGTTTCATATATTTTTCAAAAATTCATAAATAATAAAAGATAAATGTGGTCTTGACTTGGCTTATACAATACCTATATGTGAGTGTGCGTATGGGTGTGTGTTGTACTTAAGGTTAACAGGTAAAAAAAATTAAATATTCAATACTCTCTGATTTGATGCCATTTAGGAATTATATCTAAAATGTGATTTTTAAGAGACATTACACACGGACGGACGGACAGCTAGTCGGAGATTTATTATGTAAATATAATACTTTTGAACTTCATACTGATGATCGTTCAAAATGGAATGATTATCTCTGTCTGTACTTGATTTTTAAAGAACTTTTCAGCCAGCAATTAAAACTTAAGATTTAATAGAAATAAAATATATACGTATATGTGAATATAAGATGTAAAAATATTTCTAACCGAGTGTATCACAGTGCTTTCCAGAAAGGCCCTTTCAGCCTTGGAAAAATTTTCTTTACAAGGGTAGAAAGAAGTAATTTATAATATGTTTATGTTATAAAAAAAGCGCTTGAGAATATGTTGCTGACTTGAAAACTGTTTTGTGGTAATAAATTATGTAAGGGATCTGAAACGAGCGGAAAACTATTTCATTACTTACTTTGCTTACATAGTCAATATGTCACACACGCAAATAACTAACACAGACAGAGCCATTTGGAACCGTTATTTTGTGAACATCTTCGTAAGGGATTGGACAACATAAACTGTTATTTTCTTTTTCTTTGTGTACTATGTAAAAAAGAAACACTTAAGAAACTCCATACTTACGTAGAATATAATTAAAAATAGTTTGTATTGATAATTTAAATTTGTAAATAAATAATTTAAAAATAATGATGGCTAAAACAACGATAATATACTTGTATGTGTGTGTGTGTGTGTGTGTGTGTATGGTTGTGTAAGCTATTTGTAAATATGTAAAAAAAATCATGGCAAGTTTGTTTTCGTAATGAGTGTAGTTGGCTGCGTTGAAGCGAAAAAAAAGAGAAATGATTGAAAACCAGAAAACCAAACTTTATACGGATTGTTATGTTATGATTGCAAAATTCGTTCGTATATGGTAGGTTACGACCTAACTGTTGCTACTGTTTACTTAATTAAAGAATGATTGAAAAAATGGCGCACAAAAATTCAAATACTGGCCTTTGTAGATAAATATGATTTTAGACATTTGCTAATGATATTGCTATTGCTATTGTTGTTGTTGTTGTTGTTGTTGTTGTTGTTGTTGTTGTTGTTGTTGTTGTTGCTGCTGCTGCTGCTGCTGCTGCTGCTGCTGCTGCTGTTGTAATTGCTGTTCCTGTAATTGTTGTAATAATTGCTGCTTAGTTTCTGCTTTAACCGTTTTATAGCGATCCTTCTCTTCCGTATTTTCCGGTGGTTCACATTCAAACGATGCCATAGCCAATGTGGTCTCATTCAAGATGGGTGTGTTTTGCAAATAAGTTATAATATTTGGCAGCTTTTCAAATGGACACGTGACTTTTTTCCATTCATTAAATTCCATTACCTGTTTGGCCAATTGGGAACACTTTTCAAAATTCAAATGATTGTTGGGTAAGCTGAATATAATTAAAAAAAAAAAAAAGCAAATTATTAAAAAGTTTTATACGTTTAAATAAAGAAATAATTACCGATTGTTGCAACCTTCGTTTAAAAAATACAAATCTTTAACAAATAAACTAAAGAATGGAATGATGATGCGTTCGCGTTCCTCGGTGGCGCCCTCTGAACGCCACATGGCCGCTTTTAAAGTGGAACGGTAACTATTAAAGTTCGATGTGGGATCCATTTGATGTTCCAATACTGAATATTTAGCTGATTGCACTTTGGACCACTGAAAATTCAAAGGGAACCAAATAATATGATTTCTTCTGAAAGCCCACTTTCATATGTTACTTACAGTTTTCTTCAAGCGAGATATCGGAGATAAATTAAGACCAGCTATTATGGCCATTAAACTGTTAAAATTGCCAATATTGAAACACTCACGGGCCGTCTCAATCCAATATTCTATAATGCGTACCCGCTGCTTCTTCTTGGAATACTACAAAAGCGTACAATAAAGGAATTTTGTGGTAAAATTAGATATTAGAACTTGCATCACCTTAACAATTTCAGAGGCTGTTAGATAACTTAAGCGGTTAAACCAATCCACATAGCATTCCAAATTTCGGGTCTTCTTCATATCACTGATAGTTGATGCCTGTGATAATGTGGCAGACTGTTTGACTATTTCGTGGCCCCCATTCGTTGGGGTTACGGTTGTGGTTGCGGTAGCGTTTGTTATGATGACGGCGGCATTCGAGGCGGTTGTGTTTTGATATTCTTTGGCAAAGGCTTGCACAAATTCTTCAGGTCCTATATGTGACAAACGCTCCAACTCAATGGCGGTCAACTGATGAGCCAATTGAGCACAGCTAGCACATTTATCTAAAATGCCGCAAACGTTGTGACCAATGGTCGCATCTGAAGCCCCACCACCCCCATTGCCGGTAGTGGAGGCCGCCGAAGCAGAACAATTCAAGTAGGAAGCGGGAATAGTTAAAGGCGCTGCCATACTGAAATTGGCTGCGGCAGGCTTTTGATGTGAATGCTGAGTAAACGGTTGTGGGTGGTGGTGAGGTTGGTGGCTATTTACAGGATTCATTGGCGCTTTACTCAATAAATTATTAAATGCCAACGACGTGCTGTTGTTGCTGTACGAGGCCGAGGCGGCAGCCGAAGTACTGTAATGTGACTGCTGTTGAGTAGATGCGCCGCCATTGTTGTCGGCTTGCTGCAGTGTCTGGAGGAATTCTTCGTATTGCTCTAAAGCGGTCAAACGCTGTACCAGCAGCTGCAGCATGCGCGACACTTGCTTACCCAACGCATTGTCAATGTAAACGCACTTGCGGGTAAGAATGCGCACTTGTTGCATTAAGCGTTCGTCACGGAAATCGTACGGAAATGTTTCGATCCAATTGGCCAACAAACGTATACAGTTCTGCGCTGACTTTTGTGTGTGATATGATTGTTGTTGTTGCTGCTGCCGCTGCAAATGTTGTGCGCTGGTTAAATAAGAATATTCTAGGGCCGGCTTCAGTTGCGCTAAAGGCGAGTTGGGTGCTATTGCTGGATCCTGAACACTCAAATAATTCAAATGGTAGGCGGCTTCATCGACTTGATCAACATCAGCACCAGCGGTTCCGCACTGCATTTGCAGTTGTTGCATTTCCCATATTTGCGATATTTTCGCCAAGAGCTCGTGTGGCCTAATGAAGAGGCGTGCACTCAATAGAAATGCAAATATATAAAAACAGTCGGGATAATAGTCATGGGTGGGTACCATGTGTTTTATTAAAGCCTCTAAACTGCCAGAGACCAAGCTGTCGTCATAGTAAACTAAAATAAAAGGATCATCGTTAAGTCTCATTCTCTCCTGGTATGTGGTGTCGACCACATCTCTGTTTAACTCGTTCTGACTGCTTTTCGACAAAACTGTCTGAGGTTTCACATAACGATACTTAAGGGGTTCACGTAGACTTTGTTGCGGTGCCTGCTGCTGTTGTACATTTTGTGCATTTTGACCGTTAACACTGGACGCATCACGTCGATGTGCTGTCACTTTGTTAATGTTGCACCCAGCGGCCGAGTGCACTGCCATGGCTATCGCTGCTGCCACCACTTCTTTTTCTGTGGTGCCTGCTGTGTTGTTTGATTTTAAAATATTTTGTTGATTGTTGTCATTGTTGTTGGCTTTTGTTTGTGTTTTAATCGCTGTCACTGCTGTTGCTGTAGTCGTTGACAATTTATCTAACAGTGGGATGTGACACTTTTGCTTCACCTCCGCGCCTTTGAAACTAATTGACTTTACATGTGGATTTCTTTGACTAAACGCTACCACACCACCACCACCACCAGCACTAATATTGTGACCATAGGTGGCGGCGGTGGTTGTGTTGTTGGCACTAGTGCGCCCATTACCCGCAGCACTTGGACCGTTATTCGACATTGGCAAAATCGTTGACTTTAAAAAGCTTCACTGTCATTGGTGCATTTACACGACGGAAAAAATCGGTTCTCTGTATCAAATGTATGCGATAGAGAGAGATTTTCTGTTTGGATGCAAATATGAAATGTAAACAAAAACTGTGTGATCAACTGCTGCTTAATAATTATACAACTAAGCAAGTGGAAATGGTATAGTCGGTCAAGCCGACCATTTAATACCCTAAACCACTTAGTGCCACAAAGTATGCTACAATTAGTTTAGTTGTATCAGTAAACGTGAGCCCCTTCGTGACATATCATCTTATGGGAAGGGGTGTTAAAAATGGTTCGATCGGGTCCATATTATTAAAAATTGCAATTTTTTGTCATAAAACCTTGTATGGGAAGAGGTTCTAAAAATAGTCCAAATCCGTCCCTTTTCAGTATAGTTCCTCTAGGGCCCAATACATGTCCTTGTACCAAATTTCATCGAAATCTATCAAAATATGCGCTCTGCATAAGCATAAATTCACATGGACAAACAGAGGGACGGACGGACATGATTATATGGATTCAGAATTTAATTCTGAATCGATCGGTCTAATTGCAGGTATGTTATTTACCGTTACAAACATCCGCACAAAATTAATACGCCCTCCTTTGCCACATATGGTGTAGGGTGTGAAAATTAATTTTGGCTAAGGCTTCACATTTGCAAATCTCCAACTTCATCTATTTCATTTCCATTTCATCCCTTGATACATAATATTAAGCCCCCCTTTAGTCCTATATGTCAATACGGACGGACATGGCCTGATTTTTGTATAATTGTTTCTTCTCCTGATAGTTGCAGCGAATACAAAAACACACACATATCGTGCACCAACTCATTCACTATTAACACAAACATCAACACATGCGAACGTACCCGTCAGAAGTTACCGCCAAATATACATAAACATTAACTTCTCCTTATATTTAACATTCTGCTTATACCAGCACATAAACGTAAACGTGTTTATTGACACAGTTCATATTGTATTTATTTTATTATGAAATACAAACAATTTTGAGTTAATTTTTATTACTCTACCATCAAGTGGATGGTATAATTAACTTGTTAAAACATTTGCATCACTCACGAATCAATCAAGCTTTTATATATAAAAATATGAATCTGGGGACAGTTTAGTCACTTTGTACTAACATCCGTACACAATGCCAAGATAACTTTAAACGGTAATGAGTGTCTACAACTTATCTTAAGCTATATATATGAATTTTATAACTTGTTTACTACAAACCAGCCTTTGAGGATTAGTTATTAAGTGCCTACCAATACTGACGAAATTTCAGGCCATAGCGTGCATTCATTAAGTTTATGTACATATATTTCTAATTATAATAATATAATAATTATACCGAATACCAATATCCGTCTGTCTGTTCATGTAAGTTTGTGCTCAAGGTAGGGGTGAAATTTTTTGAGATATTTTAATGAAATGTTGGTAGAAAGACATTTCTTGGCTCAGAAAAAAAAAGACAAAAAATTGCAATTTTTAATAATTTGGACCCGATCGAATCATTTTTAATACCCATTATCATAAGGTAATATGTCACGAAGGGACCCACGCTTACTGATGCAACTAAACTAATTGTGGCATGTGTGTGTAGGGCATTAAATGAAGTACTTGACCGAATATAACATTTTGCTTTGTTATATTTACTATTGGGTGTGTATGCAAGACTTCATACGAGTAGTGGAGCCCAAATGCTAGTTAATAGTTTCAAATAATCATATGTGCTCATAGTTTATTTACGTTTTGCAGAAAGTAATGTAGATAAACGTGCACACATATACAACATATAACAGTTTTTTATTGTCTTTTATTTATTTTATGCATATATTTGGTGATTTTTGTACCCTCCTCATTGCAGTGCATGAGGTTCAGGAAAATCTATATATGGTTGATACATTTGAGACATTAAGTTACATTACACTAAAACCCAAAAATTGCTTAAAAGCCGCGCCAGTAATTAACCTTGGAGATGAAATGTGAGCCTTGGTCGTTAAAAAGAGGGAGCAACTGTGAACATGCTTAAAGTATAGGGATGTATAGTATATGACGATAATTCAAATTTCGCTTACATAAAATATCGAAATATATATACACGTAGGCATATATATGTAGTGGGCGCAATTAGAGAGATTAGTGGAAGCCCTACAATTTGCTTTTAAGAGCCCCAATTGCCCGCTGTTCAAGTACACCTTTCACGTGTACAAACATTGTTGTTATTGCATTGCGCCCTACCTCATTTATTCACATGTCACGCCTGACTACGTACATACACGCAATATACATATGTGTACTATAAACTAATAATGTATATAATATATGTATAAATTTTATACAAATACGTATAAATACCCATGTGCAAAAATTGTTTACAACATGTACGTAATGCACTCAATCTCAACAGGCAATTAAATGTCTCTAATTTGTGATTTGTGTATATTGTATAGTGCTCTCTCCTATACTTTTACTACAGGGAGAGATTTAATGCACAAATCATGAACTGGCGTTCGTCCTAAAACGCAATAATTACGATGATATTCTTCGTTATCCAAGTGAAGTCTATATGTATGTATTCAGGCACGTAGCACTTAGGGGGGAGGACAAGGGAGACAAGTACATCTCCAAATTCTCAGATACACACAATTTCCTATGAACTTGACGAAGTGTGATATTCGCTGTCCAAAAATTAAATTTAGACAACCCCCCCCTACACCATCCAATCAAGAACCCTTTCAATAGCCCGCTACGTGCTACATACGTTTATGTGTATATGATGTATGACCTAATTAAATTTAATTAAGGGTTCGGTGAAAAAGTATTCAAAAGAGAAAAATTTCTGTAGCTCAGCATTAAAAATTCTTATACATCTATGCACTCATGCGTTATTGGATGAAGAGAGACGGAAGTTATATTTTAAACCATGAAAATCTTAGTTGTACCACGTTTTCAAAGTCAAATCGATCAAATTTTGAACTTACTTATATCTTCCCCCGCACGTATATTCAAAACATATGCGCTTTCGGAGCTTAATTGGGAATCAATAAGAATGACGGGCGTTCTCGATTTGAAATGATTTAACAGCGTTTAACAAATGTTCGGTTTCCCTTCACCACACATACCCATATGTTTAAGTCAATTTATTTTTATGAAAGCTGAATTCATTTTTAAGACTCAAGGTATACCGCATCTACCACAAATCGTAACGTATGATTGTTCGTATGACACGCCTGTAATTTAAAACCAAACACACTTATTCTTGAAGTGGTGGCTATAAGACTTTCTCTTCCTATAAAAGCATCCAAATTGTCGGGGTTAATGTTTTACTATTATGTACAGATGTTTAATAGCTAGGCTAAACGGAGATAGACGCGTACGCGTAAGCACACAACCCTCTTCAACACTATACATATACATACGCTTACCTATAAACATACAAAAAACACACGCACATATATTTATTGAAACATTTACATTGATTTTTACCTCAGCTGCTGCTTTTGCTGCTATAGTTCCAACAACAACATAACAAACACAAATGTGTTGGAGATTCTGCTTGCATTACATGTAGTTTAACGTGAATTACATTTTTATATTATTTGAAATATCATTCATTTGAGATTCTTAAGAAAAATCACTTTATGTAGATTCTTATATTTCACATATCGCTTAATATTGGATTTTTTTACTGTTTTTATTTTTGATTTTCCCTACCACCGTTTGGGTCTCTCACTGTTTAAATTGACTTTATGTTACCATTATGTTGGCCTCACCCGTTTTCTTGGTAGTTGCTGCATATTTTTCGTGCCATACAACCCAACCACCACCACTCAAGGTTGTTTTTACTATATACGTTAAATAATTGATTTTGTCAAGTAATCTTTTGATCATATCCGAATTATTTCATAGATTTATTATTAGCAAACAAACGTTTTTTTCGAGATTTTACGTGACCGGACCGGTTTGCAGTAATTCCATTTTCTGTTCAAACGTATTTACGTTATTGAGTTCTCTCCTCTTTAGATGATTTTTTCTATTTTTACTTGTTTTCCTCCCCCTTATTCCGATCATTGTTGTTGTTTCCAGATAAATAAACGCGCAAACGTCGAGACAGCATATATACGAGTACATATATAATTTCAAACACTTTGTTTATTTCTTTTCTTTTACATACTTTCGCTTACTATACGTTTCATTTGTTTATATTATTATTATTATATTATTATTATTATTATTATTATTATTATTATTATACATGTTTGTATATACAAATATTAGGTATTACCAAAGCATTAGTATAATGACCACTTTAATAAATTTCAGAGAATTTTTTTTGCTATTCTAAAAACAACTACAAATAATTAGTGATGGCACAAATAAACAGATATATATGCAGAAATGATCAACCTTGTTTCAGTGCAACGATTTGGATAAATGGATTTTTGAGCAAACAAAAATTGTTTCTTAAATAAGAGGCAATGGATTATAGATTTCTGGCTAGAAATTCCTTTATATACAACTTTTTACCACATTTAATTAAAGTTAAATGCAAATACTAAATTTCCGTTTATATCTTTCATTTTTTCACACACAAATAACCTAATTTAAGTGTTTGCAAATGGGGCCAAATGTTGAGTTCAGTTTAGTTTATTTAATTTGTATATGTTTCTTGAGGTGGATTTCAAATTATCTTATAATACTCTAACGCAATATTAAGTATGGCAGGAAATAATTGTAAAAGCAAGTGGAAATGGTATGTCAAGTCATTAATTACTACTTCATTCCTATTATTGCATAACTGAACACAGTTCATCCCATAACTTTGTTAGTATTGTCAGAGCGTTGCCTTTTTGAAAACCGCTATGTACTTTAAACAAAATAGTAATACTAATTCCACTTTATTTAAATCATTAGTTTAAGTTTTAGTTTAATTTTAACATTGATTACCACTACAAAGGCGAAAATTCCTAATATTAGTAAAACAAATTGGAGGTTCATTACATAATAATTTATTAATATTTTACCTTTGTTCTCTTGAAAGAGGAAAAGAAAAACCAAGTTTGAATTAGTCTTTAATTCTTAATAAATACTAATACATTCACGAAATTCATAACGCCCTTTGGCTTTACATACGTAGGATTACCCTGAGAATGTAGTTGTATTTGGCTCGCAATTTTCACAGTTGCCCCAAAAAAATTATTGAATTATCCCGATTTTAGGGATTTTTAATTATCTTCTTCATCTTGTTTTGGGTTTTCAACGTGATCTTCAGTGGTACGGTTGTTTCTGTTCGTTTTATTTTGAATGCAACCCCAATCATTTCAATCATACCATCATGTTTGCGTATAAGTTGATTGAAATCCATCGATGAAATCATTATCGTCAGCATCAAAATGGAAGCTATCTAACAAATCGGGATCACAAGTTTGTGTGTGTTGTGTATGATAAAGGCCACTAAATGCTCCCACAGCAGATGTTTCCGGATTTGTTCCAACATCCGTACATGAATTCAGTAGACATTGCGTAAAACTAGTTTGAGTTTCAGTAGATACTAACAGCTCATCGTGTACATATGGGTTGGTGGACGTCGCTGTCGAAGTAAATTGAACGTTGGATTCTCTGGGTGGTGATGGCCAATTTGTTTGGGTTTGTATGTCAGCTAAACCCAGTTCGTTTAAAAAATCTTCACACGTTTGTGTATACATATGAGATGATTGCGCTAACATCTGATCCAGATATGTGGTAGTGGAGGTGGTGGTTGTGGCGGTAGTGCCATTGTTGATGTCATTATTGTTGGGCAAAAGTGGTTCCGTTTGAGTTTCTATGTCTTTTAAATATGACTGAATATCATTCAAAGCGTTTGTTAGCTCCGTATTGGAAAGGCCATCGTACAATAACAAATCAGTTTGCACACCAATCTCACACTTTCCCACTTTATGTTCTACAAAGAAACACGTATTATTTAATCTTTCATTTGTATAAAAGAGGAAAATCGAAAATTTAACGGTATATAACTTAACCTCTTAAAGGCGGGCACGAAAAAACTATTCATTTAACGTATGTATAAAAAGCAAAAAACTTGTTTTCAAGTATGTACCTTCAAACTTAGTTTGTTGTTGTTTATTCATTGTTGTTGCGTTTTGTTTTGTTAATTTTAATGGTTTTATAGGTACTTTGCCAATATTCTTTTCCAAGTCACCCACAATACGCGTTATGTGACCCTTTCGTTTTCCATGTGTTTGCAGTGCCTCCATACTATCGTATGACCACTTGCACTCAAGACATATAAATTTTTTACCACACAACTGCTGTTGATGCAACTTTAACTTTGGTTCACTTATAAATGATTTACTGCAGTCTGGACACTTGAAGTCCCTGATCATGTGCACTTTTTGATAGTGCTGTTTCAGATATTTTAAGTTTTTGAAAAACTTTCCTTTAACTCTGTCCAAGCGGTAAATGCAATTAGCTACAGGGCAGTAATACAAACGCGGTTTCTCGCCTTTTCTCAGCAGTGGAATTTTGTGGTGTTTTTCCAAGTGCATTTCCAAGTTGCCTAAATTGTTGAATATTGCAGTACAATCCGGTTCAGAACATTTAGTTTTTTGAGAAGGCCTCAATTCTTCCTCTGAAGGTGTGCAGTGTTCCCACTTATCAATGGATGTTTCCATTTGAATAAGCTCTGAAGTATGGTCGAAGTTTGTCATATATTTCTAGCAAGCTCATTCAAATTTAGGGCAATATGAATGAATATCCTCACACCAAGTACCAATCGTTTTACGAAAAATATCATTCAAATGAGTCACATTTAAATATTCAGCATACTGTTGAAAAATTGTATTTACCACCTAAAAATAACGATTAAGGAGTCTTATCTTGCTTTTAGACGCTCTTTTTCTCATGCTCTGTCTCAGAAGAACTACAGAATAAAATCTTTCGTGTAAGAGATCCCTTTTTTTTTTTGGATGAAAAACTTTTCTAAAACGTATGTGAAGTTAAAAATATAGTTACATTAAAAAGTTTTTGAGATATTCCGGAGAGAGGATGTGAGAGAGAATTCAAAATTAAAATTTGCATATAAAATGTCACTTTCGATAGGGTGAAGAAGTCCTATTTTGTTGGAATGAAAGATTCTTATATTATTGCATCGATTTTATTAATGGAGTAATGGTGCGATAGATTCGTATGGTTAAAACGATCAAGAAAATAATTTTAAATTTTGAAAGGTCCAAACAGCTTCAACAAAAGGGTTTTTTCATAAATTGTTGATGTGATTGATAGTTGTTAATTTCACGCCGACAAAAGTGAAAAAAGTCAACAAATAAGTATGGCAGTATTGTATGAATGAAGTACAAAACAAAAAGTTTTGCAATAATTTATTTTAATAAATAATTTGTATAAAATTACGTAAAAAATTATCGTCTTTTCAATAAAAGTAAATTCTGCAACAACTACGAAAAAAGAGAATAAAGGAAATAATAGAATAGAATATAATTTTTACACTAAAGAGAAGGAAATATTATAGAGAAAAACAAGAAGTTTTCACATTAAATATTGTGTGTAAAAGTACAAGTCGTGTATAGCAAGTTAAATTGAAAGACACAATGGCAAATGAATATGATGTTCAGCACAAAGCACAATCTAACAGTGTCGGTGAAAGTCAGCTGGATGCCGGCAACCGGGTAAAGCCCGTTAAAACCTCTTCCCAAAGTGATGCTGTGCACAACAAAGAAGATAGTGACAAGGTTAAGGCTACGTTGTTAAATCATGGTCATGGTGATGAGTCGGCCTCTGTTTCTGCATTAAGCGATTTGGTTGTGGGTTTGGATGTGGGTAACGACAGAATCTCAAATTGTAGCAAAAACAATGTGGGAGATTATACAAATATTAGAGCCACCACTGGTCCAGCGGATGCAAGAGAAGGTAGTTATTGTGAATATAAGTAAATGTCCTTTGTCTCTAAAGGGACAATTTTAGGTTTCACAAACCAAACATCGACAGATTCTTCACAAAATAGCCATGCCGGCGGCTCAGCAAATGCATTAAACACAAGTGTGCAACAACAGCAAGCACCACCTATGCAAAACTCTTCACTTTCTTTTAAACATTTTTTAAGTAATTGCAGTGTATTGACGGCTCCCTCTAGTACGGTTACTTCCTTGGATCCCGCCACTAGTACGAGCGCAAACAATTTGGTCAATGCGACAACAACCAATGCAAATACAGCCACCACTAAAACACTGCAAACTTCTACTGGGGCACGTCCGAAAGTGCCGCAACCGACCCATTCGGCCACGAGCTCATCAATACCTTCCCTCAATAGTAATGCTAACAGCGCTGGCAGTGGCAATTTATCTGTGACTAGTAATAGCACTGGAACGGTAAACGTTATGACATCAGCTTCGAAAATGAAGCGTTCACCACGGTTTTCCTCCTTTGACTCGCAGGCCAGCTTAACTGAATATACAGAAAACAATGCGCCTGCACGCACAATGGCGGTCGGTGTAACCTCCAGTTCAACGGACTACCATTTAAATTCACGTGAACGTGAATATGACGGATATGAAAGTGAGTGATTTGACATTTAAAAAAAAATTATTTAAAAATGATTTTCTTTGCCATAGCATGGAATTTACCCCCCAATTCTATCACAGCACCAAACATGGATTCTGGAGAACGGGGCCAATATGTGCCCCGATCATATTCGAATTATGATGTACCGGGACTACAAACATCGCCATGCCGCCGACATATTGGCGCTGGAGAGAGAATCAAAGAGAATCGTCCTACCCGACTATCTCTGAACACAAACTCTAATACAACTGCGGGTGGCGGTGGCGGTGGCGGTGGCGCTAGTGCCAAAATGAAATTGGACTTGCCACTTAACAAATGCTCTGCGGCAAGCAGTAATGCCATACATCGAATAAAGGATGCTAATTCCACTAGATCAACGGATTTTCAATATAGAATGAAAATGGCAAATCCAAACAGATCAACAGATTACCAAACGAATGCTCCACCACCTCCAGGTGCAGCGTCCGCTTTACCGGATTTTGTACAAGATCACTGGATGGACTCATGGTATTCCTATGATATGCAGTTGAATTCGTCACCTACCTCTCCGGTAGATGAATTTTTCGATAACATAAAAGGGCCGGGTAATGCGCCCTCTGACACTGACGTCATGGTGAATCGAACTGCGTCTATGAATTTGGAAAATCAACAAATTGACACTAGCGACACATCGGCACCTGCTCGTAATAGTGCCGGCAGCCTTAATATGGGTTTGCAAGAAACGAATTCGGCACCGGTGGGTTCCAAAATGCTACCAGACTTTCTCTCAGATGGTCCCATAATTCATTCGTCACAACGTTTAGCAGATGTAGCGACCGGCTTACCCTCCAACACCGTGGGCTCTCCCCAGGAGTCTACCATCACAACACAACTGTCCAGAATGCGTAGCGAAAACGAGCGCCTCCACAGAGAACTATCTGAAGCACAAACGGCTCTAAATGAGCAAACGAGGCGTGCTAATGATTTACAACGTCAACTAATAGAGTGTCAGAAAGAACATCAGGAAATAGTAGCCCATAAAAATTTAACGACACAAATGACCAAAAATAACAAAAACGAAGAGATGTTGGAAGAAAAAAAGAATAAACGTTTGATGTTTACGATGCGTGATCAGGATATAAAGTTGAAGCAGCAAGTTCTTAAATTAACGGTAAGTCGAAGCTTCTTATAGAATTTTTTGTCTAATAATGAATAAATATCGCTCGCAAATCGATTAGGCCGAGGTAGAAACGTTGCGCCGAGAGAAGGAGTTATTGCGTGAAGAAGGTGCCGTCGGTGGTTGTACTTTATCTAGCTGTAATCGTCCCACTGCTGTTACCACTACAATAACTACAGGCAGTAGTCACAGTAGTAATGGAGAAAATACTGCTGGTTCAGTGAATAGTATCAGACCGTCCAGATCTCGACATTTGGCGAGAGAGTTACTGTCAGCCGCCGCAAATGCTGAAAGTAATCTAAGGTGAGTTAGTTGGAATCGAGAAATATAAAAAAAAAACTCTTTACATATAATTGCAGACAATTACTCGCTGGCGTTGACAATCTGCGTCAAATGGCAGCCGATATTGAACATTCAAATTTAGAGGTCGGTACAAATCCAGATTTGTTTTCGGATTTCCTTAACGAATGTGATGATGAATACGAGGAATATCCTGGTAAATGAACTTTATAAATTGCCAACTAATTCTTGAACCATTGGTCTTCTGTCCAACACAAAGTGTAATTGTTTTACAATAACTTTATGAAAGTAACGAAGAGTTTAAGACCTCACGAGTGAAAACAATTTTAAGAAATATTTAAAAAAATTGTAAAATTTAAAGTTCCATATTAAAAAGCTACACTCCACAAAAGGCAAAAAATAAAAACAAGCGAAAATCTTATAGTCGAACAAGCTCGATTATTTCAAATCCTACGCCACTTAGTTCCACTAATAATATATAATATAATAAAACTTCTACATGTGTATGGGAGTCATGGAATTGACAATTCAATGGCCCGAATTTCGGTACAAATTTGGAATTGTGAAATTTTGTTATTGAAGGTTCCTCAAAATGGTCCAAATGATAATATCTCTCAAAAAGTGCATTCTATAGATAAAACGCAAATTTCCACGACAGACAGACAAACGAACAGACGGACATTATTAGATCGGTTCTGAGAACTATAGTTTTGCTATCGCTATAGCGGTTAGCACTAGTGGTGCAGGAAATTAAAAAATTACGTAAAACACCAATTATGTGTACACGATAACATTGCATTGCATACACGTACCAAATGCTTTAGCAAATATTTTGCAAATTTTTATTTTTTAGCAACACGCATCCTTTTTTCACTTAACTTCCTTCATTCGTCACAACTACTTCTACGTAATTGTACACATTATGTGTATGTGATACATATTGTGTGTACGTATTACTCAAACATATCTTTCGAGTTCCTTCTTAGATCTGTTTCTAACATATTTGTATATTAATATTTAATCAACAAAGAGGAAAATATAATAATAAATATATGGCCAAACAATAAGAAACTGTCCCAAACACCAAAACTAATGTTTTAAAAAAATTAAAAATTATAATGAAACTAAATAAAACATTAATGGCCCCACATACGAAAAACTACAATGTTGTGCGGACACTTCTATCTATCCACCACAGACATGAAAGAGAGAAAAACACAATGGCTTACAATCAAAACTCATTAAAAATATTGTCAAGTGTGAACAAATTACGTTATATGGTGTTTATCCATCATCAGGATATGAAAAAACACCTTGTGTTTTATTATGTTTTATTTTTGCTAAAAGGCTTATAAATATGTATTTTATTGTATTGTATTTAATAATAAAGGAAAAATCATATTTATAATATATTTGGCGATTGTTGATTTTTATTTGGGCTGGACATAAATAACTTTTAAAAGTAAAAATCATAGATGACGATTATTATATATTATTATAGTTTATAAATCAGAAATAACGAATAAAAAACCAAATGATCGATATTGATCAAAAAAATTATATCGATCTTGCCATGAATTCTAATAATTTAAGATTTAGAAAGTCTATTCCTATAGTTATGTACAGAGACTCCTAAATATAGAGACGGAGTCAGAGACTTCTAAATGTGGATTCGTACACTATATGTGATTATATATTTGTAAAAACTATGCAATTATATTGAAATAGATTTATTTATTCATTATTTACACGCTTTATGTCACCACCATTACGTGTGGACGGCTCTTAGATAACATATGTAAATGTTAGGAAGTAATGATTTATTTGTCTATTCTGTCATACATAGTGTGGTGGTGTATGAGTTGCATGCGCATATAACCATAAAACCACCCATGCACATGACGAACTTAATATGTTTCGTTTCGATAGCGCACATAGCAAAGCTGAGTTGAAGATTTCTTAAAATATATATTTTCAACCACTTCACGGCGATGTTGCAAAATTTCACAAGTGTATGGGTAAAGAGATGCGCGAAGCAAGGGGTTTTGTGTCCGTGGGAATATTCTAATACATTACCAATTTATTGATAATATCTTCCGGACCGAAAACAGTGAAGAATTAGTTTTTTGTTGATTTTTGGTTTTTTACGCATGTGTTCCTGTTGTTGTTTTTTTTGTTCTTACAAGCAAAGCAAAGGGAATACCATAGATTACACATACAATGCAAACGAATGTTTGTCATTATGGCGCACGCGACTTAGAGACTTTTGGACAGAGGATTTTTACGCGCATGTGCACTGTTGTTGTTTTTTCTGTTCTTATAAGCAAAGCAAAGGGAATACCATTGATTGCAAACATTTATACGTATGTGATTTTATATATTATGAATGAATGAATGAATAAATAAGTATTGTAATTAATAAATGAAAATAAGGCTTTCTTCTATTTTTCTTCGTTCGACTTTTCCACTTTTCGACCATTTATACATGTATTCTTGGTGTTTTATAAAGATGTTTTTTTTCAAATTTTTTCCATTGTATTATTGGGTAGAAAAGTATTGAACAATCCTGTAAAAAATATATAAAACTAGTAATAGTAAACACAAGGCAGCGTAACAAAACAGGTAAAATATTTGTGTATACATTTGCTTGTAGGCATTGTATATTGCCCTACAAATAAATCTTGAGTATACATTTGATATTTTGTACACATTTGTTTGTATACATTGTTTGCCTTACAAATAAATCTTGAGATTTTGCCCGCAAAATTTAAGAGCATGACGCTCCGTCTCTATCTTTAGAGGTCTCTGCTCCGTCTCTATATTTAGTGGTCCCTGTCTCTGATATTGAAGTCTCTGATTTCCACTAAGAATTATGTTTAATCGAGCATTTAGTTAATTGATGGTTCAAGATCGGAAAGGTTTAAAGTTGAAAACGAGGCATTTGTTATTGCTGTAATAACTGCAAAAATATACATCAAAGTAAATCGCAATAAACCAAATAACACTGAACGGCAATTAATATTTAAAAAACAAATAGCAACAATGTCGCGAAAATTATTAGGTAGGATCAATAATATTCATATAGTATTGTGATATATACGAGTATATAATTGTATGTGTTTGCGTGTATATATAAATCGATGAACTCCTTATCTTTAAAAACTTATTGAGAAAGACCAAAATTAATGCTATTAATAATGTAAATACGTCGAAATTATTTTGTACTTAAAAACAAGTGAAAATATTACTGTCGGTCAAGCCCGACGGTCAAATACCCCACATCACTTGATTTATTATTCAAGTACCTTAAAAAAGAACTGAGTATTTTATCAAAAACTTTTTTGCTTTGAAAAATGAAAAATTTTATTTTTTTTTATATTAACTTGTATTTTCGAAAATTTGAAAATGATTAAAATGTCAATAAATTTTTATAAATTTTTTTTTCTTTTATGAAATCGAAAATCTTATTTAGTTAATGGGGAGATATTCTAAGAATGGTGTGATCCTAACCATTTTCAATAGGGTACCTCTTTAGGCCAATACATACCCTTGTACCAAATTTAATCGGAATATCTAAAAAAAATGCGATCTGCCAGATTTTGATTCTGAATCGATTGGCATAACTGGTGGGTGTGGCATATCCACTTTCGTCAAATTTTCAATCGATATATCAAATTTTGCGACCAGCAGAATGATTACCACAGAGCACACATAAGGACAGACAGAAAGATAGACGTACGTACACTCATGGTTACATCAACTCAGTATTCGGTGCTGACTCAGAATACTTTGTGGGGTTAATGACGCATGCTGGGCGTTGCAAAGGTTTTGACAAAAGTAATGTGTACCCCATATACTTATTATGGTGGGTATTTTAACAAAAGTAATCTTAGCTTGTGTGTAGCTTTAAGAAACGACAAAACACATTTCATATTGTTACATACATACTATGCTGGGCAGTATAAATCCCAAAAAGTACAATATATACATATATATATAAATAAAAATTTTCTCATGGTTTGGTGCGATTTTCGATTGTTTAAATGCATAAACAGTTTTAACTGCATTACTGCACAACTTTTATGTTGTTCCTTCACTCATGTTATTCATCTTTATGTTATGTTACATATGTGTGTGTATGTTTACATAGTGTAATGATTTGGAAGAAAAAAGGTAGAAAAAGAAATATTTGCTTGTCAGGTGTGGGGTTCGAACCCACGCTCCCTCTCGGGAACCAGAGCTTAAATCTGGCGCCTTAGACCGCTCGGCCAACCTGACACGTAAAATCTGTGGACAAAAGTTTACTCACATTCATTTGTTTCATTGTTATTTATAAATTTTTATACACAGTTTTAAAAGATCGCTGCCAGTATTATCCTTTTTTGTTATCGATAACAATCATATTTAGGTCTGGTTATACGACAGTTTCAGCATAATCGGTTGGGATACACGCCCACGATCGCCACAAAAATTAAGCAATGTAATTGAAATTTTGTCATACATTTATAATTACGCCATCGATATGTGAATGTGGGCATGGTTGCATAAAGTACAATTTGAGTTGCCTTAGCAAACTATTTATCAATGAAGATATGAGTTCAAATACCGCTGTGGTGCCTAATGCAAGAGTTTTTGTTTTTTAATTTGAACTGTCCTGTAAAGTCATTCCTTATTTTCAGATCGCTCTCTACAATTAATTATTAATAAACAACGTCTTTCATCTACAACATTAAGTTCTCGAGTGGCCAACAACACGGTACCTATTGTACAAAATGAAATGCCGGATTGTGATTTCAAAGCGCCTTCTTACCTAGGGCCCAGTTATGAAGAAATTAAAAATTTGCGTAAAGCTCATATAACGCCCAATTTCGTGCCATATTACAAGAAGCCTCTGGTAATACATAGCGGACACATGCAATGGTTGTATGATCATGATGGTAAACGATATTTAGACATGTATGGCGGTATTGTGACCGTTTCAGTGGGTCACTGTCATCCGTAAGAGATGATGAAATTTTTGGTTTGTCCTTTAATTGGTTGCTTTTATATATTTGCATATTTTTTAGAACAGTTGTGAAAGCCTTAACGGATCAGTTGAATACATTGTGGCACACTACAAACATTTATATGCATCCCAAAATACATGAGTACGCCGAGCGTTTAACGGACAAATTTCCTGGAGATTTGAAAAAAGTCTACTTTGTGAATTCGGGCTCAGAGGCTAATGATTTAGCCATGTTGTTGGCGCGCCTGCATACCGGCAATCATGATATACTGACTTTACGTAACGCTTACCATGGCGCTTCACCGTACACTATGGGTTTAACGGCACATTCAACATGGCGCTTTCCCCTGGCGGGTCTATCCAATAGTGTACACAGCATTATGAATCCGGATCCGTTTAAAGGACTGTGGGGTGGACGCTATTGTCGCCATTCGCCGGTACAAGTCGATCGAGAGTGCGCTTGCACTCAAAAAGGATCTTGCGAAGCTACCGAAATGTATTACAAAGAGTTGGAGGAGACTTTTAAGTATTTTCTTCCACGCGGTAAAGTGGCCGCAATGTTTGCCGAAACAATACAAGGGGTGGGTGGTGTCGTACAATTTCCACGCGACTTTATAAAGAAAGCGGCCGCCCTTGTCAGAGCCAATGGTGGTTTGTTTATATCGGATGAAGTACAAACCGGCTTTGGTCGCACCGGTCATAATTTTTGGGGTTTTGAAAGTCATGAAATTATTCCCGATATAGTAACAATGGCCAAAGGCAAGCGAGCATTTTTATCACGTGTTTGATAACAAATGTAAAGATTTTACTCCTTTTCCAACTGTAAGGTATGGGTAATGGCTTTCCTATGGCCGCTGTGGTAACCACCCCCAAAATAGCTGAAAATTTGAGTCGAGCTCTTCATTTTAATACGTTCGGCGGTAATCCTTTAGCGTGCTCCGTCGGTTTGGCGGTACTCAATGTCATCGAGGAGGAACAATTGCAAAAGAATTCTCTGGAGGTGGGAACTTATTTAATGAAACGACTGGCCGAGCTAAGGGACCGTTACGATATTATTGGTGATGTGCGGGGTCAAGGTTTGATGATTGGCGTAGAATTGGTTAGTGATCGGAAAAGTAAGGCTCCACTGAGTGCTCCGCATGTAGCAGACATTTTTGAACAATGTAAAGATAAGGGCGTTCTAATTGGAAAGGGCGGCCTCCATGGCAATGTAAGTTGATACTTTTATTAAAAGAGCATTTCCAAGCAACAGAGTTACTTTTTCATTTCTAGGTATTTCGCCTTAAGCCACCCATGTGCGTAACTAAGCAAGACGTTGCATTTGCATCGGATGTTTTGTCGCACGCAATCCATGATTTTATGGAAAAATGTCCAACCCTTACTTAGAAACTCACACATCAAGTAACAAAAGCCAAAAATCTTAATTACCTTCCGCACCTCCCTCCATCCGTGTAAACTGTGACTGTAACAGTTACCCAACCTTTTCCTAATTCTCATCTAAACGATAACATTATCCAACTGTCGGGTATATGCACATCTTGGCGTTACATGTTGTTGGGTTACAATCTCAATCTCTTTATTTGAAATTAGTACGTTACGTATAAGAGGATTACAGTTTTATTCATGATTGTTTTCTGATTCGATTTTGAAAGGCTTTTAAAAGCATTAATATAATATTATCACCATTTATAAACGGCATCTTGATTGGTGGTACCATTTATAAACTTTAATACGAGTATACATGTATATATACACTCATAATATAAATTAAAGATTCAACCATTACATAAAGTCTTGTTACACTTGTATATCAATTAATTTGCCCTCGTTACTTATGTCGGTGAGCAGAGTATTGGACAATTCTTTGCGTGCCTTCTGGACTACCCAGCACATTAAAGCTATTCCACAAATGACCTGTGAGTAAGATACAAAACAATATTTTTCTTTATATTTTGTTTAAAATAATTTTCAATTTTTGTACAAATATTTAAGAGTAAAACAATAAAATTTGGCTTAAGTCAAACTTTCTATTTCTATTTTCTTAATTTTATTTTAATATCCACCAGCACACTGAGACTACTTAACTGCTGCCTAGTTTGGAATCGATATCCGGAGAATTATTTCCTTACACAGACGGAGACAGCTTAGTTTGATTTAGTAGTTTTTTGACGTCTTCTTAAGGGCGTTGCAAGAAAAAATTATGTTTTTATATAGAAAAACATAATTTTTTGGAAAATCTATTGTGGGCGTGCCTGATATACAAAGCCTAAGTAGAGGCTTAACACTTGGCTATAATTCGGAGATTCGCGGGTTCTGTACCCACAACAGTCAAACCCGCACCGTATAGGGTGATGGGGTGTTTTAAAAACTGTTTCTTTTATTGGAGAATAAATTCTTCATTGCGCATGCGTTTATATGAAAGATTTTTAGAATTTCGAATTTACAAAAAAAAAAAACCCTAATTTTTAGCAATTCTAAAAGATATATTTTGGTTTTGAATGTTGTCGGTTTATTTTTTAAATGTAAGAGATTAATCAGTTTTTGAGACCGCGAGAGCGCCCACAACTTATAGGCATATGTACGGCTACGACTAAAGTATATATCTAGTATCTCTACTTATTAAGGTCTCTAGCACCTTCTTCTGCGTTTTGATGATAAAAAATAAATAAAAAATTCAATATACATCTATTGGTATGTGTAGAATATAAAAGTAACAAAAATTACTTACTTCAATACCAAAGCTAATGTAACCGGTTAAGGCAGTACCATGATTACTTAAAACCTCGTGCATGGATCTTAACGTAGAGCCTAAATAAACATTTATCATTTGTGCAGGCAGTAAACCGAAAAATGTGGCTGTATGATAAACACGAGAATTAATGGAGCTTATCTGCAACAAACAAAGCATACACAAAATGACCACAAGGCGTTTAAAAATTTTGTTTTATATTGACTTACTCCAAATATGGCGTTTTGTAAACCGAACGGTATTGGCGTTAAGCGTGTGAATAATACAACGCGAAATGCTCTGGGCCCAGATATAACACGTAATATAGCACGACCAGTCTCATTTTTTATTATTCTAACCAATTATAATGGATTATCAAAAACATTTCCATTTTTATATATAACTTCAAAATAACTCTGCCACGGTTACTCACTCACTTTTGTATAGGTATTCGATGACGTAGACTTCTTAAAGTTAAATGCGCTACAGCTATACCCATATTAGCGCCCACTATCACAGTTAGTAAGCCCTTTATACAACCAAACAAATAACCGGCTGTGATCATCAGTACGAAGTAACCAACGACGATTGGAAAACTAACAATTACAAAGAGTACCATAAATATGGCAAATATTGTCCAAGGATTTTGCAATTCAATCCAATAAAGTAAACGTTTGGCATAGTCACGCGTTAGATAGGCCACAACCATCAGGCCTATCAGGATGGACATTGGCACCAGATAGTTCACGTATGAGTTCTGTGTGACAAAGGCATGAATACGATAGCAAATAGCGTATCGTTGTGATTTACTGTTGGAACGTTGGTGACGACGATTGTTTGAGCAAACAGTGGCGGTTGCCGCTGTAGAGGTACCATTCGTTTCTTTTAAAAATGCATCACGCTCTTCGTTCCTTTCATTTTCTGTACAGCTGACTGTTATGTTAAGTTGAGTGCAAAAGGTCGGTGTCGAGCAACTTGTTTTTGGTACCATTATCACGCTACGGTAATCACTTTCATTATCCTGCACACTTGTGTTAAAGCGTCCATTAAAGCAATCTTGTTTAATAATAGTTGATTTTGGTTTAACCATGGTGCCGTCATTGTAGCTATTACTTTTATGTATTAACAGGCCCATTGTAGTAGAGTTGGCACTTTTTGTGGTGCTCCTTTCCAGTAGCAAAGTTTCCTCCGACGTTAGGCAGTTATCGGTACTGTATAAAAATACATCTGCATTGGTATTTTGAGGAAAGTGATAATATGTGGCAGATGTTACAATATTGTTATTATTATTGCTGTTGTTGTTATTTCCACTATCGCATATATTATTACTGCTGCTGCTGTAGTATAGAGATTTCGGTATAGTAACATCTAAAGTTCTTCTAACATTCATGTTAGGCTTTCAATTTTCAAAATTTAGGTGCAAGACTATTACCTCAAAACGTCAACGTTAATTTCCAATTAAGTTATATTCGAGTTTATTGAAGCATTTTTATCTCTACTCCTTTTATTGTGAAAAAGTTATACCGCAGTAGTAGTAATCTGCAATAAAAATAAATTTTATAAAGCAATAAGTTGTCATAGGATCGTATAAGTAAGGCAAAAAAATTTATTACGTGGAGTTTTTCTTCTTTAAATATTTTTACAAATGTTATTGTTACAAATTGCGCTAATTAAATACACTCTTTATATACACATACAGTTGCACTTTTTCTTGTAACAATATAATTTGGTCGGCGGTTTAAATGCCCATAATCTCAATTATTGAGATGTTTTTTGTTTTCAAGGTTGACGTGGACTTAGGCAAGGTGATCCACGCTCAAACAATTCAAGGATGATAAATTGATTTAGTGGTAATTACCTGAACAAATGTACAGCAAGGTAAAAAGCTAGTAAGCTTGATTTCAAGTTGCTTTTCACATTTCAATTAACAACAAGTTTTGATATTGTTCACACGTTTGTGTATCTAATTAATATCATGGCATTTACAGTGGATCACACAATATAAAACACTTACTCTTAAATAAAACACCATTTTGGCCTTTGGTTTCTCCTTTGTTTTCTATTTCAATATTAATTTTTGCCTATACTAATAAGCGTATGTTAATGCAAAATTGAGGAATCGTTTCATTATTGTATTTATATGTTTATGATTACTATCACCAGCTTTAGTAAATATGATAAAGTGCAAGTTTCCAAGTTCAAATAATTTCTTCTTTGTTTTGTATCGCAAATTAATTTTTATAATTATTAGTTCAACCAACAGCTGAAAATAATGACAACGTGACGTGAAGTTAGTAGCTTTGTTCTGTCAAAACTAAAACTTAGTATTTTTGTGTTATTTTCGAACTTTCTCAAGGAAGGAAGAATAAGAGAAAATACTTATAATGCACATATATTTGTGTTTTCGCGATCTTACATCATATCAATAAAAGCTAAGTAAAATTCGACTTAATAGATTAAAACTATATGGAAATAAATGTTGTAAATTTGCATGACCTCTTTTATTATTCTTCTAGTACTGTAAATCTCCCTTTTTTAATTTAAGAGAGAATGAATAGTCGTAAAACTAATTCGATAACTTCATTGCCTTATTTCCATAGACCCTTTAAATCAGAAAATCATTTTTTTTCCATTTGACTTAGTTAAAAACGATTATATTTTGTTTATAAATTTAATGCTATTCACATCCTTAAAGGCTTGCCATATATTTTTGTTAAAACATTAATAAACAATGTTAAAAAAGTTGCAAATATGTATATTTAATACAAACAAAGTAAACTCTATACAAAACTGCTCCAGGATCATTAATACGTTAGCAAATAAACAACAATCACACAAAGGAGTGGAAATTGGATTGACAACAGATGCATTAGAAAATCACAAATATACCGCTGAGGAAAAAGATGATATTCTTAATATAATCAATAACAGTAAGCTTAATGATTTATTAAGGTATTTAATAATGAATTAAGCATTAAATTGTATAATACAGGAGGAATCATTTTAGCTTTGAAATCACCAAAACGCGTGCCAAAAAATTGATGGATTGGAGAAAGCGAAATGGATTTTTGAAAGATCTAAATGACATTTTATTTGTTGAAGGCTTTAGTAGGAAGCTTGCTGATAAATTTTATCAAAGTGTGATAACCGGACCGAACAATATTGATAATGAGAAGGTTGCTAAAGCACGCAAAGTCCCTTTTGTTATACCAAAAATAGATGAGGTACAACGTCATAATATAAAGGCTTGTGTATCTGTAAAAATAGGTGTTAATAGTATTACGTGGGCTCGATTACAGCTGCCTGAGCAAGACCCAAATGCCTTAAGCGTTTTAACCCATTGGCAACATCATGAGGTTTCTAACAAGAAACTTCATCTGGCTGAATTAATACAAAGGTGTTTGTACATTAATTCCTATATACCTTCAGCAAATTGTTACATTTTTGAAAATCCACAAATGGCCCATTCGGGAGGAAACACCGGTAAAGAGCAGTACAATATAAGCGTACAAAGATCCCAAATACTAGCCATGATGGGGTTAGCTGTAAGTTTTAGAAATCCATTACTTCAAAATTCCTGTGAAAAACCTATAACGCCCTCGCCTAATATATTTTATATGCGTCGATATTTAACTGCCCGCCTTTTTAATCATCTCGTTGGTAATGAACGTGTGTCTTCGCAGCAAACTATTATTGATATGATGAATAATAGTTCTAGTCCAGAAAATAATATCTCCTCATCCAGAGGGAATGTTGAATTTCCAGCAGATTTAAAAGAAATGTTTTCAGATTCGCCTGGCTGTGATCGCGATTTTTTAAGTCAAGCTTTGCTTTTGAATATAGCTTTTGTGCGACTAATTTTAATGGAAGATCAACACAGTATAAATAAAGTAACTGCACGAAATTTAACAAATAAATAAAAACAAGTAAAAATCACCTTTAAATAATGTATTTAACTGGCAATGATATTTTTAGATTGAAGACGTGACCAATGCAATTTTTACGTATGTGAAGTTAAAAAGTTTTAAAAAGTTATTATTCTCTGAGAGAGAGAAGAAGGAGAGAGAGAAAAAAAAGAGAATCCGAGACTCCCTCTATACTAAAGATGGTGCAACCAGGCCACGCTTCTAACTTTTTAACTTCACGCTTTACGTATGTGAAGTTAAAAAGTTTTAAAAAGTTATTATTCTCTGAGAGAGAGAAGAAGGAGAGAGAGAAAAAAAAGAGAATCCGAGACTCCCTCTATACTATAGATGGTGCAACCAGGCCACGCTTCTAACTTTTTAACTTCACGCTTTACGTATTTACTACCTTTATAAAGTTAAAATTACTCTCTCTAAAAAAAAGTAAACAAACCAAAAATATTATAAACAAAGAACTGAAAATTTTTGACCATTTTTGTTTTAAAATTTTACATATTAAATCATAATGTTGTGAAAAAAAAATTTTTTTAATTTAAAGTATGAAACATGTAGAACCTTTTTTCATAAAGTAAATAAAAATTAGGATATATTAACATAACCAAATAGAGGATGGTTTGTACCCTTATTTTTACTAATAATATAAATAAATTTATATGAATCACTAACTTTTTTTTTTTAACCAGCAGATTGTCGGGCATCTGGACTAATTATTATTGGACTAGGTACAATGCTGAAGGATTCCTAGTATAAGGTATATCCCCAATTTTTTTTGGATCAGAGTTATTGGCACTTGTCTATGACGGTATATGTGAAAATTGAATTTTTATCAGGTAAATCACTAACTTTTTTTTTAACCAGCAGATTGTCGGGCATCTGGACTAATTATTATTGGACTAGGTACAATGCTGAAGGATTCCTAGTATAAGGTATATCCCCAATTTTTTTTGGATCAGAGTTATTGGCACTTGTCTATGACGGTATGTGTGAAAATTGAATTTTTATCAGGTAAATCACTAACTTTTTTTTTAACCAGCAGATTGTCGGGCATCTGGACTAATTATTATTGGACTAGGTACAATGCTGAAGGATTCTTAGTATAAGGTATATCCCCAATTTTTTTTGGATCAGAGTTATTGGCACTTGTCTATGACGGTATATGTGAAAATTGAATTTTTATCAGGTAAATCACTAACTTTTTTTTTAACCAGCAGATTGTCGGGCATCTGGACTAATTATTATTGGACTAGGTACAATGCTGAAGGATTCCTAGTATAAGGTATATCCCCAATTTTTTTTGGATCAGAGTTATTGGCACTTGTCTATGACGGTATGTGTGAAAATTGAATTTTTATCAGGTAAATCACTAACTTTTTTTTTAACCAGCAGATTGTCGGGCATCTGGACTAATTATTATTGGACTAGGTACAATGCTGAAGGATTCCTAGTATAAGGTATATCCCCAATTTTTTTTGGATCAGAGTTATTGGCACTTGTCTATGACGGTATATGTGAAAATTGAATTTTTATCAGGTAAATCACTAACTTTTTTTTTAACCAGCAGATTGTCGGGCATCTGGACTAATTATTATTGGACTAGGTACAATGCTGAAGGATTCCTAGTATAAGGTATATCCCCAATTTTTTTTGGATCAGAGTTATTGGCACTTGTCTATGACGGTATATGTGAAAATTGAATTTTTATCAGGTAAATCACTAACTTTTTTTTTAACCAGCAGATTGTCGGGCATCTGGACTAATTATTATTGGACTAGGTACAATGCTGAAGGATTCCTAGTATAAGGTATATCCCCAATTTTTTTTGGATCAGAGTTATTGGCACTTGTCTATGACGGTATATGTGAAAATTGAATTTTTATCAGGTAAATCACTAACTTTTTTTTTAACCAGCAGATTGTCGGGCATCTGGACTAATTATTATTGGACTAGGTACAATGCTGAAGGATTCCTAGTATAAGGTATATCCCCAATTTTTTTTGGATCAGAGTTATTGGCACTTGTCTATGACGGTATGTGTGAAAATTGAATTTTTATCAGGTAAATAACTAACTTTTTTTTTAACCAGCAGATTGTCGGGCATCTGGACTAATTATTATTGGACTAGGTACAATGCTTAAGACAAGTGCCAATAACTCTGATCCAAAAAAAATTGGGGATATACCTTATACTAGGAATCCTTCAGCATTGTACCTAGTCCAATAATAATTAGTCCAGATGCCCGACAATCTGCTGGTTAAAAAAAAAAGTTAGTGATTTACCTGATAAAAATTCAATTTTCACACATACCGTCATAGACAAGTGCCAATGACTCTGATCCAAAAAAAATTGGGGATATATCTTATACTAGGAATCCTTCAGCATTGTACCTAGTCCAATAATAATTAGTCCAGATGCCCGACAATCTGCTGGTTAAAAAAAAGTTAGTTATTTACCTGATAAAAATTCAATTTTCACACATACCGTCATAGACAAGTGCCAATAACTCTGATCCAAAAAAAATTGGGGATATACCTTATACTAGGAATCCTTCAGCATTGTACCTAGTCCAATAATAATTAGTCCAGGTGCCCGACAATCTGCTGGTTAAAAAAAAAGTTAGTTATTTACCTGATAAAAATTCAATTTTCACACATACCGTCATAGACAAGTGCCAATAACTCTGATCCAAAAAAAATTGGGGATATACCTTATACTAGGAATCCTTCAGCATTGCACCTAGTCCAATAATAATTAGTCCAGATGCCCGACAATCTGCTGGTTAAAAAAAAAGTTAGTTATTTACCTGATAAAAATTCAATTTTCACACATACCGTCATAGACAAGTGCCAATAACTCTGATCCAAAAAAAATTGGGGATATACCTTATACTAGGAATCCTTCAGCATTGTACCTAGTCCAATCATAAATAGTCCAGATGCCCGACAATCTGCTGGTTAAAAAAAAAGTTAGTTATTTACCTGATAAAAATTCAATTTTCACACATACCGTCATAGACAAGTGCCAATAACTCTGATCCAAAAAAAATTGGGGATATATCTTATACTAGGAATCCTTCAGCATTGCACCTAGTCCAATAATAATTAGTCCAGATGCCCGACAATCTGCTGGTTAAAAAAAAAGTTAGTTATTTACCTGATAAAAATTCAATTTTCACACATACCGTCATAGACAAGTGCCAATGACTCTGATCCAAAAAAAATTGGGGATATACCTTATACTAGGAATCCTTCAGCATTGTACCTAGTCCAATAATAATTAGTCCAGATGCCCGACAATCTGCTGGTTAAAAAAAAAGTTAGTTATTTACCTGATAAAAATTCAATTTTCACACATACCGTCATAGACAAGTGCCAATAACTCTGATCCAAAAAAAATTGGGGATATACCTTATACTAGGAATCCTTCAGCATTGTACCTAGTCCAATAATAATTAGTCCAGGTGCCCGACAATCTGCTGGTTAAAAAAAAAGTTAGTGATTTACCTGATAAAAATTCAATTTTCACACATACCGTCATAGACAAGTGCCAATAACTCTGATCCAAAAAAAATTGGGGATATACCTTATACTAGGAATCCTTCAGCATTGTACCTAGTCCAATAATAATTAGTCCAGATGCCCGACAATCTGCTGGTTAAAAAAAAAGTTAGTTATTTACCTGATAAAAATTCAATTTTCACACATACCGTCATAGACAAGTGCCAATGACTCTGATCCAAAAAAAATTGGGGATATACCTTATACTAGGAATCCTTCAGCATTGCACCTAGTCCAATAATAATTAGTCCAGATGCCCGACAATCTGCTGGTTAAAAAAAAAGTTAGTTATTTACCTGATAAAAATTCAATTTTCACACATACCGTCATAGACAAGTGCCAATAACTCTGATCCAAAAAAAATTGGGGATATACCTTATACTAAGAATCCTTCAGCATTGAACCTAGTCCAATAATAATTAGTCCAGATGCCCGACAATCTGTGGTTAAAAAAAAAGTTAGTTATTTACCTGATAAAAATTCAATTTTCACACATACCGTCATAGACAAGTGCCAATAACTCTGATCCAAAAAAATTGGGGATATACCTTATACTAGGAATCCTTCAGCATTGAACCTAGTCCAATAATAATTAGTCCAGATGCCCGACAATCTGCTGGTTAAAAAAAAAGTTAGTTATTTACCTGATAAAAATTCAATTTTCACACATACCGTCATAGACAAGTGCCAATAACTCTGATCCAAAAAAAATTGGGGATATACCTTATACTAAGAATCCTTCAGCATTGAACCTAGTCCAATAATAATTAGTCCAGATGCCCGACAATCTGCTGGTTAAAAAAAAAGTTAGTTATTTACCTGATAAAAATTCAATTTTCACACATATCGTCATAGACAAGTGCCAATAACTCTGATCCAAAAAAAATTGGGGATATACCTTATACTAGGAATCCTTCAGCATTGTACCTAGTCCAATAATAATTAGTCCAGGTGCCCGACAATCTGCTGGTTAAAAAAAAAGTTAGTGATTCATATAAATTTATTTATATTATTAGTAAAAATAAGGGTACAAACCATCCTCTATTTGATTATGTTAATATATCCTAATTTTTATTTACTTTATGAAAAAAGGTTCTACATGTTTCATACTTTAAATTAAAAAAAGTTTTTTTTCACAACATTATTATTTAATATGTAAAATTTTAAAACAAAAATGGTCAAAAATTTTCAGTTCTTTGTTTATAATATTTTTGGTTTGTTTACTTTTCTCTGGAGAGAGTAATTCTAACTTTAAAAAGGTAGTAAATACGTAAAGCGTGAAGTTAAAAAGTTAGAAGCGTGGCCTGGTTGCACCATCTTTAGTATAGAGGGAGTCTCGGATTCTCTTTTTTTTTCTCTCTCTCCTTCTTTTTTCTCTCAGAGAATAAAAACTTTTTAAAACTTTTTAACTTCACGCATCTTCACGCATCTGCAATTTTTGTGTGCAACTGTCATTCCGTTTTCTGTTTCAATTCCGATTTGTTATTTTGTATATTTCAGTTTGTTATTTCTTTTCAACATTTTATTATGGATTGGTAGATGGAAAAACACGTCAAGTTTAATACAAAATCAAATAAAGGGACCTGTTTCAATATTAATTACTTAATTTTTTTTTTAAATTAGAATTAATTGAAAAATAATTTAATTAAGTGAAAATTAATTGTTTATTGAAACATTTATCCATAATAATAAAGAACATTTCAGAAGTATACCTTAAAAGAAACAGAAAAAAGCAGTAACGTTGAAACCAGTTAATTGGAAATTTTATTGGATTGGAGATAATGGCAAACAATACTACAGGTCCAACAAAGCAGGAGATTGAAGCTGTATTTAATCGTTTGCGCACACAACCAGTTAATAAAGTGAGTAGTGGTGCTGCTAATGAACTTGTAGTTATTCTTCATTCCAAACGATTAGAACATAAAAAAATTGATGACGTTTGTTAATAAAGTGTGAGATGATTAAAATTATATTGCTTTTAACAAAAGTTAGTCAAATTTTTTAAAAAGATTATGTTAATATATCCAGAGATAAATAAATATTATAAAAAATTTTAACCTTGACTTATAAATACCACTTATAATATTATAATGACGTGGTTGTATAATTTTTAGTCTTGCTTTGATTGTGGTTCCAAGACTCCCACTTGGTCTTCGGTTACCTATGGTGTGTTTATTTGCATCGATTGTTCGGCTGTGCATCGAAGTTTAGGGGTACATTTGACGTTTGTACGTTCTACAAATCTGGATACGAACTGGACGTGGCTTCAGTTGCGTCAAATGCAACTTGGTGGTAATGCCAATGCGGCACAATACTTTCGCCAACATAATTGCACTACAACAGATGCTCAGCAGAAGTATAATTCACGTGCCGCTCAATTGTATCGTGACAAGCTGGCCACCCTAGCCCAACAGGCTATGAAAGTGCACGGCACAAAGGTGAGTTTTGTAGTACCCCAAGGCAATATTATTAATCCATTAATTGGAGAATGTCGTTGTGTTGAGATTGGCTTTGTTAATTTTTTGCGTGCTATTGACTAAAATTTTGTGTTTATTGTGCTGTTTGTTAACTTGTTCTGTAGCTTTATTTGGATAATCATAATGACAAAGTCGAAAATAATGATAATAAAGAGGAGGAAGAGGACTTTTTCGCCGATTGTCACAATATCGATACCGATAGGGATTTCAATTTCGATAACAACAACTCTGAAAGGAATAAGGTATGGCACTCTTTAAAAGCATGCAATTTGTTTGAATTATATACGGTTGGAACCGCAACAATCAAGTATAATGATGAACTCACTTTCAGGTGGATATTTCTATAAAAACTATAACTCCTGCAGCGCCAGGGTCAGAGAAAATTGATATATCGGCAGGTGCTCCAAGTGTAGATTTGTTAAATTCTGCGTTGGTATCCAATACTGTAACGCCTAGTATTGGTGTACGTAAGATACAGCCAAAAAAATCTGGAGTAAGATTTTATCTTCACTTAATCGGTAGAAATACTTTTAATAATAATAATTAATTTAAATATCAGTTAGGTGCACGTAAAACTGGAGGATTGGGGGCCACCAAAGTTAAAGCGAATTTTGCTGAAATTGAGCAACGTGCCAATATGGCGCATCAGTTAAAAGACGGTAATAATAGTTCAACGGTGCCTGAGAAGACTATGTCGGCTGAAGAAGAATTAGAAACAGTGGCTAGTATGCGTTTAGTTTATCAGGATTTGTCACTTCAGAAGAATCGGGAAGAGGCTAAATTAAAAACGATTGATCCTGTGAAAGCTAAGCAAATGGAACGTTTGGGAATGGGTTTCAATATAAATAAAAAGTAAGTAAACACTTGGAATGTTCGCAGTAAAAGGTTAAGAGATTTACATTTACACAGAAGCGATGTCTCTCACTCTGTTTTGAGTGATATGCAAACTATACAGCAAGCACCCGCACCCAAGGCAGCTAATAGCAATTCATCCAATCTTGCTGCATTTGAAATGGATAGTTTTTTCAATATGAAGTATTCTGCAGGTATGTACTCGGAAAGAGGCAGCAGCAGTGGTAGTGGCAGTAACAGTAAAATGGACAAATTCCAATTCATGGATGCAATGGGTTTTGAAGTTATAGAACCCATAGATTCCACACATAATAATATTAAATCAATGTTTGGTGTTGGTGGTGGCGGTGGCGGTGATGTCAATGATGTTAAGACGAAATCATCTACCAAGACAAGTAGCGAAGAATTCTATATGCGCAAATCAAGTTCTAGTAAGAACCCAAATGCGGGCGATGATAATTTGGCTCAACGTAAATTTGGCAGCGCTAAGGGTTTCAGTTCAGAACAATTCTTTGGAAATGAACAAGTAGCAGGTGACACTAGTGCGAAATTGTCGCGATTTCAGGGATCAAATTCCATCTCTTCAGCAGACTATTTTGGTGATGAACAGACCACCACTAATCGCCATTCGAAAGGTGCGTTAGATGATTTTTAATGTTAGGGTTTGTCAGTGTTTAAATATTGTTGAACGCAACCCGTTTATGAAATAAATATTTCATATGGACATTATATTTGAAGTAGTGATGAATTTAAAAATGCGAAAAATTAATACGTGGCGACTGGAGGGGTTTGGAACCTGGACCGCTTTAGAACTCGTCCTCATCGAGTTCTCATCAGCAGATCTTTACCAGTTGAGCCAAATCCACCTTTTGCAATTTCATGCGGAAATGGTTTATATCAATAATTCGCACTTTCAACATCACAACCTCTACACCATTTTTTTTACAAATTAAGCTTCATTATGTTATATGTAGTGAAAAGATGTGTTACCGTATCAAATCTAACTACTTGTCAAACTGTATATAATGTCCATATGAAATATTTATTTCAAAAAAACTAGATATATTGATACACCCATTGACTTTTTTAATGTCGTTTTAGGCTATACTACTGCTGTAAATTTTCAAGCGCCCGATTTGGAGGACGTTAAAGAGAGTGTACGTCAAGGTGTTAACAAGGTGGCTGGTCGTTTGAGCTCCTTAGCCAGTGATGTTATGTCATCTTTACAGGATAAATACGGTTACTGATAGTCCTTGCAGAGCTTGTACAATAATACTTTCAATATAATTTCCCATTTTTGCGCCAGCAATTAATTTATATTTAGAAAATGTATCCTTCTCTTAATGAAAATTTTCCGTCAGTCTGTTTAAGCGTTGATGTTATTTTTTAAGTAACCTGCAGCTCCAATGATTGTACATATATACTTAGTGCAATTATAGGATAATAAGGATCTTTCTTTATGTCTTCTTTAATAATTTTGATTTGATGATTTACACCCTTTGACTTTCTATAAACGAAATGAGAAAAATTCCAGTTATAACATAATTATAATTATATAGATTGTATGTGTGTATGTGTTAAGTATATAAATATATAGATATAAACCCGCATAACATTGTCAATAGAATGCGCTGAGTAAGGACTATATATGTGTTGTTGTGCTTCAGTAATATGAGTGGATTAAATTGCGCTGCATATCAGTAATCTTCCGATTGAGATGATCGATTTTTTAGCTAAAGTTGTTGCAAGGTTGCTCTCTACAGTTCTTTTATTTATAAGAAAGCGTTCTGTTGCTCTTAGAGCAATGACATTAATGACATTGCGACTTGGGCTGGAAGAAAGCTTTAAAACACAAATCGGTACAATAATCTATGAATCTAAAGGTGAAAATTGTTACACATATTTATAGTGCCAAAAATGGGCGTGAACGGGCAATAGACGCGCGCAAAATTTACAAAAAAATAGTTTTTGTAGAATCCGAATACAACACAGAGGATACATACGATACGACCTAAGTTAAATGCAACAATTTTCCGAAATAAAAAACACATCAATTGTTTTGTCCAGTTTTTTAATGGTTTTGTAGCTTTATTGTTTTTACAATTGTACTAATCTATCGGAAATAATATATAAAATAATTTTTATGTATTTTAATTTGAGTGAGCCAAAGAATATCTATAACAAGGCAGTGTCCTGGGGAGAGTGTATAAATATCGGAATGTTTATTATAAAGTAAATGACGTGGGTAGTTCTTTTGTTTTTAGTGTAATTTACTGGGTCGGGCACGTGTACGCGTACGGATGGCATCCGGCGAACCATAAGCAATGGCATGACTGGTAGCTGAACCACCTTCCCCTGTACTAAAAGAGTTGGCGATTGCAATAGCTCCACCGGCGGTGCCACCGAAATCAATGGGAAAAAAGGAGCCATTTGGTAACGGTTGTTGAGGCCTCGATTGTGGGTTCTGCTTTGCCTTGGACGGCTTTTTAACAACTTGATGGCGTTTATTTGATGGGCGAATTGGGGTTTTCGGTACGGTCGGTATTTGGGCTACCTCCAAATAGTCTTCTTCTTCTTCATCACACTCTTCGTCCTCATTGGTTAATGCTTGATCTTCATTCCTTTTATCCTTATTAGCAATTGAATCCAATTCCACGAATACTTTCTTTCTAGGGGGTAAGACGGTTCTTTTGGTAACTGGCTGTGGTTTAAACGGTACATTAGCTTTAGTGGTTGTTAGTGACAAATCATCTTCATATTCAGCTGTCGAATCCAAGTTGATGAATACGTTCTTCTTATGCGGAGGTAAATAGTTTCTTGTAGGCCCAGTTTTCAGAGGTATCTTGGGTGTATCGGTTGTTAGGGGCAAATCCTCTTCCTCTACGTCAACTTTTGCTGGAAAACGTGATGTCTTAGGGCTACTTGATGTTAACATAGGTTTACTAGTTAATACTGATGCTTCTGGCAATCCTTCTTCGTCCTGTTGTGATTGTTGCGCGACAGTGGTTTGTTCATTATGTTCGTACCCGTTAGCGAAATAAGATTCGGTAGCTTCATTGGTTTCAAAACTATAGTCATGTGGCATTTCGCTTGGTTCATCATTAAGGGCTACTTCATTTTCTTCGGGAACAACATCAACATCAATGGGTATGCCAGCCAGAGGCACCTTTCCGGCAGGATAGGCTTCAGCTATTGATTGGGCCGAATGAGCGCCCGATTCTCGCAAATGATCCTCATAATAATGATGTTCGGCCTGATCCCCAGTAATTGTGGCTGGACCAGTTGCTGCTGCTACATCTATTTCGGTATTGTCACAATCTTTATTGAAACGGAAACTTAGGTTTTTCATGTTGGACTTGGGGTGGGTGAGCTTACCTTTTAGATAAGTGCCTGTGGCCACTGCGTTACCTGCCACCAAAGCTTCGGCAGCTTGCGTCGAACGAGCAAACATGTTTGAAGGCTGGACATATTGTACGTACATCATTCGTTGTGGCGCTGTATAATAGGACATGGGTTGCTGATAATAGATCATTTCTATAAAGAGTCAAGTGGAAAGGTGAGATTTATTTAGACCCACAGAGATACCATGCATGCATATTCTTTATCAGTATCGAAATCTAAATATATGTCTCAGCCACAAAAACTGAAGTTGAAATTTATACTGAGCCCTCGCATAGTTGGGCCTGATAAGATAATACAGACGCTCACTATGTCCCAAAAACTTTTTGGAGCAAAATTCTTTGTAAAAGAATTTATTACATACACTGGTAAAAATCTTAAACGGATACGGTCCACGCTCACATCTTCCATATAGAAGAGGAAGGTATTCAAGATTTACTCTAGATTTTTTTAATACCAACGAAATTTAAAAAATTCTTTATATTGATTAAACAAAATAAATACTTTTCACTAACTTTTTACGGGTAAGGCACTGCCGTTGGCCATAAGGCCCAGTACGATTAATAGCATTAACATTAAACCGTTACTTGATTTCATTTTTTATTGAAAAACCTTCACTATCCTGTTGAAAATTTCTTTTATAAATCCGGTGTTAATAGCGCGCCCGATTTTGTTTCGTTCAACCTAACAATTCAGTTCACACTCAAGAAATGATGGCTTTACCTTGATTGATGTTAGATTTATATAGTGGTCACAATCACAACAAATACGTAGCGCACTAGTTCGCCACATGCGAAAAATTGTATTCATAGCAAAATCCAACAACAACAACAATGAAAGATATAAAATCTTCATTAGTATTAATGAGGAGGAGTTCTCAGTGCTACTCTACAAAATTATAATAATACGTTTAATCATTGATTGCAGCTACAGATTACGTTCACTTAGTACTTTTCGGCCCTATTTAGCATGCATGCGGTGTGTTCTCGATCATTTAAGCTATACTCGATACCAGCAAATAAATACATGCGCACGCACATTGTTTGATTTCATTTGTAAGGTACCCCCCATTGAACCTATTGCGTATACTTGGTGTGAATGTGTGTTGTTTTTATATTTATCTTTTTTTGTTTATTTACTATGTAGTGAATGTTAAACACTATGTACGTGTGTGTGTTTTGAAGGTTTTATTAATTGATCATCGAGTTTTTTTATCCATTTCCCTTTCTGATCAAGACGATAATAGGTCGGCCTTTAGTGTACGATACGTACATAATTACATCCACATAAAAACAAACTTTTCCACTTTCTTTTATTATCAACGTGATTAAGGAGCTATTTTTAGAACAGTCTGAGGCAATTTCCGAATAATTCCTCTTCCAATGACGTAAGAAATCTCTATTATTGATTCTGATCATGTTGATGCATTGTAGACTTGGATGCATTGACTCATTCAATGTCCTTACAGAGTTACATAATGTCATCTTTTTTTTCATTTACAATAACGCTTAGATTTCATAGGTTTTTATATGAATGAGTAATTGGAGTCTTTCTGTAGATTCTGTTGACAAATATGTAGAGAATACGTCATTTATATACTAAGTTGGTCATTCCATTTGCAATACCCAGAAGAAGACATCAGAGATATCAACAAAGTATATATATTCTTGATTAGCATCAAAAACTGAGTCGATTTGTACGACTGTGTGTCCGCCTGTTGTTGGCACTCTTACGATTGTAAATTTTGAGACGTTGAAACGAACTTTTGTACAAATATTTCTAGTTCTTGTACGCAAAATGCTACTTATTGGGTAAAATCAGTTAAGAGCCACGCCCACAATCGTCAATAATCTATTCAAGTGCTACAAAGAATAAGCTAAGAAGATGAAATTTGATACATATATTTTCAATTATCTCTTACATCGACGTGTTAAAAGTGGTGGTAGTCAGATAACGCCTACAATGTCGATTTTTAAACTGATACGTAATATAGTCATTAGATTAAGCGTAATCATGTACCTACTACGTCCATTTTTTGTATGTGGATGTGGATGATATTTAAGATTTGGCCTAAGCTTAATATCCTTTTTTTGTTTATCTTATCTTAAGCGTACATAAATAATTATAATCACAGTTTCAAGGTTCCAATTGCAACACCCAGAAGTATGCATTAGATCATCAGCATCATCATTATCTGAGGTTCTAGTTTATGTTCTTTTTTAAAATGAGCAAAATTTGGTTAAGTGCCACGCCCACAATAACCAAAAATCTATTTATCAGTGGCAAAATATTACTTCAAAAGTTAAAATTTGTTACACATATATATATAATATATAGCGCATTCAAAAGAGGGCGTGTCGGACAAGACAAACGCTCACAATTAACAAAAAACTTTTTTATATGCAGACGCCAACTTTTTAGTTGATAGTAGTCTATACACGCCCACTTTTTTATATGAATGTAAAGAGTACTTAAGATTTATACACTTGTACGTAAAGAAAATTTATTATAAGAATGAATTTGAATTAATTAAGTGTTCATTCAATTTTTTATATGAAATGTATGTACGTTCGTATGTGTGTATAATATTGTATATTGCATTAACTTCTTGTTATTTGTGTAAGTATTTAGAATAAAAGAAAGAAGTTAAAAAGTAATTAAATGAAACGCATGCGTGACGCATCATTTATTGTGCATGTAACGAGATGATTGACGGGCAAGGATATGCAGTTGGCTTGAACTGACTTTGTCACAAATACAATCCATATATAACAGACAAACGTTTATAACAAACGTGCGTTAATTTGTTAATTAAAAGCTCATCAATGTAACACGTGCACAAACATACAGTTGCATGTACATGCACGCAGCATATATAGCGCATTTTATAACATTGACGTACGTTATAAAATATTGGAAATATCTCAATATGTGACTACTACACACAACACTTTTTTTTTTGAGAAAAAAAAAAAAAAAAAAAACAACAACAACAACAACAAAAAACCGAAGAATTTAAACAATACTTAGCAGTTTGTGCATATGTGGCAAGACAGATAGATGAATGAAGTGACACTTCAGTCACATTCACCATCGCAGGGTTATGAAGTTATTGCCTTTTACTGTTGCTGTCACTATTGGCTTGGCACTACTTACTTCCGCTGATATTTAACTGGCGTTTTATATACTCGTTTTATATAACCAGCTGCCTTGTGGTCTGTGCCATTAGCAATATGAAAATTGCATTAAGCGTTTATTCTGCGAAATTGATTAATGTTCAGTAGCGAGCACTTTTTAACGATTCGTAGCCACTACGTTCTGCAATTTTGTCACTTATGAAACGATTAATTATTTGAAATATTTTGATGATATCTTCAAAACTTTTTTTTAATATGATAAGAAGCGGATATTTCTCAGGCACGTACCTGGATATAAAAAGTAGAGGGTTTTTTTCAACAGTGAACGGCTAGATCCCTTAAGATTTTGTTCAAATTTTTTTTATCATAAACAAAGTATTTTTTATTCCCAAAAGCCTCGTTTCTACGAGGTAGGCCTTTCAATAGAGTCGAAATTTCATTTTTAGTCATAATCGATATTTTGACCATAAATTTTGAATACCAATATTATTTGCTTAAAGCAGTAAAAGATTTGTATTTCTGAACGCTAGATCTTATAATGTTCGTCTGGGTTTGAAACTCCTACGCTCACACGTATGATATACTCGTATATTATAATTTAGTAAAAAAAGTCTTAATTTTTTTATTTGAAACGGCCCATATTATATAAACAATTTCAGAACAGAATTCAACTTGGGAGTAAATACATAATCGATAAAGTGTAGTCTTGAAAAGAGACTACTGTAATAATATACATACCATGTCCAATGTTTACCCAAGGAAGGATATATATATATATATATATATCCATGGTATGTATATTATTACAGTAGTATGTACTCGTATATATGTTTAAATGGAATTCAAAATTGTTTAAGCAGAATTTGTTTAAATGTCTAAAGGCTTCAGACACTTAAAAGACTAGTTGATATTACAAGATCAGCCAAGAAAAACGCCCACAATACCACAAAAACTGAAAATGAAACAATTTTCAAAGTAAATTTCCTGTAGTCCTTATAGAGTATAAAAGATGTATTGACATATGCACTCCTCGAGAAACTTCCGCGCATCGCATAATTTTTTTTGCTCCTGCATTTTATTTTAAAATAAATTCTGAATAATTGCCCAGCTGGTTATGAGAGCTGCATTTAACATCACACGTTTCACACGGCGCTTTTAACCACTATAATTTTACATGTAAATATACAATGCATGTGCATGAAAAGGTATTGCATATGTGTGGGTGCAACATGTTGTACACATTAATTAATGGGCGGCATCCTTTTAAGTTGAAACATAATTTCATTATCAACATCATTATCGTTTAATGTTGTCGTTTATATGCTTGTAGTAAAATGTGTTAACGCCTGTGTTGTACAATAATGTTTGCATTACATCTTGGCCGGAATGTCAATTAATCGACTTGAGATTCTTACTTTAACTTTAAATTTTTATTTATGCACATGTTAACCGAGTGTTTTATTTTTAACCCGGATATATTTTTCGATCATCAGATCATCAATGCAACTCCATTTCCAATTTCTGTAGTTTATACAATAATATTATTACGAATACATGATGCTTTTAAAGTTTTCTGTGATTCAAGTAAAAATCACAAATTCGCAACATTTCCTCTACGAAATGTGTTTTCTTTAAAGCAGCTATTAAAGTATGTTTTGTAAATTATAGTATGAGTTGAATTCCGCACTAAAATTCTTTTTTGGAAATTGTGGGCGTGTTTATTATACGTTCTCGCCTTTTTCCAGACATCGACATTTAAACTTTTTACACACTCCGCACTCCATTAAGTTTGTCATTCCGTTTGCAACACCTAGGGTCCAGAGGCTCCAGAGACCTCATAAAGTACATATATTTTTGACCTAAACATCGATCGATCGATCTAAACATGTGTGTCTGTGTAATTGGCATTCTCACGGTCGTAAGTTTTGAGGTATAGCGCTGAAATTTTGTACAGACACTTTTAGTTTTTGGATGCAGTACGCTTTTTAAAATGGGCGAAATCGGTCAAGAGCCACGCCTACAATCTAAAAATTGAGTTATGAAGACAAAATTTGGTACAATTAATTATATAATTATCTCATCCATTAATTGAAATTAGGCGTGGTCGGATAACGAACAGGCCTACAATTTACAAAAAATCATACCCAGTGTACAACTCAACTTGCAAGCTTATACGTAATACATACACTTTTAGGGGGCCGGATGATATACTTGCCACGCCCACTGTTTGTATTTAATAATTTAGTCTCTACATTTAAGATTTACCCTAAGCCAAATTTAGTTTTATTATTTGTTAGTTTTATTTTTGTGTCCATGAGCGATTTTTATTAATTATGGGCGTGGCTTTTATCCGTTTTTGTCTACCTTTAATAAGAACCTACCTAATGGGACTAAGTGAATAAGGGTACATAGTTTCTGTATACAGGTTTCTTTTTAAATTGGGCAAAATCAGCCAAGTGCCACTCCCACAATTGCCAAAAATTCATGAATCAGCCACAAAAATTGAGCGGGGTTGTACGCGCCCAACTTTTTCAAAACAAACCTTATTTCTTAGCTTATACAGAGGGCGTAATCAGGCACCTGCCGCACCCACTGTATGTGTTTTTATGTGGGCCCTCCACATCCATTTAAGATTTCTTCTAAGCCAAATTTAGTTGTTCTTATGTTTTTTATTTGCTATTTGCATACGAAGGCATAAAACTTAGACGCATAAATTTGTCACTCTTTGAAAAGTTTTCGTGTTTTATAAATTCAAAATTTTCCTTAAACACGTTTTATTACAAAATTATTTTACTTTTTTTGCAAGTATTTCAAACGCATATTTTTACTTTAAATATTGCATAATTCTACTGCCATTAAAGGTCATGGATATGTAAACATACAACCATTTATATATGTACGGTAATAATCTATTGGCAATTAAATATATTGCATTGCACCATTATACCATATTGTAGATATTTTCAAGTGCATTGTAAACAAATTCTAATCAATTTAGCACAACGTGCGCACATATTTGTGCATACGAGTACACATCGATTATACATACAACGCTTTTGCTACTCCAACTAACTACTAATATACTATAGAATAACTTAAATACTTTTCTTTACATATATTGTGTGTAAAATAGTATCACAGGTTCTAATAAGTAATGGAAGAATAAATATTCCTTCATTTCTTCCCAATATAACGGGTAAGTCGGCTGCCGCGGATGATGCAAACAAACAGGATAATATGTATATAGTAAAGTGTGTACAATTGAGAGAACTGAAGTAGTTGAGAACATACTTGACAGAGGAAATGAAAAACGCTACAAAAGTGCAGTAATTAGCAAAATGAACACTGAACGCAAGTTGCGCATATTTAATGCTCAAGTATATCAAAATAGTTGAAGCGGCTTGAAAGCTTAAATCCAGCATTATTAAGTGCGTGTGCACGTATATGTGTAATCGATACGTAGGCAAAAATATTTACATTTAAATACGAAGAAAGTGCATTAGTGACATATTAGCACTTTTCCATTATCACGGCATCTTATGCTAATTGTACGACATTCCATTCAATGTTTCCTCATTCACCATTATTTTCATATCCTTGAAACCTATTTTTATAATAAAACACATTCTCATCAACAATTAACTTAAAACCCTTCGTGAATGTAAATGTTTCCCACTAAGCTCCTTTTTCTTGCACAATTCGACCGAGACGTTTGGTTGTTGCCATTGTTTACATTAAATCCCCATAAAAAGCTGTAAAAAGTTCATTTTATTCTCGTTTACTTGTTGTTAAAATTACATTAGTTTCGATAACTTTACTGCATTATATTGTATTTATGCCACATACACACGTACAAATACATATAAAGTGGTGGCAAATCTACAGAGATTTATGTGGTACGAATGACCAACAAATAAAAAAAAATATCTTTTCTTAACCAAAAATTACATTTTAATGGAAATAACTGTAATGAGTACAATGCCGGGAAAAAATTGATGATCATAATAACAAATAAGAACCCATCTTGCGTTGGGCGCGGTGAAGCGCTCACTGCTTAAAATATTGAGCTGAAATTTAGTCTATTTTGTTAGGTTTCTTTCCGACTTGAATGAAATTTTGTTTTTATTTACATATTATATGTATAAATATTTATTTTTAAAGCTTTTATCTTTCGATTTATGGGATAAAAACAAAAATGAGCGTAATTGAATAATACGCCCACAAGTTGCAAAGAAAAAAAAAAAACAATATGTTTGGTGGAGAATTAGATTTTTTGAATGTAGTTAGTGTTAGTTAATTAATATTGAGGGCAACTTTATACATGACACGCCCACGACATGAGTATAAATATGAGGGTAACGAATATTCGGCCTTAATGAAATGTTATTTTTATTGGCATATACAATAAAAATTAATATTGTAATATTTTTAGCCTTCGACTTTTTTAAAATGAGCGTAATCAAAAACCAGGTACGCCCACAATTTACAAAAAATTAAACAATATGTTTGATAGAGATTTCCATCTTCTTTAATAACTGTTAAATGAGGGCGCTGTATGTGCCACGCCCACAACACGAGTATAAATGTAAAGATAGCGAAAATTCGTTCTGAATCGAGTTAAACATTTTTTTAACAGGTAATGATGTTTATTGATTAGTTCACTCTAGATAGATTTTTTGATGCTCTATATGCTGTCTTTACAATTATTTCATTGACTTAAAATGAAGTCATTGTTGGAGGTTTTAAAAATAGCAGATTTTTGAAAGTTACCAAATAATTTCTGTTGCCAACAGTGGAAAATGGAAATATTTGCAAGCTGGTGGATAAAAAGATTAAAAACTTATTTTTTCATGATTAATGTTCACACATTAAAACATTTCTGCAACACTGTACAGAAATTTAAAAATTACCGCAAATTTCATTATGTTTTAAGAGTAATAAGAAAAAAAAAAAAAAAAGACGCAACAACATACATAAACAAGTAAAGAAACAACACTCTGGAGAAGTTTTACACAATCAAAATTATTGCATTAAACTACCTAAACATACTTACAAATATATAAATATACTGCAGTACATGTGTATGCATACGAAATATGAAGCTATAAAAATGCAGAAGCTCACAGATGATTGTGGCAACATCTTGTAAATGCACACACACATGGAGACTATAATACCAGAATGAAAATAAACAGCAAAAGTAACAAGATAGTAAAACTTTTAACCGGAAGTGTATTAAAAAGTTTGGTGTCCTTTGTCCTCGGATTTCTTCATAGAAAACTACAGAAAACCAAACGAACGAAGTAGACACAATTAGAGTGTAAATGCTGGCTACATATTGTGTGTGTGTGTGTGTTGATTTAGATCTATGCAAATGTGTGCACCGAAAAGACAACACAGAAGAAGTAACAACAACATCTGGTTGGCATGATGTTGTACAATAGCAAATGCAACAATAACAACAGTGCGTATAAGCGATTGTGTATGTAGCAAGAATTTATAATATTGTTTTTTTTTTTTGCTTTTTAAAATTATTCTTAACGATACATGGACTTTATACAAGTACAGCGTACGAGTACAACAAAGTTTATTGTTTAGTAAAATGTTTATTTAAAGAAAATGCCAGTAAAACAAAAAACAAAAAAAAAAAAACAGAAAACGTTTATAATTGTTACACGTTTATAACACCATAAAAAGATAGCTGAAAGGCGGCAGGGCAGTGTGGGACTAAGACAAAATCAAGCAAATTTTGTTTTTATATAAAAAAAGAGGAGAAAAAGAGGGGCAAAAAGAAAACAAGTGTCAACTATAAAGGAGCGAGAAAGGAAAAGTGGCTATTGACCAAGCCACAACTATGTATTTTATTTCAAGGGAGTTGCCTTTTGCGGTGACCAACAGTGCCATGAAAAAATGTAGCTACAAAGAAAATTCAAATACGATATACGCCTATAAAATACGTACAAAATGTGTAGGCGTATCCGTCAATATATAGAAAATATACTAAAATAGATACCGAGCACGCCCCCTATATTCAAATATCTTTTACGCCCACATTATTGGAACCTACAATTCACATAAAATATTTATACTTAGGGTATTCAAATATAGCCGTTGCACGCAAGCACAAAAAAATTTTTTAATTTGTCCAAAATTTTAATTTAAGTTATATTTATATTAGCACAAACATACCCAATGTATATTGTTGTGCTGTGACAGTTTCTTGCACAGTTGTGCGCACTGTGCAAGTGCTGTTCAAAAGTAGCGGTGTCATATGTCCGGCAATAGTAGAGTACAACACTTAATCACTGTAATGCCAACCACACTTGTTGTATGTGGAAGAAGTCATTTAGAACACTTACACACACAACATTTAGCCAACATAACATCAAAAGCACTTTACGGTATTTATATACAATTTATAATATGAATATAAATATACAATTTCGGAAGCTAGAAAGTTTCAGAAACTTTATAAAGGTGATATGTTCTTGATCGGTATTAAAGTCGAAGCCAATCCGTCCGTGGGATTGATTCTTTAAAATGCTTATGATCGAAAAAATTCAGATATTGAGCATTTAAGATAAGAGTCAGTATCCCAAGAGGACTTCAGATATATACTCTTAATCAGCACAAAATCAGAATCGGCGTAAACGTTTTTGAAACCTTTACTGTCTCAAAAATTGAAATGTTGTAACAGGTGTATGTTTATGCAAGCAGTTGGGGAAAAATTGGTCCAGAACTACACCCCCAATTGACAAAATTCTCCCAAGTACAAGGTCGCAAAATTTGAAAGTTATATATATATATATATATATATATATATTTGCACAGGCTCATTAATTACTAAAAAATCTATTTGTTGCAAAATTTTACCGCTAATATAAAATTTAATGTCTATTGTAGCTATTGTATTAAGTTGTTAAAAAAGAGCATAATTGTAAGCATGCTACGCCCATTTCTTGCATTTAGGTTAGGTTAGGTTGGGCGGGTGTGCGCTTATGAAAAGCGCTTCACTTAGGCCAGTAGGTAGGCCCATTGTAATACCCGACGAAACATAACACAGAGTTTTCAGTTCAGCCACCCGGAGGCGGCTATAAATCGATTGAGGTCTAAAATGTTAGCATCCGCTAGTGACGCTAGACCCTCTGGGAATCTAACTCCATTATCATTCTTGCTTTCTTGCATTTAAATATAGGTCTAAGTCGAATATGGGGTTTTTTCCCGTATTCTTTTTTTAGCTTTTTTAATATTACAAACATTTTGATAAAATGATTAAATCTCAAACTCTGAAGTGGGTCTTTAAAACAACAAATATAACAACATACAATATTATACACGCAGCATACGTACGGTTGGTCAGTCTCTAGGCAAAATACACCAACTTGGCCAATGAACAAAAGAATGGTGTAACGTATATATGACGCATACAAAAAAAAAAAAATAAAAAAATTTTATATAAGTAAAAAATCATTTTAAGAATGTTATTTTAACTGTTTTAGAAGAGACTTAAGTTCAGTTTAAAGAGTTTCACTTAATGTTCTCCTTTCAATACCGATGAGTTGCATTGCATTTGTACAATTATAGAAAAAATGTAAATAAAAACCGTTTAAATAACGTATTGTATGTGACGTTCCGTTTCTGCTGTTGACCCAATGTTTGGCATAATATCAAAGCGAAACACTTTGAAATGTTTGTGTTGTCGTAAATTTTCTCAAATGACATTTTAATGGGGTTTCAATATATCCAGTCGAGGAATTCAATTGTTGGCTAGCATATGTTCCACAAGCGAATTAATATATTTTAACCGTTTAACCATTTGGCTGGCATTAGAGCCAATTTGTTACTAAGAGAGTGTTGATTGATCAATCGCTTTAAGACAAATAATGAAAATTAATTTTTGTCTGTTTGTTTGTTTGTGACACAACATCGAATTTATTAGCATTTATTATCATTAATATTCTAAAGAATATCTTGCTAATAATGTCGACCGTAGACTTATGTATTTTATTCTCTACCTCTTAAATCATGTGTTTCTTTTATTGATTAATGTCTGTTATCAAGAATTCTTAAATATTTTGGAAAAGTTCTACTTTATTGATATTAATAATTTCGAATATATATAAGAATTTTTAGCCTTAATTTATATGCATTTATCGTCTAGGAGAGTGATCCAATCAATATTTTAAAATTCATGAAATGAATTCCAACAAGATAGAGAAGTTCGGTTAACACCGAAGCTTAAATACCCTCCACCTTTTGTAATTCTCTAAAAAATAAGTTCCTATTGCCATATTTATGTATATGACTGTTTCATGTACTTACGCAAATAGTGTTTTTTTTAAATTATAGGCGTTTGCGTTAATCAATTACGCCCATTTTTGGCACAGTGTTGGATAACGGTACCACTTATATGTATACCAAAAATCAACTTGATAGGCATAGTATTGTGCGATATATAATTTTTTAAAGATACAATTTTTTCGAGGTATGATGAGATTTTCGTTTATTGTGGGCGTGTCTCTTTACCGATTTTGCCCAATTTCAATACGGAACAGCGAAATTGAACTAAGAATACGTATGCAAAGTTTCAATTTGATATCTCAAAAATTACGACCGTGAGAGTGCCAACAACAGACGGACACAAGGATACACGGACGGACACGTCTCAAACGATTTCTCTATTCATGCTGATTAAGAATATATATGGTTTGTGGGGTCTCCGACGCTTCCTTCGATGTGTTGTAAACGGATGATCAAAATGAATATACCCTCTTCCCTAAGGTGGAGGGTATAAAAATAAGGAGTAGATCACCAAAATGAATTTTGATCAAAATATGAAGCTTAGAAATTTGAATAATTCGCAGAGAAATTTTCAGATTTGCATCGAAGTCTAAAGCATGCTCATTACAATAGATGTAAGTGGAGACATGTGTAAAGTTTGAAGATGCATAAACTAAGGAGCATTCTTCAAACAAAACCTGTACAAAAAGATTTAAACAATTTCATAATTAATTGTGTTAAATTTTCATCCGATCGCACCATTTTTGAACCCCTTCTATGTAAAACTTTTACGAAAATACCATTGTTCTTGGCAAAAAAGCGCAGTAATTTTCCCAACTTTTTTTTAGTACATTTAACTTATTTAACTTTTAATTTCGACCGTTCATGGTTAGATCTTATCTCCTTGTAAAAATTTTACAGAAGTGACTTCTATATAGACATTGGTAAAAAGAAGTAGCAGAGAAGTAGAATTTTATGTAAAAAGTGCGTGGCAGATACCAGATTAAGCCTTATAATAAAAAGGTCAACCGTAAACTGACACTCATAAACTAATTATGGGACAGTTTTTTTTTTTAGTTTATGCAAATAGTGGACGTAACCTTTTTTATAGATTTCACTTATTTTTGTGCGTACAGAAATTAGAAAATAAATTCAATACTTAAATATCTGTCTCTGGCAGACAGACACACTCATCTTTTCAAGATTTTTAAAATATGAAAAAATGGTAAAAGGTTGAGAAAATCATGCTTTTGAACATGTGGAATAGTTGAAATCATGCAACATATTGTATTTATTAATGTTCGTTTAATTTATTTCACATGGTGACATGTGTAAGGTGAACCTATGAAAAACTCCCCTAGTTTACATATTGACAATTCTTTTTTTATTGGTATCTTAAACTCTGATTCCCACAAACTCGTTTTCGTGACAGTGTTGTTTATTTGCGTGACATTACAATATATATCTGCGGTTAAAGTGTGCGGTCAAGTTTTTCTTTCTCGCTTCATGTTCATGTTACAAGCAAAAACATTTTGCTGTTTATTTCTTTTTGTGTTACTCCTATTAAATTGGTAGCAGTAAAAATAACTGCAACAATAACAATGAGCGGAAAACAGAAATAGAAGAAAACTTATTTATTTGTGTGACATTATCTCAATTGCTTTTGCATACCACGACCATGTTGAACAAAAAAGTCGGCAAATACTTTCCTAAAGAGGGGTCACAAGTATTGAAAATTAGGTAAAACTAGAAAAGTTGTAATAAAGAAAACACAAAACTTAAACATTTTGTACGTAAATACTCACCACATATGAACACAATAAATTAAATTAATTGCAACCAATAAAATTCAATAATTTAGAAAATCGTTTAAAGAAAGAAAAGAAAACAAAAACAATAACATTAAAGGCTTTACTGTAATAGCCTATCATAATGGAAAATAAACTTTTTTAGAGTAGATTTAACCAAGTGGAAAAAATATGTTTTTGTTGTTTCTTGCTTTCGCCTCGTGACCATGTGTATAAAAGCATCACAAGAGGGCGGCCAGCAATTAAAATAAATGCAACCATACAATTACTGTCATCGTCAACATTGTGTGGCAGGTAATTGCTACGCTTTTGAAAGTACTCCAAAAGCTGTGTAATGTTACCGCTTGGTAATATTTATTTATTCATACATTCAGCTGACGCCATCAGAAAAACGGAAGTAACAACAATAACATCAAGAGACAATTATCAAAGGAAGTGAATAAGAAAATGTTTTTGGTTTTTCTTTTCTTTTTGCCTAAAATTTAATGGTACCAAGTAAACTGTTAAAACGTTTTAACGTCTTTTTAAATTCTTTTAAACCATTAGAATTGTGTTTTCTGCCACTTTTCTCTCTCTCTGTCTCAATGTGTTCTACTAAAAGGATTTTAGTTGAAGGGAACATTTCTAGTTTTTGTAAAGTATTTTGAGGTGCCCGAAGATGAATAACCTACTTGATCAGCATGAAAATTTGTCAAAGAACGTCCGTCCCTGTGTCCATCTGTAGCGGTCACCATCTGGGTCGTATATTTTAAAATATTGAGCTAAAATGTTACACATACTATTTGAAATGGACAAAATCGGTTGGAAGCGGCGCCCACGCGATATATATATATCTATCAGCCACAATCATTTACCTATGAAATTGATTTTCTGTACTTATATTTATATTTATATCTCTATCGATGGCAAAAATGGGCGTGGTCACACAGACTACGAAAAGAAAATCCTTTTTTGGCGCAGAATGAGACTTGCAACTTGCTGCGTATCAGATACATTAGAAGACGTAATCAAGTACCTGCTATGCCCCCTCTTTCGCAGATTTGGTCTAAGCCAAATTTAATATTTTCCTGTTATTATTATTAAGCTTATTACTTATATACTATCAATTCAACGAAACGCTATATACACATACCATATTTAACAAACTTTGAGATTTTATCTGGTGATATTTCAACAATAAAGTTCATTTCAAGTCTATTGAGATTTTACATATGAGAAAGAGCTCGTAATCAGGAAAAGATAGAGAAAAACCTCATATATAAAGTAAAATAATTATTACATATATAAATGTAAAAAACAAAAACAAAAGAATAGAACAAAATAGAATATTGTGTTGGAAGATACCGTCTTCACCTTAAATGGTGAGATTTTTTATATAATCATGTCTTGAATTACTTGGCGCAACCGAAAGAAACTGACTAATACATATACGAGGTGTGTTCAAAAAGTAACGAGAATTTTTAAATTTCGAGGGTTTGGAGAGAGAGTTTTTTTATTATGTTGGTACACATGCCCCTGAAGTACGATAAAATTTTCAGCAATATTCATTGTTTACTTTTTAAGTGGCAGCCGCTAACGTGAGACGTGTTTTTCGAGCTCGGCGATTTTCGTTAGTGAAAAAAAATGGATCAAAGAACCTGCATTAAATTTTGCGTAAAAAATGAAATAAAGTGGCATATGGTGAGTCTGCTATGAGTAAAGCAAGGATTTACGAGTGGTATAAGCGTTTCCAAGATGGCCGCGAAAACGTTGAAGATGACGAACGACCCGGACGCCCAAGCACATCAACAACTGAAGAAAACGTGAAAAAAGTGAAAGAAATGGTTATGAACGATCGCCGAATCACAATCAGAGAAGTCGCTGATGATGTTGGCATATCAGTTGGCTCATGCCATCAAATTTTTTCGGATGTTTTGGGTATGAAACGTGTGGCAGCAAAATTCGTTCCAAAATTGTTGAATTTCGAACAAAAACAGTGGCGAATGGAAGTTGCTCAGGAGTCGGTAAATGAAGTTAATAACGATGCAGAACTACTAAAACGTGTTATAACAGGTGACGAAACATGGGTTTACTAAGGCTCAATCGTCCCAGTGGAGGCATTCAACGAAAATCGCCGAGCTCGAAAAACACGTCTCACGTTAGCGGGTGCCACTTAAAAAGTAAACAATGAATATTGCTGAAAATTTTATCGTATACTATTTAAGGGTATTTAAGATTTGGTCTAAGCCAAATTTAGTTTTCTTACTGGTTTTCTATTAAATTTATATCAGATGATACATGATTGACAACATTTAAGCTCTTCCAAGAAAGAAGACAATTTATCGTCTCTGTACTTAACCTGTAGGGTATACAGAATTCGGTTCAAATCGGAAACAGTTTTTTTTGTTTAGTATCATTCATCACTTTTATTGTGTGCACATTATACTCTTATATTAAACTATTTATATTCTTCCATTTGTAAAAGACATAAAATATTGTATAAGTGCTTTGGAATCATTATCATATAAAAGCTTTCATTCCATATTTTTCTTGTCCATACTAGGATAATACTAAAACTAAAATTATCCTCATTTAAAATGGAGATATGAAGAAATACTTGTTTTTTCCTTGCCAGTAAGTCTTATATCTTTTTAGAAACCTATTTGCCAAGCCAAATGGCATCGTTGCTCCATCGTCATGTACTTCAATTAAAAGACTTTCACCCTGGAAAATAACTTCCGGTGATTTTAATTCTTTACTCACATATCACTATTCCTTGTTTATTTTTCTATTTTATATCTTTTATATACTTATTCTTGTCACTTTGCTTAAGTGTGCTCTGGCAATTGCTTGTAGGAGTGCTGGAGAACGTGTTGCATAAAAAAACAAGAAACAGACCACTATGTCTGTCTGTCTGTGTCATATTTATGCTTTGGCAATTTCCACCTAAACTCATTTACACTCTCTATGTAATGTAAATGTATACGAACAGTACATGTGCACTGGAAGGGACCGTATGATTTCCGCTTCCGTTTCCCTAACTCCTTTTATGGCAGATTTTCTGCTAATATTCAACAAAAATCAATTCTGTGTTGTATATAAACGTTGTTGTGCTCTATTGAATTTTTGTTTTACAACAATTTGAAAAAAAATGGAAAAACAAAAACGAAAACATTTACATTTTACTTTTGGAATGTTAGTAAACATTAATTGGAACCTCTCTTTGAATGGGTTTTATTTTGTACATGTTTCGTTCGTGGGACAGATATTGTAGAATAAAGATTTAAAGTTGAAAGAATTCCATAAAAATAAAATTGAAAGACTTCAGCAAAGAAAGACTTTTCGAATAAAACTAATAAAGATTTTAAAGTAGGATTTCAAAAGAAGCAAAGCGAAGGAAACAAAGTAGCAAAAAAGCTGCTGTAACGCTTTAAAATGGAACATTTGAGAAGTAAACCTTCTTAAATATATAAACTTGAATCTTGGTCGGGTTTAAACTGTTGCTTAATGGTCCGTGGAAAATTCCGCATTATATAGGGGCCCTGATATTATAAAAAATTTATTCTGCTAAATGTTTTCTTAAACTATCACTTTAATTTAATTTTTAATTTTATTATTTTTTTTTTATAGAACCAAACATTCAAGAAATGTTCCCTACGGTGATGGTTTGAGAGTATTACAGGTAAGAATGAGGGGAAGGAAAAAAGAGAGAGTAACGTTCGATTTGAATAGAGGAACATTATGAAAAGGAGAAAAAGAAGGAAAAAAGAAGGGTTGGATATTGGCTGGAGTGAAGTATTTCTTATACCGCGCGAGGGCCGAAGAGCTTAACTGCTTCTTTCTTTCTTTCAAAAATGAGTATGACATTTGTCCATGCGTCCTTTTCATATTGAAATGCTCTGAATCGTAAAACTTGAGATATTGCGCTGAAATTTTGTGCAAGTATTTCTGTGTAATTAATGTATGTAGAATCCCATTTCAATTGGGCGAAATAGGTCAAATGTCATGCCTACAATCAAAATCTAATCTATTTATCTGAGGAAAATAGACTTGTATTGAAATTCATTGGGTAACGTGCAGATGCGCCCATGATTAAAAAAAATATCTTTGATGTAGAATGCGACCTTTTATTTAATAAGGTATATATATATATTATTAGTTATTAGAAGAAAGCGAACTCATATACAAACCACACACACAAGTAATGTGAATAAGTGGAAGGTATTTCAGTTTACATGTTTTTTTTATATTAATACCTACATGGTCGTACCCAAAACTCTCACTTTCTCGTAAAATTCATAAAATCGCAAAATCCTGCTTTTGTTGTTTTCATTGAAAGTTATCTTTCTCATAAAGTTAAATCTTGTTATTTAAATAATTTTACTTTTTGACTTACGAACCAATCATAATCGTCAATGTTGTCATTGTTGTAATGACACAGTCACATAAAATGTATTTTCCTAATTCTCGATTCATATGCAAATTTTCAGTGTTATCATCATCGACATGACATTTTGAACCTCAACCCTTTCATACCAGACACGAAAAAGAAAGAGAGAAAGAGGGAGAGAAATATCTTCTCACCATTTATCTGGCTGTAAAAATAAGTACAAAAATTATATACTGAAGCGAAAAAATAAATGGTACCTCTGGTTGCTAGAATGGGGCATTAGATCAAACTGTAAGCTTTACTTTCCATTGACATTGGTCATCATGTTGAGCATAAAGAAGAATCTGATCTCATCCTCATCAAAAGTATTATTCCCATAAAGTCTCTACCCTAGCCAATGGGAGAGGCATGCTAAGTTTGTCACTATGTTTGCAAATGTTTTAAACTCAGAGATTCATACAAGTCAGATATCGTCAGAGATTTATACAAGTACTCTTTATTATTATTCAAATTTAGAATCGATGCACCCAAATCCGTCAGTTATTTTAATGCAATATCATAACTTTTTATATATCCCCACCTGAAATTTTTTTCTTTTATGAACCCATTTTTTTATTTTGAAGGTATTTAGTTAGCAGCCCCGTCCACAATCTATCTATTAGAATGTAAAATTAAGCTATGAAGTTGAAATTTGTTTCACATATTTATAATCATCTAATAATATGAATTTGATAAATAAGGATGGACACGCCCATAATTTACAAAAGAATTATTTAACTTAGAATCCGACTTATACGTAATAAAAACACTAGAAGAAGGCGTGATCAAGTTTTTGCCACGCCCACACTTAGCACATATAATAGAATATATGGTGTTTCACATTTCATTTAAGCCACATTTATAAATTTTTACTTGCTCTGTGCTTTTTTATATTCTCCATCTTAGTGATGAGGGTATATTAAGTTTGTTCTTCCGTTTGCAACATCCAGAAGGATGTTTTTATCGAGGCGCCAAAAATGGGTCGTTACGCCCACAATTTTCAAAAAACCATATTCATCATACTTGACTTGCAAGTTCATACGTAATATATATTCACACTTAGAAGACGTAATCATATACCTGCCACGCCCACTGTTGTAAAGGTGGAGGGTATTTAATATTTGGCTTAAGCCAAATTTAGCTTTCTTACTTGTTTTGTTCTAAGGTGGGCACGAGTATGTTTGAATGTAAAGGCCTGTTATTATCCACAACGTGTTATGGCTAAATGGTGTTGCCTTTACTTGTTATTACAGAATCTTTCATGTAAAGTTATAACCCTCCTACCCCTATACTTAACTGCCGTTATATTGTTAGTTCTGCATTTTTGTTGTTGCTTTGTGGTTTGACTCTTTTACTAATCCGTTATGCTTGGGAATTTATAGCTTTCGTTCTATCTCCCATTTGGTGTTTTTTCCCTTTTTTTTCGATAAAAAGAAGAACAGTTTTTGGTTTTGGGTTTGCATTAAATCTGTTTGGTTTTTTTTTCAAATGTATTCTGTAATATTATTGGACGTGTGGGAATTTTCTATTTTGCATTTAGTTTTTGTGTGTTGTGCTTGGACAACAAACTGATTGGCATTAAAAAATAGAAAGTTTTTCTACTTTAGGGTGCGCACGTACGTAAAATGAAAACTCAACTGCACAAGTCAATTGTTGTTAAACTCTCACCTAAAAGTTTTTTTATATAACCGGCCATAATAATAATACATATGAATAGAAAAAAAGTCAAATGTAAATAATAATAAATTTACATGCTTCGCAATTCTCTTACTGCAGCAGGACTTAAACACGAATATCCAGCGAAGTTTTCCCTTTAAAGCCAATTTGTGAATATCAAAACACATACACATTCATCATCAAGCCATTGAGATCTATGCAAATTGAAATTCTCACTGGGACTTTTTTAAGTGTAATAAATTCTTTCTCTTCTTTTTCTACATTATTGTAGCTGGTGTTGAATAATGCGCATTATTGCACATTTTAACACTTAATAAATCTTGTAGTAGCGTACTTTGAAAACGAAAACATCTAAATCTACGCCATCATTGTCAGCACAAGCACCAGCATGATGATCATCACATAAATACATTATTATTATGTGCAATAGTTATATAAGCTAAACGATAATATTCTCCAGAGTATTATAGTAAAATTTGTGCGTTCGTTGGTGTAAATACCGCTGTTGCCGTTAGTGAGAGTATGAGCAATATATGCGTTTACATGAATGTATAAAAATTTATGGGTTTTTTTCCTCAAGCAAAAGAAATGCTAACGAGTTTGCTACGAGGTGATATTTTGTAACATTTTCATTTTCTCTATTCCTTCCATTTAATAGTGGGCCTGGTATACTGAGTTAGTCATTTCCATTGTAACAACTTTTCCATAAATTAATGGAATAAACCAATGAGCTGAAAGTTAATGAAGGAATTCCCAATTTCTTATATAAAATTGTCATTGAATTGAATTAGTAAACAGTCACTTTTATAATTAACAGAAAACTCTTATGATTTAGATTAATTCATTCCTTTCTTGTTAATGGTGATGGGTGTTTAATATTTGGCTTAAACTAAATACTCATAGCTTTCTTTACGTTTTGTAGCTTTTCCTCTTTTATTATTACTCTTTTCGTTGCCAAATTTGCACAATTGCACACCAATACAACAAATGTGCGGCTTAGGAAAATATTTAGATGGATGTATTATAAAAGTAACGGAAAGTGCTATATTTAGGTAAAACCAAATCTTGGATACCCTTCAAATTTTTTCCATACCTATGGTTGTGGCATTTATACAATTTAAACCTTCTTTTAACCACCACTACAGCATGTCGTACATGGCACCTCAGAGGTGGCGTTCTACACTAATAACATGTTTTTTAAATTGTGGGCGTGTCTGTTATCCAATTTTAAGATATATTTAAGCAAAATTTATCAAAAACACTTCTGCTCTTAACTTTTTATTTAAATTGGGCGAAATTGGTCAAGTTTTACACCCACAATTCATGAAAATCTACCTATCAGTTACAAAATTTGGTAATAAAATGAATGTGGTCAGATAAAGCACTTTAACTTTGTTTAGAAATATTTCAGATAATTTGGGTTGAAACTTTGAAAATATCTTTCGTAGAAGCAAGGGTCGATCGCTTAAATAAGTTATACATTTCTTGAATAAAAGAAGGACCTTCTAAAAAAACATTTATTTCATTAACTTACACTGTTAATGTAATAATTCATAAAATTTTAATTGGTACAACCAACTTGTTATCTGTCTACACATGAATTGGTCAAATTTGTGAATAATTTTCAACTTTTACATTAATGCACTTTTAGATTATAAATATATTCTGTTACAAAGAGTTCATAAAACCGAGAACATTTATTATACTATGCTAGAATCCATTCATCTCAATATTTCAATTGGTTTGACTGGCGGGAAACTATTTTTAAATTTCCATATCATTAAAAAACCCTCTGGTTTTGCGGGTAAATATTGAAGCTAGAGGAAACTATATGATAAGGAAAATAAATGTGATACTTGGGAACATTTCTAAGTAAGATTTTGTGTTCTTTCAAAATGCAACTTCCAGAGGAAAAAAGGCATTTAAGCTTTACTCTTTTTATATAAACATGTAATTTTTTTAAGTGGATGGTGACAATATTATCCGCTGCGACTCAATCCGACCTAATGCAAGATTATCCGACCCTTCTCGACCTGATATAACCTTGTGCTATACATAACGAATTAAGTTAGCTAAAATCTACGGTTTGTGGTTTTCAAAAGGACTTGAATATATTTTCCAACTCTATCCTCCAAAATTTTTATAACCACAAATTTAAAAATAAATTGCAATAAAATAACTTAACGCTGGTTGAGCGACTTTTTTCGCCCATCTCCTAACAACTTCAAATGCTCTTCCTTCGTATGTGTAAAATGGATATTTAAGTATTATTTGGGGTTTTGGTTTAGATTGTGTTCGGACTCATTCAGTGTTCATTCGTTTTGTTTATATACTCATACATACATTTTAAAGCCTCAAGCTGTTTAACTTTTTCATAAACAACCAACGAAGTGTGTGAACGAACGGTGCCAAACTAAACTTTATATTCAATTCTCAAACTGCTCCATAAGTCTGGTGTAGTATGATGTGCGGTGGGGTGGGGTGGGGTGTGTATTACTGTGAATTTGCTCGTGTATATTTATGTGACAATGTGCGACAATAGAGCATGTAATTGTTACTTGACATGCAAAAGTGTTTTAATTGAATTATATTCGTTATTGTGTGTCGCCATTCATGAAATTCGTGTCCGTGTCCTGTTACATCGAATACACCACCAGCATACGTATGCGTAACCATTTTTCATCGACTAAGTTATAAATTGTTGTTTAAATAAAAAGAAAAAGTAAAAAATAAAATAACAACAATAACAACATGTACCGAAATTTATGCAAACTTTGATAATTTCAATGAAACACTTTCTCTCTCTCTGTCCCTCTGTCAATATGAACAGAAAAAGTAAAAGGATTAGAGTTGACTTGAGTCAAAGCATGTATACCTCTCCACTACTGTATATTAAACAAAAATATGTATCGCTGGTAGTAATTCTTTTAAATTTTGGGCGTGGTTTTTTTTAATAATTTTTAATTACTAATTTTATATCGTTGCTTAGTCTATATTTGTGTAAAAAGTGGACTTTTCGCTTCTCATACAGATACATAAAGTGAAACTCCTCAGGATACGTTTTCTTATCTTCTTATCGTTTTTGAATAATGAATAGCTTGTGGGTGCGTCCAATTATGCATCTTCATCCACCCCAAGTAGCCAGAACACTTGTGCCAACTTTGAAATTCGGCAGATGATATGTTGGACACTCAGGCGCCCTAAGAATTTGTTGATCAAGACTATATAGAGTCTTTTAAGTTTCGGTTACGAAGGTTTTAATAAAGTGAAAATACAATTAAAATCAAAAACAACAACAGCTACCACCGCTACAAGTACCTAAACAAATAAACAGGAAAAAAATCCACAAACAATTGTTAAACAAGTTAAACGAGCATTTTATAAGCGTATAAACTTTTTTCGGGTTGTTAACCAACGGCATTTCCACTTCTCATGCAAACATTAAATCATACGAAACGTGATTGAATGGGAGTTTTTAACGAAACATTATTTCCAACCAAATCAAGATAAAGTTTCGTGTGAACAAAACGGGTCATTAAATAGGCATGACGCTAATATTGTATAATTCTGAAATGTGAGAATTGAAATAGCTATATAAGAATGTTCAAAATAAAACCATGTGATCGCTATTCGAATATCCTAGAAGATGCGTTGAAGAAACGCCATCGAGTGAAAGGGCTAGAAGTATCAGACATAGTAGAGATTTCGAAAAGGATTGTACTTGATATATTGATTGAAATTTGGCCTAGTGTTCTAGTCTAATTTAGTGTTTGGTGATGTTTCACAGCAACAAAACCAACTTTTTGCTTAATCTAATAAACATGGATGCAACATGAGTTCATTATTTCGCACCTGAGACGAGGGTTAAATGCTATTTTGACAATTATAAAAACGAAAAGAAGAGTATCGAAGCTGAGTGGACAGCTAAAGATATCTACACGTTATATACAAACTAATTTGATAAATGTTGTCGTTGTCATTAGATTTCATAGTAAATCTCTTCACACACTATTTTTTGTTTATCTATAATTAATGAACATTAGCAACTCGGTATAGCTTTGAATAAATACTCACACGTGCAAAACGGACACCACGTGTATTAACTTTTACAAATTTTACGCATTTTAATCCACCGAGCAGCAAAACGTAATGACTAACAAGTGAAAATATTATAGTCGGTTAAGACCGATCATCAAATACTCTACACCTCTTGATGTATAAGGACCTCCATTATAACGAGATCTTATATGGGGAGGGGCTCTAAAAATGGTCCCATCCTATCCGTCATCAATAAAGTTCTTCTTAGGGATAATACATTGTACAAAATTTCATTGAAATATCTCAAAAAATGTGATCTGTAGTTTGCGCACAAATTTGCATGGACAGACGGACATTACGATTTTGATTCTGAATCGATCGGTATAGCTGAAGGTGGGTGTGGTATTTGTCGTTTTCGTACAAACTTAATATTAAAAACTAAAACTGAAACTTTGCCACAAGTGGTGCAGGGCATAAAAACTAAAAAGGCCGCTTATACAATATTGTAGTATGTGTGTATAAGTGTTGAAGCTAATGATGGTAATGACGATGCTTGGTGTATAAATACCAACCAAACAATTTCTATTTAATTACAATTGTAGCCACAATTTGTTGTTTAGTATGTTGCAAAAAAAAATTGATGCTAACCGTGATGGGGATCATATAACCGATGCACAGATACCATATAGCGTGCAGTGTGGCAATAATAATTATCGAGCTTTAGCAGCTCTCATGGGGGTCAGTAATAGGGTCACACTATGTGTGTGTACCAACGATAATTTTACGCTCAATTATTATTAAATATTTAATACCAGACTGACTGACCATCCATCCCCCTATAACTCGCACTTTAGTCTTGTGCTTGTGCATAAACGCGTGCATTTGTAGCTGCTGTACTGAGTCCAGGGAAATCAAGCGCTCGTTGTTTCACTCGTCGCCAATCCTCCTTGTCCCATTGTTGTTATTCACCGTACATAACATTAAACGACAGAATATGTGCGTTGTAAAAACCACGCCGAATAATTGGCATATTCTGTTGCACATTGTTAAACACAATCGCCCATTTGTAAAAGTAAATGCAGTCAACCATCTACAGCGGAACGGTACTCGGAAGGTACGCACACAGAAGTGTAGATAGCCGGCCGTTTATGTTTTTGGGCTCTAATGAGATTGCAATTATTTTGTAATAAATTTTTATTATTTCAGATTTAAAGTTCATGTTTATGTGTTTTTTAACACAATCATAAAAACATGTTTTTCTTTTTTGGTGGAGAATTTCAGTTGTTAAAGGGATGGAAAGTGTATGAATTTAATACGAATTTAATTAATGAAAAAAAAAATTAAGGCAAACACACAAAAATAAGTTAATGAGTTACTAGAGCTTGTAATATTGTTATATCTATACCCTACACCATAAAGTGGTAAAAGGGTACTTGTATTGGGTTTGTGTGGATGTTTGTAACTTCCATAGGACAAGTGCCACACCCATTGTTAATATTACTCGAATCATACATCGGATCAAGATCAAAATCTGTATGTGTCTGACTGTCCGTCAGTCCGTCAGTCCGTCTAAGTTGTTTTGTTTCGTTATCAACCTACAGATCTTAATTTTGAATATTTTGTTAATGAAATTTTTATAGCAACTCTCCGTCTTAAAGACGATCACTATTAAAAATGGACTTGATTGGACTTCATTGGTCCATTTTTAGGGCACTTTCCCACGTAACACTTTATTTTTATCTAAAATTTTATATAATGAAAATTGGAAATTCTAAATAAATTTTAAAAAAATTTCATATGTGTGCAAATATGAACGCGTTCGGACATTTAGAACCCTTTTCCTTATAGGAACTTTTCACAAAGTTACTTATATATTCGCTATATTTTTGATATATTGAACTATTATAATGTATAGGCAGATCGCAATTAAATTGGGAAAAATCGCTTAAGAGCCCTGCCCACAATTGAAGAAAATTATTTATTTCCTACAAAAATTGAGTTATGAGGTTGTATATATATATATAATTCATCCATTCTTCGATGTTCCAAAAATAGCCCTGCTCGAATAACAGACACGCCCACAATTTGCATAAAGCCCTTATGTGCATAAAAGTCGATTTACAAGGTCAAAAAATCATGTATCTTCCGTGCCCTTCTCTTTGAATATATATGTATTCCTAGGCCAAATTTGTGTTTTACTTATCTTATGTATAATTCAAATTTAGTGTACGCAAAAAGTGAATACATTCTGTAGTACTTCTAATGTGTGCACCATTTAAATATTTTTATTCTATTTCAATTGGTTTCTTTTACTGCTTTTCTGCGTTTTCGTGCCAAAAATTGAATTGGGCGTTCGTATATGTATATTGTGGTTGTAGTGTTTGAAATCGGTCTGTAAGTGGGAGTGAATTCGTTTTTTTGACATTTATTGTCTATAATTTGCATATTTTTTCCATTTCCCACTTGCCTTAAGAATATTGTTAAAGTGTAAGTATTGGCACAAGTAACAGGTATAAACGAAGACAAAGAAAAATTATGCTAAAAACAAAATCCTTTTTACGACAAATCCTGATAGTTTTTCTCAGGCAATAATTTTTTTGGCATTATTTTAAATTGTTTAAGTATTAAATATATCGTCACCTGAAGCTAATTTTTATGATATTTTTTACAACCTACTATTATTACAATTGAAAATCTCTTTGTTACGATTAAATGCTGCGCCTCTACTTTTCCACTTAATGAGTTTGTGTGTGTAATCCAATTAATACCAATTAATGCTTTTCGCATATACGCAATAATAAGGTGTTGTAAATATATAGAATATAAAGCACACAAATTTACATAAAAAATTGAAAACTTTTTCACAAATATTTTCATAATTGATTGTATGACCAAAAAAAAAAAAACATTTTAATAACAATGTATTTAAATGCTGAAATAAGTGAAAGGTTGAAAGAGGGAGAGAAAAAAACAATGCCATAATAAACAAAAAAAAAAAAAAGCGTCAATCGTTACATGTTATTGGTGACATTAATTTTGCAAAATATTTTATTGAACATATGGCCAGATTTTTCACATATGCACTCTCTCACCTGAACTACCTTCTATTTCCACCGGCTTCACATCTCAATCATGTTCATACAATATATTTTATGTAGATACCAAACAACAACAAAATTTATGCCACTTTTGTTTTTTTCTTTGTTAAACACTCAATATTTAGCTTTGTGATGATGTTGGTGATGACGTTGATGATGCTGCTGCTGATGCTTGGCAGCTGTTTTACATAGTGCCGTACGCTTGATGAAATTCATTTGTACGTGCAATTGCACTGAATTGAATTTGTGTTTTATAAAAATGTTAATTTCATTTCGTTATATATACATATACATACACATATTCATACTGTCATAATTTTTATTTTACGTTATGTGGATATGGTTGTTTCATTTATCTACACTTACAAACTATATATGCCTTCAATTATTGTTGTTATGAGATTGTTATGTATGGAAAGTGCAACAAACAAATAAAAGAGTTTTATATGGTTTAGGCAAAAGCTTGGGTACCCTTCACAAATTTATATGCGTAAGTTTTGTGGATGTGATATATCTTTAGGAATGCATTCTTTTGACGTCTATTAAAGCATACCTTAATGAAAGCTGCTCTGAAATTTTTTATACCTTATAAGAGGTAAGAGGGTACATTAAGTTTGTGAGAATGTTTGCAACTCTATTCAGAATAAAAATCTATAAATATCCATATGTCTGTCCATGTAAAGTGCACATTAATACGTTTATATATGTTAAAAAATCGCAATTCCATATTGTGAAGTATAGTTAATTAACTCTACATTTGGTTGTGCCAAATTTCAACTCGACCGGACCATTTTTATTTGTAGCGTAATATAAGAAGGAAAGTGGTGTGGGGTATTATATTGTTGGGCTTGACCGACTGTACCATTTTTACTTGTTTTATATATTGTAGGCGTGTCTGTTATACGATTCTGCCCATTATTGGCACATCGTGCTGGTATCCATCAGTCATAAAAATTATATTATTTTAAATATTAAATTATAGTATGGAAAATTAGTGCATACGCTATGTGTTATAAAAAGAGACGGGTATGTCTACAATTTACAAAAAATCTAATTTCAATGAATGTGATTTTTTAGTTGATACGTATTACATAAACCTATCTGCACACTTTTATAGTTCTTGGATGTGGAGGGTATTTAAGAGATGTCTAAATATAGTTTTTTTTTTTTACATATAAGAAGAAGAAAGTTTTTTAATTTTGGATGTGGCACTCTACTTGATTTTATTTTCATAATTGAAAAAGGATTTTATTTGCAAAAATTAACTATCTAACTTAATTTGGCTTCGAACCTATTTATCTATAGATGCTAAGTTGTAGGCGTAGCTAGTGGATGGTTAAATGATCGCGTGTGGGCTGTAAAGTCTACAGGTCTCTAAAAATTTTGTTTCATATAATATTTATATAAATAAAAAGCCCCAAAAATTATCTTCGTTTAGGATCAACCTGTCGATTTTTTTTTATACCGCTAAGGGTTGCTAGTACCAGTTTATATCCTATACAGTGTATATGCTACGTATCAACTTACCTGTCGGAAAATATATGTTTTTTTGCACATTATTAGAGACACGCCTGTTATTCAACCACGCCCGATTTTTGTTAAATATATATACTGATTTTTGCCTATTGTGGGCGTGGCTATCAACATATTTAATCTATTTAAAAAAAAAACCTTTGTAAAAAACCATAAGTGTCTATACAAAAACTCAGCTGACCAAGACTATACATCTTACAGGATCTCTAATGCCCCCTATTTGTTGTTATAAATGTATTAACAAACTTATTATACCAACTTATGTATGCGTATGCGAAGGACAATGGCGTTCTCCAAATTGAACATTTAAAAAACTCAATTGAAAACGGCACATATATCTATAAATAATACAATAATCAACGGCAATTTTATGACATTTTAAAATGATTAAATATAGTTAAAGTTTATTAAATATATATATATATATGTAACAATTTTTATCATCCTCTAAATCGTGATGTTCTCGTGTAAAAATTATTTTTCTTACATAATAAAAATACAACCCTTTACAATATATTGTACAAATAATTTAGATGGACGTTTAAAAGGTAATAAAGAAAAAACTCCAGTTGGTTAGCTTGCATATCAATAACATGTTGTTGTATGGTGTGCATGGTGCGTGTATGTGTGATAGGGTTTTAATGACAAATAGTAAAACTAAGCTCAAAAATATTGTCATTCAATTGACAAACTAATAAATTTATGGCTGCACTAGAGACGGACGGAATAAGTGGTAGAGGGAAGTGAGAGAATTCATAATAAAATAAACATACACGTATACAATGTGGGTGTGTATGTGTAAGTAACATACATCAATGTCAAATTGATATCAAATGAAATTTTGCATATTGATACAAGGATTATACGTTTATTTTTTCTTTGGTCTTCAAAATTTATTTTATCATACCCACATGAGTTGAGGGGTTCACTAAGTTTGTCATTACCTTTGCAACACCCAGAAGGAGGTGTCGGAGACTCTATAAAGTATATATATTCTTAATCAGAGTCTAAAATTGAGTAGATCTAGACACGTGTGTCCGTGTCGCAAATTTTGAGATATTGTGCTGAAATTTTGTTTAGACACTTTAATTTTTGCATGCAGATCGCTATATAAAATGGGCAAAATTGGTCAAGAGACACGCCCATAATCGAGAAAAATCCACTTATATCCCACAAAAATTTAACTATGTGGTACAAATATTTATAATTATCATATTCATCGATGTGCCAAAAATAGGCGTGGTTAGATAACGAACACCCTCACAATTACAAAAAACCATACTCAACATAAAACTCGAATGTCAAGATGATATGTAATATACACACTATTAGAGGACATAATCATGTACGTGTCACGCCCGTCGCTTCTATGTAGATGTGGAGGGTATTTAAGATTTGACCTAAGCCAAATTTAGTTTTCTTTCGTTGTTTTTTTTATGTTTTGATTTATATTTATACTCTTGTTTTGATATTTTTTTAAAATTTACTTTATATATACAATACGCACACGTATGTATTCATATATCTTACTATTATGACACTTTGAGCAATTGTTGTTGAAACTTATATCAAAACAATTATTTTTTGATTAATTTTTGTTGAGTTATTATTATATGATTTTTTTCCATCTCACTGCTATTGTGAACGATTTTTGATTACAATTTCGATTTAATGCTTCACTGCAATGCAGGCAGCAGTCAAATATGTTTTATCAATTTTTTTTTTATTTTTCACTGATACACACTCTTCATGTACTCGCCTGGTTCTTAAGTATGTTGCTGGTGCTGGTGCTGGTGCTGCTGGTGCTTATGATAATGATAAACATGCCTCTTCTTTGCTGTATCATGCTTATACTCTAGCATTATGCTACTCTACACGGATGACATTTACTTCATCATTAGTTTGCTTTTTTTTTTTTTAGTTTTTGCTAAAGGCTGTGTTGTATAGTAGTAGTTTGTGTCGAATGCTACTTATAAACAGTTTGCAACAAGAATATAAATATGTTTGTGTGTGCATAAGTTTGTAATGAAAACTGAAATTTCAATTATTGTCACAGCGTTGCTTTAAGGCTTTATAATTAAAGCTTGTTAAAGTAGTTACAAAAATATTAACGTATGTGGGTATGTAAGAGGGGTCTGACTAAAAAGTTTCTTTATGTAATAGCCCAGAGAGTGTATACAAATCGTTTCTTGTTGATGACTTTTTCATTTTTATATTGTACATTAAATTCGCATTCTAACTAAGTCTTAGTTTAGCAATTGTTCCAACTGAACAATAACAATAAATTTAAATTTTCTGTGAAAAGAGGTGTAAAACTAAACGAAAACAAAAAGATTTATTTGCTCAATAGAATTTTTATTATATAGTCTGTGAAGGCAGAAAACAAAAAACTAAAAAAAAAAAACCAGAAAACTCCTTCATATGTGCATTAAATTCTTATTTGGTATGCAAAACATTGTTTTTATAGTGGCTCACAGGCACATACTGGCTGCCTGAGTATTTGAATAAAATTGCGCTAAAAGCTTGCAACATGCTTTGTATAAGATGAACAAAGTAAGGGTGGGTAAAGTTAAGATGAGGTAGCGGCTGAAGTGATGAAATGCGTCAGCGTCACGTGTTTGCTCATCTGTGTAATCGTATGTTTATTCATTGGTGACAGGCTGTCTGGAGTTGCTTTTGAAAAATTGATAATGGCAATGATTCAACGTGTTACAATCATTCTACACCTGCTTATCCCCTACAGTCAACGCCTAAAATTCTCAGTGCCGAATTAAAAAGAATATATGAATGTATGTAGTTAGGTAAGAGAAACTTCTCGTGAATGAATTACCCTAAATAGGAGTGTTTTTGTTTTGTTTAACAAAAAAAAATTGGTTTGGGTGGAATCTGAAATTCTCTCCATTTCCAAATGTAAATTGTGGGCGTGGCAAGTATGCAATTACGCTCTTTCGTAAAATTCGCATTACGTACCAAGTATGAGCCGAATTTTGTGGCAAAATTTTTTTATTCATTGTGGGGCGTTTTTTAAACACATCAATGGGTGGATTATCTATGAGTACGAATGTCGAATTGTATATTTATTTGCGCGGCTTTGGAAAATTTTTTATAGAGGTGGACTTTACCAATATTGCTCAATCAATAAATAGGAAATTAAACTTTGTAGTATTGTATTATTTGGCCTTAGAAAGATTCTTACGGTTGTGGGCTTGCATGATTTTATTGCACCTTGTATAGAAACTGAATTTTTTAGTCCAATGCCCTAACCTTTGAGACCTTGAAAATAGTAACAATTGATACGCATGACTGCATCTGTTGAAAATTTACTTCTGAACAAGAACATACATGTATTCTAATATCTTCTACTGTGTTTTGCAAACGGAATAGCCAATTTTGTATGTCTTCTATACTATGTGTAGCGTATAAAAACAAACTATCTCTAGGTTAAAATATTATCTTCTAATTCCTTTTGTGTTTTTTTCAAATTATTTATTGAATTTTTATTTTTTTTTAATTAATCATGGTGAAGTTTAATGACATTGCATGCAAACGGTTTTCTATTATGTGATTATTATGATAATTTTTATTACAAAAATTTATCACGTTTTTCATTAATTGTCTACATAGTGAATAGAAAAAATGTTACACCTAATATAATATATATATATATTATATCACATTTTCTTCAAAATAAAATAAATAGATTTTAATTAAAAAAATAACAATTATTTTTTATCTTATTATAAAAATTGATATTTTATTTATTTAAATTTTTTAAATATAATTTTTTATATTGTACATTAATTTTTTTTATTTATTATTTTTAAATACGTATTTTATACCCTTTACAAAAGAGAGTACGTGATAGAATAAGAAAGAAGTATATTATTAAGTTTGTCATTCCGTTTGCAAAACCCAGAAGAAGTGTAAAGACCCTACAAAGTATATATATTCTTGAACAACATCAAAAACTGAGTCGATTTAGACGTGAGTGCCTGTGTATCCGACTATTGTTGGCATTCTCATGGGCGAAAATTTTGAGATGTTGAGCTGAAATTTTGTACAGATACTTTTACTTTTTATACACAGATCACTTTTAAAAATTGGAAAAATCGGTCAAGGCCTACACCCACAATCGGCAAAAATCTATTTATCTGCCACAAAAATCGAGCTATGAAGTTGAAATTTGGTATATTTATTTAAAAGAAACTTATCACTTGATGTGCCAAGAATGGGCATGGTCGGATAACAGACGCACCTAAGGCTAAGTAAGTTTTCTTACTTTTTTTTTCAATATTAAATTAGTCATTTCATGTATTTGTTACTTTTAGTAGGAGGGAGGCTTCAAAGACCTTATATAATTATAATTATTAAATAAAATAAATAAAATAATACAAATACCATGTACATCTTGTTGTATGTTGGCAACACGGCTTCCGTATAAATAATGCGGCGCGTTTGTACAGTTTACGTGCCAAGTATTGTAGGTTATATTTCAGTGTATTATACGCTTCGTTCTGCGATGGTACTACAATATGTATATATATGCAAAATTTAAATTGGTTGAAATCTATTAAAAATTTAGTTATGAAGTTTACATTTAGAAAATCCAAGTATAGACAAAATAATTTATGTAATGTAGAATCTTCTTCACACTTTTTATAGATAGGGACATATTATGTTAGGTCTAAGCCAAATTAGGTGTTTTTTACTTGTTATAACTTTTACTTGCTCATTTCTGTGAGTTTGCTGATGATAATAATGATGATGATGAGAATGTTAGATATGTGATTATAATGCAGTGTATTCTGTATATAATCCTTAATTGAAAATAAACACAACATTTTACTAATTCAAAGAAAACATGTTGCGGAAAAATTTATTACAAAATTTACACTCTTACATACTTACAACTGTCTCATTTACTAACATGTATGCATAGGATACTATTTACAAACATAAGTCGTAGACACGTATGAGGATGAACAGTTTTTGCAGCCCCGTATCTAAGCATTAATGAAGGCATTGAGACTACAATTTAATAAAACCTCCTTTGTTAAGAATAAGTACTTAGAATGAATGAATGAGAGAGAGCAGAAGATAAGGAGGAAAAGTAATTTTGGCTTAAGCTGGAATTACTACTTGTGGGCGTGGCAGTTATACTTTTTACTCTGCTTTAGCATTTGTAATCATTTCATGCAAAATCAATATTTAAAATTTTTTTGTAATTATGGGCGTGGTCATAATTTTGAGCCGAACATTTTCAACGTGCATAAAATTTGAGTTTAATAATTCTATTTTTGCATGTGGTACTTGTATAAATTTTCAGTGCAATGTTCTTTTGATATTTGTCTCACTAAATATTCCCACCACACAAATAAATGGCGCTTAAAAACTGGGTAGAAAGAGAGAGTATATTCAAATTATTTAAAATCGTCTAAAAACTAAACACAAAACTTGTAATCAAGATTTATCTACAATGGTGTACACCAGCCAACCCGAAAACATAGACATCAACTAAAGGACACATATGAGACCTAAAATAAAAGCATTGAAAAAAGGATTGGGTCTGTAATAAAACTTGAAACTAAATAGAAAAAATGAATGTGTTTTGTTGAGAAAACAATAAAATCCGAGTGCAAGTGATTTATATGATCAAAGATACTAAAGCGCGCAGCAACCGAAATTGCTGGAAAGAAAAAAGTAAACGACAAACTAGACCAAAATGGCTGTTGAAATTTTTTAACAGTTCCAAGAAATGTGTCCTCATAAAACTAAATTAAATCACATCATAACTCTTTTTCAATTAAAAAAAAATCAAACAGATTACTTTTTAAACTTTTGCATAATCCGTCCATCCATATGTCCATCCATCTTGCTGTCTCTCTTTCTTTTATTCCCTATAAATAGAATTGTTTTTCTTTAACTCTGTATTTATTTTGTTTTTTATATTTCTACTCTTTGCAAATCAAAATCCTTGTTATTCTGGGAATTTTTCTTTGTGATTCCCCAAAGTTATTCATTGTGTATATAACATTTGTCTACGTGGTATGAAAAGGAAAACTATTTACAAGTATTTGGGGACGTACAATAAAAAAGTTCAAAATGTTACAACGTTTAGCAGCTCTTGGATGAATGGATATGCTTAGTTAGATAGACAATATGAAAAAGGCAATTGAAACGAGTGAATAAAAGCATTAGGGCTAAATTTCTATGGGTGTACTAAAACCTTTTTTCTAATCTAAATTTTTGAGATCACGTGAACGTCTCATATATCTACACTATTATTATTTTTCATAATCTATTCAATATGGATAATGAATCGCCTTTAAGAATGTAATAGAACAGAACTACATATTGGTCACTCGATGGCAGATTATCGATTTCTTCCTCATTTTACTAAATCAAATATGGCGGCCGCCCAAAGATATTACATTAATATTCTTCACAAAGTATTCAATATGGGTACCAAATGAAGGGATTTAGTAAGTAAAAAATAAAACAAAACATTTTACTGGTATCAGAACACAATTATAGAATATTCAATATGGCGGCCCGGACAAGGGCAATAGCCAATTTTGTATCACATATATTTTTAAAGGTATCAGACGAATGAGCTTATCAAAAGAATACAAAGTGATAAAGAGGTTAAAACCAACCGTTCAATGTGGGTTTCTTAAGAAAGAGCTTGATAAGTAGAATAAACTGCGTGTAGTCATTTTAAATTAAACATGAAGCATTACGCTACATGTATCTCTATTAACGTTTTTAATTTCTCATATTAACGATAAAAATTTTCTCGATTTAATCCATTGGTCCATAACTCATGAATAGAAATTTATTACACAATTATTGCAGAGTGTATATGGTCCGACTTCGACTTTAGCCCAATTTTTACATGTTAACGAATGCAAAGTATATGTTTGGTGTAAACTTGTTGTTATTTTTGAATAAATGAAAGAAAGAAAGAAAAAATCAACAAAAGCAACAACAGAAAAGTGTTTATATGTAAAGAAAAGAAAAGACGGGTCAGGCCAAAGATGTTAAAAGGGTATGAAAAAAGAATTGTGTCAACTGCAACCAAATTCGAGTGCTTTTATTATTATTAACAGAAGCAACAACAACCAAAAAGTTGTGGCAGAGTTGTAAAATGTATTTATGCGCAGACGAGCAAAATAAGCAGCTCATGGATTTATTGGCTGAATGGAGAGATTTGACTATACGTGAGCAGCTAGACAACAATTTTTTTTTTCTTAAACACACGGTCATACGTACACTACAATATTACAAGAAGTAAAACATTAAACTAAACTTTTTAAATATGCTAAAAGTTAGACGAAGAAGAAGAAAAGGAGGATATATTCTTTAACTACACTGAAAGAAATTATTGCATTAAAAATGAGTTACTTGTAATACGGGCAATATCATGTGTTAAAGGTATTAACATGTTTTCCCATGTATAAGTATTCATTGTTGGAAATTTTCATGGCAAATTGATTCTAAATTGTATTTTTCTTTTTTTTCTGTTCAGTAATCCTAACAATGAAAAAATGAAAGAACGAACAGAAGATGTATTATGTGTATCGTCTTGGCTCAAGTTATTGATGAATGCTTCATTGTAAAATTAAGCTGCCTGGCAATGGCATTTCTTTCAAACATTTACATGTAAACATAAACTAAACGCCTTGAAGGGAAATTTTGTAAAAATTTACCAAATAAATATATACTTCGAAGAAAAAACAAGGCATAACAAAGAAGAAGAAAAGTTATAGTAAACTTCCATTGACCAATAACCAGTTACAAGCACATGCAAATGGTATAATGTTAGAGTAGGAGGAAAAGCAGGCAACAATGTCAAGTATAGTAAAATAACGGTAATAGTTCAAAAGTTGTTATCACCGAACCAATCAATGAGATGGTTGAGGAGAGATTGAGAGCAACAAATTGCTAGGACTTGCTTCAAATATCGACGTTGCGAAATTTCTTTAATATTCTCAACACACAATCACTTAAAGTTCACTGAAAGTTTATTGTTAAAATCTGTTCAAAAATTTCAACCATATACCAACATTTTAAAATAATTTCTCTCAAAATTCAACATTTTGTACTTTCACTTATCCTCTCTGGGATTTCTGTTATTTTTATGTTTTTTTTTTTGTGTGGCAATATAATCAACATAAGTTATTACAAGGATTTTATTATATTCTCATAAATTGAATCTGAGCGTGTACTATGTACTTATATGTATGTTTATATGGGAAAAAGCCTTTGTATGTATTCACTCTCTACTATTTATTCACTTATATTTTATACACATAAGTACGTATGTGTATGCACGTATTCATACATCTTAATAATACAATCATTTTGTAATCGAATTTTCTGTCTTTTTTCCTTTTTGAATCAGTTTCTTTTAGTTTTTTTTTGTTTTGTTTCTCTCTCCTTAAATCATATGACATATCAGACCACACATAAGTATTACGTTTGTTACATAAAAATATGTTATTATTGTTATGTTTTTAAGGCGGGTTTCCAATCTGTGTTATGTTCTGTAATGTGTTACTTTTAAAGCAATTTTGTAACTTCGTACATCAATGAAGTAAAGTGCCAATCATTTCTCTTTATGTTGTCGTTTTGATCTCAATTATAATCAAGAAATCAACAAGGTAACCAGTTTTTTAACTGCAGTATTTAACAATTTTCGTTTATACTTGATTATAATAAGATAAGTTGTCTTTATATAAAGTGGGGGGCATACTAAATGTGTCCTTCGTTTTCTTATACTTAAAGTTGAATTTCAAAGATTCCACACATTATGTATATTATTGATTATTAATGAAATCTGCATCGATCTGACCATGTCCGTCCATGTAACCGTGTATTATTGTAACGCTAAGGGTAGTAAATTTTTAATGGGAGGTTTCTATTTCTAATTAAGCGACTTCAACAGGAAACCAGCATTATTATATGATTATACAGGAGCTTACACGTCGAGTTTTACGTTTTTTTATAGCGTCCCCTTTTGAGACATTGACGGATCGGGTAATTATAAATATATAAACCAAATTTGAACTTCATGGATCAATTTTTGCAGCAAATAAATATATTTTTGTCGATTGTGGGCGTGGTTCTTAATCGATTTAAATAGTGATCTGGAAATATTATGTAGAAAGTTTTGATTTTTTTCAGTTGAGCGCAACAATTAATCTGTAATGTTGAATACATTATTATTATACGATTAGTCACCTATTTATAAAAAAAATCGACGGTTAATAGACACGCCCACAAGTTACAACAAATTTTAGCCATAAATGATGCGTTATTAAGCTAAAATATATAATAAACTTTTTTAGTGGCAAATTTTTTATTTAAATCCACCACATCGACAAAATTTGTCTATTAGACACGAAAATTAATCTATAAAAATGATTACATGATAATAATTACATAATTCATCGGTATTTCCAAAGTGGGTGGTGTCGCTTAACAGATGCGCCCACTATTTGGCGCATAGTTCAACTTAAACAAACATTACTATAAAGCATGATTAGGTAAGAATGCAGATAATATTCAAGACTCGCAAACTAGTTTTTATTTCAATTGAGTTAATTGAGTGTTTAATGAAAACCCAAAGAATATTTATATAAATTGTTTGAGTTTAAGTTTTATGATGTAATTGTATTTTGCAAACCATAAATAATTTCACAGTAGTTTAAAATAATTTCTTCGTTTGTTTTGACTTCCTTTGGTATGATAATATTTCTAAGTAATACTTTTGAACTATTTTCCATTTAAAAAGGCCATTGGTGTAAGGAAAAGGTACGTCTTACCTAAATGAGTGCACAGACATGAACTACCGTTATACCAGTGATTCTAACAATGTCAAGTTCATCATAAATTACGAAGTGAAGAAGTAATGTTGTTGAACTGTTGGCTTTATTCATGCCATACAATAAAAACAATTATGAAATGAACAAGTGTCACAATACCAACAATACCAACAACAACAATAAACGAGTAACATATGCAAATGTCCTTTTCATCAAATGTGACATAATTTATGACACTTTCATTACACTTACACACAAATATTACGAGCGGCATGCATTAAAGGAAATACATATGTAATCTACTATTACTGATGTGTGCACCTACAAATGTACCGCCCACACAATCACAATCACAGTTAAGACTAATTGTATGAAGGAAATAACATATATGTTAACGATTGTAGTTAGATTTTATACTATATTTTACTGAACGTTGAATGGTGGATAACAATCAAATTAGAGTATGACCTGGAGTGTGTAGTAGTCGCCAACCTCTTATTTAGGGCAAAGACCAGTTTTGATATTTATACAAAAAAAAAATTGCTTCAAGTCAAAGCTTAAGTACCCTCCTCATCTATAAAAAGGCCCGCGGCAGGGACTTCATTACTGCCTCTAAAAGTGGAAGTATTATTTTATTTTACATTTGCAGCGTAAAAATTTAAATTTCGGAGCTCCGCTAAGACAGTGTGTAATGAAAAAATTGTAATATTGAAAATTTTAAGGTACCTAAGAGTGTCAGGTTGCCGACCACTGCTCCCCACTATAGCTATTAGTGCTGTTGTTGTTACTTGTAAGGTATGTGTGTACATACACGAATTGGGGCGGCCAGCTACAGACATTTTAAAATTTATTTGCGTAGATTAGTGTGCATTTTACAATAGTCTCCATATGTATGTTTGTCTACTCAGCCGTGTAACAGCTAACTTAATTTAACGATAAACATTAACATTTTCTACATAGACATATGACCAAAGTGTCACGTTGACATTTTGTCCTAACGGTGTCAATTTTTTATGGCCAAACATATACACACACACGCAGAGTTTGAACTTTGAATAAATGGGGCGACATTTTTAGAATGGGGAGGTTACAAGTATAAGTTTAAAGCAAAAATCAACCAAACAACAACAACAAAAAAGGACCACAAAAACGCATAATAAAGCAGCAACAGCAGTTTGCCGAACCATGGGAGTAAATACTGAGGCAATGAGTTGTATGGTTAAAAAGTCAATACACACATACACGCACATGTACATTTATTTGCTTATGTAATGGTGTTTGTGCGTTTGTTACCCTTCTTATAGACATTTGTACTATTTGACATAATTAAAGGCCATTAATCACGTGCTGATTCACAGTGTCAGCCGTCTACCTACCAACAAACAAGCACAACATGGATACCTTACACCACCTGCTGCCGCCACAACCATCACTACTGTTGCATTGTGTTTTATTGTAATATGTCCCTTTCATATCTATTTGTCTCTACACATACTCTTTAAATCGGTTTTACATAAATACCTACAATATATGTATAGGGTTAATAAAACTTTAACGGCTTCAAGTGTATGTAAAAACACTCCCATGTAAACTATTGTAGAGTGTGTTCAAGGGAGAAAAATTCCAGTCTGAATCTCTCCCCGAAGTAAACATAATATCCGGAGACTTTTAAATAGACCAAAAGGAGTTTTAAACAAGAATACAGCAATAGCAACACTTTTTTTTTTTGTTGGAGAGAGTGAAATAAAAAACAATCTGTATAGGAGACCTTGTTGCAAATGTAACAAGAAAAACAAGTAAATTCAACATAGACTTTATCTTAAATATCCTTATTAGCTTTTTACAAAAAAGTGGGTGTGGCACCACGATTACGTTTATGAATTGTTTATGTATTGCGTAGTAACTAATAAGTCAGTTGTGCGTTATGTAATTTTTTTTTGTAAATTGTGCACGTGTCTGCCTCCGCCATTTTTATCACATGTTTGGATCGACTCTTATTATATATATAAAATTTTATTCTCACAGTTCTATTTTTGTGGTTAATAGTAGATTTTTGTCTATTGTAGGCAATTTCGCACAATTTCAAATTTATAACCGTGAAGGACTTGCGGACAGTTACGGCTAGATCGAATTTCATTTTTATACTTTGTGGGGTCTCTGAGGTTGTTTGCACTTTCAGCTAAACTAAGAAGGACACAGACATCCTTTTATATATAAAAATATTTAAAAATCTCACTAGTCTTTATATAAGTTTGCCACAGCAACTAATTTTTTATAAGAATTCAATATAAGATTCGAGTTCACTCTAGTGGAAAGTTTTGAAATGATTGGTGAAGATTCAACCTAAGCCTTGTCAACATCATTTAACTTGCGGCATCTAATTGATGTACTCTTCTATTAAGAATAGAATTAACAGGTATACATAGGGAACAAATCTTTTGCTTTTGACAACTCTATGACATTATATAGAGATATATGTCGCCTCTTTTAACATTTAGAACTCCATCTGTCAAGTTATCTAATTGACCATTTGTCTAGTTTAAGCCTTTTGTACAGCAAAAACATTGCTTATCAACATTTATCGGATTTAAGTTCCTTCAGAACTATGTATATAAATGGTGCAATTTTTCCGTCACTTAAGCTTCTCCCTAATATAATTTTGTAATTGTTTTCTACTTTTTAATGTCTTGATATCTCGTCTTCTATAAATTTTTAAGGTCCTTTTCTGTTTGTTTTTTTCTATGTCCATTCATGGTATTTATTGGAGCTCTATCTACCTTAGGTAGGAGAGTATGCAAAGTTTGTTACATTGTTTATACTTATGAGGCTTGATCAAAACTTAATTAGAACATTAGATCTAGTAGAAGAAGGTCCATATAATGTAATGTAATTATACTCACTATCGTATGTATATCGCTTTGTCAAAACGTTTGCAACGCCTAAAAGGAAGTGTCGGAGAATTCACAAAATATGTAAATTTTGAATAAAGATCAAAAGATCAAAAAGTTGATCTAGCTGTGTTTGACTGTGTGTACTGGATTAATCACTGGTCGCAAAAATTTAAATATCGATTCCAAACTTGTCAGGAGTGTTGGTAGAGTTAATACGCTGCAACAAAAACTTAGAGTTCCATAATACTTAGAACGTACAGAAAATTGACACATGCATATACTTTTAGGAAAGTTTTTCTGCATCCATTGTGGGTATTTGGCCCCAGCCAAATATAGCTTTTTACTTGTTTTGAATTGAAATGATTAAAATTGAATTAAGTTATTAAACTGAAACTTAACATCCAAATTCTTAAGCCATGTATTATTATGTATTATTTCTAAACAATTTGTTTTCAAATAGCCTTTTCACATAAAATGAGGGTATGGTCGAGTAATCCATGCGCCCACAAGTTATAAAATATTAAATTATTCAGTGCAAATTTCGAGGTAACTTAATATAAAAATAATGTTATTGCATACAAACCACGTCCTTAGACCACCCATAAATATTAAGGGTATCCAAGATTTGGCTCAAACCCAATGCAATGCAGATTTTGTACTTGTTAATATTTTTTTGGAGAATTCCATGTTGTTGTTTTATATTTTGTACTTTGTTGGCGCTTTGCGTCAATTAACGTCCTTTGTTGTGGCGTTACTTTGGACACTTAGTCAAGCGTTTGCGGTGCACCCTAGCTTTTTTGTTTCCAGGCGATATGACAAAACGTATACGACAGCATACAACCAGAGATGAGAGAGAAAGATACAGAGACAGCGATAGGGCAGCAACAGTAGCAATAAAATTATCAAAAAAAAAACACAGTGGCACCGAAAGTAAAGGGAGTTGTGATAAATTATTACAAAATAACATATGATACCCAAGGTGCAGAACTCGCATTTCTAATAAGAGAGGTCGAACAATTAAGCCCTCAAAGCACAAATTTTTTATATGGTTTATTACAGGTTCACAAGTTGCATGCATTTATTCAAGTTCCTGGGTGCCGATCTTTTAATTAAAAAAAAGGAAACATTTTCATCATATTTATAGCCTCACAAAGTTGGTGCAATTCCAGAAGAGATTTGTACTAGCTTGTATTTTATTGTAAATGTAGCCCACTGTCTTCTACCATGTGACTAGCATAACCCTGTGGACTTTGCTTAAATACATACTCTTATGTACACACATCCTTACACTCTCACATAATATGTATAAATGAAATTTGACTGATATGCTTCACTGCATACCGTACGTGTGCGTTGTACAGTACACCCCATGATAGAATTTGCTTTTTAACGAGTTTTATATGAATATTTCTTTTGTATTGGTTAAATTTTTTATGATCAACGTTTATCATTTTGTTGTTGTAATAAATGTAGAGACAAAAATCAACAAAATCATAAATAAAGGTACAAAAAAAGTTTTTTTTAAAGAATTTAATTGATGACAAATTTGTTATTTTTACATTAATTCGGACTAGAAGGAAAGAGAGAGAGAAAGGGTGAGGAAATTTTTTGAATATTCTTAGCATTTACGTATAAAAAGTGGGCGTGGCACGTTCTTGATTGCACCCTCTGATGGGGTACATAATACCTAATAACTTAAACTTTAAATCGCAAAATGTTCTATTGTAAGCTCTACAGCAATAGATAGATGAAGGGTCTTATAGACAGCCTTGCCTGGATTGATACAGATTTCGATGCTAATCAAGAATGCATACTTTGCAAACGCAATGAAATATTTAGTGCAACTCTATCTTATGTGTAAGGGTATAAAAAGAAAAGCATCAAAAGCAATACATATCAATTGAAATGGTGAACGAGTTCGAAATAAACTTTAATTTAAATGTTTTTTACGCACATCAATTCAAATAATTACAAAAGTTTGGTTAGTTTTGTTAAACAAATTTACACATGTAGGAATGTACAAGTTTAGAAGAAGAAAAAGTTCCTTTCTTATATACCTGTCTTATGCCACAATAAAGGCCAACATCTAAGTACACAATTCAACCTTAAGAAAAAATCTTTTTGCTGAGTGCGAGGAGCAAAGGTGGTATGAATCTATTCATAGAGGCTAAAGTTATGAACATTTATGTTCTCTAAAGAAATAACTTTTTCACAAAGTAACAATTTCATTTAAGGCATTTAACAGACTTATAGCAGTTTACCAAACGTACAAACATTTGCATCTTCATTCAATACTATGCATGCATAACCATCTTAAGAATCTTTAACAACATATTATTGTTGTTGTTGTTGTTTATACTCCTAGTATCCTGATACGTTTCTATAACTATGGTATCTCTGCTACGGAAAGTATTTACAAACATTTCCATTTAATACGTTGACGGTTAAAAGATCATTTAGATGACGTTTTTCTCGCAACCATTGCAATGTATCAACAAGTGAAAATGTGATAGCCAGACCTTTTAATACCCTGTACCACTTAAAAATTGTAAAAATTATGCTACAAATAGTTGAGTTGGGAATTCGAAGCATTGCAAAGTCACTTCGTGAAATATTATTATATGGAAAGGAGTACTAACAATAGTTCGAACGGGTCCAAGTTTGTTACAGCCAGTTACTAAATTAATTAACTGGTCTTCATCAAATTTTGTCAAAAAACATTAAGAAATGCGAATTTTTGCCATAAAAAGACGTTCATTATAATGGAACCTTATGGGAAGGACGGATTCTAAAAATAGTCCAATTCGGTTCATTTTTTATGGGATTCCTTCTTGGGGCAATATATGTTCTTGTACCAAATTTCATCGACGTATCTCAAAAAATTCAACCTGTGTTTTGCCCTTAAACTTACATGGTCAGACGGATGGAAAGATGAACATGATTAAATCGACTTGACTTTTCACTCTGAATCCATCGGAACAAAGATGGATGTGGTATTTGTCATTGTATTTACAATGTACAAATATCTTCATAAACTTAATATACCCTTTCTTACAAGTATGTGTAAGATTTCTATGCGTATAAAAGGTGGCATAAGTTTTATAAGCATCCATATGTATAGGATGCCTAGGAAGTCAAAGTTTTTCTTTTAAGTAGATATTCAATATGCATAGTTTTAGATTAGAACAACATTCACAGAATATTAATATGATATTGAAATGTTAACAAGTTTAGGACAAAAAATGAACTTTTTAAAGACAGTTGAGGTGGAAATAATGTGGAACCTACCGCCATATTATTTTATATTAATTATAAAGTTTGTTGTTCGCAAATTCTATTATGAACCATGACTGAACCTTGAATGTATTATGTGTAGGGCGACTATTTATAAAAAAGTAAAAATCCTGCTTAAGTCGGTTTTTGAACGCTTATCAGCCTTTGTAAACAGTGTACAGCATGAGAAATCGTTTGAGATTTGTCCGTCCGTGTATCCGTGTGTCCGTCTGTTGTTGGCACTCTCACGGTCGTAATTTTTGAGATATCAAATTGAAACTTGGCACACTTATTCTTAGTTTAATTTCGCTGTTCCGTATTGACATTGGACAAAATTGGTTTAGAGGAACGCCCACAACAAACAAAAATCTTAACATACCCCGAAAAAATTGTATATTTAAAAAATTATATGTCGCACAATACTATGCCTATCAAGTTGAAATTTTATATATATATAAGTATATATCCAACACTGTGCCAAAAATGGGCGTGATTGAATAACGCAAACGCCTATAATTAAAAACAAACACTATTTGCGTAAGTACATGAAATAGTCATATACATAAATATGGCAATAGGAACTTATTTTTTAGAGGATTATAAAAAGTGGAGGGTATTTAAGCTTCGGTCTTAACCGAACTTCTCTATCTTGTTTTTCTTTGGGCTAATTCTAAATAAGTTTTATGGCAAAATCCGCGTACTCAACCGGCAATTTTAATAAGAACCTGTAAGCAGACAGTCTATGCTAAAAATCAGCCTGATATCTTAAAATATTATACTGAGAAAACAAACGGACGTAAGGACGGACATGGTTGGATAGAATTAAAGTAGAGTCCCTGACGCTTACTTTTTATAGTAATAAATGGAATGAACAACTTTATAAATCTTTCATCTTAGATTGAGATAATAAAGAACACAATGTTTGTTTAATGGGTTTGTTTGAACTGGTCTTATACTCCAAAATATCTTGCTCCCAATATATACAACTTTTAAAGGCCTGTTTAATATATTACATAATATTATAAAGTTTTTCTTTTATGTACAAAGATATATCCTTTTATACTAAAGCAGCCATTGAGAAGCGAAAACTTTTAACGCCAAACCACTATAAAGCAGGTACGTTTTAATAGATTCGCTGAAAGATATAAAAAAAACATATATTGTGGGAGATTCACACTGTTGGTATATAATATAATAATAAAGCATTTGTGAGCCTTAATATCAATAAAATTATTCAAAATTAATAAAAAAGTTCTATTTGCATAAAACACCAACCAAGCGTGTTTTAGAAAAAATAATAATAAATAAAGTTGAACGATTCTCGGATATGCGAAATGAAAAAAGAAAAAAATGCTAGAGGTGTGATAATCTAAACGCAGAATAAAGAATAAAGTGTAACTGAATTTTGCAAAAGCAAAATGTTTAGCAAATAATCATAAATAAGTATAAGTGCGTACACGCATGAAAATTTAACGTTATTGCTGTCTAAATAACAGAATGTACCTTCGACACATTCTCAATTGTTTTAGTTTTTCCCATTCATTCATTTAAGCCAAACATAAAAAAATGTAATAAAAAGCTTTACGCCACTTGATTTTGATTTTGATTTTGTTTTCTATGGCAGAAAATTGGTAAACACACGGTCAAAGGCAAAAAAACCCTTAAGCTATATTGAGTGTGTAACGTAAAACAAAGTACAAAATAACTATAACATACAACGTAAATAATTCTATGTCCCTGAAATCAAATAAAGTCTTTGGCTAGCTGTTGTGCACATCAGAATATACAATAAAACCTAATTCAATGCAATTTATTTAACAATTTGTTCTTACTTTATATGTCATGTTGCCGATAAAGAAAATTTAGCAATTTTTCTCTTTTTATTCTTATTTTTTTTAAGTCGCATGGACATAATCATTAAATCCTGTATATGACTACATAGACATTAAAAATACACTTGAAAAAAAAAAAGGCAGATACCTACAGGAGATGAACAAAATAATGTGAGTACATGGGACATAGACTTTCGCAACTGCAGTTAGATTTGTGGAGCTCCCACTGTATTGTTTTTGTCAAAACAGTATTGACAGCATTGAGTGTTGAGTTCTGCTATCACTTTTGCCGTTGCAGTTTTATGTTGTTTGGCCACAATTATTCTTAATGTTCGTCTTTATTTGTCAGTTATTTTGAGTTTTGACCACTATTTCTCTTCGCCGATGATGTTTTACAATACTTTGTATATACTGTCATTACCGTGGATACTGTCGCTCGTGAAACGTTAAACGTTCAGCTGTTTTCGTTACAGACGCTCTCTCTGACGACTTGCCCTTCTTCGAAGTGTGAGAGATCACACATTACACTGAAATATAACCTAAAACATTTGGCATGTGTGCATACTCGTCGCATTATTTACACGGAAGGATTGTTGTGAACATGCGACAAGATGTACTATATTCATATTATTTTATGCATCCCCTGTATTTGCGTCCTTTAAAAATTTATGTGTTTATTTATTAAATTTCAAGTTGAATTATGGCTTAAGTGAGATTATTTATAAATAGAAGGCATTGTGCCGAAATCCATCAAGCCCTCTTCATGTGCAAAAAATTTAAACTTTATAGTTTAATTTTTGTGATTAAAAGACCAATTTTTTTTTGAGTCATGCCCACACGCATTGAAATAAAAATATTTCAAAATTTACGAAATTTAGCGGACGGACCAAAATACTTAATAGGGTCTCCGTCTTCCCAGCTTAGTTTAATAAACAGTTTTGATGATTTGCCAGTACGTCCATAACATTTTATCGTTTCCCCTTTGAGTTACACAAAAATTTTAATAAGAGATTTTTAAAATATTATATAAATCCATTTTGTTCAGTGTGGACCATTTTTTGTCGATACTTTTTACTGCATAGATTTCGCTTTAGGGTTAGGGCTCAAATTTTGCAGATAAAGAAATACATTTATACCCACATGAAAGAGTGTGTGTGTACGTATGTTGGCTTAATATTGGTTACTTGCACCTTATGTTGTCTAAATCCCTGTATTGTATTGCAAGTTATTTACTTGAACTGACGTTTGATCTTGAGATATAATCTTCTCCTTATTTCTTTTTTCTCTGCTACCTCTTTACATCGTTTTCCTTCCTTCCTTATGATTCGTATCTTTTTTAAATAATATCCCCATATATACAATGCTTTACGAACGGAGTGGAATAAGGAGCAATAGGAAAATAATAATACAAAAAAGAAAATTCAACCATGTTTTAAAAGAAAAAGTGTCTCTGCAAATATAGAATGTCAGGAATGTCAGGTGGCTGAGTTGAGCTGAGAATATATGCTTGTACATATGCATGGTTTGTACATGTATGTCGCTTGGTTGATTGTTGGTCAATTGTTGTAAATTTAATGCAATTTTTGTGGCCATTCTTTTTTTTTTATTTATCATTCAGATATTGTCGCCTCACTTCCATTCGTTATAACAGACATTGTTATTGTTATTGCTACTGTTCTATAATCATACTTGTTCAAATAATTTTCGAGCTTCAATGACCATGAAAATGGAAAATTATTTATGCAGTGTATAAAATGGAAGAGATGTTCAAGATTGTTGATAATAAATGCTAAAGGACGGTTTTTGCATGAAAAAAAAAAATGAGAGATATAAACGGTTTAATTCAATTATCGGATACAAAACAAGCAGGACAACTAAATTAGGCTTATGCCACATCTTAAATACCCTCCACATCTCCATACAAACAGCAGGTGTGTCAGGTGTATGATTACGCCCTCAAATAATGAGTATAATCGGATAAGCGTGCAAGTTGAGTTCTGCGTTGAGTATGGTGTGAGTAATGGATACTTAAAATTTCATGTTTATAGGTCAATTTTTGTGGCAGATATTTAGATTTTGAGATTGAGATTGAGATTTGGTTGATTGTGGGCATATCTGTTATCTGACCATGATCTTCTTTACGAACCTTATTTACGACCGTGAAAATGACAACAACAGACAGACACGTGGATACACGGACATATATGTCTAGATCGACTTAAGAATATATATCCTTCTTTTGCAAGTGTAATGACAAATTTTGTGTATAGGGTATACACAAAATGTGGAGGATATAAACATTTAATAAATATTCTTACTAAAGCTTTGTACAATTTGATCAATTTCTAAGGAGACTTATTTTCAATTCTTAATGAAGTTAGCAATCTTTCTTCATATAAGATGCGAGTTTGACTAAGTTTGCCATTCTATATGCAGTTATTAGAAGAAGGATTCAGAGACGATATCCTCGATGAGTAATAAAATCTGAGATTATTTAACGGCGCTAAAACACTCAGATTTTAAAGAATTAAAATTTAGAGTTGAAATTATTAGAACACATTTTTTAGTACATTTAAATAGTTTCTTATTTAAAATGGGCAAATTAGATTGGCAGATTCAATATTGGACCTAAAAATGTTTATTTGAATTATATTGGCCTGCGCCAAATAACAGATGCGTGCACAATTTACAAAAAACTTTATTTGGAGCATAAATCGATCAGATAAAATATAACACAAAAAGAACACTTTGTCACCAAAATTTTTTAACACTCCTACGCTATTTATAACTACAGGTTAGGTTACTTGATGAGGTGCGCGTAGCTCTAAGAAAAGTGAGTGTAAATGAATAGTTTTACTTTATCTTACTGAATGAATTGTTGTTCAGGCCAAAACTAGCGTTTTCAAAACTTCATTTATTATTCTGCAAGAGATTTCGCTTTTTTATTTCATTGTATCGTGTAAAAAAATGAAAAATCTCCTAATATTTGCGAAAATTTATTTCTTCTATTTTTATATTTATTTTTCAATTTATAAAAAAATGTATAAAAATCTAAGGGAGCGTGTTATGTGCTGTTTTCTCCATTTATTTACTATTTGCTTACATTGCAATGCGGCTGGTGTGCAATTTCGGTATTCATGCGTAATTGTTGTGCTGTTAGGCTTTTTATGGGCGTTTTTCAGTTTGTTGTATTGTTTGCAAAAAGTTTAGTTCCTCTCACTATTGAATGATTGGTAAAAAAATTTCAGTCACGTAAGTTTGTCGTTGAAGTAATAGATGAATTTTTAATGAAAACTCTTTTCGTTCTGTTTTCTTCTTTAACAAAGCCCGAAAGTATGCAATGTAAGATAAAAATTTTGGTAAATCCTTAAGATAGGCTGTGAAGTTGTATAAATTTTTAAGAAAATATTCTTTTATATGTAATTCAATAAATTTTCTCTTTAGTAAGATTAAGATTAAGTTTCTGTTGAATCTTTAAACATTAAATTGATAAATAATAATGGAATTTGCTATAATGCTTAAATGATTTGATAACTATAACCGAATGCTTCAAGTTATGTTTCACTAAAAGAAAAGTTTTCCCATTTTGATAGCCATGCACGTTCCGTCCGATAAGAGTAAGTTTAAGCGATGGTGTACTTACCAATGTGCCCTTAAGAAATTGTAATTTAAAAATTATGTCTGCTCATTTCATTATCTTCGTTATATAACATTTCAATGCATTGTTTGTCAATTGTCTGCTCTTTCAAGCTTGCTGAATCTTTTTATAAAGTTCTGGCAATATTCCCTTCACAAGTACGAATGCTTAGTCTGAAGAAGAAGAGTTGTATTCCCCTTTGTAAACATTCGTTCTGTGCATTCATATTTCTCTTGATTTAATAAGACGAAATTTCTTGTTATTTATAAAACGTCGATACGAGAATGCTAGCTCATTTTTAATACTTTTAAGGAAATTAACATAATTTGCAAGTAAAAAGATTTTCCTATGATTCCTGGGTGTGGTTTTTTTTTATAATGTATATTTTGTTGCGTTGACTGAAGAAGAATCCTGCATTGCTTGAAGTGTTTCAAGTTATTCCAAGTTATTATTTGTTTTTATACTTTTAGTATATATTTATTTACATGGTACGTACATATATATGCGCTGTTACCAGTGCTATTATTCCACTAAAGGCGGGAAAAAGCTTTCAGTGACTCCCTGTTTAGGTGAAGTGAATCTTAGAATTTAATCAGTTAAGTCAATATTTTAACGAGTTTTTGGAACAATGACATCTTTCGTATCTATATATGTAGATACTGATGAAAGTCACGACGGTGAACAGTTACCGTTAGTTAAGATTTAAGTTTGTAAATATTAAGCGATTTCGTTAATTATAAACACACTAAACATTTAATTTACACGAATTGAAAAATACACGCATAAAAAATAAATGGGTCGACTTGCAAAGTTTGTCATTTAATATTTAACTACCAAGAGGAGCTTTCAAAGACTAAGCAAATTATATTTTATTTAAAGATCGGCACTTAGCTTCCGTTCCTTGTTATATCTTCGGCTGTGCATTAAAATATGAGTCAGTTTAATTATGTTATCGTGTTCGTCCCCTTATAGAAGTTTACCTGGCTGCAAAAAAAAAAAATAATAATATATATATATATATCGAATTGAAATGTGATATAAAAATGTTCTTCACCTTTTGCTACTTATAGTTTAAGTCTTTAGAAGAAAGTGCAATTATGGGTGTTTCTAGGCATGTGTGAATATTATTTAAGACTTGGTTTCTATTTATTTGCTTTAAAAGCAATTACTTAGGGTAATATTTTTTGTGTAAATAGAGAGTTGGGTGTAGTTATTTCTTAGTGTGAGTATTACATTACATTTTTTAATATAAAGCTTTTTACATTTTTAAATAATTTAATACTTGATCGTATTTCAATTTTTACAACTACTGCAGTGATTTCATTAGTTGCACGTACAAATGGACTGATGGACATGTTAAAGTAAATTAGAAGTTAAAGTTGATATAAAGTTTATTATAATAACTCTTACCTACTTCTCGATCATTGTGAATATTATGCGAAAAACCTTGTAAGCAAATGTTAGGCGAAATTTAGTTTTGAACGTTTGCAGCTTGCAGGCATAAAGGGAATAAGAATCGCATAAAAAAATTTAATAATTAATAACTTTACGTAGTTTTGTGGCGATTTAAAGATCTGCTAGCTATAGTTCGGCAGGTATTCATTGGTCTGTTAAAACCAAATATAAACATTTGAACTTTCTGAGTGTTATAACAAAACAATTTACCAACATTTTTTGAATATTTTGTTTTAATCAAGTTTTATTTATTTTCCTACTGAGAGTTTTTTAAATTTTTGTAGCCAAAGGAAAGTTAGTGTTGGTTAGTTTATAGCAGTGTTTCTCAAACCCATTAAGGTACGTGAATAGATTAGTGGAGCTAAGTGGTGCAAACGGTCTAGGTTGTATCTTGACGATGAAGATAATTATCGGTTGAAATAGTTTAGAGTAGTAATTTTTTTTTAAATCCTGTAAAAAAACTAATTTTAGTTCAAAGAGTTAAAGTACTGCCAGTTTTGTGCTATTTTGAGGACATGTACTCGGTGTTACGAAAATTATAGGAAGGGGTACACAAATAAGAAAAGGTTGGTAAGCACTGATTTGCAGAATTGAATCCTGTACATATAAAAATGTGTATGCCTCTTAAATGTTGTTTTGTTTTTTGTATAAAGGTTTGGAGTATTGAAGTGGGTTTTGTGGTATATTTTATTTGATAGTTGTAAGTTGTTGCTTTGTTTGATTGTTGTTGTTATTGGTGGTGTATGCATTAATGCCCTGACAAAAAATCCTCCTTTCAAAATACCAACGATCAATTAGGGGTTTTACTCCGAATTGTTATGCAATATATGTAGGAAGGTACACACAAACACACACATGCATAAAAAAATCATATGCAAGTTTTATGTGTGTATTTGATAATATTTATATTGAGAACTTTTCTGCAAGTGCAAATGCATGTTGCATATGTAAATGATGTTGCTGCTGCTGTTGGCGATGCTTTCTCTGTCTCTCCTCTCATCCTTTACCGCGCCAAATAATTGGTCCCAACCGCAAATGCCATAGTAACCGTGTGTGTTAAATTAATTGCCCTTTCCTGTAGAAACAGGACGGCCAAATAGCGAAAAAAAACCAACTTCTCACACCTCCTTGTCCCCGATTTTTCGCTTCACCCTCTTGACCAGATTCTTTTACCCATTTATCCATCCATTGGCGGTTTGTGAATTTTTCTGTTGTTAATTTTTATGCGATTCTCTTTTCGTGTGTTGTGCGAATAAATGTTAAATGTTTATATATTGTTTACTGCTATTGTTATATTGTAATTTGTGTGTTGGTTGTGCATATGTATGCATGCGTGTGCACATGTTTATATTGCCTCGTAATTGTAATTTTTACAGCAATTAATTTATTTTATTATACAAAACCATTTTGTAATCTCGCCCAGTCTCTCCCTCTTACTGTATCCAATTCCACAACAATTTATATATAATTAAAGAGGTTTAAGCTTTCACATACATACACACATATATAAATATCTCATCTATTTGTAATCATGCCTCCATAGATATGTTTCTGGTAATGGTCTGCCAATGGTCGTGTCGTTTCAAAAATGTTTTGCGGTTTTTTGATATCAAATTGGCTGCGTTAGCAAAACAAATTTATTTTAGAATATATATTATGTAATATTGTAAAAAAATTAATGTAATTTGGTTAAAAAAGCAACAACATTTAATAAATTGAAAGAACAAGTTGAAAAAAATATTTATAATAAATTAATTGGTTTAAATAAATATCATGCATAATAACCAAGCAGGTAATAAGCCACAAAATGTGACGTGCAAAACATTGTAAACCGTGCTGCGCTATTGGGTTATGTGGAATTATCTCAAATGTGGTTTAAGGTAAGAATTCCTCACACGTTAATGTAATGTTTCATTACTGTAGCATGTGGAAGGAGTAAAAGTGTGTGACAAAGAAAATCGTGACCGCATGATAATTTATTTGTATACCATACTAAGTTTGTCATTCCATTTGTAACATGTAAAAGGAGGCGTCAGAAGTCCCGCAAAGAATACATATTCTTGATTAGCATTAAAAACTGAATCGATCGAAACATGTATGTCCGTGTATCTGTCTGCTCTTGGCATTCTTAATTTGCATATAAAATGGGAAAAATCGGGTGAAGGGTATTTAAGATTTGGCTTAAGCCAAATTTAGTTTTCTTCTTTTTATGTAAAAGTACCACGTACGATTGCAGATGAGACTTTTTATTATAATTTATTCCTAAGTTATTTTGGCCATTTCCTTCCGTCATGCCTAGAAGGGCGTGGCAATTTTTCGATTATAAACTTCCCTTAAGTACAAACTAATTTCTCATCTATGATATAATTATATAATAGCACAGGGTATATTAAGTTTGTGTGGAGGTTTGCAACTCCTAACCGCAAATGCCATACACCCCTTCGGTTATACCGATCGATTCAGAACCATGTATGTCTATCTGTGCGACCGTCTGTCCGATGTCTGTCGATGTAACAGAATTAATTAATTAGCTTAATAATAATTGTAATTATAATTAAATTAATAATAAATCGTTATATAACAAAAATGAGTAATTCTTTTCATATTTTTTGCCAAAATTTGATCAAAAATAATAATAAAATCTTTGATTTTATAATAATAATAATAAAAAAAAAATAATAAAAGAGTTTATTGTGACATTTTAAACATTTTAAATTTTTGACAAAACAAGTTACACCATTTTAAGGTTAAATTGAGAACTTCCAAATTATAATTGAGAACTTGCAAGTTGAAATTGGGAAACTGAAGTTTTAAATTGAGAAAACCAAACTCAAATTGAGAAAACTAAATTGAAATTGAGAAAACCAAGTTCAAATTGAGAAAACCAAGTTCAAATTGATAAAACCAAATTGAAATTGAGAAAACCAAATTGAAATTGAGAAAACAAAATTCAAATTGAGAACTTCCAAATTCAAATTGAGAAAACCAAATTGAAATTGAGAACTACCAAATTGAAATTGAAAAAAACAAATTCAAATTGAGAAAACCAAATTGAAATTGGGAACTTACAAATTGAAATTGAGAACTTCCAAGTTCAAATTGAGAAAACCAAATTGAAATTGGGAACTCCCAAATTCAAATTGAGAAAACCAAATTGAAATTGAGAAAACCAAGTTCAAATTGGGAACTTCCAAGTTCAAATTGAGAAAACCAAATTGAAATTGAGAAAACCAAGTTCAAATTGGGAACTTCCAAGTTCAAATTGAGAAAACCAAATTGAAATTGAGAAATTTAGGTTTTACCCAAATTGAAATTGGGAAAGTGAAGTTTGAAATTGAGAAAACCAAATTGAAATTGAGAAAATCAAAATTGAAATTGAGAAAACGAAACCAAATTGTAATTGAAAAAAATAAAATTGAAATTGGGAATTCAAAAATTAAAATTTTAAAATTTATCTCAATTGAAATTGGGAAAATAAAAATTGATATTGAGAAAATCAAAATTGAAATTGGGAACTCCCAAATTGAAATTAAGAAAATAAAAATTGATATTGAGAAAATCAAAATTGAAATTGGGAACTTCCAAATTGAAATTGAGAAAATAAAAATTGAAATTGGTAATTTAACATTTGAAATTGGGAAAATACAAATTGAAATTGAGAGAATGCACTTTAAAATTTAAATTGTAAGTTAAGAAAATTAATATTGAAAATTGGGTTTATTTAAGTTTGAAGCATAAAAATTGGTTTATCTTATTTACTAAAAACCCAATTTTCAATATTAATTTGAATTTTTCAATATCAATTTGAATTTGGGAGTTCCCAATATCAATTTGGTTTTCTCAATTTGAACTTGGAAGTTCCTAATTTCAATTTGGAAGTTCCCAATTTCAATTTGGTTTTCTCAATTTCAATTTGGTTTTCTCAATTTGAATTTGGGAGTTCCCAATTTCAATTTGGTTTTCTCAATTTGAACTTGGAAGTTCTCAATTTCAATTTGTAAGTTCCCAATTTCAATTTGGTTTTCTCAATTTGAATTTGTTTTTTTCAATTTCAATTTGGTAGTTCTCAATTTCAATTTGGTTTTCTCAATTTGAATTTGGAAGTTCTCAATTTGAATTTTGTTTTCTCAATTTCAATTTGGTTTTCTCAATTTCAATTTGGTTTTATCAATTTGAACTTGGTTTTCTCAATTTGAACTTGGTTTTCTCAATTTCAATTTAGTTTTCTCAATTTGAGTTTGGTTTTCTCAATTTAAAACTTCAGTTTCCCAATTTCAACTTGCATGTTCTCAATTATAATTTGGAAGTTCTCAATTTAACCTTAAAATGGTGTAGTATATATATAAAAAATAACACATATATAATATTTTCACTTGTTTTGAACCTGGCAAACGGTATAACAAATTACTATACTTCAAGCAAAACCAGAGACAAATTTAATTGATTTTGAATTTGGTTTTGAGAGTTGCAAAATCCATGCAATTGCATAAATGTGTAAAGAAGCATAAAACTAAACATAAGATAAAAAAAAAAAGAGTCAACGATTTTGTGTTAACAATAACACACGATAACCGAAGTGAAATATTTTGTATGTAGATACTAATTTTATAAATATGATATTTAGCTACTTGGATAAACTTGTTGCTTGCTGTTGTTAATGTAGATGTTGCAATAAGTACTCTCAAATGTTTTAAGTCTAACGTTTCAAGTTTTACTATATTGAGTTGAATGTTCAGTATATTTTGAACAGTATGTCCGTCCGCCTGTGAGACATGAGCATGCAATTTATGGTTAAATGTTTTGGTTCACTTACCCAATAGAAACAAAAAACCGAGAGAGGGTAGAGTATAAATGAGGAAAATAGAGAGAGGTGGAGACAGGGCAACAGAGAGATACGATTGTATAGCATTGGGTAGACGGTGGTGTGGTAAACCCAACAGTTGATGGTTATGGTCAGCATTGCATTTCGGCTTGTTAGTCTTGCTTGTGGTCTCACCTGCTCCGACCCATTGACATAAGTTTGATTTTGTGAATGAATGCCAATTGCAAAGTTTGATGTTGCACGTAAAAATTATAGCCGCCGTACATTTTCATACCGTCACATTATCTATCCTATACAATCGTATTGTTTATGTCTGATTAATGGATTGCGACACTTTACCATTTATTGTGTTTACAATGGTTCATAGACAACACCAAAATACACTTCATGCTGCAGCCAAAAAGCTTTTTCATAATAGCTAACTTGCTGGACATTCTTAAGCTTAAGCTTAACACAGTAACGTTTTGCACAACGCATGATACTTTCAACATTTAGTTGTTTAGGGGCTGTTGCTTGAGCAAGTTATTAAATTATTATTAAATATTTGCTGCGTTCAATTTTTTAAATATGCTGCACTCGTTTCTAAAACAATTTAGTTTATTTTCTGTCATATTGTATGGTTGGTGTATGGCTGCCGGCACCAGCAAATATTTAACAGATCCGCGTAAGTGGAACCGCTTTATACTTTAAAATATTCATACAGTTTTATTAAAGTTAAAAAAGAAAAAATTCTGAAAATTCTTTAACAGCAGATTACATCAAATCATGTAAAATTATGGAAAAAGATTTCATTAAATGTTCCACGAACAGTATACAGCAATTATTCAATAAGTTGAATACAGGTAAATATTGTAGAAGAGAAAAACAAGCAAAATAATTAAAATTGGCTAAAGGTTAAATTTTAAATACCCTCCACATCTTTACACAAATAGTGGGCGTGGCAAGTACGTGATTGTGCCCTCTATAGTTTACATAAGGCCTTTCAAGTAAGTGATTGTAGGCGTATCTGATATATAGGCCCATACATAACAAGTCAATGAATTTTAACTTCTTGTCAATTTGAAAAAAAAATTAGCTAATAGATGGATTTTGCCTAATTTAAATAAGACTACAAACAGAAATCAAAAATGTTTATAGAAAATTTAAAGTAAATTCGGCTCCATATCTCAAAATTCGCTACTGTGAGCGTTTTAAAAATTGACGGACTCACAAAAGGGCATGACTAGTTCGACTCAGATTGTAATGCTGATCAAGTACATCCGTTCTATGAGCAAAATTTATTGAAAAATATTATACTAAACGATGTCGTTGAACAGGTATACCCGGTTTGGATAGTATTAAGAGTTTCGATCCGTTCTACTTGGATCGAATAAAAATTTCTCAGGGCAACAGTCAGGCAATTAATTTGAAAGTGGAATTATCTAATATTAAAATTACCGGTTTCGGGTATACACACGTTCTGGAAAGTATGTAAGTGCTTGTAATAATATATAAATTGTGTAATCAATGATTTGGCTTTTGAAGTGTATATCCCAAAGATTATAGCTGGAAGACTACCTTTACATTGCCGGTCATGAAATTACAGGGCGATTATAATTTATTTGGTCGCATTTTATTAATACCATTGAATGGAAAAGGGGAAGTCTCTTTAGAAGCTGGTTCGTATATACTTTTTTCTTCTATGAAATAATTTTAAATAAATATGAAATGACTAGCAAATATGACCGTGGTCATGCACACCCGTACCCGTTTGTACGAGAATGGCGATTTCACCTTTTACAATGTCACCAATATCAGGGTGGATTTCAAGTTGGAAGGTTTAAAATCGTACTTTTCTAATTTATTTAATGGTCAAAAACAATTAGGTTTGTACAGTATATATATATATAAAAAAATGTAATTTGTGTTTTACTTTCTTACATACATTGTAGAGGATAGTACCAATAAATTTTTTAACGACAATTGGCGCATGTTGACAGATGCCTTGTATACGGTAATCACTCAAACTATTGAAGATATTCTATTGGATGTTTTGAAGAAGATCTTTCAATTTATCCCAGCTAATTATTTTGTAAGTGACATACCTACATCGGTCCAATTGTACGCTAAAGGAACGGTTAAGTAATTGTAAACTTTATATTGTACATATTATTATTATATTAAGTGTATAATTATATTATAACAAATACTTAAAAATATACGTATTTTAAATGTTAGATAATCTAAATATTAAGAGTTCAACAATAAAGCGAACTTTTTTAATAACTACCAAGGTATGGCCTAAGACGCATAGAATACCGATTAGAACAAGCTAAACGACAAAATAGATTGTAATCGGCCAGTAAAGATAAAGTTTTATAACTCCATTACTGATAAAGAAATTTTTGTTGATTGTGTGCATTGAAGTCTTAACGAGGATCAAAGACTAATATTGCTTATCAACTAGGATTTTGATGCTGACCTTGGATATATATATTTCTGCGAAGTTGAATAATTTATTCTTAAATTTTCCAGAATTATACAACCATTTTATCGTGTTTAGGGGTTTACTTACCATAATTCTTTACAGGGGCGTTCGACAAATTAAATTTATTACGCTATGCCCTGTATTCGTTGAAATGTCTAAATATTTAATAATTTTAATTTTTCTAAATATAATAAAAGACGGCATAATTGCACGGATTGTATCAAGCGAATCACCTCTCACAATAGGTGAAGGACTCAATATGTTTGCTGCGTCAGATGAAAGGAATCAATCGCCTCAAATATTTCTTAATCGTTCAAAGGTATTATGGCTTAATATCACACGTACCGAAGAGTATGTACCGCTATTAGGAAATCCACGATCTAATTTAGCTAAACATGTAGCTTTAATAAAGTTGACCTTCGAAAATCGCAGCGTATGCGCATACATGGCTGCTATAGTTGCAAAAAACGCTGTGGTGTCATTAAATCTTCCCAATGTAGCATCAATAAAACTGTATGCAAGGGAGTATTTATGTAAAAAAGAATGTGACGTGGATGTTAACGTGTTAGTGGGAACATCATCATGTTATGATGCTTCTTCAGTTCATCTGCAAATATTACCAATTAAGAAAATTTGGTTAGCTGAAATGACTACGACAACGTTGCTAATGTTGGGCAGAAGTATCACTCTCAGTTCTGCGGCAGCAATTACACCCTTGCCAAAACGTCTTCCCCGAGAGCATGAATCGTGCGTAGTGCTGAGTACTGGTAAACTTTTTACCTACGAACTATTTCAATTGTATGCGAAAATTGTGATGTTCAGCGAATGTGACGGAAGTGAATTTACAAAATTTGGTTACACTACAGTGTTATGTGTAAAATTTTTAGATATTGCAGGAATTGATTACCAACCTAACTTTTGTGGACTTCTATCCGACAGTTCGCCGCTTATATGTAATGGTGTCTTGAGTGGATTTTATAGTGGAGACGAATCGTGCACTATCGAATATGCTTGGTTCTTTAACGTTTACAATACAAGTTCTGTGATTCGAACCGTTTTGTCAATAACGGAAGGGAAACAATCTGCTCAATGTCAACTGAAGCCACGTCAATGGTTTGGATTATTACTGCTGTACGTTGATTGGATGAGTTATTACAATTATGTGTTTTAATCCTGAATAATATGACATTGGATGAATATACAATAAATATATTGTATTTATATAAGATTATGCCGTCCATAATTCAAGTGAATTTTAATTAACTTTAGTTTGAGCTGAACTGCATACTTTTTCACATATAAATTCAATCTAAACTTTTTCCATATACAAGGTATCCTTCACTACCAAAAACTTTATTAATGAATAATTTGTGTGGCTTCTCGTCCAAAAACAAAAGAGAAATACAATTATGCAAGGATGTGATCCGTTCAACTTTTCTCTCTCTCTCTCTCTCTAGCTCACTATCACACTATATTTCTCGTATTTGGGTTTTTATGCGATTTTAGTAAAATCGGCTTAGAAGTCCGCGTTACTTGCCTTAAGGGAACAAAAAATAAATGTAAAAAAAAATAAATTGCATATGAAATGAATTTTATCCAGGATTTGTGGTGAGTTTTATGGAATATTCATAATCGTGTTAAGTGAGTAGAAGAGTATAATCACAAACACATTGAGAGAAGAAAAAAGCAAAAAACCTATTTCGGTAAGAGAAAGAGAGAAAGGAACAAGACATATATACGGGGGTACTTGCCTAAGTGGGCAATAATGAAAATATTTACATGTTACGCATGCAGCCAAAAAATATACTTCGTTTAACGAATATAAATGAAAACGACAAATTAATTGTACACCCTAACCAAAACGACCAAAAATGGGTAGAAAGCAATTCTGCAAAATGTTGGGCTAACAAGTTAAACGATATTTACAATGTGAAGGCATGTGCGTGAGAGGGTCAACCCTTAAAAACAATGCATATGAATTAGGTTAAACAGGTACAAGGGAAACACTGGCCACACACATACCTTGGTGAGTTGGGTAATAAACACATCATAACGTATTCTAAATATCCAATAAAAAGTTATTTTACGGTCGAGATATAATAATCTCTTCCCAGCCCATATTTCTGAAATTGTCCTCAATTTTCGGTAGAAATAAAATACAACTTCTACCAAACAATAACGCAAATTGAATATATGTTATCTATTGCAGAAAATTCATATTCGCTTAAACATCTTCCTCAATAATTTGTTAAACCTTCTATATGAGAAATAGAAAGAATTTAAAGGAAATTAAGTGCAATTAATTACCGTAGGTGTCCATTTAGAAATATGTATTCATAATTCATTGGTAGAAAGTTTCGACTTAAAAGATCTCTTAAATGTTTCAAGCATCACTTTTGTATACTTAAACGATGATGAAGGGGCCAAAATGTAAAGTTTCTGGTCCATAACATAAGAATGCAAAAGTATAAAATCCTATTAGTTTTTAAAAATTGATTCAGTAATTCAATACTGATACATTTGTATCCTCCACATAAGGTGAGGGGAACACTAAGTTTGTCATTCCGTTTGCAGCATCTAGAGGGAAGCGCTAAGGACTCTATACATATATTCTTGAACAGTTGTTGGTTGAAATTTTGAACAGACACTTTCAGTTTTTGCACGCAGATCACTATTAAAGGTGGGCAAAATTGGTCAGGAGCCATGCCCACAATCGACAAAAATCTATCTTTATCTGCCAAACCTTTAGTCTATAAAATTTAAATTTGGTATATATATTTGTAAGAACCCCATCCGTCACGTACTAGAAATGGGCGTTATTGGATAACGGACATTCCCAATAATTATAAAAAACCGTAAAAAGTTTAAAACTCGACTTTCAAGTTTATACGTAATACATACACTTAGTAAGGCGTAATAACGTACCTGCCACGCTCTTTTTTGTATGTGATGCACAAAGGCGGTGTATTCAAGATTCGGTCTAAGACAAATTTACTTTTCTTACTTGTTAGAGCTAATTCCTTTCTATTCATAAAGCTTTAGTGAAATTTAGAGTTTTTATTTATTTCCTATAATTTAATTCTATTAAAATGAATTTTCCTTAATTAGAATATAATTTAATATTTAGGTAAAAAAGTTATGTATATTTTTTGAAATGTAACAGAGAAAGGAAAACTTTTGCAAAAAATTATTTACAACATAACATACATATTTGGAATAATCGCGTTTTACTGTCATTTGGGTGGCGTCTTATGATGTCCTGGACAACAAAATAGAAAAAAAAAAACAGAAAGCAAGTAAAAACAGGCAAGAAATTTACAGTTGGCTTGGGCCAAAACTTAGATACTCTTCATGTTTATTCAAAAACTTCTAACGACCACTCAAGTATGTAGAAGGTTTTGTGAAAATTGTAAACGTCTCTGTTATTCGACTTTGGTGTGCGTGGACCATTGGGAGTGGGAGTTTCTTTTACATGACTCCGCCTCTTAGTATTTCAGTATTTCGCGATTATGAATATTCTAAAAATAGAAAAACATACGGGCAACTAAACCTATGGACGGATATAGCTGGAATGATTTATATTGATTGATGAAGAATATTCGTAGTCTGCTGTGATTGTAGCGCTGATTTTAGCAGTAGTATATCCCCAATCTTATGTTGAGGGTATAAAAATACGTGCAGCCATATAAGTAGATTGGAAAACTAGGCAGACAAACTTATCTCTACAAGAGAATTCAAAAAAAAAACAAGATAGAAAAGTTCGGTTAAGACCAAAGCTTAAATACCCTCCACCTTTTGTAATTCTCTAAAAAATAAGTTCTTATTGCCATATTTATTTATGTGACTATTTCATGTACTTAAGCAAATAGTGTTTTTTATTTTATTTTAGGCGTTTGCGTTATTAAATCACGCCCATTTTTGGCACAGTGTTGGGTAACGGTACCCTTTATATAGGTACCAAATTTCAACTTGATAGGCATAGTATTGTGCGATATATAATTTTTTAAAGATACAATTTTTTCGAGGTATGATGAGATTTTCGTTTATTGTGGGCGTGTCTCTTTACCGATTTTGCCCAATTTTATTACGGAACAGCGAAATTGAACTAAGAATACGTATGCCCAGTTTCAATTTGATATCTCAAAAATTACGACCGTGAGAGTGCCAACAACAGACGGACACACGGACACACGGACGGACATGTCTCAAACGATTTCTCTTTTCATGCTGATTAAGAATATATATGGTTTGTGGGGTCTCCGACGCTTCCTTCGATGTGTTGTAAACGGATGATCAAAGTGAATATACCCTCTTCCCTAAGGTGGAGGGTATAAAAATTAAATTCACTACTGCTGAAACATGCTTAACAGACATGTCTAAGGATTTGCACAAATACACATATTTATGTATGTAAAAACATTTGTATTGTAGAGTACCTAAAAAACAGATATACACGAGCCTGTGTATGTGCATTGTCCGGGTCGGTAATAATTCAGGATAGATGTTCAAGTGTAGGCAGCTAATACTTAACTTGGACAACGCTTATAAATAGAAACATAAATTGAAATAGAAATGTTGTGGAAGAACAAATAAAAAAATTACTTCAGGTTTAGGTTAAAACTGGGATACCCTCCATATTCTACGAAGGAAGTAAGCAAATTAAAGCATAGTAGATATCATGTATAATTCCTGTACACCTATAAAAGTTGTAATTTCATATAAAAGGATCCTGCGATGGGGAAGAGCTTAAAGTAAATGGTGGGTGTGACCATTCTGTGATTATAGTAATTTGAAATAAGTGACAATCTTAAGCTGTAACATATATTTTATATAATTCCTGCTGTTGTTGCAAACGGAATGACAAACGGAATTGGTATCCTATTTATATATGTTTGTGTAAGTAAGGTATAAAAATAAAACCGTTAAAAATGTAAGAAAAACCTGGCGACATGTATATAGTTTGAAATTGGTGAAAAATGTTACAGTTTAAGGATACTTTCTTTTTCTTTCCTTTTCTATAAATTAAATCACAAGATAGCAAAACTTAAGTGGAGGGAGTAGCTTAGTAGGAAAATTTTCAATTGTATTGTAATGTATGTATATACGTATCAGCTTGAAAGTCGAGTTTTACGTTGAGGAGGGTTTTTTGCACATGCTGAGCGTGTTTGTTATCCAACCACGCCCACTTTTGGCACATCAGTGGATGCATACAAAATTTTACGCGTATAGGTTAATTTTTGCAGAAGGTAATTAGATCTTAATTGATTGTGGGCGTGTCTGCTATTCAACCATGCCTATTTTTGGCACATCGATGAATAAGATAATTATAAATATATGTATGTACCAAATTTCAGCATCATAGAAAAAATGTGGGATATAAAAATATTTTTCTCGAATGTGGGTGTGTCTCTTGATCCACTTTGCCTATTTTAAAAAGTGATCTGCATGCAAAAACCAAACGTGTCTGAACAAAATTTCAGCTCAATGTCTCAAAATTTGCGTCAGTGAGAACGCTAACAACAAATAGACGCACGGACGTACATGTCTAGTTTTTGATGCTGATCAAAAATATATATACTTTGTTGGATCTCTTGTGGATATTGCAAATGGAAAGACAAACTTAGTGTACTCTTACCTTATATGGAGGGTATAAAAATAAATTAATGAAATTATCTAAAATGTTTTATGTCTGAGTTTTTTTGACCACAACTTAACATTCTAAACTAATTTGCATTATAAATTAACTTATTAGCTTTTTTAATTAGTGCCACCACAACTTCGTGTGATTATGCAATAAATGTAATAAAAAAAAAAGAGAATTTATATGAAAAAGTTTTCACTAACACTTGTGCTGGTGGCGTATATTTTATTGTAATATTTTTATTTTTTTTCTTCGAGTTTAATTAACAAAAACGTTCTGTGTGTTGAGAGATGTATACACCGTGAAAAAAATGTATATATTCTGATATATAAATTTCACAATATTACAATATTTAGATCAGTTTAGGACTTAACTCAGTCCATTAAAGGTAAGGTGTTCAGGTAGACATCTTGAACAATTTCGAAATAAATGTGGAGAAAATTCGGCATCAAATACAAATTAAATCGCCAGTCACCATAGAGTTAAATTAATAACCGATTGAGACTGGATTGAGACAGACTGAACCAGCTGTTAACAGGGGTAATATTTTGATTCAAAAGCATTTAAGGATTGAAAATAACTTTTAGGTGATTATTATTTTTACAACACTTTAGTTTCCTTTAGGTTTCTAAGCATTTTTATTATTACCCCAAAATTCTGAAAATCATTTCTCATTGTGCAAAGTGTATTTTTATGAAATATGTTTCATCATCACATATAATCATATGCGTAGTTTTTGAACCTTTTCCTTAAAAGTTGATGAAGTGCCATATGCAACTGTTAACACTTGATTGTTCCAGAGAACAGCGACACAAGTTAGCACAATTTCTGTAAAAAAAAAAAAAAATACAAATACACTTAAAAAAATCGCTAAACTGAAGCATTGTAAGAAAAATTAATGTATATATGGGTCAAATCATTTAATAAATATTGCAACTATAGAAAGTTTTCGTTTCAAAAATAAAAAAAAATTTATTGAACAATTTTTTTTGGGAGAATAGGTTCCAAAAATAAAACGATTCCGTTTAATTTTAGTATAGACAAAATTTATGAGGGAATCTTTCATATTTTTTTAAAAATAATAGCTTTTGAGCAAGTGGGAAAGTTATCATAAATATGCTTGGATTCAATTCATTTTCGAAAGCAACTCCAAGCAAATCATTGCATCAAAGAGTTGGGAGTAATAGATTGAACAAACAATGTGAAGATAGATTTTAGACAGGCAGACAGATAAGGTTTAATGGTTTTGAATAGTTTCGTTACAATGAATCGTCTGGGAGTTACGCATGATTTTGTCCTCCATATACTTACAATCTTTAGATTCAATTAAGCGTTGACCTCTTCTTTCTTGTTGCTCGTCTCTAAAGTGTATTTGAAATTTCAGAATTAAGAAATTTTGTACAAGTTCCAAGTGTGTTATTATGAAAATTGCGTAATGTCGTCTTTTTCCAGTTGCCTCTATTTTCTTCATTTTCGTTGAAAAGTAAAAAAATAATATATGAAAAGTGCTTCATATGCATAAAATGATATGCCACAGTGTGTGAGTTTGTAAAAAAAAAATATAATAAAATAAAATCAGAGTCAACAGATGTGACAAAAAATTATAAACTATGAAATTAATATTCATGCTACGATCCTATATGTATATTAAGTCGAATATTAGCGAGCAGCTAAAAAATGATACAGAGGACAGAATGATAAATGTGCAAAGCTTAGGGAATAGTAATTAAATCGTGAGGGTCATTATTCAATTAAAATGAAGCATTTTCAACATTCATAATAAATGGCAAATTAAGAGAAATGCAAAATCCCTGCGCGTTTGTACGCTGTGTGTTTGTCTGCACACATTATTTGTATTCATTTTGATAGTAACATTTTAACTGGGTAAACAAGGGAAACCTCAAGGTACTACAACAACAAGTGTGCAAGGATAGGATTGATGGCATAACAGGAGTACACTTACGTCTCTAAATGGAAAAATGCATCAGCATGAATGAAACTTATGCGGCAGCTGCTTTTACAGATGTGTCGATGCTAATGTTAGCTGTTTATTGTGATGAGAGTTGTCACCATCAACTCTCAACTCATCATTTCTGTGGTGCTAGCACAAACAATTCAAAATCTTGAAAGGATTTTTATAGATGCTACTTAGGTAGCATCATATCTGAGATTGTTCAAGTAGATGTTGGGGAATGGATGACTTGGTGAAGAGTAGTAGAATTTGTAAAAGTTAACAGCTGCAAATAAATGCGGGTAAAAAGTAAGAATAACACCATCAACACCGAATAAGAAGCACAAGTAAATGCATGAGGAAATCATGCAAATGGCAAAACTATGTTTATATTGTCAGAGTGCTTTTTCATAGTATGCAATAGTCGCATATTATGCGGCACATATTTATATTAAATGCTGATCAGGCAACCTACCACTTGAACACTTTCGAGCTGTCATTTTTGTTTTTCCTGTTAAAATACACATTTTTTAAATCCAAATTTCTCGTAATGAAAAAAAGACAAATGAATAAAAAAATAAAGAAACAAGCAAAATTGAGCGGAGGTGATCACGATGTAGCAGGAAATATAACTGGTTTACAACGTTTGACGTGTAAAAAATACAATAAGGGCCTATCCTACACGTTGCAGGAACGCCAACTGCTTGGCATACATGGTTTGTTGGCTCCCTGTGTTCGCACTCAGGATGAACAAGTGCTTATCTGTATGCAACAGATGCAACATATCCAAGATGACTTGCAGAAATACATATACTTGAGTAACTTGGCCGAATGGAATGAAAAATTATTTTATAAATTGTTGCGAGCCAATATAAAAGAATGTTTACCCTACGTGTACACGCCCACAGTGGGGACGGCTTGTCTAAACTACAGTTTTATATATATGAAGCCGAGGGGCTTGTATATAACCATTCAGGATAGAGGGCATGTGGCAGATGTTTTGAAAAATTGGCCCGAAACTGATGTTCGAGCAATATGTGTAACAGATGGTGGCCGTATATTGGGTTTGGGTGATTTGGGTGCTAATGGCATGGGTATAGTGCTGGGCAAATTGGCATTGTACACGGCTTTGGGTGGAGTTAAGCCGCATCGTTGCTTGCCCATTATGCTGGATGTGGGATGTAATAATGATTCGATAGTATTGGATGACATGTATATTGGTTTAAGGCAACCTAGGGCGTCCATTAAGGTATGCAATGAATTTCTAGATGAGTTCATGCAAGCCGTGGTTGAGCGTTGGGGTCAATTGTGTTTAATTCAATTTGAGGATTTCGGCAATGCGGATGCTTTCCGTTATTTGGAAAGATATCGTGAAAAATATTCCATGTTTAATGATGATGTACAAGGTACAGCGGCAGTAGGTGTAGCGGGATTATTGGCAGCTTTGCGAGCTACTAAAAGTGTTTTGAGAAAACACAAAATCTTATTCCAAGGTGCCGGAGAGGCTGCCTTGGGTATAGCTACCCTCTTGATGATGGCTTTTAAGTCTGAAGGTGTGAGTGAACATGATGCTCGTAAACGTATATGGATGGTGGATAGTAATGGTTTAATTGTACATAATCGTCCTAAAGGTCCACCCCTGAATGAACGTAAATTAACTTATGCGCATAAGCACCCGCCTGTGGACACATTGGAAGAGGCTGTTCGTATTATAAAACCTACCGTATTAATAGGAGCCTCAGCGGTAACTGGAGCTTTTACCAAGACTATTTTAAACTTAATGGGGGAATTCAACCGTAAACCCATTATATTTGCTCTGTCCAATCCCACCTCAAAATCTGAATGCACAGCTAATGAAGCTTACCAATTTACCAAAGGAAAATGCATATTTGCATCGGGCTCTCCATTCCCACCGGTAGTGTACGAAAATCAGACCTACTGTACTAGTTTAATTAATAACGCTTTCATCTTTCCTGGTATTGGCTTGGCGGCTACATGTATAGGTATTAAACATTTCCCCCTAAATTTGTTTTTGTGGGCAGCTAGAACTTTATCTGAAATGTGTACGGATAATGATTTTAAGCTAGGCAGAATATTGCCACCCGTAAAGGATATGCAATGTATTTGCTTTGAAATTGCTATTTGTGTTGCCAACTATGCCTTTGCGAATGATTTGGCTAAGGTATGGCCTCAACCGTTAGATGTGCGAACATTTTTGAAAAATCAAATGTACGATACAAATTATGAGTCAGCTTTGCCAAAAGTGTTTCTGGAGGATAAGACTAAAAAAGATTAAAATTGAAAAAAAAAAAACTTTAAAGGAATTATTGACAAACTTCGGCTTATGGAATAAATGTGTGTATATCTTGCCTACTTTTAGTTGTTGTAATTAATTTTTTAGGGTTACTATTTACTATTTACTGGAAGGGTTTTGCCAACATGGCGATTATTGTTGTTGTTGTTTACAATCAAAGACGACAAAGTCTAGATAGTTTAGTTAATTGTATTTGTATTGAATTTAATTGGCTTTGATTCATTCTTAGGTTTATTTACACAAAAGGGTTGTTGACGGTAGCAAGACGCAATCAATGACAACACCTTTATAATGGCTTAGAATCTACCACGTAGAGTTTTAAATTATATTAAGTGACTTTGGACTTTCTGAATTGTGTGAGAACTAAAAGGAGATGTATCAGTAATTGAATAAGATAATAATTATAATTACTATAACTATTTATGCAAATAACTTCTAAACGTTAAAGTATACAGTACGGCTCAAAATCAAAATCTGAATCGATTTAAGTATTGGCGTCTGTTCAAATATTTTTTTTTTTAAATTAATTTTCAATAGTTTTTTATAAAATTTGCACAGGTATGTCCTTTAAATCAAGTACAGTTAGTATTGTATTATTATTGTATCCCCCTGTAATGCTAATAATTTTCCACTTGTTTTCTACATATATAGTATTGAATCCCCGTTTCTCCTAAAATTTATTGCGTTTTTTATAAAAATACATACTTTTGTATTTGTACAACAATAAAAAAACGTTGATATATCTTTTCGAGTATTTAATTATCTCTAAATTGTTATTTAAACGAGTTAATTAAAACCTATGGGCTATAAGGGATAATAATGTACATGTATGCGTTTGTGTGTGTATATGTATTATCATAAAAAACAATTACACATATGTGCATATGTGTACATTTGTATGTGCTTAATGTATACAATTAAAATATATTATCCGAGTAAGTATGATAAAGAGATAGTGAGGAAGAGAGAGAAAGAGAGAGAGAAAACCAGTACTGGGCTGTAATTTCAATAAATTGCATTGATTCAATTTGGAATCATTTGCCATGTAATGCACAGAAGAGCATGACAATGCACAGGCCTATATAGACATGTAATAATTTTTATCCATTTTCAGTGCATTACACCATACATGCATTCATACATATATAAACTCTAATCTCTTTTACACTCTTCATTTAAAGATAAACTATCCAATGCTTTATATATGAGTATCTGTATGTTTATATGTGTAACAAACGGGTATGTGATCTCTCCCTTCTCTGTACGTACGATAACAATATAAATTGACAATTTTACTCCCTAGTTTATTTTGCTTTGTGTTTGTGTTGTAATATACACACATGTATAAATTTACGTGTGCGTGTGTGTTTGTGTTCGAGTTTATGTATCAAAAGTTAGAGTAAGGTTTATGCTTTTGCTGTGTTTTATGGATTGGTCATTTAAGCCTATAACACAATCTCTACAAATTTACATGTGCGTGCATGCATGTGTGTGTTCGTGTGAAGTAACACAAATCCTGTATAAATATTTATTTAATATCATCCGGTTTAATTTAGAACAATTGTATATATATACGTCTGTGTGTTATATTTGCACTTACATTGGTATTGGAATTCGGTGTGATTTTTGGCTTAGTTGCTTACTCTCTTCTTTACCCATCCCCTCCCTCTCACCCTTTCTTCTTATTTTAGTTGTATTTAAATTATTCCAACAATTTTAGTTATTTGCATGGATTTAAGTTGGAAATGTTATGTGATGTTAAGTTTTGATTCTCTTCCATATTCATGGAATATTCATTCATAACAAAAGAGATTAAAACCCTTGGTAAAGTTATACAGTGGAGATAATAAAAATCATAATCTAAATATATTAATATACTGCCAAGGTATTTATGCACAGCGCTCACATGCACTAGTGTCAATAGAGAAATAAATTCAATAAGAACTGGTGAACTGCAGCAGGTGTTATCAATTTTATACAACTAAGTTTCATTTGTACTCATGGTCAGTAGTTACAAAAAATGAGTTGGGTATGGGTAAAGAGAGAATGATTGAATTGTATGAAAAGCACAACTTGAATAATATGCTTGCCCACAATTTACAAACATGGGCGCAAATTTAGAACTATTTAGTAGTCGTCAAAAATGCGTTAAAAATATTCAAAGACGTAAGGTCATCCAAGATTTCCCCTAATCCGAGCATAACTCTTTGATTTCTGTGGCAAAAAGTTAAATTTGTTCCTCTCTATAAGCAAAAGTCAATTACGACTTAATGCATCCCTTTAATTTTTTACATAAATGACATATTACATTACATATAAATAATTTATAAATCGCTTTTAAAAATGTTGGTAAATATATTCAACAACAACTGTTTTCATTTATACATAAATATAATTCATTTTTTACACCTGCAATTCAATTTATGTTCATGTTTAAAACTGCTGAGCGTGCGAAAAATTAATTAAAATTATTCTTACGTAGTCTCTACTGTTCTTGCCAACACCACCATGTGCTCCTTACGCTGTATGCTGTAACATTTCAGCCTCCTACCATTCTATTAACAAGATATTGACATGATTGCTAGAGTGGTGGGGCAGGGTAATGCAGGGCAGGCAAGAAGACAAAAGTTCGACCGTTTGCAAAAATAACTGAATTTTAATTAAACACAATCAATTCAATTTCATGGCTCAAAGTCAGTTTGAATTTACATTATACTACAAATACCCATTTCTCGTAAATGTATGCGTATTTTTTCAACATGCCAAATTGCTATCGCTGTATTTGTAGTAGTTCTAAATATGTATTTGATAAGAAGGCGTTTTTTTAAGGCTCTTACAAAATCTATTGACCTCTTGCCTTTTTTTCTCTATTGGAATTGGAGTAGTTGTAAATGCACTTTATTATTAAAAGGTGAAATCCTAGCAAAAATTAATTTTAAATAGTTTGCAAATTTTTACATTTATGCGATTTAATTAACTTTTGGAATTATAACGCAGCTGAATAGCGTTATGATGATATTGAATTCATTAAAAACATAATTCAACTTTATAGATACGGCTGACGTTGACAATAGCAGAGACCTGCATAATAAATAAACATAATTAAATGGAAGTACTTTAAGTTCATTACTTATAACATTTTAAATCCTAATATGGCAACGAATGTGTAATTTGAAATATGTCTATAACTTAATGTTTATTACTTAATGAGTAATTTTGGAGGAGCGAATTGTCAATAATTTGTATTGTAGGTTTTATAAATTGTACAAGGACATAAATCGAACCATTTATTTCTATTCCACTTATCCGCCAAGTTTAATTTTCAATCCATATTTGTATTTCTCTTTTCAAGGACCTTTTTTAATTTGCTTGAAGAGTAAAGAGTGGGAATGGTGTCAATTGTGTATCCACATCCTCTTAAGATTAGGGGTATACTAATATAAGGATGTTAGAAAACCTGCATATTAGTCTTAATTACTTTCTTGTTACATTTTGGAGCATTAAATGACAAAACAAGCTCCTTCCGTGTGACCATATATTATGAGATTAAGAAAGCTGAAATTTTGTATGCAATATTATGTGTTTGTATAGGCACATTCGGTTAAGTACCACTCTTCCAAGTATCAAAAATCTATCTATAAGCTAAAAAAAGTGAAATTTATAATAAGCACGCCCATGTCCCAAAAATTGACTACCTCTGATAAGGGACATACCCAATATTTATAAAAAATGTCTTTATCCAACTTGGAAATCAAATCAAATCAGTGGCTTATATTTAAGTGGGTTTAATTGCTAATAAATATTTTCCTCTCCGGCACTACATGTATACGATAACAATGGCATCAACATGCAACGAGTTTAAATCTTCTACTTAATATTAACATGTGAAGCTTCAGTATTTGCTGCTCTAAAATTAATCCAAACTTCAAAATAAAACATGTGCAAAAATTAATTGAGTGCAACAACTATATTGTAACATTCACAAGAACACATACTTAATCCCATGTACATATAAAATTAGAAAAATAAAGTACACATGAAAGGACTTACTCCGATCAAGAAGAGGATAAGCTTAACAGACTCCATGTCTCCCTCTTTCTTCACCCAGGACCCATATTTTATAATGCCAATAATACTATAACTAACTAACCGACTAATACGATACGTTTGTAAGTACATGTAGAAACTATACTTCTATCTTTGACGGCCTGATTTCTGGTAACGGTACAGGGAGTTTAATAGAAGGCACATAGACATGTTTAAATGAGATTTAAATAAACGAACTGAAAAATAAAACATGACAGTTCTAAAACACACACGTACAGACATACAATATTTAGCACAGGATAATGAACATAACATACAATACAAAAACGTTAGAGCCTAGTTCAGCTTCACGTACAATATATTGTTTAAGTAATAGGCATTATTAACATATGCAGCAATATAGATGAGTGTAAAGGAATGGGAAGGAAAGAAGAGTAATGTTAATTGTACATTTACCTAGGCACACGTATGAACACACTACTACAATACCTATAGTCTTATAAGCGTGTATATATTTGTATAGAGTGAAAATGTGTGTGTGACTGTATTTACGTGCGAGTTGAATGTGGAGAACGTTACATTGTGTAATTGATTTTATCGGCCATGTTAATTTTGATTAAATATGCAAATCGACGACATCTACTCACATACATTTACCTCGTACATAAATATTCTACAATTTTGTACGTATCACATTCCCTGGCCATTTCAATTCTCCCTGCAATAGTAAATAGTGATTGAGAGATTGGATGAAGTAAACGAAACAAAATGAAAAGCTTAAAATTGATTTAAGTTGATTCTTGAATACCCACGGCATGAGGATAGTGCAAGATACGATAGTGACCGATGCGCCTAAAAGAAGCCATATTTTTTTTTAAGATATCAGGAAAATTTCATATTAAAAGTTTCTTAGAGAAAATAAGTAAAGTCGAAATTTAGGAAAACCTACAATATCTCCAAAAATAGATGTAGCGATTTGAGTAACAATACAAAAATATGAGGTACACTTATAATCATACTAAAGAATCGGTTACAATCATATCTTGTGTTGTCCTCGTACCGGTGGGTATTCAAGAATCAACTTAAATCAATTTTAAGTATTTCATTTTGTTTCCCTTTCTACCAACCAAATATAATTTACCACTTGGTTATCTTAATTATATCCTTCACATGAGATGTTTGGTTTACTAAGTTTGTCTTTTGAGGTACCCTGAAGCACTATCAAAATATGAATCGATCTAGACATGTCTGTCCAGTCAAAGTTTTTCATATGCATATTTAGTTGAAAGGTTGCACTACACTTGTATTGTAGTTTTTGTGCGCATGTTGCTATTTAAATTGTACTATGCCCATAATCAACATAAATGTTCTAATTGGGATAAAAATTTATCTTCGAAGTTGCTAAGCTACACATATTTATATTAAGCCCTTTCATCGGAGTGCTTAAAATGTACGGTGTTGTATAATAGACACGCCTATAATTTACAAAAAGCCTTATTTGGTGTAGAATCTGATTTTCAAGTTAATCTGTAACAATTATGCACCCGCCATGTCCACTTTTTGTATGTAAATGTGGAGGGTATTACAGATTTGGCCTAAGCCAAATTCAGTCTTATTTCACTTACTTTTACTTACAATAATTATCATCATCATTATGTAATTATGCTGCACATCACTTGTGGCAGACGTTATACTAAGTTTATTGTGCTGTTTGGAACTTCTTATCTTTTTTTAATATTTAATCAATTTTTATCAATTTCTGAATACATTTAACTATGTCTGTACATCCGACTCTTCCCATGTAAAATTAAGTTCAGGTAAATTTTTTTCAAATATTTATAAGGATCAGACTATTTTTACAATCTCCCCACTTATAAGACCCTTTTATTGAAAAAGTCTTTATATTTTTTTTTTTTTATAGACAAATAGATGATGTGTTAAATGTGGACTTGAACGAACAATAATTGAAATATTTCCCTAAAAATATTAAAAAAGTAATCGTGAGAGCTGCGATTTTATTAATAAAAATTTTTCTTTAACCAAAGATTGAATGTTATAATTTTGCATCAGATTAGAGTATTTTCAGAGCCTTTTGCTTTTATATAGATCTTGCTAACTATACACAGTCTAATTTGATTACTTGCAAGGCTGTACAGCTGTAATAGTTGGACTGGGCCGACTTTAGCCTTCGCATTTGTTTTTTTTCATAATGATTGTTGTTCTAGTGCTGTTAATGGCCACTATCATCCTTATTGCTTTTATTATCATACATGTACACCTTTACCAGACATGCTTGCATTTGCATGCCACTTACGTTCACGAGGCAATGTGCACAAATTATTGCCATTTTGTGTACGAATGTATGCTGGTCAGATAATGTTTTCCCTTGTGTGTCAGAGACACACTATTGACAGTTATTATGTTACGGTATTATCTCGTTATTTATGCAGCTCATGACAAATAATTTTTGGAATGCATGTAATTTTTCTTTATTTTCTTATGTCCTACACACTTGGTAAATATAAACATTGTTCGGCATTGCTTTGATAAGTCTTGGGTGAAAATAAAAGATTTGATTGTGATATCTTCTTGAAAATATTAACCAGTTCCCGATAAATAATTAAAAATTTATATATGAGTTTTCGGTGTATCAATATATCTAGTTTTTGAAATAAATATATCATATGGACATAATATACAGTTTGACAAGTAGTTAGATTTGATACGGTAACCCATCTTTTCACTGCATATAACATAATGAAACTTAATTTGTAAAAAATGGTGTAGAGGTTGTGATGTTGAAAGTGCGAATTATTGATATAAACCATTTGCGCATTAAATTGCAAAAGGTGGATTTGGCTTAACTGGTAAAGATCTGCTGATGAGAAATCGATGAGGGCAAGTTCGAAACCGGTCCAGATTCAACCCCTCCAGTCGCCAAGTATTAATTTTTCGCATTTTTCAAATACATCACTACTTCAAATATAATGTCCATATGAAATATTTATTTCAATTAAAAATTTAGTGAAAATATGATTTAAATTGCAATTTTTTCAATATAATAAAAAAAATATTTTTGTTCACTTCAGAATCGATTGAATATTTTTTCTAAATAATTTTTTATATGACTTCATGAATTAGTCAATACATAGAAAGGAATTCTATAGTACGCATTCGTCATTTTTGTGGTCAAACGCAGGTCAATTCAGAAATGTGTCTATATTAGCATGATTTCGCAAATAAAATAAGTTGAATGTTTGTCCCTATATAATGCCGTCTGTATGGATGAAAAAGATCTAAATTGAAACGATTTTGACATTAAATTCACATCTACTGCAACAGTGTTTTTTATTTCTTTCTAAATAAGAAACTTAGTAAATGTTTCTTAATGCATTTGCATGATGATGATCAAATTAACATGGCTAAAATGAAGCTGAATATTGTTGATCTGCATCAAAACTTGAACCGAACGAGCCTTGTCCATCCGTATGATCCTGTGGACTGATCAGAATCAGAATCGTAAGTTTTGATATATTAAACTAAAATTATTTTTAGTTTTTGCACGTTTGTTCCAATTTTAAAAATTGGAAAAAATCGTTAAATTGCCATGCCCAGATTCGAAAAAAATCTACTTATCAGTCATAAAATTTTTAAGCTAAGAAGTAGAAATTTGGTATTCACATGCATAATAAAGTGGGCGGTGTAATAGACACGCCCACTATTTACATTTTTTTTCTCTTATTTGTGAGTAAGACATAAACTAATAGAAAGCATATTCAGAAACCTGCCATGCCACCTCCTTATACATAGTTGTTGAAGGTATTTAAGGTTTGACCGAATCCGAATTTTGTTTTCTCATAGCACTTATTTGTTAAATATTTGATAAACGTAAATAAATACGCCTCCACTTGTAATTAAACCAAATTTTAACAAGTTGGTAAAAAAGAAATTAATTTCATTAAGTGATTCGTGGAAATTGGTTTAAAAGCATCAACAATCAAAAAGAAGCATTCTGTAGCACCTTTAACAAAACCAGCAACGTAACAATATCAAGCATGAATTTAAAAAAGCGCCCTCTTGCTTATTTTCATTATAAGTCTTTGATTGTATGTATTTGTGTATGTGTCTGTATAAAGCACATGGCTCAACAAAGGTTAAAATATCATTCTTATCGCATCCGTCTGCCAGTTTAACGTCATCTTTCGCCCATTTCTCCCACTGGTTGGGTGACGTGAGGAAGTGAAGAAGAAGAAAGAAAATATCATTAGAACTATTGTTTCTCTTATAATTATACTTTTTTCGCCTTTTGTTTAGTTTATTTCCGATTTGCTCCCTTCGTATACTCGTGTACTTTTGCTAGCCATCTAGCTAGACGTATATTGTTATGAGAAAACTGTATGTTCAGTTAACAACAGTAACGAAAAAAAAAATGAAAAAATAAGCAGCACTGTAGCAGCAACAACCATTAGCACTATCATCCGACAGCATCAGAGCAGCTTTCATATTCCCGTACGGTATTATTTTTATAAATTTCAGGCCTTAATCAGAGAGTTATATGCCCGTCAAAGTTAATCAGAGTGTATATGGGTGTGTATGTGCGGGTGAGTGTACGATGGAAGCCACAAGGTTTCTTTCTGGAAAAAATGGATATATATGATTTGTGTGAATGTGTAAGTTTAATTTTCCGCTATTTGCGGGGAGTGGAGTGGTAGATAGCGCTTTTATATGTTGTGCAAATCTTTATAAGCGCAAATAATTGGTTTCCTCATTTAATGTGAATGGGCTTTCGCCTGGCCGTAACGAAACTGGTTTACTGACTCGCACTTATCCGTAGCAATGTGTGCTAACGTACATATACAAACGAAGGATATTTATATATACATATACAATAACATTGAAAGTGGTTGGTTGTACGATAAATGGCAGGAGTCATAATATTGCTGCAATATGATTGTAAAGCAAGAAATATATACAATATACAACCAGACAGACAGTAACAATCACATTATTACGTACAACAAGTCAGAATACTACCTTCAACTGACTATAGGCATACACTCACACACACACATATATATATATATATGTAAGCAGCCATCCAGCCAGCCAGTTATCAAAAGGAATTGTTGGAAAAAATTAATTGCATTTTCATTATGTTACACTGCTATGCTTATGTTCGATTTAACTGCACCATTGGTTATGAAAACACACATCTTACGCTAGCTGACTTTGCTCTCTTTCGTATTCTATTCTCTATTCTAGTAGATGTGTTGTAGGGCAGCGGTTTTACATTCTATAGAATGTGGTAATGATGCGAATAAAAGCGGATTTCGGACTGTACGTTAGTGTAACAAAGTTAGGCTTTCTTCTAATGAATATAAGTTTAAGAACTTTTACTTTTGAGGATTTCCGGTACTGTTGGTCGAAGTCAAACTTGTCATTTTCTTTCTTTTAAATTTACCATTTAGTACCTCACACCACTCAATTAATAGTTTAATTAATTATTTTCAACCAAATTTTATCAAAATATATAAAAATGGGAATGTATTAAGAGTTTTATATAATAAGGCGCTATATGAGGAGGGGTTCTAAAAAGCGACTGATCAAGTTCACTTTCAGTAGCGAGTATCCCTAATATGAAAGGCATTATTAAACCAAATTTCATCTATTTCATAAACAATTAGAACTTGATTAAAATAAAAGTATAAATGGACGTAGAGATAGATGAACATAAGGAGAGTTAGACGAAAATGGTTAAAACGATTCAGATATTTGTCAAATCTTTCATGCCCATAATATATTAATTTTGCAACACCCATTTTTTCAAATGTTTCATGTCGGCCTTATGAGCCACATTTACATTGAAAAACCTGAAAAGGTTGAAACGAGAAGCAGCAATGAGTGTAACAAATCCAATTACAATTTGGTAAAACTGACAAATGATTCTGCCACTCGGTAAAAGCGACAGCACCCAAGAGTTATGTAGCAAAATGTATTGTCCTACGTATAGCACGGTTGTCCAACGTTTTACTTTCTGTGCGCTACAATAGCAAATGTTAGAGAGTTTTCAGCTAGAAGGCCCCGTCAAAGGCCGACTAAACATAATTTCAAATAATTAAACTATGCGATGTTTGGCATTGTAGTTGTGAATTTTTTTTTGTCAATACCGTGTTCAATTAGAGTATGTGCAATTTTTGGCAATATTTAAGATATTCAAGGGTTAGTGTGGATCTAGTTTTATACTTAGTATTGGTTTTTGGGTGGGTTTCATTAGAATTTACTTTGGGCCGCATATTGGACCTGCCGGATGTATATGAAGTATAATAATGCAGTAAATGTACAGCGCTTCTGATAAAAAAGAATGTAATAGAAAATCAAATAAAAAAGTCCTACATTTTGCTCTGATCGAATTCGAGGCACCCTTCATACGTAGCCCCCCATCTAGGATTATGAAAGTTTTTCGACAAGATGCATCACTTGCATACACTATATATTATATATCTTCATTTCAGGATTGCCGTAACAGACGTACACAGATTTCGGAAAAATTTTTCTAAATCGGCTCAAACTTTGATGAAAATCAAACATATACATGTTCATACATTATGGGATTCCCACTTTTCATAATTGCAAACGCAATAACAAACTTAAGTCATCATGATGCCAACTTGGAGATTATAATTAATAGAAGGAGAAAACGCGTTATTCACTCCATATAAAAAAAGTATAACACTATATAATACATACGTATTTTCACGTCTAAACCTGTATATCTCGGTGTATACAAATCTATATACAAATAAATGTCCTTCAGGCTATTGGTGGTGAGTGTGAATGGTGTCATTAAGCGATTTTTCATTGCAGTGTGCTGCAGGTGGATTTGTACACTGACTTTCTCTCTGCGCATCGTTCTCTTTGGTATAGACGAAGGTGGAAAGGATACCAGCAAAAAAAAAACAAATGAATGTTTAGCAACGTTGTTTATTTAACACAATTTAGAATGGACCCTTTAAAAGAGTAAACTTTTCTGCTTGACAAAGTTATAGTAAATTAAGTAAATTTATTTAAAAAATAAAGTTGGTTATAATAAATCCTGTAACTGATAATACTTAAGAACCTAAAGAGTTAAAAATTAAAAAAGGCAAAACGCAATAAACCATTTAAGCTATTTAAATTATGCTACAATTAGTTTTCTATTATATTTAATCTCCGAGAACGTTTTAAAAGGGTCCGATCGTTCATCAGTCACCACAAAATTCCATAGTTAGGATTATTTGTTCCGAAACAATTGAAAGAATGTAAGTTTGTCTTTTCCCGATGTATGAAAAAAAAAAATTTACAACAAATGTGATGTAGGGTACTTTAACGATTTAATTTTAATTTATAGTTTTGATATTAATGTCAAAAATCTTTGGTTTATTTTATTAAAAATAATTAAGAGAATTGGATTTTTTGTATAAAGCTAAATGTTAAGGCAATTAACTATACGTCACCAAATTTTGTCAAAAAGTATTTAGAATCGCGATTTTTTGCCATATGAAGATTTTCATTATAATGGGGCTTTATATGGGGAGGTGTTCTTAAATTGACCCGAATCAATACCTTTTTGCAATACCTCAAAAAATGCGACCTGAAGTTTGCGTATATTTTTATATAGACAGACAGGCAGGCGCCCACAATAAAAAAAAATATCTATTAGTCACAATTATTGGCTCACAAAGGTGAAATTCGGTACAAATGTATATATGGAGTATTTCCATAGACAGAAAGACGGACATGGTTAAAGCGCTTAAGATTTTAATTCGAACCGATTTTAATATTTGAAGGTGGGTGTGGCATTTGCCGTTTAGGAGCTACAAACATACGCACAAACTTAATATATCCTCTAATCGCAGGTGGTATAGGGCATAGTAGGCAATGTAAAGAAGTGTCGAATTAACATATTGCGGAATTTTTCTTTAAGCGGGCATTACAAGTTCTTTTCTAAATTTCATTCTAAATCAAAATACACGCACATACTTTTAGGAGTTTCTCAGGTATTTTTCTGGATATCCCCTCCATCAACTTGACATTACTATATATATCCATTTAAAAAAGAATCACCAGCAATGTTATTGTGAGACGAACATAAAATTTCTATAAGTTTAAATACTTAATTATGCCTATCGCGTCCTTTTCCATTCCTTTGATTTAAGAATTGAATTGAATTAAATTACTTACGGTGTGTATTGAATTGCATTATTGTGACTTTAATAAAAGATTTAATTATTGAGATATAACACACACTTACACACAAAGAATCGCTTTATTGTCACTTTTATAAATTAACAGTCAATATATATCTCTCCACCTACAAACTCCCTACCACAGGGTGGCTCAACTATTAAGTATAATCAAACTCATACAACAAAAAATATTTTTTTTGTGACGGGCAATTATAAATGCAATAAAATGACAACAATTGTTAGCTATGACAACATAATCACGAGCCCCTCCTTCGTCGAAAATGAGCTTACCTTGATGTGAGATTCATTATTGTTATCACTCCTTTTGTCCCTCAGGAAATTTTACTGCATACTATTCAATCTGTCATTGTTATTTAATGCTCTACTTTTTTTCTTGCTATTTCTGTTCTCGTCGTTGTGATTGTGATTTTATATCTTCTCTTTGGCTCCTTTCTATAGCTTGCTCAATAAGTGATTATGAAATCAAAACACGTCTTTTAATCAATTCCACGTGCTGACGTTATGTCCAATAATTGTTGCCAAGTTGCAACAGAACATTTACCCACCCACTCGCATACAAACATACATACATATACACACCCGTAGATATACATACGTATATAGTTTTGTTGTATTATCACATCATTATTATCACAGTCATTTTGCCACCGAATCCAATCATTAGATGAGCACTAAAGTTGTGGTGTGATGATGATGGCGGTCCCCAAATATGTAGGAGTGCGGTACGTTGTGTGTGAATTGAATTGGTTTAGCTGCTTCTTTGTAAACTTCTGCTTCAGCTGCTGTTGTGCTCTTCAGATTAGCCGCATTGACCACATTGTGTGCGAAAATTAATTAAATCTTAACAATTATATGCAGGAAGACAGCTACAACGGCGCTGATTGACATGCATGTGAGTACGAGCAGTACATGCAAACTGTCAATGGAAAATATTGCAAATGCATTTATCATTATTACCTCATAATTAGGTGATTATTCAAAAATGATTGAAAAAATTTAATAACAACAAAAAGTAGTTGAAAAGTAAATTGTATTTGTGCAAAGGTGTGTAACTCAGACAAAGCTGGTCGGTTCAATATCTAACTAGAATCAATTAAATCTATCTTCAGATAGTGGTGGATTTATCAGCAATATCTACAGGTCTCAAAATTGAAAAAAATCTATTGCAAGCAATAATTTCTTTAGCTTGTGATGAAATTAGGCAGGAATTTGTTTTGGGCAAAGGGCGGGTCTAATTAGCTCAATTTTAGCACCTCTCCCCCTATAATACATATTTAAAGATAAAGTCTTTATATGAAAATAAGTAAGGAAACTAAATTTAACTTCGGCCAAATCTTAAATACTCTCCACATTTACATACAAATGGTGGGCTTGACAGGTATGTGTCCAAGCTTTTTAATAGCATACGTACGTGTGAGCTTGTAAGTTGAGTTTTACATTGAGTATGATTTTTTATACATTATGAGCGTATCTGTTATCCTAACACGCCCATTTGCGGCACCTCGATGCATAGGATAATTATAAATATGTACACTAAATTTCAACTTAATAGCTGAACTGTTATGGTGGATAAATAGATTTTTATCCATTGTGGGCGTGGAACTCTACCGATTTTTACCATTTAAAATAATGATCTGCATGCAGTTAATAGCTTAATATATGACTGTACTAAATTCTACCTCCATCGGATAATTTTTAAAAGATATTTCCTTGACAAGGACACGGATTCACTTATACAACTAAACTAATTACAGCATAAATTGTGGAACTGAGTGGTGTAGAATATTAAATGGCCGATCTTAAAATGAAGTGTTAGTCAACAATTCGCTGACGATCAAGGGTTCCATACGATTTGAAATTGCTTCATTTTTCATAACATTTTTTTACAAAAACGTATGAAAAGTAAAATTTAATCAACAGCTTATTGCTTACAACAATAATAACAATAACACAAAAATGGATAGAATAAAGGCAATAACAAACTCAAGTACCGCCACTTAGGCTATTAATTATATTTCGCAAAGATGGCATACAACGCATTGGGAGGAAGATGTAATAAATGAATTATTTTATAATAAAAGAGCATAACCAAAAACAACAATAACTTCAACTACGAAGGCAGCAATCTCAAAAAGGGATTGCCTTTGACACGTCTTGCCGCATATTTAAAAAAAAAGTGAAATCCATGAAATTACCTTTGATTTCAATCTTCCCCTTCGATACCATCCACTACAGAGCGGAACACATGAAAACTGCTTGCCAATAATGAAAAGCATTGGACAGGCGAATAAGATACTCACATCATCACCCACAAGCAAGGCTAAGGCAACAGGCAATCGCCAGCAGCTTTAGCTGCAGCAGTAACACAAGCTTAATGTCTGTGTAACCGACAGACATAGTAAGAACGCAATTTTATTCCGTACTTTAGTTAGTAAGCATTCAAGCAAGTAACTCTTACTTCCTGTTTCCTTCCCGACAACCGTTTCTTCTGCGTCGTTTTTAGTAAAATTTTTTGTGCCGTGACTTATAATATGGCGGTTGGTCGCCGCCAACACTAACAACATACACCCATACATTTTCAGTCAGATGTCTATTTTTTTCAAATTCTCTAACATTCTTGTCCTTCTGTCTGGTGGCTGCCTGAATGATGGTTACAAGGCCGAGTCCATACTAATGACTCCCTGGCGTTACATGCGGTTGACTGGTTTTCTTTTGCTACATACACTCTACATACAGACTGAAGTGCAGATGTCTTACGCTCAAAAAGATGATGTTACATTTTCATATCATTTTGTCTTCGTCAACTGCTACTTATTTCTTATTATTGTATCCCTCAGCTACAGCCATCGTTCGTTTCTTATTTGTATATGAGTACAAGTGTATGTTGAATGCCAGCTCAAGCAATTCTTTAACAACATTAAAAAGCGTTAAATTAAAGCGTAAATACCACTTAATGTGGCACTTGTCTACTGCTCGAACACAAACCTTAATAGCGCGGGAAAATAAATAAATAATTGGGGGCTATGTAGTATTTCTTTTGTAATATTCAGAATAACAATAATTTTCAGGCAAATTCTTACAATGCTAAGAAACAAATTTGGTGGAACGTTTTTTAAACTGCCTCACACTGACGCTGTTTCGCTTCAATTGAAGACTTGATTAAAGTTTATACGTTTAAGAAAATATGTTATGCCACTATACTTTTCCTAAAGGGTATTATGTATGGTACAAGTTATGGTATTCAAAGCTGTTTATAGTCCAGGACTTTATGTTTAATTTTATAGTAAATAATTAGTAAATATTACTCCTCGCATTTGGAACTATAGTTACCTTCGCCTAACTATTTAATATCCTTCAACACTTAGTTCCATAAATGGACTGGTCCATTTTCAATATTGACCGCTTGATAAATTGTGGGCCTGACATGTTTACAATTGCAAACTTTTATAGGGACTTTTAAAGTATTATTGCACCTTAAAACGAAAGCTTGGAGAGGTGGTATATGTGGTTCGATGTAGCTCTTTTGAAAAATTAAAGCTACAAACAAGTAAAACGATAAAGTGTCAAATCTTAATTATGATCCACATTTATATACAAATTGTGGGCGTGGCAAGTACCTGCTTTCAGCTTCTGTATGTTGTATGTTGTACATATTTACCAACACGTAGGATCCGCACAAAAAGGGTTTTTGTAAATTTTGCGCGTGTCGTTTTTCGTACACCGCCCATTTTTGGCAAATCTATGTATGATCTAATTAAAATTTCCCTACAAGATTTTTGACTAGTGACTATAGCTCTTGAAAGATTTTGCCCAATTTCATTAGGAACTTACTTATTTAAACAAAATTTTAGCTAAATCTCAAAATTTACGACCGCGAAAGTTTCTACATCAGAAAAACAATCAATCAGATTTTGATGCTAAATAAAATGCATATATACTCTGTAGGAAATCTGACGTCTCCTTGTGAATGTTGCAAACGCAATAAGAAACTTAGTAAATCCTTTTTTTATGTAAGGTATGCACTTATTCACTTGACCACCAGTGTATAAATATTAGAAAGTTTTAGAAAATGTTTTCAAAAACCTTTTAATAGTTTCAGTAAATGTGTCTAATAAAAACAGGGCGATCGTATAATAAATATAAATTTATACAAGAGCATACGTTCAACATAAAACGCTACTCCTCATATATAATTCTCATTTGCGGTTGTCTCATGTCTAATTAAGCGGCATTTTATTTCTTGTGTGCTATGTATTCGTATTATTCTACCGCAAGTACAACTTTTTCACTATTTGTCTGTCCTACGAATTGTGTTCGTCTTTCACTTATTTGTAGACATTTGTAAACAAGGACGGAGGCACAAAATTTACAATATATGTGTACGTACGTTTGTAGAATTTTTCCTTGAGTTTGGTTTTTCATTGTTGTTTTTTTCATTATAGTGATGGGGGTTTACTAAGTTTTTCATTCCATTTGCAAACCTTTAAAGCAGGCGTCAGGGACCCTACAAAGAATTTATATTGTTGATGACCATCAAAATCAAATTCGATATAAACATGTCCCCATCCGCACGCAGATTGCTTTCTAAATTGGGCAAAATCGATTCAGATCCATGCCTACGTTCGACAAAAATCTATCCATGAGTCACAAAAATTTAGCTACGAAGTCAAATCAACATTGAGCCCTTGAGAGGTGGCCACGGCCATTATAAAGGAGGTGTTGGAGGGTGTTTACGATGTGGCCGAAGTAAAAATTTAGAATTTTTTTATGTGGTTGTTGTTGCTATTGCCATTACAATTGTTATAAATGTTTTCATTTAATGTTGGCCGCAAAAATGTTCTGCATACAATTTACACATTTATACTAAAATGAAAATAAACTTATACGTATGTATATAACACTGAGGAAGTTCTTTGGTAAAAAACATAAAATATAAAATATGGTAAAACTGTAGAGTTGTGTGGCAGGGGTGGTGTTTTTGGAGAACATTTTTTTGCCATTCATTTAATTTTCTCACACTTATGTAGATTGTGAGTTTGTTCTTGTTGTATTTTGGGGACTTGCGGACACCAGTACTATATGTATGTATACATAATATTATTGGTGGTTGTAAAACACACACACACACACACACACACACACACACACACAACCACATATATTAACTATAAATTTGTATCAACACACAAGGACGAATACAGAGAGCTCATATGTTTTATTAATTTCCTTGCAAATGCAAATGAATTTCTTGCTATAGTTTTCGCAGTTTTATGAACATTACCTAAGAACATGAAGTTTCTTAACAGTAGTTATTGTGTATAACACTACAACTATGCATATGCTTTGACATTATATGTATATAGTATTTATTATGGATGTGTATGTGTATGTGTTTGTGTGTGTGTGTACTTTGTGGCTTTGTGTGTATTCATGGTCTATCGCCAGCAAGAGCAGCTACTAAAAATTCATTGAACCTTTCTCCTAACCCACCTTAATTACAGCAATCTCTTCTTCTTTCAACTGTAACTTTCAACTGGGATATATACTTATAATGGCAAACTTTAATAAATTTCCCGCCAAATGAACGCCAATAACAACTTTCCAGATGATAACTTTTCACACAACGCACAATGGGCTGTTGCAATGATAATTGAAAAAGTTGCTTTTCTAGTTATTATCACGCCCAACTTGCACTTAATTGTAATAAACGTATTAATTATATGGTTTTCTTTTACTTTTCCTCTCCCACTCTCTCACCCTCTGTTTTTCACCCGTAAAACTTTACTTCATTAAATTTTGTTTTCTTGCTCTATACATCTGTATATAGGATTAGTAGCAGCATAATATAAAAAAAAAAAATTCCACTTTATTAAAAGTAATTTGTAACAATAATTAAAAAATTACCATCTTATCAGTTCATTTGATAGTTTGTGTTCCTTTTATATAAATTTTCTTACAGTAGGAGTAAGACTTTTTTAAGGTTGGACACGTAAGAAAACGATATTTAGCTTAAGGCAGAAGAATACATTTATACACAAATTACGGGCGTGGCAATTATCTGTCTGTGATCTTTAATACGCTTTAACTTAGAAATCGAATTATGTACAAAATTGTTTTTTAGAAATTGTGGGCGTGTCATTTATACGTCTACTAAATGTAAATATAATTATAATGTGTATAAAAAAACTTTTGCACAGGTGAACTTTTGCGGTTGGTAAATAGATTTTTTTGTGGGTGTGTCACTTAACCAATTACGCCTATATCAAATGGCAACCTGTGTGCAGGAACTTACTTCGCATCTTAAATAGATTGATTAAGTTTGTCATTCCGCATGTAATAGCAAAAAAAAACAAGAAACAGAGATCCTACAAATTCTATAAATCCCTAAATAGGATTAAAATTTGAATCGATTTTAGTGTATTTGCTCGTCAACGCTAAAATTGGAATTGATCTTAGTTCACTTAATTCACTTGACTTATGCGCATTTATGCGCTTTCAAAAATGAATGAAAAAGACTAGGTTGGATAACAGACTCGCTCCTATTTTTTTTTTTTAATTCATATATTGAGCTAAAAATGTAGACACTTTCAGTTTCTACACGAAGGTTTTTATTCAAATTAGATGAAATCAGTTAAGTGTCACACCCACCATAGACCCAAATTAATCTATGAGTCGAAAGTATTGAGCAGTATGTTTGAAAGCCTAGTCACCAAAATGCAAAAAATAAGCAGCTTGTACAAAAGACGCACCATAATTCCTTTTTTTTGGTTTTTTTGGATAGAGTTCGACATGAAGTTGGCACGTTATATGTTTTTCTAAAGGACGCAATCAAGTAATCGTGAAGGGTATTTAAGATTAGACTCAGCGAATAACTTGATTAATTTAGAAAATTATCACATCATTAAAATATTTACAATACAATGAATAAAGATAATGGATAAAGAAAAGCCAAATTTACATAACGCGTTCGTGTCTTCAAAAAGGTGGCATTAGTTTATTATAAGATTTATAACATTTTAAAACGTCAAGCGTCTCCATATTTGGAAATATTTCAAAGACGACGCTAATTACCACGAAAAATCAACATTGACAGGGTACAATCTAATAAAAAAAGTTGTTTTTATTAGAAAATGGACACCAGGTTAATATGCATGTCATGAGCTCAAAGTAATCAGTATATGTATTTAAAAAAAATATATATATATATATATTTATAAAAACAAATTAACTTCAAAGTTGACTTTTCCATAATTTTTGTAAACTGTTATGAAATCATCAATTTTGTTAGGTGCCTTAACTTCGTCGTGTTTGAAAACTGTTACCCATAGGTTTTTATACCATTGAATTAATAAATGTTTTAGATTGTGTGAAGTACTCTTCAACAATTGTCATTGTGTGTGAAAATATAAATGTTGAAATTACTTACACAAAACACACACACACACAAGTGACACAAGGGACCAGAAAATATGTTTATCGTTTTATCATATGCTTGAGTAAATATCTTGGCTTTCATGTCTTTTATTTTTTTGTTGTTGAATTTTATCAAACTAAACTAACGAAAGGAATAGAAAAGAGCCATCATATCCTTGTCTCTTTTAATGCCTGTCATTTGGTTGGTCACCCCTCACAAAGACTTTTAGACTCTACATCATCATTGTGTGTACGTAAGGAATACTCAGGTGCTTTGATGGAATGCTTGAATGAATTTGAGGGAGAAATTGAATTTGCATGCAAAATTTGTTGTTCATGAGATTTCGTTTGAAGTTTTGTTTGAAACCTTGTCATCATCATTGTCTGAGATTTCATAATCTCTCTTTATTTTATATATATTTTATATATATTTTATATATATGTATATATAGATCTGTAGAGATTTTGGTGGTTATATGTCAAATATTTGTTGTCATCTGTATAACATATTTATCTCAATTTGCATCGATTTCAATTATATATGTAATTGTATATATGTGTGGTTTTTTGTAGCAGTTATTCAATATAAGCGAAATTTAATTGAATATAAATTTCATTGGCGAACGCAGGCAGTCCTCAGCATCTGCTTAACAAATATGTAATTTCTTGCTTTCTTTCGCTTAAAATACAAGCCCTCTCAAGAGTTTATCAATTATAAAACCATTCAAAGAATGTTATTGCACTTTAAAGGAGCGACAAAAAGTAAAAATAAATTTAAATTCTATTGAAAGAGAGCCTTTCATTAATTTTGATTTATATCATCAATCAATGCAATGATTTTTCTTTAGCTTAAGTTTGTTTTTCTCCGAATCGATATCAGTCTGCTTCCCTGTTTTTTTGTTTTTTTGTTTTTTTTCTGTAACATCACACATTCGGTTTCGTTTTACTAATGAGAATTGCAGCACCTGTTCTGTGAAATGTAAACCAAAGTGAATGAATACCAACAAAAAACAAAAAAACAAAAAAAACACGACAGAAAAGTTCGGTTAAGACCGAAGCTTAAATACCCTCCACCTTATATAATCCTCTAAAAAATAAGTTCCTATTGCCATATTCATGTATTTCATGTACTTACGCAAATAGTGTTTTTTTTAAATTATAGGCGTTTGCGTTAATCAATTACGCCCATTTTTGGCACAGTGTTGGATAACGGTACCACTTATATGTGTACCAAAAATCAACTTGATAGGCATAGTATTGTGCGATATATAATTTTTTAAAGATACAATTTTTTCGAGGTATGATGAGATTTTCGTTTATTGTGGGCGTGTCTCTTTACCGATTTTGCCCAATTTCAATACGGAACAGCGAAATTGATCTAAAAATACGTATGCAAAGTTTCAATTTGATATCTCAAAAATTACGACCGTGAGAGTGCCAACAACAGACGGACACAAGGATACACGGACGGACACGTCTCAAACGATTTCTCTATTCATGCTGATTAAGGATATATATGGTTTGTGGGGTCTCCGACGCTTCCTTCGATGTGTTGTAAACGGATGATCAAAATGAATATACCCTCTTCCCTAAGGTGGAGGGTATAAAAAAGAAGCAACAAAAATAAGTTCAATTACAATCTGAAATATTTTCACTTTTTATAAACTACAGCACATGTATAAAAAGCTTAATAAATTTGTGCAAGTGTTTGTAACATACTTTTCATTATAATAAAACAGCTGTAGGGTGTTATGTGGTCAAGACCGATCGCAATATTTTCACTCGTTTTCTTCTGAGTGATGGTTCAATTTTAAGCAATTTTTTGGAAAATATTTTTATTTATTCGAAAAAAATTAATTATAATAATGTGGCAACCATTTCTAGAATATAGACAGAGAGTGAGTTAGATACCACCGTGAAAGGAAAAACATTTTAGATTCATTAACTATTAAACTGCTTTATAAAAGGTGTCTACGACAAAACGGAATTCAAAATAGAATGCAGTGTAGAACAATTACCTATTATATATTTATTTGCTGTGCTCTCACGGTCTTTAATATAAAGTTTTTATACCCTGCACTAATATAAAATAAGGGTATATTATATATATGTTTGTAACACCTAAACGGCAAATGCCACACCTATTTTCTCATATGCCGATCGAAACAGAATTAAAATCTTAATCGATTAATAGACTGATCCGTCTGGAATTATTGAGCGCAAGGTAGAGGTCACATTTTTTTAAATATTTCGATAAAATTTGGTACATGAGCATGTATTAACCTAAAGAGGAACCCTATTGTCTGTCTGTCCATGTTAATTCGTGCGCAAGCTACAGGTCGCATTTTTCGCGATATTTTGATGAAATTTAATGCAAAAACATGTATTGACACGTATGTAAAGGGAAACTATTGAAAATGAACCGGATTGGACCATTTTTAGAACCCCTCCCCATATGAGTTTTAGGTCATCCGAATCCCCTTACATCCCCTAGGATTCCAAGAGCGGAGCCTCATTTTCATTTGAAAAGAAAAGTCACTTCGGACCTATTGAATTAAAAAGAAGTATTAAATCTAATCCAAGTCTGACTTTGTTGAGGTGATTATGCTGGCAATCATTTCCTAAGTAACTATTACGTGTAAGATTTTATTACTTCTTGTAAATTCCTAATGGGAAGATCCAATAAATAATTACAAGGTTAAAAAAAAAACGCCCGACCTCAAAGTGGTAACTACCAATAAGAAATTATTGCTCCGTCCGTTTCCTTATTGGAAACTTTTATTTGAATTCAAATAAAGGTTCGCATTTAAAAATTTATAAATTTCGAATAGTTTACACGTCTGTAATAAGTTGCCGCACAACCAAACATTGACATCATCACATCATTTCTGACATCATAAAATAAGTCACAGATTTGCTAAACATTGCATGAACAAAACACAGAGGAAGGAATACATGCTTGAAGATGAAGACAGAAGAACGTCAGTATTATTAACAACATGAACGCATAAAAGAGCTTTATCATCATTTATTTCAGAGGGACAATAACTATAAACTTGCCGCTTATTGTATTTGTAATATTACCATCAACCATACAACCACACCAAGCAGACAGACAGTAGCATCAACGTCACAGGATTCTTTTAAATAGAAAGGAGAGGAAGAATGTACGCACACAAGTACTGTCATTCTTGTTTATAACGTGGTTGTTGAAGCAACAACAATATAATGGTGAACAACAAACGAAACCAACAAGCGTGAAATTTCATATGCCCGCTCTAATGCCTGCAAGCAAATGCAAATGCATAAATTGTCACAACACATTTACATACACATACGCAAACAAAAAACGAAACACTTTAGCATCAGTATTTGGTGTTCGTTTGTATCTCGCTTCGAATGTTCCATACCCTCAATAATAACAAATTGAGTTTTGTGTAATCGTCAATATTACACGGCACTACACCACGCACTAAAACGTATTGTGGTGAAACGTAGAAAGAGGCAGAACAATATTTCTCTCTCTTTTAATGAATTTAGTTGGTTTTTTCCTTTTTCGATTATTTGTTGGTATTAATTGTTTCGTTGCTTCCTTGTAGCATGCTGCTATATAAATGATTTTATGTGTTGTTATTACTTTGCTTGTGCATGTAATCGCAAAATGTTTTGCTCGTTATACATGCTGCATACATTTGGTCTTTAAATTAAATGACAAATACATAGCATACCATAGAGCAGCACATTATTATACAAACTGTTGTAGGCTTGTACTGCGAAACAATCTTAAGTGTTGTCTTGATAAATTGTTGTTACTTGAAGCAATAAAAATTCTGTTTTCTTCTGAACAAATGGAAGGAGGTAAGCCATGGTTCTTCCTTCTGCCATATTCTTTAACTAAAAACTTGTATGAATCACTCTAAATGTTAAATTTATTATTAGTATTTTCAAGCCCAAAAAAAATTTTTATATAAAGATGTTTTTAAAAAAGTTTTTTTTTATTACTTTATTTTCGTTCTAAATATGATTATAACATATTTTGTATAGAGCAGAAGACACAGACAAGTGTTTCATTCTGTACGTGAAGGCAAATAAAAAAGGACTCCATTCATAATACACTCAGCACAAATTTGTAAATGAAGTCATTGAAATTGGTCACCGCACCTAATCACATATACCATTTGCTTGTAAGTTGTGCTTGTACTACATATGCAGCCCTGATTGGCTTACATTGCCAGCAGGCTCTTTAACTAAGACAGCAATAGGTTTTTTCCGTTGGTTTTTCTTTTTCTTTTTCATTGGGTGCGCTTTTGCTTACTTGGGCAAAATGCCAAAAAGTACTTTAGCAATTTATGTTTGAGATAATATTAAATAAAAACTTCATTAAAAAATTCTACACAAATAGAACGAGAAGAACATGCGATTGCAGTTATGAGCACATATTGCCAGAAAGAAATTTATGATGAGAAAAAAAAGGGAAGACAACCAAGAAAGTTGTCTGATTATTAGGTTGGTAACATGCAGCAATTTTTGCTACATATGTGATTATAGAACAAGAACGAAATGAGTGAATAATAGGTACGCATACTAGGTCTTTAGTCACTCTACTTTTCTAATAGTAAAATAATTGGCGATTTGTATTTGAAAACAGTTTGAAGGAGGTGTCTTCATGAAGAAAAGAAGTAATGCATAGTCTAATAAGAGAAAGTTGTTTAGAGTATCGCTGCGAAAGAGTTCATCAGAGCAACACTTATTCAATAAATGAAACACTTTGTTAGGTATTCATTCAAGTGTAAAATTAACAATGTCTAAAAATATGTCTCCAAACGGTGCTTTATGTTGTACATAAGAGCAGAACGAATTGTTGGAAACAGAGAAAATGTGCAAAATCTTACAGTGATATAATATGAAAGGTTTTGAAAAATTTTTGAATAATTTATGAAAGGCATTACTTACGTGGGTAAGTTTAAATGGCAGAAGCATGGACCTAAGTAGGACAAAAACTAGAACAACACAGATTTTGATTTTGATCAAAATAGTGACGAAATGTAAATTAATAAAAACAAAAAAAAATCCCACAATGCCTAAGTTTAATACTATGAATATGATTAAGAAATTATGTAAAAATTTCACTAGTTCTTATATTGGATAGTAAGAACATAGGGACGAAACGTGAGATAAATAGAAGTGTGACAAATAATACCTTGCAGATTTCTTTTGCTCTTGATGAGAAATATACTAAAGAATTAAATCACTTGAGCCTTTTTCTCTTTTTTCTTTTTTTCTGTAAATTTTTACACAGTATTCATTTGCTCTTATTGTTGTTGTAACTGTGTTGAATTAATGACATCGGTTTATATGTACATGCCAGCACAAACACCACGAGAACACAATACCATAACCCTTGTGTGTAAAAAATCACCACAGTTAGCGTTATAAATGGGAACAATAACTGAATTGATTGGCCAATTATGTCGGGGTGATTATGTGACGTGATGTCGTGTATGGTCGCCACGTTACACTAACATCCAACATTTAAGCATTTACGCTTTTCATGCTTATGCTTCAATAATTTTTTACAATTAAATTTGCTGAACTAATGACAGAAAATGGGTAAAAAAAGTATTTGCACATCAACATATTCAATTGCGTATGTACATATTATGTAATGTAATATGCGAACCATATATTTAAGTGGTTTAATATGAAAACGTATGTTGCAGTTTCGTAGAGGAAGTCATTGTTAGTTTATCCAAGACTAATATTATAAAGAGGAAAGATTTGTATTTTTGTATTTTTTTGTATGTAACGAGTAAACTCAAAAACTACTGGACCGATTTAAAAAATATTTTCGCTATTAGAAAGCTACATTATCACTGAGTAACATAGGCTATATTTATTGCCAAAAAATGTTGGGGATCCCTGGACATTCCTACTATTACTAACCCAAGGTGTAAAAAAATTAGTCATAAAATATCTTTCATCGAATACGCTGCGGAAAGTATTGATGTTAAAACAAAAAAATGTTCTACAATATTATAGAACATATCAATATCTACAAAAAACTTCGTGAGACCATATGTCCAACTATTGTCCTTATGTCACTATAACCCCTTTTTATACCCACCATTAATAGTAATATTGCCAATTAAGAAATTAAGTATTCACAATAAGTATTTCACAATATTTAAATGGTAGGGAAATCTGAAATCTGACAACGCCATGTGTGGATACCACTCCAGATGCATCACTAGATTCTGGAGAGGATTTTGGGCATAGGCAACGTTTTATCTCGCGAGATAACCGAATTCCACGCAGGTGAAGCCGCGAACAACACCTAGTCTAAGATAAAGTTATTTTTATTAATCATAAATTGTATACTCTTATAAGTATTTTATCTCATGATATAATTTTAACATTTTTTACAGCATGCGAGAATTAAAAAAAATACTATCAATAAAACATTTAATAATTGTCCGATGAGGTTCAAACTTGGCACCAATACTTTTTATGTGGAAGAGAACTGTAAATGAAAATAGTTTTTATTTTCCTCAAAGTGATTTGAATAGTGTTGGTGGACTGTCTTTACACACATGGACGGACGGGAGAAGGTAAGCAGTTTAGAAACAATGACAGATTAAGAGATTTGGAGACTCTATGCGTAACATATTTCTCGGGCTTCCTAAAGTTTAACATACAAACCTAAAAAATTAAATAACATTTTATGGACAAAATACTTTATAATATTCTTTTAAAGCATATGGATTAAATAGATATTTTTTAATATAAATAAATCAACATTTTATTTTTGTATACAAATAGAACATTTATTTTGGTACTTGTGTATAGCGTTGAGTATCTGTTGAAAGTTGTAAAAAAATATCCTCCAAAGATTCTTGTTGTATAGCATAATCTTCTACGTTAAGGAGTTGTCGTTTTTTTTCCATAAAACCGAACATTTCCGACCATTTAACATCGGTTAAAGGTATGTAAAAGGTTACGATATTTTCATAAGTTTCTCTACAAGTGAATGAAAAAATGATTTTAGTTACAGGATAAGTATAAAATAATGTTTACTTACAGCAGTGTTGCATTTGGATAGCCATTGAAAACTGCTGTTTGTAAATTAACAATATCATTTTGCAACGTTGATTTATCGGCTGAAGAACTGAAAAATTATAAGCATGTTAGATATTTATTTAAAAGCTATTAGTGAACTGCTGGTAAACTATACGTATAATGTTAAACTTACACACTGGGTCTTGCATCACTTTGATCCGATGATTTTAATCTGACTTTTAACGTTAAACCAGTAGCGAATTTATTTTTTAAATGTTGTATAGAACCCAAACATTTAAGTTCACCTTTCACCATAATCGTAACCCTAGTGCACAAAGCTTCGCATTCATCCATACTATGTGAGCATAACACTATGGAAGAGCCAGCGTCGCGTACGAGAGAAAACAAATCCCAAGAAGCACGTTTCGAAGCTGGATCCATACCTGTGGTCGGTTCATCAAGAAAAATTACACTTGGTAACCCCAGAACGGCCAGGGCTGAACTCAATTTCCTTTTAGTACCGCCACTATAATTTTTTATACGTTTTTTCAAATGTTTCTCAAAATCAAGTGATTTGGACAATTCTCTGGTCAAGTATTTAATGCGTTCACCTGGTATACCTCGAATTAGACAGAATATCAAGAGTGTTTGTTTACCAGTGAATTCTTCCAGAAATCCCTCAAACTGAGGACAATAGCCAATCTTGCGATAAATTTTAGACATTTCCTTAGGTAATATGAAACCGCATATATAAGCCTTACCCGCTGTGATATTAATATCACCGGTCATCATTTTAAAAGTGCTGGTTTTGCCAGCACCATTTACGCCCAATAAGCCGAAACATTCTTTGCTACAAATTAGGCATTTAAGAAATATTAAACATTGGGACAATCCAACTACTTACGCTTGCACACAAAGGGACACACTTTTAACGGCTAAAAATGAACGATATTTTTTGGTAAGTTTATCCAAAACGACACGTTGATTTTTCTGCTCCTCCAAAGTCATATTAGCGATTTTCTCTTGTTCACGTATTACATCAGCATCACGTGACGTGCTAAGATAACGATTTTGATTGCGTCTAAATTGAAGGTATTCATTTTTTATTCGATAAATGTAAGCACAAGTATATGTGTACCGAAAAATCTGCGGGAATAATGCCTTCCTTCTCTCGATCAAATACAGTAATAAGGTATAAATAATTGCTAATGTGAGTAAGGAGATTATGTCCTTTAATATACCAGGTCTTTCCCAAGAAAAAATTGATAAAGTTTCTATTAAAGTAGAACATCTCGATTATGTTTTTTTCTTTATAAATATTATTTCACTCACTGCAACATTTAGGAAATAATTCACACTTTATTTGTTGTGGCAACTGATTCAAGTCCGGATTTTTACACAATTGCTTCTCCCCTGTATAATGATCTATTCGATTTAATCCATTATTCAAGTGCTTAATGGGTAAAGGAAAAGTAAATACTATAATTGCGGTACGAACAGGACTCTTTTCATCTAAAAGTTCTTCAGTAATTAGAGCGGTCACCAAACCTGCAATACTTTTAAAGTTTAAAAGCTATAATTAATTACTATTACATTGTTGTTACCAACGACGCCCAGAATATAAACCAGTAAAAGCCCGTGAAAAGGCTTTTTCAAAGCAAAGGCTAGAACGTAGACGAAAATAATGTTACAAACACCAAACATTAGAATCAGTACGACAAAACCATCTTGAAATAAAATATGAATACAGAAGAGAATTTTTATATAGAAAAAAATTCAGCATTTACTAATATTATTGGTTACATTCTCCTCTCGATAGGACAGCAATACAATGAGAACGAATATAACGGCCAGTATGAAAATAAGCATGTCCCACAGAAAACTGATCAACCAAAAGTAACTTAATCGAATTCCGGCTATTAGTTGCTGCAATTTGCTACCTTTTACCCGTTCATTCATGGGAAATAAAATAAAAAGGGCACCAGCTAAATTAAAACCATGAATTAGTTCGCCGAATCTATATTTTCCCTTATATTCAGCTTTTTGTAATGTTTCTACTCTGTAGGGTAAAGGATGGTTGGTAACTTTTATTTCGTAACTGTTATCCGTTACAGATCTGCAATGAATAAAACAATTGAAGAAACTTATGGAAATATTAAACTGTTTCTTACTTGAGTAAGGCGTTATGCAGTAAGTTGATAGTTAACGGTGCTGTATGTAATGGTTGGCTATTTAACCATGCAACAAGGTGATCTTTGCCTATAGTGGCTGCAGCCACATATTGTAAATCAACGACCAATTTCATTTTATTGTCTAACTTTAAAATATAATCTTGGAATGTTTCCTTTTTTCCAATAGTAACAATTTTATACTTCGGCCCATAAGACTTTACAATCTTTATATAGTTCGTTGATATATTGTAAGGTAATGAGTACTTTTCCATATCATGTCCCTTTTCCATGATTACGGTAGCTGTTTTATATTGTGTTAATGAAATGGCCATGGCTTTCTGAGTTTTAAAGCTGTCATCTTGAGTGTATAATATTAATAAACAAGGTACTAAAATTTGTAGAGCAAACAGAATAGGATTGTACCAAACATGTAAAGCTCTCTTTAAAAACAATGCTCCTAATCGATTTTGCAGTAATCTTCTACCGGTAATTACTTGTTTGTTAGCTTCAATAAATTCATCCACTAATAAAATATTTATTTCCTATTAATTATTTGATCGTTGAAACCAAAATGAATGAACCAAACGTACCATCTAACGAATATTTGTCCATGTGTTCCGCCCCAACTTTCATAAACACATCTTGTAATGAAGAAATTTCTATTCCAAATCCACTAATTTTAACATTGTCTGAATTATTTTCCAGATCCTTTAATGCAGCCTCAAACACATTAGAAGATTTGTCGGGTAAACTATAAGATAACTCGAAACCTATATCCGATGTAGGCTCTATATTGGGTATATATTTACGCAGCAATTCGGTAACTCGGGTAGGATCACAGTCTGGAAGTTTTACACAGACCTACAAAAAAATAAGTGAAAATAATTGAAGTCAAATCTAAATATTTTGTGCAAAAATTAATAAATTTGTTCAGTGTTGTTTCGTCATACATTATTAAAATGTTTAAGTTTTTGGAAAAGTGGACTTGGCCCTACATACCAATCTGTAACCGGTGCCAAATTTTTTCTTTAAAAAAAAAGATGTGCCATAACATTTGATTTCCCCAAAAGCCATTATTGCTATACGATCACCCAACAAGTCAGCTTCATCCATAAAATGCGTGGTCAATAGAATGGAGCGTCCACTTTTCTCCTTTTGTAAAACGTTCCATAAATCTCGTCGAGATGTGGGATCTACTCCCGATGAAGGTTCATCTAAAATTACCACTTTAGATCCACCACATAATGCACAGCATACGCAAAGTTTACGCTTCCAACCGCCTGACAGTTTTTTCGATCGCGTATCTTTATAAAGTTCCATATCAAATAATGATAAGTATTTTTCAATTTCCTTTTTTAAATCTTCGCCACTCAAACCTTTTAAGATACAATAAAATTCCAAATGGTTTTGAACGGTTAATTCATCGAACAGAACATCTTCCTGTAGACATAAACCCAGCGAATTGCGAGCAATGTCTTTGTTTGTTCTAATATCGTAGCCATTTATAATTACTACACCACTAGTGGGTGGAATCAAACCAGTTAACATATAGATTGTAGTGGTTTTTCCGGCCCCATTGTGGCCTAGGAGGACGGTTATTTCACCTTCATATAAATTTAAGGAAATACCATTTACCACCATATGATCTTTATAAGACTTTCTTAAATTTTTAACTTTAACTAACGATGTTTTATCAGAGGGCTCTTTTTCGAAAGCATCTGATCTAGATGCAGGCATCGTTGACTCCTTCACGTTGTCTGTTGGTGATGACTCTTTAGACCAAAAATTTTTGGTAAAGAGGAAATACCATTTCCGAGGCGTACCATATTTACCAGGAAATACTTGTTCCAAGTATAAGCTGAGGAGCCAAAAAATGATGCCACTCACTAGTAGAGATATCAATATATGACCCATAGTTAGGTTATCATTAACACTAAATGGCTGGAAAATATTATCCCACCGTAATCCTTCATTATAGAGTTCATATGATGCCAATATATAAAATCCCATACACGCTGCGTTGATAAATGATACTATTATCCACAATTTACTTTCATAGCTTAGTTTGTCGTAATTGCCCAGTATGTATAGGAAAAAAATTATCAGTGATAGAGTAAAAAATAATGTGCAGAATAGTTGGGCTGGTAGTCCTTTTGTAAACAGGGCACTGCACAAAAACGAGAAACATATGCAGCTGAAACTGTACATGAGAGTGTAGAAAAATAACAGCGTCCAATCGGTTTGAGGAAATAAGGCTGAACCCCCCATCAATGGTATCTGTAAGTAGATCAATGTACAAGAAATCTGTGAATATTCAAACGGACTGATCTCTTACCGTAAGTATTAAAATAAATATTATATTGGGTATTAGGAATAGAACCATTCCCCAAGTAAACCAGGCTAACCATTGAATGTCGTTGTCCACACCAATAATTTTCATAAACTCCTTTAACTGATTTTCTTTTTCGTGCACAATACTCTTTATAGTTAAAAATAAAGCGTCAGTATGTTTTGAACGTTCATGTATGGAATTCACTTGCGTACCTGTATCAAAAACATTGATGGTATCTCGTACATTATTATCAAAATTATATATAATAAATAGCGCGAAAAGATTAGTAAATGGTCTATGTATCGGGTGCGATATGGAAAACGTTGTAGTTGTATTTCGGGTAAAATTTGGCCTTTAACTTCCTTTATATAAGCCATGGAGAGAGCATGTTGAATGGGTAAGAAACCTTCTTTCATATAATTAGGCGTTGCACCGGTATTTTCTTGTGCACTTCTAGGTTCAGGTGACTGTATGATTGGGAACAGATAATGTGTATCCCAATATTCCCCCTCATCTGTTCTTAATTCACTGGGAAAGCGTAAAACAAATGACATATGTTTAGGTAGTGATTTATTCAGCCTTGACCATTTATCATTAAATTGTACGCCACATAAGTGACGACCATTTAGTAAAGCCTTTTCCATGGCAGCAGCATTCCGATAACCTTTAAAACCATCCAAGTTAAGTTGTGTTACTGTTTCTTTTACAATCTTTTCCAATAAAGCATTTTTTGGTGAGTAAAACAATGTTAGATTTGTTTTTTGACTCAATTCTCTAAATGGAATAGATAATAGTAGTTGTAATGTTGAGGAAGATTTCTTTGTTATATAAATGAACCTGATTGCTGGTAACTGGTCTAACGGCTGCTCTTGAAAATTTTTTCCAGGTAATTTTTGAGGATTCACGTAAGCAAACCGCAACAAAACCATTAGAAGCCAAAATACAAGGGGGATTAACAGTTGTATCGAGAGCGACAATTTGTTTCGCCGTTGTAAAAGAGAATTCTTCCAGAGTAAGAGCTTATATTTGTTAAAACAATTCGCCATTTTGTTCAATCATTTATTTTTATTGCTTAAAATAAAAATGAAACCTAAAAATGTTTTTTATTATTTGTTTTCAAAACAAAGGGTTTTCATTTTTTGTTTGAATTATTGAATTTACAAGACAATTGTTTGACGATTCGGAAAATACGATGCCGCGCAGCGCTGAGCTTTTTTAGTAGTTTTACTTTTATTTCTTCAAATATTATTTTATAATATTCATTAATTTGTTTTATTTTCTCTATATTTTTAAATATTCCAATTTATTATTTAGTTTTAAAGATGCCATTGTATAAGTGAGTTTTTTCAGAGTAAGTGCTTACATTTTTTTGGTCTCTTTATTTATATTTATTCATTGATTTCAATAGAAATTAAACACAGATATGTTTTTAATAATATGCTTTTAAAAACATTAGGTTTTCATTTTTTTTTTCTTAAAATTTTTACTACTTTTTATATATTCAAGTATTAAAAAAAATATTATTTTGCAAAGAGAATATATCACCATTTTTGGCAAGTGAAAGTATATAAATATAGAAAAAAAATCTTTTTTAGTAGAGAGGTGTCTGGTAATTCCTTTAAATGCATACGTTTCAACCAATTTTGTTAGCAACGAATGAGAGCGAGGCGATTTTCTGTCACATCCCTTAGAGACCCTGCCGCTGTGATCTATCACCCAAAGTTCCATTATTGTTTTATGAACCTCCAATGAGTACTGTCGTAAATTATTAAATGAATCGCATTTCTGCCGTAGTTTATAAAATTAATTTATCGCGACACCCGAGTAAAGCGTCGTGTATCTTTGGATATTTCTAAAAGCACTTGATCCAATGATGCTTGATCGATGGAATAATCTTCGATATTGAGTCGCTCTCGATTTCTTTCCATAAAACCAAAAATCTCCGACCACGTGACATCTGTTAGTGGTATATAAAATCTTAACAAGTTGTCGTGAGATTCTCTATTATATGACAATAAAAAAAAATATAATATTAGAATTTAAATTATATGAAATTATAATTATTTACTCTAGTACGGAATTCGGATATTTAGAGAAAATGAGCAAAGTTAATTCGTTAATCTGTTCGGCTAAAGATTGTTCTAGGCTGTAGAAAATATGAAATATATATTTTGTATATAATATTATATTGCCCAACTTACTCATTGGAAGTATTCATTTTGACTTTCATAGTTAAGCCATTAGAGTATTTCTTCTTTAGATGTCTTATAGAGCCTAAACACATGAGTTGTCCCTGAACCATTATGGTCATCTGATTACATAGAGCTTCGCATTCGTCCATGCTGTGTGAACTTAATACTAGAGAAGAACCCTCATCACGCAATAAACAAAATATATTCCACGATTGACGTTTTGCCACTAAATCCATTGTTGACGTTGGTTCATCCAAGAGCACTACATCCACCATTCCTATACATGCTATTGCCACACTTAATTTACGCTTAGTGCTAGCGTTATAATTCCTGATACGCTTTTTTAAATACTTTTGAAAGTCTAAAGCTTTCGCCAACTCGTTGATGATAAATTTAATATGCTTACTAGGAATTCCTCTAATTAAGCAAAAGATCTGTAATGTTTGCTTACTGGTAAATTCATCCAGTAAACAATCAAGTTGCGGGCAGTAAGCAATTCTTCCGTATATGTTTGACATTTGTGTAAGAATTTTAAAACCACAAATATAGCCTTCACCGGAAGTGATCATGATATCCCCAGTAATCATTTTGAATGTGGTAGTTTTGCCAGCACCATTTACCCCCAGCAATCCAAAACATTGCATCCTATAAATGTCTTATAACAAATTATAGCAGGTGTTAAAACTTTCATAATGTTGGATCATAAACTCACGGTTCAACGCAAAAGGACACTTTTTCAACGGCTACATTACTTTTGTAGCGCTTTGTAATTTGATTTACCACAAGCCGTTGACGTCTCTTTTCCTCGGAAAGCATCGTTGAAATTTTTTCAGCTTCTCTACTCACATCCTCATCGGCATAGTCGTCCCATACAGAATAAACTGTTCTATAACAATTCATGAAATAATATTTTTAAATATATGTAATCCTTAAAAACCACTTGCTCTGCTTTTTTGTTCAACATTAACCATAGGATCTTATACTCCAGTATATATAGGATGCCAAGGTAGATTATAAATAAGGTACACAAAATTATTATGTCAAATAGAATACCGGGGCGCTTCCAACCAAGTAAGGGCTGTATGTCTGCAAGAGAATTTGTTCTTATTTTAATAGATTGTTGCAATTGTGCTTAGTTTACTGGCACTTACAACAACATTGTGAATAAAAAGTACATTTGAATAAACGCGAATAGTTGACAATTTCGGGACTTGAACATATATTTCTAGTTTTTATGTTTTCATCTAGGTGGGACAAGCCCGAGGATAAATACGTACTCGGAAAAGGGAAGAATATATACCGCAGGTCGTCATATGTAGTTTCGAATTCTATAAAAAAAGCTGCAAACAAATTTAAAACAAATATTTTAACTTAGTGGATTAAAAAAAAATTGACTAACAATTACCTAGAAAATCCAGCACCATAACAGATAAGAAGGCATACACGCCCGTATTAAAAAAGAACGATACCACATATATGTATACGATGGCAGAAAACTCGAATATCAGTACAAATAAAAATACGTACCCTGGAATTAAAAGTGGAACTTGAGCAGATCTACGAATACATAATGGTTGGAAAAAATCTCACCAAAATAAACGGTAACTTCATACTCCACACAAGCCACCAATATGATAATCATAATTAAAGATATGCTCGTGTAGATTAGCACATCGAATATTAGACTAGAAAACCAAAATATGTGAACTCCCACGCCTCCAACCATTTGTAATAGTTTGTTTCCTATAACGCGTTCCCGTATTGGAAATAGAATAAAAAAATAGTGTGGCCAAAGCAACAAAAGTGCTATAACTTTAAATAAAGGACGAATTTTGTGGTTGAATTTTTTCATGGTTTGTGCAGTAAAGGGCAGGGGATTACTGGTAACCTCTATTTCGTAGTCAGTATCTTTCGCTGCTCTGAAAAATGTTTAAATCGAATCATATTATGCAAAATTTATATAAAAAACCTACTTGAGTAAAGCGTTATGTACCAGATTTAGAGTAAGCGGTGCGGTATGTAGTGGGTTAGCATTCAACCAAGCTATTACACGGTTGGAGTCTATAGTGACTGCCACCAAATATTCTTCTGTTAGCGCAGCACCTCTCCCTTGACTAACACTTTGTATATAATCTGGAAAACGTCTATTTCCAATCGATATTACTTTATAATGCCGTCCATGATCCATTACAAATTTCGCATAAACCATGGACGTATAATCTAAATAAGAATTCTTGGTAACATTTTTACTTTTCTCCACGACTGCGATCACTTTTGGGTATTGCTTCAAAGTAAAGGTCATAGATATCAATTGCCTCATATCATACGGTCGATAGGCTGTTAAATATATTAGTAAGGGACAGCATGATAATAAGATCATAATCAACAGAAGATATGGTGTATTCCATAAATAAAGAGCTTTCTTAAGTAACATAGCTCGCCAACGACTCCCTATTAAACTAAAACCTTTGAGGACTTCTTTGTTCGAAGTTATAAAATCAGGTGCTGTGAAAAGAAAGTAAAAAAATTTAAATTATATTACATTAGTCTCACATACAAATCTGTTGCGATGATATAGAATCTGCCAATCCCACCCGCATAAAGATATCTTGCAAGGAACATTTCTGAATCCCGAAGGAACTTATCTTTAATGTGTCCAAATTATTTTCCAGATCCTTAAACATTTTCTCAAACTTGTGAGAATATTCGGTACTTAATTTGTATGATAGTTCTGCACCAATATTGGATTGTAATTCCACATTTGGTACATATTGTTTTATCAATGCTGTTACCTCTGCTGGTTTGCAATTTCGAAGCTTAACGCACACCTAGAAATATTCCTTATTATGAAAATTCTATACTTAGCTCGATTAATTCAAAACAAACCAAACTGTAACTGTTGCCAAAAGTATTTTTCAAGAATGGCGGAGTGCCATAACATTTGAGCTCGCCAAATGTCAATATACCAATACGATCCGCTAGCGCATCAGCTTCTTCTATAAAGTGTGTAGTTAACAGGATCACGCGGTTATTTTTTTCTTTCTTCAATATTCGCCATATATCTCGTTTGACCGTAGTGTCTATACTTGTGGTGGGTTCATCTAATAATATTAACTCAGCACCACTACAAAAAGTGCAGCATATAGACAGCTTTCGCCTTACACCAGAAGATAAGTTTTGAGCATATTTATCTCTAAAATATTGCATTCGAAACAATTTTATATATTTCTCCGTCTCTGCTTTCAAGTTTTCGCCCCTCAAACCTTTTAGGCTACCGAAAAATATTATATGCTGTGCAACTGTTAGATCATCGAATAATATATTATCTTGAGGACAGATTGCCAAAGATTTGTGAACTTCTTCTAGACTTTTTCTAATATCAAAGCCCTTTATAACCACAGTTCCACTTGTAGGTTTAATCAAACCACTTATCATATACAGTATGGTGCTTTTACCGGAACTATTATGGCCCAACAAAACGGCAATTTCATCTTTATATAAATTAAAAGTAATATTCTCCACAGCCATATTATCCTTATATTTTTTGCTGATATTTTTGACACGAACTATAGGCTTTTTACCCAAAGGGCTTAATTCAACGTTTAATGGTTTGCGGAAACTTTGTGAATGGCTATATGTTGTATCGCCAATCCAAAATTTTCTGCTAAATGGAAAGTACCACACCTGCGCAATCCCATATTTACCCGGAAAAACTTGTTCTATGTATAAGCATGCTAAAATGTAAAACAAGCCACTAAAAAACATTGACAATAACGTATGGCCCACCGCAAGATATTTCATTTGAAGGGTAGGTGTGAATAAATTATTCCAATGCATGCCTTTGTTGAACAATTCTTGTGATAACATTATATAGAAACCTGCTCCAAATGCCGAATTTAATGGTATAATGCACATTAATTTGATAACGTAATAGGTATCATTGTACAGCATGATTATAATTATGAAAACCAATGGTGTCAACATGTGTATTGTAACGAAAGCTATAGTGGCCCTAATAGCTTTAGAAAATATAACACCGATTAGAAACGTGAAACATATACAGCTTATTACATAAACAAGGATGTATATAAAAAGTATGGTCCAGTGGGTTCCTGTTAGAATAGCTACATCATTAAGAGGAACCTGAAATAGAAAACAAAAAATGGTAAAGCACCAAAAACGCAACTTGTCACCCAATACGTTAAGTCACCTTAAGAGTAAACATTAGAAATACGGTTGGTATGGAAAAGAGTACAAGGCCTACTGTAAACCAGCTCAACCAATGCACATAGTTATTCACGCCAATAATTTTCAACATTTCTTTTAATTGTCTTTCTTTCTCTATAGCAATATGCTAGAAGATATTAAAGAATGTTATCACAAGTCCAAGGTATAAAACGAATATAAGGCGCAGCCTTACCCTTGTCAAAAGAGTGCCTGGATATATATAAAAGAGAGGCAGAAATAACATTATCATAACCTGCAGTTGTTTCAAAGCGGGATCAAACATCTGCGATGGACATGGATAGCGTTGCATAACAATTTCAGGTAAATTTTTTTCATTAGTTACGGCCTTTATAAAAGCCATAGATAAAGCATTTTGTACTTGTACGAAGCCTTCTCTAAAATAATTCGGTACATCACCAAAATTTTCCGACTTATTTCTACAATTACTGTAAAACCAGGCTTTATATAATGCTCGAGTCTGCCAATGGCCACTAGATGTTCTTAATTCGCTTGGAAAGCGTATAGAAAACGATAATTTTCTCGGTAAACTGCTGAGCTCAGCCCATTCATCATCAAATTGTATAACGCAGAGAATGTTAGGCGAAGGACGCATTGCGTTCAATAATTTTGAATTTTTCACACCTCGAAAGCCTCCTAAATGAAGAGAATTTACCGTTTCATTAACAAGGACTTCCAATACTTTATTTGTTGGTGAATATACAACATTCATATTAACCGGAACCGCTTTTCTAAATAGTCAAATAAGTTAAATCTTTTAATTATATATTTGAAGAAAGAGAGATACATACCGCAAAAAGCTTAAGTCGGTAAGATTTACGGCAGTATAAGTCATACTCTTTTCTTTATAAGGGAATACGATTCCGCGAAGACCTAGTAGAGGAACACATATGATTAGTGGAACAACAAACAGTAAAGCGAAACGTATTTTATTTCGCCATTCGATGAGCCAGCCTTTCCACAGCAGCAATTTATATTGATCCCAACAGTCAGGCATTTTTGATTATGGAATTATAAGAAATATTATATGTACAGCGCAGTGATGTTTGTATATTATATGCCGTCATCTAGGTTTTCAGAAGAATTTTCTTCAAAAGCCTATTCTTAGGAAATGCGCAAAACTCTTGAATGTTTATTTTTTAAAATATTTTAAAGCGATTTGCACAAATGCTCTTTATTTATAATTTTTTTCAATGAATTTCATTATAATTTTTTTTTAAAAACGCACAAGAGAATTGTTTTCCAATTAGACATATTTCAAAAGACGTTTATCATACATACTAAGTAAGAGATTTATAATATATTTGATTTTTCAAAAATAGGTATGTGTCCAGGAAAGTGATTGGGTAGGAATATTATTCATGAAATTATATATCAAGTTTTACACTCTTAAACGTATTCCGTAATAATTGCACCCGTGAACACTTAACCTCAAAAATAATTTATTTAAAATCTAGCTACCTCCGCGATTGAAATTTATTTTTTTTTTTATCAGTAATATCTCTCTTTTACCCCCGGCATATTGTTCGCCAACTTTATTAAAGTTTATTATTCGTTGTCATATTTATTATCGAAACGTGTCAAACTGTTAAAATTACCACATTTTGCTTATTTGCAAATTTTATAAATGCAAAGGAAAAAACACGAAAAACTTTCTTTTCCAAGATTTATAATATTCTTACGTTAAGTGGAACGGCCACTATTGTGGAGGGGTGGGCGAATTTCTTTGGTTTATTTGTTACATTTACAAAAAATAAGGACTTATGTGGGATTACTTATGTAAGACAAATGTTGGATGTACTTCCCATTTATGCGTAATTTTTAGGCACGGAATGTATGTGTAAATATTCCCCTAAAATTCTAGCTTAAACTTTTATGAGTTATCAAAATTATTGTGGGCGTGGCACTTGACTGATTCATCTAATTTTAGTAGAAACATATGTATGATATAGTAACTTAAAAAAGGAACGACAAATCTTAAACAACTTCGCTAAATTGTGGGCGAGACATGACCCACAATTTTGCATACCCATTAACAAGTCCAAATAAGATTTTATGTAAATTTTAGCCTACCAGGGCACATCGTTGGTTAGGCTGTTATAAGTGTTTCCAAAAATGTTCATAGGTTAATACATGTTCAGACCCGTAGATATAGAGATTTTTGTCAATTGTGGATGGCGCTGTTGACCCGAATTTACCCACACTAAATAACAAACTGCGTTCAAGAACTATAAAATTATATACGTACAAAATTTCAGCTGAATATTTAAAAAATTTACGATTATGAGCGTTCTAACAACTTTCGATCGATTTACATTTAAATAATTTATGTACTTTTAGCATCTCTAAAGCTTTCTTCTAACTAAATAACTAACTAACTAATCGGTTTAGGAAAAAAAAAACATATGCGCGTGTAAAATTTTATGAAAAGTAGCAAACGACGAATTTTGAGTTGTCTTTATCATAGATGCCACATCATTAAGAAGAGTTGTCTGTTAAATTTTATGTAAAATAAGAAAAAGTGGTTAAGCACTCTTAAAAGAAATGCTTGATGCTGCTTGACTATATTTCATGCTAAGCTAAATGTCACCATCTCATCTATTATTCTGTAGAATATACAGAAATTAATAATATTTTATTTCCCGGTAGCATCACCTATGCGAACACGATTAACTATCACATCGAATTTACAAAATTCGTTTAATTTTGAAATAAATTCAACGTATTCAAATTTCGTATAAAACTTTCTTGAATAAACTAACTTGTACGCTGAGACAATGTGTTTGAAGGTAATGCAAACTTTTATTTGTTGGAATAACGAAAATTGTCTTTTCTAAATTTTTTTATCATGTTGCTGCTATTTCACCAAATTTGTTGTTGTACTTTCCAATATAGTATTATACACACCATCTTGTGTATGGAGGGTCAATATCTCGCTGTCAAAGCGTTTGCAACGCTTAGGGGTAGAAGCCGGAGACCCAACAAAGTATATATTTTATTTAAGCGATACGATAGTGCACAAAGCTGAGTGTTATCGTTTTGTCTTGGCCTGTACTAAATTTCAGCCTATTAGTTTAATTAAATTTACTAAAATTGATTTTTATTTGGCGGATCTTAGGAGCTGCTGTCCATCTTAATAAATCTAACATACTCTCATGTATAGAGTAGAGAGTATAAAAATATATGCCAGGTAGCAATATAAATAAAGAACTTTTCAACTGATGGAAAAACTTCGTAGGTACTGCAGTTGCTACAATCTATTCCACTTTCAATGAACGAAATGTTGACACAATAGTTTAAAAAGTTTTAAATGAAAGTATAAACAAAAGATTTCTCAAAGTAATTACAATAATGCTCTCTTCCTGTAAGGTTAGACACTGGGCTGACTTGTAATATTTTCGTTACATTTATATTTATATTTTAAGGGTTTATAATTAATCTCCTAATAAAATGACTTGGACAAGTTTGTATTTAAGCTGAACCACCAATATATTACAGGAGCCTATGTTTATAAATTTACTGAATTTTAAAATTTACTTTGAAGTAACTGGAAAGACAAAACTTTGAGATCGTTTCCTCCCTTTATAGCTGCTTCTGAGTGTTTATTAGGTGATTGTTTCCAACACTTGGTTTTTATAGTAAAGCACATGTGTTTGTGATAATATGAGCCGACGTGTATTTTTATACACGTTTCAGTGCACTCCAAAACAGTCTTTCCGTTTATCTGATTTCATTACATTATTTCAATTGTTTTTCAATACTTCGCCATAATAATAGCGTAATGTTATATTCATTAACGTAATTGCAATGACAACAACGCTAACACACCGCGTCTCTCCTAATTTTTCTTTGAGAAGTAGACACAGATGGGAGGTTATAAAACACTAGTAAACTTTAACTCATTACAGCTAATACTTGTGTATATTATTTTCAAAGTGACGTAAATCCATTTTCCCGACATATTTCTCCAATGTGGACTTGTTCCACTTTTAGGAACATCTCAACTATTTGATTCTTTTCAATGATTTCATCTAAGTACATTAAAGCTTTTAAAAGGGGATAACTGTCGTCAAAGTTATCTCTTATACTGTAAACGTACATGTTAGGTAAAAACAATGAATTCAATATGTGAATAAATGTAGTATTACTAGGACAGAAGGTTAAGAAGAAAATAAATCTTGTGGAGATATTGTCGTGGTAAAAATCCATTCAAAAACAATTACCAACTCGTACAAAAACTAAATAAAAACAAATGAAAAATTTAAAGTCGGTCACGCCCGGCCATTTAATATCTTACACTACTTAGCTTCTTAAATTATGCTACAATTAGTCTAGTTGTGACTGTATACGCGAAGCAGTGTCATAAAAGTTACTTAAGTGAAATATCATTATAAGGAAAGTTGTTCCAAAAATGGTCCAATGGGGTCCAAATTTCTTTGTAACAAATTTCATCGAAATACTTGATACTAGCTTGCGCACAAAATTTACATAAACAGACATAAAGACGGACGGGTGCAATTGTTAAATAGATTGAAATTTTAATTGTGAATCGATTTTGAAACTTGACGGTGCGTGTTGCATTTGCCGTTTAGGAGTTACAAACATCCACACAAACTTAATATACCCTTTGAATTTTTGTGACATAAATATAATTTTCGTGACTTCGTGACTTTTCAAAGTTTCAACTCAAAAAATTAGTCAGATAGGGTGCCAAAAGTGGGCACGTCCGATGGTCCGATGAATGACACGCCCATAATTTTTGAAAAACTGTAATTGGCACAGAATTCGACTTATGGGTTGATATTAGTATAGATATGGTTGAAACGCGTCACGGTCACAAAAATTGAGGCATTGAGCTGAAATTTGGTCCAGATAAGCACAATGTCGTTTGCTTGCTATTTAAATTCGTCAAATGCCACGCCCACAAACATTGTTTATGTTTTATGTAAATACTTGAATGTATTTGTTTTGAAAACTAGTCAATAAAAAGTAGACGTGGTGGAATTAAAAACATGCGCACAATTTTCGAAAAACTGTACTTGGTGCAAAATCCTTCTTGTAAGTTGGTAATCTTATACATCGTAATTAGATATCTGCCACACCCATTGTGTTATATAGATGTACATTTGAGCAGTTGATTTGAACTGTTAACTAAGTGGTACAATTAAAAGTAAATCTAAACCTCCTGGAAGTGCTCTTAATATTATAAAATGGCGTTATTTGATTTTGATAATTTTGAAAAAATGTCTACTAAGAATTCTTGAAAAAAGTTATTTCCTAAAACCATAAAAATGTTTTGCTAAAACGCACACACGCACACACACACATCCCGAAATTCAAAGCATCGTGTTAAGCTCGATACAAAATAAATATTTTAAGCATCACGTAGATATATTGCAAAAAAAAAACAAGAAGCAGAAGAAGTTAAACGACAGTGATTAAAGGAAAATCCTGATAATAGTGTAATGTTTCTCCAATACGTACAAATAAACCATTTTGGAGTGCATGGCATATTGCAGTAAAATAGCTACAACAACAATCAGATCATTTTGGTATCATTGTATCATCATCATTAAAATCATTATTATCAGTATGGATATCCTGGTGATTATCAGTGTCAACTGTACATAAATATGTGCACACACACAAATACACAAAGCACCAGCATTGCACAGAATTACTGTGATACAACAACAGTGGCAGCGGCAGCAGCAGCAATAGCGAGCAAAACACTCAACTATAACAACAATATTATCGATAATGTTGACACTTCCTGCAATCAATTGCAACAGAAGTAGAGCAACAGCAGCACGCACTACGCCACGGAAAGGCAAGCAACAAAAAGACAGAGTGCGTCAGAGAGGGAAGGTACCGAAAGACATACTGTTAGGACAGACGGATGCATATAATAATAATAATATAAAATTGTTTTCTTTCCATCTCTGCTTCACTTACTTTGTGCCAGCTTCCTTGCACCACATTCACCACGCTTACCAACCCACACATTTAACATATCTTTAACATGGTCTCTACCTCTCCCACATTATGCATTTTATTTGAGTGTATTTTGATGCTAACAAACTTATGAAAAATATTATAATATCCGTTTATGGATTTTTGTTTATTTTTTTTAATAATATTTTTTTAGGTTCATTTGTACAAACGTAGCTGGGTTAACGTTAGTTACGTGTCAAGTGAGTAAAAAAAATTGTTGTTGCAGTTGTATGCATTATATTTATTTATATAAAGTTATATTTTATGTTTCAAGCTGTTTTGTGAACAACAGCAATAACAAAACAAGGAAAAATAACTCAATTTGGCTTAGGCCACATTTTATATATCCTTCGCATCTATTTACTGGGTGTGGCAGGTGCGTGATGCTCGAAAAATGTTCGTATTATATTGTATATAAACTTAAAAGTTGGATTCAACGCCAAATATGTTTGTTGTAAATTCTAAGCATTTATGTTGTTCGACCACGCCCATTTTTTAGCGCATTGGTGGATAAGGTAATAATAAATTTACGTGTTAAATGTCGTAGGTAAATTATGGTGCCGGACAAGTAAATTTTTTTTGATTGTGGCGTGGCTGTAAACCAATTTTTCCCAATTTAAAAAGCAACCAGATACACATAATAAGGATGTACGCACTAAATTATAAAATTTGCAACTATGATTGAACCAATAGCAGACGGACGCACGGATGAATGTGTCCAAATAAACAGAGCTGTATACTTTGTAGAATCTCTGGTTTCCATTGTTGGGTGGCAAACGAAACGACAAACTTAGTTTACTGTATGTCTCATATTGTAGGTATAACAAGAGTAAGAAGAAGCAGAAATAATAAAATTCAATTTACACGATGATTACACGTGCTGTATATTCTTGAGGAGCTGTTGTTGTTATTGTTCCTATAGCTCTCACTACGTACAACTGCTGTTCAAGATGCCGTAAATTGTTTCGTATTTTCCTTGTGTCTTGTGCAGTGATTTTTTTCTACTTTTTTACACATTTTCCGATTTCCGTTTAATACAAGGTGCACAGATTCTGTCTAATAAAGAAATTATTTCCACACCCGCTGAGTTTAATAGTCTCTTAGTTCAAATTATCGTTAACAATTTATCACAAAATTGGAGTAGCATGGAAATTGTTGCTTAACGATGGCCGGACCTGTAATGAATAATAAGTCAAATTATGACAAAACGGATATAGTTTCATTAGTATAATTAGTTTATTAATACAATGCTGCGTGAGGAGTTCAGCAATCATCGGCAATCATCGAGTAAACATTTTATCTAACACATTTGTGTGTGATTGTGTTTTCCAATTTATTTACGCTTCAAATGCTTTTAAAAGAAGCGACAATCTCTGAATCTCTGAAACTGGTTTTATTTTTCAATGAATTATCATAAACGACAATTTCACATCCTGTCGCACCATCAACACGATTTTGTAATTGAGAAATATAAATAAATAGTGAATTTGTGTGAATGGTGTAAAACTTATCCGACGCATTCGTTTGTTTAGTTGTTTTACTTTGGTTGCCGGTTCGTTAGCATATAAACGAAATGCTCAACATTCGAGTGTAAGTTTAATGTTACTTCCATTTCAGCTCACCTGGGTGCAAACTACTTTTTTTATTTGTTGTTTTGTTTTTGTATTCTAACTAAGCAAATGGAAAAACGATTCAATTACATACGCTGCCATATGTTTGTACGTACATCGAGACAATTTTATTAAATTGAATTTAGCAGCATCCACACCAGCACCAGTACACCTTTATAATATGCGCCATGTTTCTTGCACCTCCTTTTATACTCAGCTATATCTAAAGTCATTATTTTCATGTGTGCCACCAAGTTAATTTGTATGTCTGCGTATGCGACTGAAAGGACGTTTCTCTTATTAGAGAACTTGTTGCGCTTGTTGTCACATTTTTACCTTGCCATGCTGAGTGCTTACGTTTACAAAGTTTTGTTTTTCTTATTATTTCACGATACATACGTGACTTGAGATACGGTATAGGTACAATATAATTCCTTTTCACTCATTTAATTTAATGTTGCTGTAAACGACAAAGTGACGTTAATTGCAGCACTTGAAGAGGCCGGCAAGTATTTACTTTTCGTTTGTGTTTAGTGAAGCATTTTATATTTAATTGCTGGATTTTATGTCACATTGATGTGTGTATACGTTGTATATTCATTACATAAAACTAAATGTAATGGATAAAGATAATTATTAGACACTATTACTACAAGAAGTAGAATTATGTGCTGTATAATAGTAAGCCTATAAGTGAACCAACTACAAACGTCAGTATGTCCCACTGTCATTAAAATGAATTATTTAAAAAACAACAACAAGAATAACAATTTTTATTGTATCATAAAGAGCTCAGATACTGAGTGAATTTTTAGTAAAATAGTACTTTTTTTCAATTATTATACCTGAATTTTTTCATCCATATCTGAGGTATGGGATATAAGTTTATGCGGATGTTTGTAACTCCTGAACGACAAATGCCACACCCACCTTCAATCATATCGATCGATTCAGAATCAAAGTCTGAATGGCTGTAACCATGTCCGCTTGTCTGTCTGTCCATGTAAGGTTAGACGCAAGCTATAGGTAACAATTTTTGAAATATTTCGATAGTTTGATTGATTGATCTAAAGAGGAACCCTATTGAAAATGGACCGGTTCGGACCATTTCTAGAACTGCTCTCCTTTTGATAGATATTAATCAAGTGAATTCAAGGGTGCAAGTTTGAGCATCATCAGTCCACTGTGGCAAGTTTACACTCGAGATGGATACAATAAATTAATATAGCTCATAAGATATTCGACAACGTAGAAATTGTCCCCCTACGCTTATTTTCCGCAATGTTACAACAGTTCAAGACTTTTATTGTAATACACATGGCGCACCAACAAAGAACCGTTATATAGCAAAAACCCACAATTCTTGATATTTGCCAATGAAACTTACCAAAACAGTTGCATTTGCCATAAAGATTCATCGTACCAAATTTGAGTGTAACCAAACGACTTTTTGATCAATTTTTTTCAGAGTCAAATACGTAAATTTTCGAAATTTTTTTATATTAAATTGTTGTTATGGTCAATTTTAAATCATATTACAAATATCTTTAATGAAAACATTTCGTCCTTCAAAAATAATGCACGTTTGTACGTCCTTTTCATCATTTTAAATTAATTGAAAATAAACAAGATGGGGTGGTCCGTTTATTTCTATTATATATTAAGAAGTCCATCTTATTAAAATAATAGCTTAAACTGAAAAAGTTACATATGATGCTTCCATCAGAGGTACCTTTATTCTGAGAAATTGAAATTGATTGAGATACAAGAATTGATTTCTTATAATCTGAGAAAAGAATTAAAGCATGAAATTTGTTTTAAAATATTCGCATATTAAGTGCATACAAATGATGTTAATAATTGTTAAATTAAGGATGGACGTACGATTGAATATTTAAATTCGTTTAAACAAGAATCAATTTGAGAACCGGTAGACGAAATGTATTATAAAACTAGTCTATTTAAAGGAAACATTACACGTATCTAAAGAAAAATGTATGCCAATATTTTTTTATCAGTTTTATTATATTATGTCAAAAAAAAGTCTTTAAATTAAAAATTTCAAATCTTAAAATGAGTGCAACTCGAATTTCTCCTTTTTACCTTTTTTGTCATATATAATTGAAATTAACTTTAGGGTGAAAAAGGACACCATTGCCATACAACAGAGGTGAGCTTGTAGTACTGACCACACATTACCATACAAGAGTTATGGGTAAACAGGGTAAAGGTTACAAAAAAATCTCGTTTATAATGTGAATAATATATTGTCTGTGTGGGTATTTAGTTATTTTCCTTATAACTTGTACATTAAATACTAACATCAAATGCTTCGTGCAATTGTTTCATCGTGTACATAAGTCAACGTGTTGTAGAAATTCATACAAACGTGTATACATGTAAATAAAAGTTACGGTAATTTTCTTAAATTAACCTTTGCCCATATACACGCACACAAATACACATTCTATGCTATATCCTCAGGTCATTTAGCACAAATTGTTCAAAGTGCAACAGCAGCATATACACCTAGACACACGCACACACACACAGGTTTACGGCAATAGATGTAGACATAAACAGAGAGTTAGTTGACTGTTAAGTGGAAAATGGCATAAATTTTCAACACCAAAACCAACACCAACAAAAACATCAACAACACCTATACATACATATACATACGTTCTATTCCATATATAATTTCTACATGTTGGATTCTCTCTGACATAACTAAACATGTTGTACTTTGTGGGATGGAAAAGTACGGACAGAAAGAGATAGAGGGAGAGAGCGTAGTATGAGATGTCTAATGATGCCTTAAATTGAATCTAATCATCATTAGCAATTATGTGTGTGCATGTATGTGTTTAAATACTATAAACACTAGAGGCGTACATAAATATATAAGTATGTAGGGGTTAAAGTAAATCAAGAGGTTAAAGAAAATGTTTAATTGCATAACAGAGTCTATGAGGAGGTACACGTGAGCTACTTTTTGTTACAGTTACTGAACACATACTGATTAACCCATAGGCAACCATAAAAAGGCTGCATGTGCACATACATAGGTAAATACTTAGAAGTGTATAAGTATTATGTGGTTAGTAACGTTATCATACTTTCATGTTGTACGGTCTCTTGGTCATAAAGTCAAATCATATGCAAATAATTAAGCGCTCTAACGTCAATGTACGCATCGTACGGTTGTAGGTTTATATCCGTACGTGCGGTTGGCTACCATTCTTTACAGACATTGGCATAAGCTAAGGAAAATTTACTCTTAGCCTACCTTTACGTGTATGTGTGTGTATGCGTGTTCTATCACGTAGTTGTCGCCAATTCGTTGTCCTCTGTAATCTCAGGGAAAATTGTCTGTGTAATGAACTCAAAAGTACTAAAATTTCAACCATAACATAAAACATATATATATATATATATATATATACACACACGCACACCTGTGTATAATTATAAAATTCATCCGCCTGTCTGTCTTGAACAATTTTATACACATACACGACACGTGTATCTTTCACATGCACTGCATGCATCATATAATGCATGCATCGAGTTCAGAGGTGGCTAATAAATTTCAATATTAATTGTCAACCGTTGGCATCGTACACACACTTGGAACGAGTTGGCCATATCCATAGTAAAAGCCTTACATTGTAGGCCAGTGTTGCTGTTGCTGTTGCTGCTACAAGTGTATGATAATTCGGATATTCCCATTATACACACACACACATACACGCACGCACGCACGCAAATATAATTATCGTTTTTATACGTTTTTATTACACCGTTTCCCTTCTCCAATCTTAGTCAATTTTTATTATTTTTTTTACATATATTATATAAAGGAGTACACTTTAAAGATTTCGTTTTATTTTATACGTTATTGTATGCTGGCTTATTTTGGAATATATAGTTATCACACGATCGTTATTTACACTTGTGGTCAGTTAATAGTGCATTTTTCTTACACACACACACACACACACACACACACACACACACACACACACACACACACAGCATACATCATTGTGTGATATTCCCATTAAAATATTATCTTGTAAAGACCTCAAGTGGACTATAATTTAGAGTTAAGTGGAGGGATGGAAATGGTTTGTAGCTGGTGATGAATTTGCGGTTTAAGATATCGCTGCATATGTGATCTCTTAAATTAAGTGTAAAAGTGGTAAGTGCAAAAAATTATTCGGTTTTTTGTGGATTCCTTTTCGTTTTACTTAAACTGTGGGTGTGGCAATAGCGCTTTCTTCTAACGCTTATTAATGTATGACTGAAATTTCACCTAAAAAATGAATTCTGCGTGAAAGAGAGTTTTTGGTAAATTGTAAGCTTATCTATATATTCCGTCTCGCCCATTTTTAGCACAATACGGGGATCGAATCGAATTTTTTTTAGGACAAAGTATTTATTAATGTTAATACTAAATTTAAAATTTTTGCGTAATGTAAGAGAACGTAGCACTTGTCTACTTGGGATGAGTTTTTAGCTTAAACAGCAGTGTATGTGTATACTACATAAAAGTGGGTTTCAAATGTTTGGTGCACTATTGTTTCGTTCATTTAAATGAAAGCATATATTTGGCACATATATGTAATCTGCAGGAGTGGCTTATTTGTCGCTTCAATAAAAGAGTTGGCCAAGGTTTTAACTGAGTAAACTTTTTAAGCTATCGGACGCAATTTTAGATGCAGTAGAGTAGCAAAATGAATTTTTTTAGCTGGAAGTATAAAGCGTCTGTGTAGTTGGACTGGTAATCCGCCTACTATTATACAATAAATATTACTGTGAAAGTAATGAAAAGACTTCCGTCCATTCTCAATACATTGATAAGAAAGCTAAGCATCATTTTCTTTCAAAATAATAAAAAATTCTTTAAGTAAAAGTAAAACTGTAAAAAACTAATAATAGTTTATGTTCTAGTAAAATAATAAATTGTGTAACGCTAAAATTTTCTTAAATACAAATTCCATTGGAATGCATGCTTTTACTTGCTATGTACAATGCATGGTGTACATGACGTTAATTCCTTTGTTCCTACTTGGGTGAGTTAAAATAAAATTGATTGATGTTTTTTGTTCAATTTTGTTTTGTTTTTTTGCTTATTCATACAAATGGATTTCTTTGCAAAGGTTTGATTGCACCTGTTTGTCGAGAGTATATAAATTTTAAACTTTGTCATTCCGTCTGTCCTTAATTTATTTTTTCTAAATAAATAATTTCTTTTTTGATCTGTTGCATACATTTGTCATTTGCAATATATTTTGTGTGCATTTGTATATTTTTTATGTATTACATGTGTACGATAAGAGAATACAATATTTTTGTGATTGGTGATTTATTTTATATGCAAATTTTTCGTTTTAATATTGCACTAAGGTTGGCTACCTACAAATTTGTTGCCATTAACACATAAAAAATGTATATGTTTGTATCATCCTTGTGTTATGCACTTGTGTATATGTTGGACGGTATATCAAAACACTTGATTGTATAAACATAACGAGCGATAAACAAAAATTCGAACAAAAAGCAAAAAAAAAAAAGAAAAGGAAAAAAAAACAACAACAACAACAATAGCAACAATTTATAGCATTTTTGAATATCCCGCACACAACAACACCAATCAGCCACCAACTGTATGTGCAATATATTTATATATGGGGAAGTACTGTGTGTGTGTAATTGTCGGGGGAGCTATGGGCAGAGAGAAGGACTGCAACAGCTTGTTTGCTGTGCAACATTGCACACATGATGAATTTATGGCACTTTAGAATTTTTACCATACAGGCAATATATTTTAACTAGAGGCACAGAGTGAAGACGACCAAGAGAAACAGTTAAACCGAAGGACTCTCCAGTTACAGTTTGTTTGAAAAAAAACAAAAAAACAACAATAACAAAAAAACTTTTTCGCCTTGATATGAGTGACAATTTTTATTTTTATTTGAACAGTTTAGAGATATTTTGGGTATTGTGGGTATGTGTGCGTGCAACGAGATGGTACAAGTGTCAAAGGGTCTTGTATATGCCAACCAACACATACACATACGCTTAACGAAATATATAAAAAAACGTATGTAATGTGTGTGTGCATGTACATATTTATGGTTTGGTATAAATTCTCGCTTGCGATATGAAAAGAATTTTCCGGTATCTTGACTACAAAATTTAGAAGTTTTCAGATAATTTATAGTTTTTGATGGGGAAAAAAGAAAATGGCAGGGCAGAGCACACCCATTGCACACAAGATTGTTTAACGATGATATAGTATTTTTGAAGAAAGGAAAAAAGAGCCAAATAATAATGTTTCGTACTACACATGCATAACTTACTTAATTACCGCAGCGCTCATACCATACACTAATGCAGCGGAAGAGGCGTAATGAAAACGCTTTTAATCTGTGTGTCATCCATTTATGGTCAGTTAGAGTTTTTCTGGTGGATGGTATTTTTGAAAAGTTTTTCACACAAAAAAAAAAACCAAGAAAAATAAAATAAAAGGAGAAGAATTGCGTTGAAAAAATGCAATTATTAAGCCTTCAGTTATATTGTTCAAAGTTTTAGGAGTTTAGGGTGTTCTGCTCATTAATTGTGATGTAAAAGTTTTTTCCTTTTGTTCGCGCAGAGTTCCTAATCTCTTACCACTTTTACAAGTAGCTACAGAGTATTGTATTTATAATAATGTAAGGACTAATTAATCACTTTATAAGTGAGATTTATTTATTTTATCAAAGTTCTCTCGACTAAACTAGAGGGCGTTAAATACATAAATAAATTTTAATAAAATGCACGTAAAAAACTAAAATATTTTAAAAATCTACATACAAACGAAGGGCGTGGCAGGTACATAATTATGCCCAGTAATAGGGCACGCATTTTGTTCCAGCTTGCAAGTCGTGTTTTTAATTGAGTACGTTTTTGGTAAATTGTGGGCGTGTCTAATATCCAACAATGCCCATTTTTTGCACATTGATGGAAGACGCAACTAGAAATGAATATATTAAATTTTAACTTTATAGTTTTCAAATTTAACTTCTATGTTTGATATAAGGTAGTTGATTGAGGGCGTGACGTTTAACCAATTTTATCCAATTTAAATTGAAACCCAAAGTTTAAGTAAATTTTTACAGAAAAATTCAACCAGGTATGGTTGTAGCGGTTTAACAAATTAGAGTATATCCTCATATTATGTGAGAATTTTAAAAAAATTATCAAAATAGTGTAGGGCATAAAAGTCTTTAAATGAAGTATTGTTCCATCTGTATGGCAATAAATCTTTGTCGAACCAGAAAACTATTGTCTAACTATCTAGTAGGCTGAAAAATTAAATTATTAAAGGTTTGCAACAAACATAATACAGAAATTAATCTATGGATGAGAGGTTGAAACAAGTTGTTTAAAAAAACGTTTACTCATGTTCGGCATCCGCAATTAGGCTGAATTCTTTTATGTGTACTGCCAGTCAGCATTAACACTCATTATTCTTTCTATTCAATTCTACCATTATTCGTTTCGTTATTTTTGAGTGTGGGAAGAAATTTTGCTGATTTTTTCCTATATATTAAGTTTAGTAAGCGGTTGTCCTTTTTTTCGTTCTGTCTTCTCTGGCGTAACTTTGGCAATAATTGGCAAATTTTAGTTAAAATGAAATCAATCAAAGGTTCTGGTGTGTTGGTGGTTAGAGTTAATAAGAGTGTGTACGATTGACTGTGTACGTAGGCTTCTTTGTATAATTTATTTTTCACTTTTTTCCACACCGTTCGCTTTGCAATTGTTGTACATTCTACTTTCCATGCATTTGATTTTGTTTTGATCTCTTTTAAGCAAATATTCTGATGGATTTTCTTTCTTCCTCTCCATAGCCGCTTCATTCTTATGGTCATTCTTTTATTCATAGCAGGAAGGCAGGCAAGCAGGCAAACAAGTGAATTGAAGAAGAACAACTAACAACCAGCCACAATGTTCTTTTTTCCATTTTTTGTTCGATGGGTGATAAATTAATTTGTGCCCTTTGTTCTGGTCTAGTGCAGCGTTCCGTCTCTCCGTATCTTTACAAATTTCCTGTTCTCTACTCCCCGTTACACTTTCATTTGTCTGATTTTTAATTTTGTTTCGATTGCTCCATTTTGTTGCTGTAGTCTTTTATAGAATATATACATATATTTGTATAAATGTTTTTGTGGTTTACTATAAATATTAATGAACTTGTGTTGAAAAGTTTCTAAAACTAAATTAGTTAGAATGAAAAACTTGGACATTGAAAAATTACCTACGATTGCTTTCAATGAGAATTCATGGTCTCATCATTTTTACGCTTTGCAAAGATGTTCAGAGAGATACGTATTAAAGTGAACAAAACGACACACGTACATAAGCACCTCTAATAAATAAATAATATGTTGTTATGAGAGAAGCAATTTGCAAGATTTGTGTGTTAAAAAATGAGCCTTTAGAAAATACTACTAAAATGGACCATAATTATTTACACTCTATTATAACAATGGGTGTAATCGGTCATAAGCATTAATGAACAAATACGGATCAACTTAACCAAATAAAAATCGGTACTTATTGCAATGTTTGCAAATTTTCATGATAATTTAAAATCATCGCAGAAGCTGCCATAGTAGGCCGATCAAGCTAAAACTTGCACTTTTGAATTTGTATCATCAATTACTATCGATTCCCATCAAAATTTGGATATAATTTTTTTTTTTTTTGTTGGAAATTTTCGCTTTTTCCCTTGTTATGGCCATTCCATTCAAAGTTGGCCCGATTAAGCCTTATAGCAAATGGAATTAATGTTTCTAGTTTCAACGAGACATTGGAGACCCTTGTGGAATACATATATAATTATATTCAGTAACGAATACTAAGTAGTTTTAACCATTTGTGTATATCCGTCTGTCCGGTGTGTATGTTCTGTTTTACGTTAATCACCTTATTGGTCGCAAAAATTGAGGTATCAACTTCAAATTTATTACAAGTGTTGGTAGAGTTCATACTTTAGTTGCTATTGAAATTTCCTAAGATAGGTTCAACAAACGGGAGCATTTTTTCAAATAATTTTCCGTATTACCTATAAAATATGAAATATGGATGCTCTTTGGGAAAGGGTGAATACTCAAGATTTGCCTTCAGCTATATATAATTATTTTGCTTGTTTTTTTTTATTCATCAAATTCTATCGCTTTTGAATCTGTGTTGAAGAAAAAGAAGAAAATTCGAATATTGTGTTTTCAAAAAAATTGACCTAAATATTCATTAACTTTCTCCAAAATAATATTTTTTAAATTGGTTTTTTAATTTAGGGAAACAATGAATAGATTTTTGAATCGAACTAATTAAATTCGAGTCACATTTTCAATGCATCAAGTTAAAGTAGTATGAGAAACTGAAAGCTTTCGATTTTTTACCAACGCCTCCACGTACGATTAATTTTACGTCCCAGTGCATTACGGGCGGTTTCGTCAGAGAAATGCACATTCGACAATTCTCTTTATTCCACAGAAAATGTTATACAAAATCCAAGAAGAGCAATTTTAAAGCAAACGGAGGAATTAACGGTTCATTAAGTGGTTTGGAAGGATTCAGATTTGGTAAAATCTTTTTACTAACATTACACGCCATTCAGGTCTTTCGCGCTTTTCTAGTAATTAAAATTTTATATTATGCGGCATTCATTGTTTAAAACCGTAAATAATTAATAACATATAAATTATATCATTCTAACTATTTAATTATATATACCCTCGATAGATAAGGGATGGACTAAGTTTATCATTTTATTTGCAAAGAGAGAAGGAGGCTTCAGAGACCCTAGAAAGTATATATACTCTTGATAATAATCAAAAACTAATTCGATTTATGTATGACCGTGTGTCTGTTGTTGGCATTCTCATGGGCGTAAATTTTGAGATATTGTACCAAAACTTTTACTTTTTGCACGCAGTTCACTATTTAAATTAGGCAAAATTATTAAAGAGCCACACAATCGACAAAAATCTATTTATGTGCCTATAGAATCTCAATTTTTGTATACATAATTATAATTACCCCATACATCGATGAACAAAAATTTTGAGTGTTCGCAAAACAGACGCGCCCACAATTTATAAAAAAACCTTACTTAGCGTAAACTCGACTCAAAAAGCGCAATCATATAACTGCTACGCGCACTATTTGTATGTGTTTGTGTTATTTAAGGTTTGACCCAAGCCAAATTTAGTTTTATCACTTTTCTAATTTTAATTTTCCTAAATGAAATGCTGGGTCCTTGTAACTTCAGTACCGAATTCCTTATTCGTCTAAAATTCTTTTTAATTTACTTTCACAGTCTTTGTCCTAAAATCCAATTACATGCAGAAAACAAGTGAAAATATTATAGGCGGTCAAACCCGACTATCAAGCATCCTACATCACTTGATCTATTATTCAATTTAACTTTACTTACGTGAATTATCAAAAATTTGAATATGATTAAAATGTCCCAAATTTTTTTATATATAATAATAGGACTTCATATGAGGAGGGGATCTAAAAATGGTCCAATACGGTTTATTTTCTAAAGCCAATACATGTCCTTGTACCAAATGTCATCGAAATGTCGCAAAAAAATGCGACTTGTAGTTTGCGCATATATTTACATGGACACACAGACGGACATGATTATATCGATTTAGATTTTGATTCCGAATCGATCGGTATCACTGAAGGTGGGTGTGGCATGTGCCGTTTAGGAGTTACAAACATCCGCACAAACTTAATGTACTCTCTGCCACTGAAGCATTTTGAAACAATCATGCAAACGAACTATACATGTATTTGTACACCTACAAACTAACAAAGCATACAAGAAATAGCTGTATTCAGTGTTTTTATACACTGCTATGTTTATTGTTCTGTTTGCAACACCCAGTTTCTGTATAAAGGTTGCTACTTAAATTAAGCAAAATCGGCTGAAAGTCACGCCCACAATTGAAAAAAATTTAACTGCGAAGTTGAAATTCATATTAAATAATAAATTTTTCCATGAACGTGACAAAAGTGGGTTTGATGGCAATTAATCAAAAGCCGTGTTTGTGCAGAGTCCGAAGTGGAAGTGGATTTACGCCCATATTATGTATATTAATTTGGAGGGTATTTGGGATTTGGCTTAAACCAAATTTGATTTCTTTTCTTGTTATTCCCTTTCCAACCACGACACAATGCATAACGTTTTAGGCCACAAAACGGTCAATACTCAATTTCTATTACACCAGGCTCGTGAGGAGCAAACATTATATGATAGGGTACGCTCTACCTCCCTCTCTCTTTATCTCTCTCTCTCTCTCTCTAGTTTTATATTACATATGTTTTGGGATATACGCTGAGAAATTAATAACGAAAAAAAAAACGTACGTAGTCATAAATGTGTTCCTTTAACAATTTTTAAAATAAAAGTGTTGTGTTGGCATTTTATGTTCATTCACTTATTCCACCTAACATATGCGATTCGTAGGCAATTCAGTTTAGTTGTATCAGCTGGTGTAAGACTGCAATTGGTTGAAGCAATCGTTTATTGCTAGTTATATCTTTGGCGCCAACATTTTGTAACTAAATGAAGGAATAAAGAGAACGAGCAGGTTAGTCGCAGTAAATGTGTGCGTATGTGTGTTTATGACATACACACACAGCTACTGATTTAATAGCTAAATTACATACCACCACATATTCCATTTATGCTCCATTCATTCATTTAGTCATTCATCCATTCATTCTGCTGCGGTAGCACCTTTTTTGTCCGCACGCTGGTCTGCACCGACCACTGGTGCTCAAGTATAACATTATGTAAGTGAGTGAGTTTGTGTTATGTGAGTGTATGTGTGTGTATATGTGGCCGATTATGGGATGTGGAAATATGTATGAGTATGTACATCCGTCTTTTCGCATTGTATTAATACCTGAAGCTTCCCAGGAATTTACTTACACAACCTTCAATACACGCGCGCTTTCGCGTCTGCATATATGTATAAAACATTATTTCTGGTATATTTACAGCGATATGTATAAGCAAACATCTGTTTAATGATTGGTCGACATTCATACCGTTTGTGTATGTCTGTCCGTCCATGTGCTACTCATACTACTTATCATATATGCAATGCTCAGGCAAGAATATGTATAGTTGCTCGATTGACTGCCTGCTGGCCGGCATTTTAGTAAATATGCATACAAGGGGGTTTTTAGTTGACCAAGTGGTTTGCCTCAGTTGGTCGATTTTGCATTGTACGGAATAGCTTACTCGTGTGTGTGCATGTGTGTTTGTCCGTTCGTGTGATATAATTCATTCACTGACTGATTACATTGTGAATTTCTGCCTATTCAGCAAATTCTCTTACAAGCGTGCAACATTTTAATAATCAAGCAAAATACACGCACACGCACACACACCCTTGCATTCCTGCACACCTATATTTGTTGCTTTTGATTTTATAATTGCATTACAAAAGCCAAATAATAATTAAGCTTTAACGTTGAACAATTGCTGAACGTGGCAAAAATTTTGAACCCACTCCACCATTCCTACGACCTGTTTACTAGTTTTTTATTTTCCCAGGATTTTTAATAAAACGAAAAACTGTTATTAAGATGAATTGTTATTTAAATGAAATCTGATTGTTCCCAACAATAACAACAACCAGGGTACGATTTAAAACTTTCAAATCGGATTCAAATTTTTAGTTGACTCAAAGCATAGTGTTGCAGAGAGAAATATGTTATTCTATGTAGATATGCGATGTAATGTTTGCCTAAAATGTATGCGATTGCAGAAGATAAAGTTTGAACAATTGATGTGTCTATGTTTACGCAACGTTATGGCTACATTACTGACAAAACAGAGGCACGTAATTTGTTTTTACGTTCAGATCCACCCAGTTTAACGAATTGTGTTCTTTCGTGTTACATTCAGAGGTCGAATAACAGAAAAAAAAAAAGAAAAGATAAAATTGCACTCGGTAAGATTTTGTTTTTTGTTTTTTGTTGCTTCTTCCCTGTGTGCTTTAGCTGCCATATTTGTTTCTTCTATGGTTCGGTGTTGTGTTGGTTTTATGCATGAAAATGTCTATGCATACATAGGCAGTCATGCATTTACTTTTTTTTTGAACGCACACAATACATGCTTATGTACGTTGGCTGCACATTCAGTAACGATAAGTAGACGTTTGATATATTTATACAACTACACATTGTTGTTGTTTGTGCACTGAGTTTGCAATTTTGTTTGCAACTACCAGAAGTGTGCACTGCTCACAGAACCGCTAAAGTATAAATATTCTTTCTCAGTATTAAAATCTGAATCAATTTAGTCATGTTTCTGCTTCTCTGCCTTTAAGCGTAAAATATCGATACACGTGTGTCCGGATAATGAAATTGTCACGGTCAAGCATATTTGACGCTTCCTTCTGGATTTTGCTAAGGGAATGACACCTTTCAATATGTAGAAGGTATAAAAAAAGCTACAAAGTAGAAATTTAACCTGAATATTTACAATTGACGCACGCCCCTATTTTGGGGTAGAATTTGACTTTTATTAAAAAAGCCAATTCTACTAATTTTATATACTTATCATCATAATGACGTGCGGGTATATTGTTTGTAAGTATCAGAGGCGGGCGAGCCTTACCCCAGAAGTATATATATTCTTGATCACCATCAATAGAAAAGTTGATTTAGTCAATGTGTCTGTCCGTATGTCCGTGTGAATAATACACTTTTCGTTGGAGCTCTCACAATCGTTAAAATTGAGATATCGCATTGAAATTTTGTACACGTTCGAGGTTTTCTGCAGTTCCCTATTGTGTAATGTGGCAAAATCGGGCAAAGGATATGCCCACAATGACATTTGAAACCTTGCATCCCGCGCTTTCAGCCGTCTCACGGTCGCACATTTTGCGATATCGAGCTGAAATTTGGTACGTATATTCTTTATCAATGTTAAAAGTACCGTGTTGGGCAATATCGGTCCACTGACTGACCACACCATATTACAATAAAAAAAGTTATTAAAAATGAACGTGACAAAAGATAAAGAAACCGTTTTCAAATCCCTAGAATAGCTTTTTTTTTTCGTGCAGAAGGGCGTTATCTTTGTAAAATTATGCTTTATTGTCGACAGTTATTCGCGGTAGGCCCACTTTAGCGATGAAATTGTTAACTAAAGTATAAGGATTCAGCAATCGCTTTCCTTCACATATACAATGCAATACATTAACAGTAGCAACAACAATAAATACAGTCATTGCCTTCATAACACATTTTAATCCCTGATCCTTAAACACTTATGGTTTTCCCCAAGTCTGAACTTTACTTAAACCCTCTTTTCATGTGTTCCTCTTATGCAGAAATGGTCTGCATTGTAGGCTTTTTAGCTTTTTGACTTGGTTGTTGTTTTTTCCGTTATTCACTTTCTTGTTATTTATTTCAATTCCACTTTTATTGCGCTTCCTTTCAACCTTTTTATATTAAATGTGTGTATGCAGCAGGCAGGCAGGCATCGAAGGATTGTCAGAGAGAGAAAGTGGAAGAAAGAGAGGGAGGGAGGGAGAGAGGCGACAAAAGGTATTCACATATTTACACTTAATGGTACGTGTTCAGTATTTGCGATAAGTAAATAGAATAGATTTGTCAGTTGGTATTTACGGTCTGTAGGCATGTATGTGCGGCTGATGTACCCTTTTTTGCATGCACACAAATGCATACAACTCGTATGTATGTTAAGAATTTTAAAACTCTTCTTTTACTTCGTATCCTGCTTATTCATTTATTTTTTTTTTTGTTCACATATATGAATGTTGCTGTGGCTGCATTTAGTTTCGTTTTTGTTGTTGTTGTTATTTTTGAATTTACTTAAATTGCTCTGAAAAAATTACTCTAGCACAAGCCCTCTCACACACGCACATGCCTCCATATATAGATAACTGTAGAGGAGGGAATATATTCTTGTCATAGGAGGGGAGAGTACACATGCATGCACACGCTGCCATGCAATATAACATCACACATCAAATGTATACTCTACTGAATTTAGGTCTTAATTTAATGATGTTCTCTCCCTGTACAGGGTGTTGGTGTTTGTTAAACACACTGTCATATGAGGGCACAGCTTTAATTTGACATTCATTAAGAATTGGAAAGGAATTATAAAAGTTGGTAAAGATACAATTTGCAGAAAGTAAAATTTGTTTTGGAATATGGGAAAAGTTTTCTCTATTAGTGGTAAAATGTGCTAAGTAATAAATTGGATTTTTTCTTTTTTTTTTTTTTCATTATTTGAAAATGTAAAGAAAGGAATGAAAAAAGCAATATTTGCTTTTTTTATATCCGGCAAATAAAGAATTTGTTATGGCCATTAATAGGTAGTATCCTCCTTAAAATGTTCAAAGCTGTATGTAAGCTATGCCCACAATTCAGGAAAATCTCTTGCAGCCCAAAAATAGATCGTAGCAGTTGAAAGTTTGTCCATATACATATTTATATTTACATTATCGTTCGATACATTGAAAAATGATCCATTTTGGACAAAGAGCTCGATCACAATTTATAAAAAAACGATTTATGTGCATTATTCTATTTCCGTGCCTTATAAGTAATTGTTAAAAGCAGAGCAAATGTATAAATGCCACGCCTATAGTTTAAATATGTGGTCATATAACCTCGTACTCAAAATAATTAATTTATACCTCCAAGTAAAAAATCAGTTTCTAAAAAAGAAAAATGGTTCGATCGAGTCCAAGTTCAATTTTATTAAAAATTAAAAAAAAATGGACATATATGCTATATATTTAAATAAGGAATTTTATGGGGAGGTCTCCTCCTACAATTGAAACTACCATCTTTGGCTAATTCATGTACCAAATAGAAAAATTGCGACATATAATTTGTTTCTAAGATATTGACGGACAGATAGACATAGTTAACTAGATTCAGATTTTGATTCTGAGCGGATCGAAATAATAAAAGTTGAATCTGGAATTTATCATATAAGAGTTATAAACGTGCACATAAATGTAATGTACTTTAGGGTGTGATGTATAAAAATCTTTGAGGAGGATCCTTTCTAATCTCTATAATGTTTTCAATATAGTTTTATTTCTCATTAGTACTGATGTTCTTTTTATTAGAACGATTAGAGGAGTATATAAGAATATATGTAGATTTATATGAAATAATTGCATATTGCATACATTGCATACATTGCATACTTTAAGTCGCTAATATGTTCATGTCAGATAAAAAATGATTTTTTATTATTTTCTAACTATTCTTGAAGTATGTAGGAAAAACAAATACAAATATATGCCATAGAATTAAAATATCAGGTGCGTTGGTGACATTGTGTACATCCTATGGGTAAAATATTATACACAGAGTGACGTAAGAAGCTACGATAATGGCTAGCGTAGTAGGCGCGTTCCTGAACACATGTAAATTTAAAACATTTTGTAATGGAATTTTTTCTCTTGTAAAACATATACAGCACAGTCAACATATTTGGTGGACAATTTCTCCTAGTTTTGGGATATTTATCTGCATGGAGTGCCACAGCAGAGAATCACAAGTGAGCATTATTATGCATTTGCACAGCGTTGCAGTGCTCACTTCTACCACTTCCACTGTAAGTCACTCCGGAAATATAAGCACAACACCGATTGGCTGTTGCAAAGAGTGTATAGGGAATTTTTACAAAATTGTAATTGGTTCGATTTGATTTAAGGGAGCTTTTGATGCGCATGCCTTTAGTCGAAACATTTTTGCTAGGTGTCTCTTGTTTGAGCTCTCAAAGCGCAATATCTTTAAATTTATGTGCTCCCTAAGGAATTTCGGGAGCATCACGTATTGGTGTGGTACATATATTGCAAGCCAAAAGTATCCAAAACATTATTTAGGGTTTCTCATGCATGTGTGTGTGTGTGTGTAACTGTGGGTAGGTGTATTTTGTTGGTGGTGTTAATCATATTTCTATCTGGCTTTGTTTGATTTGGAGAGACCGCTTGTTAGCTGGGTTGCGTTTATTATTGTTATTCTTTGCGTTATTTATGTTATGTGTAGTAGGAGAGACTGAAAGAGAAAGAAAGAGAGAGAGTAAAGGGTTGTTGGAGCAATTCATATGCTTCCTTATAGTGGCATTGATTTTATGATTGTATACCAAAAGAAAATAAATAAAAGTCGATATACGTTGGAATTTATTTTAATAGGCCAAAAACAGTGACAGGTCCAATAGTAGCGATCAAATTGGTTTAGGGAAATATTTATTACTTATTTTAATGTTTACAGCAAAATCGGTGATGCTCCCTTCTATCGTTGAATACTACTTATATATAAGAAGTAGCATTTTTCTAGCCTGGGTGCAGGTTATATGTATGCATGTATATCGCGGTATGCACCCCATTTCCGTGTTCAAGCAGCTTGACCTTTTTGTACAAATCAACTTTCAAATAAATTTCCGTTTTAAATTCCTTAATAATCTGCACATGGAAAGATATTTTATTGTATTTTATTTTAAGTTGTACAAGTCTTCTCTTACAATTGCTTTGTTCAATTTGTTTACCCATTTCATTTATATATTACTTTTTTTTTGTTGGCTAATCTCATAATTTTTCATTACACATACAACTCCTGTATTTCCATTTGCTCCTTTGCACGTTGTGCATGCCATACATTACCTTTATTTTCATGAGGCCATTTTATTCATTCTCCATCAATCAAATTAATCTATTAACACTATCGATTCATTTCAATGGGTGTTGTTCTTCAAGACCTCACACTCATGAAATCAACACTTTAGCTTTTTGGAGAGTTGCTCCAACGCTCTGTTTGCACTTTGTTCATTTTATTATTGTATACAAAATATTTGACTACAATCAGTGGTAGAAGCTTTCCACATATATCTTCTTTGTTGCTTGAGGGTAGAAAAGCTTTAGGACGAATTAAATAAATAGATGAAAGGGAGGGACGGTTACTATTTAAATAAATGATGACATGTTAATATTATAAATCTTCTTTATACAAACGGATTTATTTAAAGTAATGATATTATTTTCATAGGAATTATTTCTCTTACAATAGATACCAATTATGATAAGGTTTTTAGGCAATTTCAAGCATAAATCTATTTCCGAATACTAAATTTATCATTTTAAAAATGTAAAAGTATTCCTAATCAATCGGTTTATCTATATTCCTTTGTCTATCTCTGTACGAAAATCATCAAAAAACTGAATTAGAAGAAGCGGAGGTAGTCATTGGGCGCTGTTTGGTATTGAAATTACGTAAAATAGCTTAGGCAACACGTTTCCTGGGCGACAAAAAACTATTTTTGGATAAAATTTATGGTATTATCTATAAATGTAGAAGACATATAATTAAACAATGATAATTGTACGCTTTAGTGGTACAACAGTTGTGGCAATTGAAGATATGACCAAAGTCAAATCTCCTTGTTTTATATTATGTATATAATTATGAGGAGTATTTTTGAACTAATATTTACATAATTGTAATGATATTTTTATTCAAATTGTTTAAATAACTTCCAAAACTTTACGGCGAATAACAAGCAACATGTTGCCTGGGTACATTAATGGCATAAAACATTGTTTACATGGTTGAATTGAGAGAGAGCCCCTTTTATATGCACAATGCTAATAAAATAAATTTACTTCCTTAACGTATACTGCTGTTTGTAGTTGGTTATTTTATTGAGTGTACAATAAAATTAATTAAATACATGTTTATTATTGAGTTAATATTATTTATTAGTAAAAGTAGGAATGACTTAACGGATAAGTTCCTGTAGAATAAATTATTGTTGCTGTCATACGAAGCAATTCTTTTGTTTTTTGTATAACTCATGTTTTGGCAACATTAGTCACCTCATTTAATATCATTATTGTAATGTTATTGCGTTACAGTTGAATCAAAGTAACAAAGCAAAGCAAAAAAGCCAAGAAGTACACACGTTAGCCGGCATTCGTTTATTGTTTTCCTATGATAGTTGTTTTCTTTTTATTTCAGAGTATACAACATAAAACTCGTGGTGGAGCTCGTCGTTTTGGTGTTCGTTAAAATCGTCTCATTGCTCTTTGGTTTAAGAAAAAAGTTCATAGGTTCGTCTCTAGCAACATCATCGTGTTGGCTGGAATGCATTTCGTTTTGGGGTCTTTGATAAAAAGGGCCAATGCGCTTTTTTCGGCATTCAAAGGATCAGTTTTGCGCGAATAACGGCTACGAAAGGATGCCAATATACATATATGGACAACAATAATATTTATATAAATATATTTTCATACCACTACTATTCCAACAAACAAAAAAGAAAGAAATTTAAAATGAATGCAATGTTTAAATAAAAGTGAAAATTGTTTAAAAGTGAAATTCATGAAGAACCAAATTCTAAATAAAAATGAAATAACTAAAATAACTGAACAATGAAATAGCTAAGTTTTGAGATATAAACCCCCGTTCTCGCTTATTTTGTATGAATTAAACTGACCTAAAGTAACATTTATGTGGTTGGGGTTTAGTGTGTAAGAAGAATTTTTACAATTAAAACAACGGCGTATAAAGTGTGAGAAAAAATAAACTTTAAAATACAGTTAAATTAAATAATAAACAAATATTTCTTATAAATAAAACCTTTCCTAAATCGAAACAAAGTAACAGAGATCATTTTACAAATACAATTTTTTTAAATTATATCGTAATAATTATTTTATTAATAATATATTTTTAATACTTGTCGATTTACTAATATTTTCAATTGGTTCATATTTTGAAGCTTCAGAGAGTGAAATATTACTGTCTCATTGAAACAGTACATGATATGTAGATGTAGGTTTTTATATATTGTATTTTATAAATTTTATTCATTAATTCATTTGTTTTTAAAACTAGATATCAATAGATTTATACTTCTAAGATTTTTTTACAATAACCGACGGCATAGATAAGCCTAAAAATGGTGTTCAATAAAAATAACCCATTCTTTAACTACCAACTGGTCTCTGTTATATTTAACTTGAGATTTTAGTTCTATTAATTATAAACTAACATTTAAAAAATTAAGTCCCAAACGAACTTGTCGCTAACTTACAATACTAATAATACTTTTTGAAACATTTATGTTAATTTGTTTCCTTGTTTTTAAATATTTAAATATTTTTCAAAATGCCATCATAGGTAAACTATTCCAATTTGAATACCCCAACTATTGCATTGAAGAAAACCAAATAATTTATATTGTAGTTAATAGTGTTAAAGAATTTGATTTGTTAGCAAACTGATGTTATAAAAAATATACAACAAAAATTATAAAAAAATTGTTTAGCTTTAGATACGTTTAAAGAGACCCGAATTATAAATACATAATATATTAATCTATTAATCTACTTTTTAACTATCATGGAGGAATATATTATTTTGTCAAAAGGTTTGCAAGTCGGAGACCTTATAAAGTTAAAATATTTTAAATCAGTATCGAATACTGGTCGATCTAGTCTGCCTGCATGTGTGCTTGTACTGCGATAATCCTTGTGGTCTCAAAATTTGAAATTGTTTATAAATTCTGAAGTGGCACGCCCATAGTGCAAAAAAACTAAAATATAATTAATTTTTTTTGAGGAAAGTTTTCCGAACTACTCATAGAGTAAGAAAGAAATATTGACACACATATTCATTGGAAAGCTTTGGTGCCTAGATGTTGGGTTTTTCAGATTTTACTTAAGGTTAATGTGAAGGAAAGATTTAAATAAATGCATTCTTTCTTAACTGTAATTTACATTGTAGGCGTGGATGAAGTTTGATTTTTGACATTTTCAAAAATTACAATAATTTACTTGGAAGTAAGTTTGGAACAGATATTGCGGGGACTGGAAGAATGTTTACCATAGACCGTTAAATAGATGGATAGGGTGTTGAAGAATAGGATTATTTGTAAGTCCTCTAAAGTTTATTATGAGTGCTGCGAATGGAAAGTTGAACCTTAACTTACATACCTAAAGATGATGAGTTTTTACAATAATCTTGAAAAGAAATAAAAAGCGTTTTCGTTATACATTTTGTATTATTTAGTTTGACTTATCATATGTATATATTTTTATATTTAAAATCGAAGTCTTCTTTATTTATTTAACTCAGCAACGGGCTTAATGTGAATTTTGAAATTATAGATCATATTGTAAGTAGATTATTATTATTATTTAAGTAGAAAAATCTATTTTTGCACGATTAATATAATAAAAGTTAAGAGATTTAAATAAATAAGTGAGGACATAAACTAATTGAGTCTATTTATTTTATCACAATTACAAAAAAAAAAAAAAATAAATATAATTATTGAATTTTTTTCTACTCTTGGTATTTTAATAAAATAATAAATTTTTTGTGAAACGGTAAATTTATGTTCATTCACTTTTTGAACAATTAAAACGATTAATTAAGATTTCACTCTACTTGTAAGTTGACTTTTCAAACGTTTAAAGACTCCATTAAATTTATATTAAATTGAAAATTTGTATGATTTCAGTGGACATTTAAAAGCATTTAATAACAATTTCATAATCAGATAAAAAGCTATAACATGTTTATATAATATTTATTGAGTAAGACAGACCACAAAAGAAAACAAAAAAGAAAAAAAAACTAACAAAATTAATTTAATTTGCATTTAACGTTGCATATCATTTATTAAGTGTAAGCTTGAATAATATTAAGTGAAACCAACAAAAAAATATTGATAATAATATGTTTTAAATGAAATGCTACAAAAGAAAAAAAATTAAAACTAAAAATATAAAATTAAAAAAAGAAAATCAACAAAATTAAAATTTGCTCGCTTCAATTTGGACGGTTGTGAAAATTAAAAACTTTGTTTAATGCATTTTATGATATGAATCAAAACATAATCAGCACCTGGCGCGCGCGAAAATCACAAAAATTTTAACATTAACTTATAAATAGAAATCGACAATTACTTAAGAAAATTATTTTAAATAGTAAGAGCCTTTATAAAAGTTTAATTATTTTTTAACAATATAATTAGACAAAAAAAAAATAATAATAATTTATTTTTAAAATAATTGTTTTAATTTCATATTGTTGAAAATCAAGTGATTTTAGATACATTCCGCTCAAACGCATTACGCTGCACATCTAAAACTCTCTTCACAATACATTGTAAAAATAATCATTTCTGAAACTCTTTCATTCTGTGTCGGCGTTTATGTGTTTCCCTCCCGCTTAATCTACGATTTGTAGAATTCAATGCGTGTGTTTTTTCTATGCACAATATATTCAATTATCATACCGTAAATTAAATTTTCATCACGTGCTGGTCATTTACTCTATCGCTTTCTATTGTTCACATGCTAACAATGGGTGAGTACGCAAATATTGTATAATAATAAATTTTCAATTTCGTTGATAAGGAAAAAATAAATAAATAAATAAATAAGGTAACATTTTGTGTGTATGTTATATGTTTAACATAAATCTATTGTGGGCCCTTAATTAAATGTTTTAATTTATTATAAATTAGTTGTTTTGACGAGATGTTATCAATGGTGGGTGCAAAAAAGGGAATTGCTCTAAATGAATTTTTAAAAATCGATTTAAGTTTGCTTTATTGTTTAACAATGGTTTATGAAAACAATAAATTTTGCAAGTTTCATTAAATATATCATTCATAAATATGTAGATAGAAGTAATATTAACTGAAGTGTGTATCGATGGGTAATAAGTAACAGGTTAGAAATCTGAAATATTCAGTTCTTGTGTCTATTAGCAAATCGTGAACATCACCAACTCAAATATTGATCAAATAATAAGAAAGAAGTGAAGAAATATGATAATATTTTGTTAAACTTTATGCGGACTACAAATTTATTTCAATTGTTTACTTTTCGTGATTTATCCATTTAATATCTCTACTCTATATACATTTTGTGGAAATATTCTCCATATAAAGTGGGAACATATCCTGAAATACAATTTGTCAAATACGCCTATTTTGGTGGGTGCATCTCATCTAACAAAATTTCGAAGGTTTCGAAGGTAATTGGAAACACTTTTAGCAGGAGTGAATTATTAACTTATACGATTTCTAAGTCGATTTCTAATTTGAAGGTCATCTGTAAGCGTGAAAATGTCGGGATGGCGTTTGAGGGCGAATCGTATGAACGCCGTTTAAGAGGGAAATCGTAGCCTCGATGAAAGGACCAAGTGCCCAAGCCCTGCACACCCTTCAAATGTTGTTTAAATAACGTTTATTAGCAGATCTTTAAGAATTTACAAATTTTTTTCGATTGATTATGCTGATTTACAATTTTCCTTTAAATAAATCGGAGCAGAATTTGTGCTAAATTTCAGTTCTGTACCGTGTCATCTTATTTTTAAATATATTCAATGAAACCACTACAATATATTATTTCGTTAAAAGTGGAAGTGGTAAATTTGAATTTTAGAAAAAATAAGAAAATTAAATTTGGCTTAACCCAAATCTTAAATACCCTCCACATCTACAATAGTGGACATGATAGTTATGTGATTACGCCCTCTAATAGTGTGTGAATTACGTATCAGCTTGATATTCCAGTTTAAGGTGAAGTATAATTTTTTATAAATTCTGCGCTCATATGTTATTCGATTAGATCGCGACCATTTTTGACATATCGATGGATTGGATAACTATAAGTAAGTGTACTAAATTTTAAGTTTTAAATTCAATTTTTGTGGTACTTTACCAATTTTAAATAGCGATCTACAAGCAAAAACTAGGAGTGTCTCTATGGACACAGGATCTCTCACTCTTCTTTCTGGGTGTTGCAAATGAAATGACAAACCTCCATGTTATGTGGTGGGTATAAAAATGTACAAAATTCCCAGAAATATTCGAATAAGTTTATTATGTCACAATATTAAAGGCAAGTCTGTCGATCGATTTGGCCCATTTTTAATATAACTCTGAATATATTTAAAATTAACCGTACCCTTCTATGACGCTGGATTGCAATTACTCAAGTAAAATTCTAAAGTGTTTTATATATATTCTACATAAATTGTCGTTTTCAATTATTTATCAATTTAGTATCATTTAGTATATTTATAAATTTTACTTCCAATAAGCATACAGAGACTTTCAACGTTTTCTATTTTAAAAGATCGGCGCTCGAAAGAAAATTCCTACAAGTACATGGACTCTACCGATCTTACACCTCATAAATAGAATTTATTATAGATTCTATCGATTCGGACGGACAGAAAGTCAGATTACATTCAACTTAGTATGCGGCACTGACGACTGCAACGACTATTTTTTTTATCAACGTTTTGGCAAAATTGTGACAAAAAATTAATTGTAGCGAAATATTTCAATCACTTTATTACGTTTCTTTTTAATTAATCGAAAATAAATTTATTTCTTCTTTACTTCGAATTATGTCCTATAAAATGTGTTTTCTTTTAAATACTATACACAAAAAGAAATAAAGAAAGGAGAGGCCAAAAACAAGTAAAAAATATTTTAGAGCAAATAATTTCATTGTCAATAAAGTTGATGCAAATAATGTCAATTTGTGAGTGGGTTGTGATGGTACAATAAACACGGAAAAAAACTCTTTTTGCACAATAAATATCCGTTAAAGAAGGGAACGCGAAAAATTAAAAACCAGCTTTTCACAAAAACATAAAACATTTATAAACACACACACACACATACTGCGTATATGTTGTAAATTACAAAAACGAATAACAACAGTAGAAGGCGCAGTTGCAGCAGCAGCAGTAAATTGCACGTTTGCACGACACTCTTCCGCCGCCAGCCTTAGGCATTGAAATTGCAACCTATTGAGGCATTCAATGTTTTGGGCAGTCAGTCAATTTTTTTGTGTTTTAAAATCAAATATTCGATGTTGGACGTTGATTGCTCTGTTAGTTTTCTTTTTGTTCTCTTATTTGCCATCTACGTAGAGGCATTTCGTTTTTCTATTTATTCCTTTTATATTTTTTTTCACTATTTTCTGTTTTAATTTACTGGAGTTGTACAAATACATTGTGTGCTATTCTCAATGATTGGGACAATAACAGATTTGTTGTCGTTAGTTGGAGTTGATCGAAATAAACATGTTCTTCTATTGATGTTCATTTATTAAAATTGTATATGAGTTTTTCTTTAAAACAAATGTTGCAAATTTTATATATGCATAGATATATATTGTGAACCCTTACAGCAGTTACAGTAAAACAAAAATAAATTCAGTTAGTCGGAACGTTAGCTATCAAAGGGTGTTATCCCATCTGAAAACTTGCAGTGTTATTCTTCCACGTTTATATAATTTCTGATCTTCACCGTCAAAAAACTGAATTAAGTGTGATTTGAGCGGCACTAAATATTTTACCATGTAACGTAGCGTTTTTAAATTTGGATAAAAACAAGACTAAAAAACTAATCGATATAAGTTTTTTACTAAATGAGAGGTAAAAGTCCGAACAATAAGAAAGAAATAAAAGTTAGGTACTTTGAACACGTTCATGACACAAAAGAAAATGTTAAATCCATCCGTCGCCAAAATCCGCAATCACATAGTTGCCAACCGAATACGTATCAAGAATTTTGATAATTTTGTACTTAATTAATTATTTGAAATTTATTGAGAGAGAAATAAAACAGAAATTTATATGTGAGTATGTAGCTATTTGTCTGTTTCTCCTTTTTTGCTTATAATCCGATTACGTTTAATTATTTTTAGCTCAGGGCTATCGTGGCTGACTGGTTAAAATCCGTTAACTACAGATATTCATAATACACACAAAAAGTAAAACAAACCAAACCAAACCGAAGCGATAGCCTAGAGTGGCAAATACTAACGGGTGCTAAAGACGAAAAACAGAAATTTAAAAATATTAAAATGAAACTAAAAGTACAGCTGTGACATTTTATATCGCGTAAAAAATTATGTTTAAAAATCACCTTGTTTTTTCGGTTACAACGTAACATGAGCAGGCCAACTATACGAAAAAAAATTATGTCGGAGCTTAAGCTCCAATGCAATGCTACGGTGTAATGGTTATGCCAAATACAAAAAAAAAAAAAAACTAAACATGAACACAGGCCATGCTTGTCACTGCTTGGCCGCAATTTTTACGTTAAAACTCCCAGCTATTAAGTTGTAGCCATATGTCGTGCATTGTACAAGCATGTATGTTAATACCTACGTATGAAAATAAAGCAAGAATCCAGTCCAGCCATAAACTGTGTGTTTATAACGCAGCAAAAAAGTCATTTAGTCACTAGGATTGACCTAGGAAAAATGCTCTCATATACATATCCTATAAAAATAAAATATCATCGATTCTTGTTGCGACTGCTGCTGCTCTTTGCTTCGGTTATCTACTATATATTTATTTATCTGTCGAGGCGACAATTGTTTGGTTCAATGCTGCATGCAACATCTGTTATGGGCAGACTGGCAATGCTAGCCTTTAATAATGCTCTTCCTCTTTATTGTTATCATCTAGGTAGTGGGCTATACTTACGTATATATATATATATATTTATGTGTGTTTGTATGTGAATGTGCAAGTGCTACACAAATCTCTGTCTTTATCATCGTATTATTTCTTTTTATAATTATTGTTAGTGTTGTTGTAAAATATATAAAATCATTGCTATTTCTTTTTTGTTTTTGCTTTTACTTGTTTCAGGATGCTTGCTTATGTGTATATGAGTGTGTGCGTGTGTGTGTGTGTGCAGAAAATGTATGTTAGTGTATATCATCTGAACAAGTCAATATTTTTTTAAACTGTTCATAATTTCCATTGTCTGGCCTCTCTCTTGTATTGAAAATATGTATATATGCATATATACATGAACGCATATATGTTTAAATATATACATATATGCAAATAACTCTATATGTTCGGTTAGTTTGTTGTGTTCAATATTTGTGTAAACGTTATTGTTGTTATTCTCTTTTCTTTACGGCTTTATTACACACATTTAGGTATGCACGTGTGGCTGTGTGTGTGTGTGTGTGTGTGTGTGTGTGTGTGTGTGTGTGTGTGTGTGTGTGTGTGTGTGGACTTTGTACTTGTTGTTTTTTTACTGCTTGTCCAGTAGTTTAACCATTTTGTATTGTTATAAATTGGTGCGATATTTGTTATTGCTGCTGCTGATGTTGTTGTTATTGTTATTGTTGTTGAATTTTGTGTAAAATTTTTATGCTTAATTTATAAACTTTTTATGGCACAGAAAATTGTTGCAAAATTTATTTTTTTATACACACGTATGTAGACATAATTTAATTTGACTTTATTGGTTTATCTTCACACAGACACACATAGTGATCATATATTTAAATTTACACACAGCTATGTGTATTTAGTTATTGTGTATATGATTTAAATATTTAAAAACCATGTTGGTGTTTCATATAAAACCAGAAGGATACTTAAATGTTGGTTTCTTAGTAAGCCTAACGGTAGGCAATGAAATTTTGAGTTTTTTAAGAACATAACATCAGAGAAACGAAAAAATTGATAAAACAAACAATTTTATTTAAAAAGTTATTAGATAAATAAATATTTATCTATATAAAAAAATCAAGAGATCGAAAAACATTTTTTAATCGGAAAAATTATATTGTTGTAAAAACATTGTGTTACAGATATATGTATTATTTACATATAAAAAAACAATGAGAAGATCGAAAAAATCATTTGATCGAAAAAATGATATCGATCAAATCTAATTTCAATGTATTTTAAGTGATATATATTGATTCGAAAAATGTAATTTTTTCTACATTTTTCTTAGGAGAAGGTAAACCAATGTAGTTTAACGAAATTCGCCATTTTATTATATTTTACAACCATTAGAGTTCTTTTAATTTAATAAAATAAGAAACCTTCCATCATATGATTAGATTAGAGCTAAGAGCCAAAGTATGGATTTGGTCAACGTAAGTTTTGTCTAAAGATGACTACAATATTTTTTTTTTTTTTTACATAAAATCACATTCAATACGTCCGCCATTTAAAAATAGAGCTAGGATACAAATACAATTGTGTTTTATACTCTATGCTCTCTTTTTGTATGAAATATATAATGGTAGCAAAGGCAAAATGTAAATGGGCGTCTAAATGGAGGAAAAGCTTTATGAAACAACAATACAACAAGAATTTCTTCATTTTAAAAAACTGAAGCGGAAAAATATGTTATAATCTAGTTACAGCAGAGGTGGGCAACTTTTACTCCAAACAAAATCTGACAACCTTTAAAGCGAAGTTCAGGTATAGATGCTTAAATCAATGTCTTCGTTTTGTGTAAGAAAATAGTCTCTAAAGCGTAACGATTTCGTACAAAACTATTCAAAACAAGTGATGTAGGATAGAAAAAATGTAACCACATAGAGAAAATTAAGCGAAAACGCTGAAATTAAAAAGGGTAACTCATCGAATAATAATAATAACAACAAAGTGGTTAAATGGTACAGTAAAAATCCAACTTTATTGATGTTGATCGTATAACAAGGCACCCATACTCATAGAGCACAAACACACATATTGAATGTTGGAGGATTGAATAAAACGGTCAAAATTAATACCTATACGTTTTACATCTCATCCCCACCTCCAGCAGCACTGGTCAGCACTTAAGTATAATGCCATATCAAGTTTAATGAGCTGCAATTAATCGTTTGACATTTGACAGAAATACTTAAAATTTCATCAAATACAATATCTAAGGGATGAAAATAATCCTAATCATTATTATCAGTCTCGTTAAAGCTTCTTTGGATTTAAACAAGTTCTCTAGTCAGTTTAAGCTTGTCCATTCAGTAATCTTCCACACGCAGTTCCAGAGACTGGATTTAGCAATTAAACGAGTAAAAAGCTAGACCTGGCTCGCACCAAATGCTTAAACTGTAGGTGTGGCATCTAAAATTAACACTACAATATAAAAATATTAAGTCCATTGTACAATTTTAAAATAAAATAAAGCTTTTTTGTTGATTATAGGCGTGTCTGTTTTCTGTACGCACCGATTGATAAACTAAATGAAATTTCAATTTTATAGCCGTTAGAAATTTTTTTAATTGTAGGCGTGGCTTTTTACCAATTTAGATCTCTTGAAACAAATTTACATGTACCAAAATTTACAATTTACAATACATAGACCAACTAGTTGACCACGCCTTCAAGTATTTGAATAGAATTTTAATTTAAAACTTATGTTGCTAATTAGGATAAAAGTTGAACAATAGAGGTTCATTGATCTTTTATTTATGTGCAATCTAATTTTGTACATATCGTATCCATATTTAGGATTTTACGCTCAATTTTGAATAGGTTTAAGTATGAACAAAACTACTAAGCAAATATCTAATATACGAGTACACACCCATAATTATAAAATAAAACTACCTATAAACTTCATTGGAGTACTTCAAACTGTCGATTCCGAAAATGAAACTAAATCAGAATATGAATCTCGTTTTGGTGGTTTAGAAACTAGCATTTCCACTCTCATTCTTACAACTGGCCGATTACTAGGGCCAAGAGAAGGTCTTTCCCTTCGGTTTTTGTAAATTTTGTAAATCAAGTGTTTGCAGGACATCAGTAGTATAAAATACTTGTTTCCTCCACAAAAGTTTTGGTCAGCCTCTTGTGCAATGTTCATCCTGTTTTTAGCTTTGCAAACATTTCTTCAAACTTAATATCTATTTATAATCTACCACAAGTGGTGTAGGGTATACTCGAAGCAATTCTATTCTGCAGCAATATGTTCTAACAGACCATAAACAGACAACAATTTGTATTTTTATCCCCATTGATATGCTTTAATACCCAAATAATCCCATTAATGATATTTTAATTGTGCTATTAAACATATCTTAATTGTTATAATTAATATGCGTCAATCGAAAAGCGAACAGAAGCAAAAAATTAAAAATAATTGAACTTCAACCGCATACAATACAACAAACAATACCAAACTTTGGTAAATGTAATATCGAAAAAAAGAAAAAACAGAATTTTTCCAACTCTCATTGTTATAAAATAATGGAAAAATGGAAGTACTTGTTGTTGAAAGGGTTACAGAATATTTTAAAGGTTATGGAGGGACTACAAATAAAATGCAATTTAATTAAAATGAAATTTAAAATAGCAAAATAAGTTCGATTAAAATAAATTAAATTATTAAATGATTATAAAAGAAAAGTATGGTCTATATAGTGAGAAATGTGAAATGAACTCACTTAATGTCACTTTCAAATGAAGTTATAGAGAGATAGCTTTAATAAAATTGTTGCTTAATATGGATTCAGAAACAGGTTGACCTAGTTTTCTTATGGTACAATATTCTTCGTGGAAAGATGTGCCATAAAGTTATTTAATTTAAAGTAGAGTCGTCATGTAAATTCAGCACCTCTACCTTTATGACTTTACCAATTGTAGGCCAAGAATCATTAGCTGAACTTATTGGATTTACTGCAACTGATTATGAAAATATTATAGAGATAATATTTTTTTTCAAATAAACTTTCCACTTAATTAGGAGTTTTATGACAAATTAAAAACAGCTAAACTTTAATGGCTATACGCATCCACACATATTAAATGTAAATTTGTCAAAAAATGTTAGACAGTTGACTCGTTAAAAGATAATTAAGTCATCAACCGTCCATGGAGCCAACTAACTATGCAGCTTATAACGCCCAATACGACATAAATCAATGACGGTAATGATTCTAAAATAATGTTGATTTAAATTGTTTTATATTTCAGTTGTTATGTGTTGGATAAGAGTGTGTTAGATTTTTTTTTTAATTGTCATTGTCTGACCTTCTTTCAGATACACACAGCAAGCGCAGCACAACCTATGTATACTGTTTGTATAATCCAACTGTCATCCTTACTAATTTTATAATGCCATCAAATGCCATAAACTGTGACATGTATGCTTGTCTATTATTCATATGATCACACAGGGCGCCGTGTACCCTTTCCGCCTCTATTTGCTCCCATGCTATAAAATCGGTTTCAGCCATAAACTGACCAACGCTCTCATTGGATTTCGGTTGGTGTGCTGCAATTTGAACAACATCCACACATACGTACAGACCAGATACTTGTTACTATTATCACGTTCAACTGGCTTGAAGTGGATTTGTCGAGGAAATGCAAACATTTTTTAACACATGCACATATTTACATGTGTCTATCTAGTCGTAGCACTATGAACAGTATTGTAACTATTCTGCACTGTGGGTTACTTTAGCTGGAAAAATGTGTAAAAATACACACCATTGACAATCTCTTTGAATTGAGTCAAAATAACATTTTAGAAATATTTAATTTATTTAAATATATTTTTTTATATTTAAAAAAATTATAGAATTTATTTATTAAATTCAATTTAAATTTAAATTCGTTCCAGTTTATTTACTTTCTTTACAACCACTGTTCTGTTTGTTATACTTAATAATTGTTGCCAACTATGTCAAGATGTATAAACACCAAGTGTATAAGTATAAATACATTTAGAAAGTGTCACTTTGAGGAGCACGAATATGTACGTAAACAGTTATTGTCATTATTGTTATAGCACAATACACCCAAGTTTCATACATGTCTCCATATCGTAATCTAATATTTTTGCAGTTGTTATAATAGGAAAATAAACACAGAACGGAGAAGAAGATTTAGATTATCACAACTATTAAGTGTGTATGTTTCAGAATATAGAATGGAATGGTGAGAAAAGTAATGTAGTAGTAGTAGATGGGGTGCCTCCATTCAAACATTTGACATTTTAGTTCCATTTGTATACCATGCGTCCTATGACTTATTAACTTTAGGTAGATAAATTTGTTTCTTTGTTTCAGAAGAGCCTTCTGAATCGATTTAGCCTTTCTTCTAATTTTTCATCCAATAAATGTTAATAAACCTACATGCTAGAATTTTTAAGATACTCAAGAATATGAATACCTTGTAGGGTCTCTGAAGCCTTCTTTTGGGTGTTGCGAACGGAATTAAAAATTTAGTATACCACCCATCTTACTAAATTACCTTAAAACTCTTCCGATCGACACGCAATACATATGAGCGTGGCAACTACCTGATTACGCCTTAACATAGCGTATATATATAAATATGGACTTGTAACTCTGCAACTGAGTCAGATTTTTTTTGTAAAGAGTGCGGGCCAAATTTAGTTCTCACTTGTTTTTATTAAGTTGTGTAGAGTGTTAAATAATCGGGCTTGGCCGGTTATAATATTTTAACGTATTAAATAGTGCTTTACCTATTACTTGAACCTGAAGCACCTCAAGCATGTACATGTGTAAAATATACGTGTAAGAATAAAATAATTTTTTTTCAAAAAATTGATTTCTTTCTCCATTACAGTTGTGAAAATAATTTTCATAACTCACAAACATAACTAAGAAAAGTAAAACAATATAACGTGAGGAAGACAGGATGGCAGGAAGGCTACCATGAATTGAAAGTAAGAATATAATAGAAAAATAGAAAAAAGTCTTTAAAAAATGTAAAAAGCAAAAGGGGCCGAGAACTTTATTGTTATCAACTCTCTTGCATTTAAACTGCGAAGGTGTACCTTCGTTTTCTTTAAAGGCAACACATTTCATACTGCTTGATAGTGATAAAGGAAGACGTAAAAAACCCGAAAAATGGTAATGAGTATTGTTGTTGTTACTGGTACGGTAAAATGAATATTTAAAGAGCAACAACAACAACAAAACAATACGAGTGGGCTATAAGCTACAAGGAACCAAGTGAGTGTAGTGATATTCAGTAATGGTGGTGTTTAGTTTACTCGACTCGTTATGCAACCGGAAATAAGCTACGAATGAATAAATGTTGCTTCCGATTTGCATTCATTCGTTACATTTAAATTATGCTAACAAAACAAAATAGAATAAAACACATAGCACAACAAATTATAAACTGAAAAACTCTACATAGTTTCAGTTTCTTATTAATAGAGCATTACTCTACAATGTGTTGGTTCAAGAGCGAGAGAGAGAGAGAGGGAGAAATTGTACGTTTTATAATTTTTTCCTTCTTCATTGTGTGGGTTTTCTTGTCTTTTGTTTTTTTTTTCCTTCTTAAGCAATTTTTTTCCTGTTAATTTTATTTTATGTACCGTATACCAGTTACAAATTTATTTATCTCTATGTCTGTCATGCTAATTTTTCCTGCAGCAATAACAACAAAAGTAATTTCATTTAGTTTCTTCTTGTTTTTTCGTTCTAATTGCAAATAAAGCAAGGATTTAAAGTATGTGAAATGTTTTAAATTTTTTATTTTTGTAACTCTCTCTAACAAACTTAAGTCGTTTCCACAAATTATTTTATTAATTTTCATTCTAACATAATAAGGAAAACACAGAGAGAGAGAGAGAGAGAGAGAGACTAAACTTCTTTATATAGTACATGAAAGTTAAAAAGAGTCATTAGGCGGCTATATCCTTTTATCTAGCAAACAGGTGTATACGGTGTGTGTAGGTAAAATACGGTTACAAAGGTAATATTCACTCATTTGTACGGTCATTTGATGTATTTGTGTTAGAATTTAGTTTAAGTAGTCTTTGAGGTTTCGCCTCGGCCAGCTCTTCCTTTCACACCCACGTACATTATATGTAATAACATTATGAGAGTGTAACTAGAATGTAATTCCGACACTAATTGTAAATTAAGGTTACTTTAGGGTATTTTCACTCTCTTTGGTTTATATTTTAACACATGCATACATTCACACTCACATATATATATATATATATATATATAAATGTAATATAATATTTTTCAAGTTTTCTTTGGGAAAGTTCTTCTGAAGAGGACCATAAATAAGCCTTGTAAGCCAAGTGAATGGTCAGAAAGAATTGAAAATGTTTTTCCTGAAAGGAAAACACCTTAAAATGTTTTAGATGGTTGTACTCAATTATTTAATAACCCACGTATATAACCACAATTTATGTTACAATTAATTTAGTCACTGTAATATAAAGGTCTACTTGTGAAAAAGCGTTGTAGGGAAAGGGGTTCCAAAAATGGTCTGATCGATTATAAATTTATATGGACAGACGGGCAGATATTGCTAAAGTGATTTGGAAGATGATATTCAATCGATAAGTTTTAAGAATTAGTAGGTCTATCATAAGCTGTTTTGAACATCTGCCCAAACATTATATACTCTTTACTACAATGGTAGAGTATGGCCTTGCGCCTTAAAAAGAGAAAGAAATGAACAACCTAGGCAAGGATACTATGTATGGTAAGGTATTTATAATAAACAAGTAAGAACACTAAATTTGGCTTAGACCAAAAAATATCCTCCACATCTACAATAGTGGACATGGCAGGTGTGTGATTACGCCCCCTAATAGTCTATGTATCAGCTTGCAAGTCGAGTTTTATGGTGAATATGGTTTTTTGTAAATTGTGGGCGTCGATGGATGTACTAACCTAGCGGAGGGTACAACAAGTAAGAAAACTAAATTTTTGATAGTAAACTTCAAACAAAGAAAATCTCAAAATTTATATAATATGTAAATATACCACATATCTGTCACAACAGACAGACATGCGGACGAATATGTCTACATTGATTTAGATTTTGACTCGAATTTCATTCTCTTTCAAAATTTATTAAAGTATTTTATTCATCCTCATCACTTTTACTACTAATCTGACTGACACAATTCCTTAGTCAGTCTCGTTAATAATTGGCTGGCTTTACGTAAACAAGTCCGGAATTAATTAATTTTGATAAAATCACATTCGAGTTGAATACATACATGATGTAAGTTTCCTTCCAAAGCAGGTCCACAGCAATCACAATAGCAGGGAGCAGCAAGATGAATTTATAAAATGAAGATTCTCTATCAATAACGTATACCCGTTATCAATTGTTATTAACGAAAAGCGATTTCCTGTTAAAGAGGAAAAACTTCATAATGTTTTTCTAGACAATTTGTCGTATGAATGAACAAACGAATGAACGAAGGAGACAATTTTTATACGAAAAAGAAAGACGAAAATGAAAATGAAAATGAAAACGAAAGAAAAGACATTTATTTTGTAAATATAAAAGCGTACGATGGGTGTAGTGTTGCTGCTGATGTGGATGATGTGTGATCTTAGTGTAAGGATTATTTACTATACTCGTATACTCTACAGTTACTTACTGACTACTGACTGGTGCTGATGCTGCTGCTGCTGCTGTTGCTGGTGTTGCCATTCAATTTATTTTACTTTGTGTCGACAATAAGAGTTCATATGTCTTTATATGACTTCCGTTACATGGTGTTTGTATGTAAGTTTCGAGATATTTTTTTTTTTTTTTGGTCCAATCACGTGAATGTGTGCAAGTGTGCTTTCTAGGTCCCTTATGGGGAGTTTATAGGAAAAATCACTTTTGTAATTGGCACACCGCCACCACCGTCACTCTATAGTTATAGTATAACAACTCTTCTGATGCGCACTCAATTGAACTTTGAAGCTTACTAGCCTCAACCTAAGGGATAACGGATGGGCTACATGTCTTCTTTACTTGTTTTTGTACAACACATCATTTTTTCCCATTTTTCCTATAAATTATTTGTAAGTCGTGCGTGTGATGGAAAAAATTGAAAGATTTTTCTTATGAGACGTCTGCAGATTCCATGTCTATGATATGAGGGTTTCTTTTTTTTGATGTGCTTATGAAATTAATTTCTGTAAAATGGAGTTGAAAAGTTTGTACATTTATAAGCTCTTGATGGAGAAAATATATTAGAGGGAAGTATTCCTCTCGGTTATAGGTACTATATATAATAAAATAAAAATGTTTTTTGATATTTTGTGTTTTGTGTTTTTACATACAAAGCGTTGATTACACAAAGGAAAATTACAACGAATCATTTCCGCACTGTCTGTATCATGGAAAACGGTTGAGGGGGCATCAAGCATTGCTCTCTGCTGGTACATAGTAATAAATGCGGGGCAACAATAGCAAAAGCAGCATATATGGAGCATGACTTAATACGCTTAAAGGGGTTACACCGCTCAACAGCGCCTAACATTGCAACCAAGCATGTAAACAGGAAGAAATTTGTTTTTTCTACGATTCCCTATCTCCCTCTCCCATTCTATATATACACACATATAAATTTTTGTTATAATTACAAACCATAAATTACATTTTGAATGAAAATTTCATGTTATACGAATAACAGTTACTAACCACACTCCTTACCTTCTTCTTCTTGTGATTCTCTTTAACAAAACAAAAATAAGACGAACAGAAAAAAAGCATTTATCCCTTACAAGATATTTGGTCCTCTCAACAGATCTCTTGTCAACACACATAGCGATTCAGCACACTCAATATGTAAGTGTGTGTTTATATGTAATAAAATTTATTTTCATTCCCAAAAAAGGAAAATGAAAAATTCCCGCTTAAATTTTTCACCTTTAAACTCATTTCACCTGAATATCTGCGTACACATATATGTATGTGTATTTGTAGATGTGTTGGTTGAGTGACTGGTTCATTTTGTTTCGTTATGTTTAATGTTTCCAAGTATCATAAATTTCATTGAAGTATATTCACCTTCCGGTGCAATGTTACACCATTTTTGCATAAATTGATGTCATAACGTTATGTCTGCAATATTTTGGTATATAAATATAGCAAATGAATGACTGGAGGAATGAATGACTGAAAGAATAATAAAATGAAAAGAAGATTACCGTGTTGATGTTTCATGATTATCGTTTGTTTTAACAGATGTGCGCTAAATATTTGAAAATTTCAACAATAATTGTGGTTATTGTTGTAAATATGTTTATAAAATATATGTTAGGCATATTTATTATATTGTATTAGGTTGTTCGGAAAGTAATTTCGTTTGATGCTAAATAATGATGAACAATTAAAAGAACTAAATGCAGCTTTAATACGTCTGACCAATTTTCCTTCTATTGGAACCCGTAGAATCCGCATGTCCTATTTACAAATTAACATAATAAACATTTCACATGATCATAAATGTTCAAAATTGTTAAATTTAATATTTGTCGGCGATGCCACAAGTTGATATTCGATCGATCAAAAGCCACGCCCACAATCGACAAAAGTCTGTTTATCTGTCACAAAAACTGAGCTACTATGTTGAAATTTAGTACACATATAATTAATATCCAAAAATTGGCATGGTAGTATAACAGACACGCCCAAAACTTACAAAAAATCATACTCAGCGTAGAACTCGACTTACAAGCTTATGCGTACATATACTAATAAAGGGTCATATACCCGCCACGCCCACCGTTTCCATCTAGATCTAGATAGTATTTAAGACTTGGCCTTAGCAAAATTTAATTTCCATTTTTTGTTTTGTTTATTTTATAATATTTTACTTTTGAAAAATATTAAGATGGGAAACCATAATATTTCGAGACAAAACGTATACAGAAGAAACATTCACTCTCTTCAAATTAAAGTTATTCAAATGTTAACTGTTGTTAAATTTTCCACTTTTATCCTGGCATAGCAGTTACTTTCTTATAATGTTTAGACATTCTTACACAAAAAAAAAACTCAACTGTAATTTTATTTTCTTTCTTTGCATATTTGTTTAAAGCGAGACTATCATTTGTGTAGCAAAGCGTAAATGCGTTAAAAAATAAAATAATGAAGTAAAAGGAAAAAGGAGGAAGAAGAAGAAGAAAATGTGTAAGAATAAAAAAATGTGCATTTGTTTACGATTAAAAAAAAAAACACTTAAACGAACGTACACATACACGTACGGTAACACACTTGAGCTTGTACAGCATAAAATGCGGGATTCTTGATAGGGCAACAATAGCAATAACAAGAACAACATGAAATAAAAACGCAGGAGCCATGAGGCAACAGTAGAAGCACATTTGACGATTGGGTATGTTTGTTAAATTTCTGGTTGCAAAATGTGCATTCACCGACTGGTATGGTTGCTTGGCTGTCACTATTGTTGTTGTTGCTGTTGTTTAGTATATATATTAACAAGCACACCCATTAAATGAAAACGTCTATGTAAACATGAGGCTTTTACAAATTTTAAAGTACAGCGCGCTCTAAACAAATTGTATTTAAAGAACCAGAGGGGGATAAAACGTAATTGCAGGCGCACGGCAGCAACCTTTGAACTCCGATTTAGAAAACATGGAAACTAGAAACTCTGAAATTAAACAATAACCCCAACATATATGCATTCGAATACGCACACACTTACTTACATGGACTTTCACGGCATGTGTTAAGTACTCAGAGTGTGTGTTATGCAAACGAGTTGTGTTGTCTTTCCTTAAAATAATCTACTCGGTTTTTGTGATGATTATTTGGGGTCAAAGGTTTGACAAAGTTTTAAGGTTACAGCAGTGTTGAGACTGAGAATTTTAAAGAATAAACATTCGGTGTTGACAACGACAAGAGCTTTTCCTTAAAAGAAATTGAACTTTATTTTCCAATCTCAATGTATTAAAACAAAATGTCTCTAGTGTTGTTACCTTTTTTTGAATATGGTAACAAAACTAGTAGATATTATTCTACAACATCTTATTTTAGATGTGAAAACTTTATCTAAGAAACTCAATGGTGTAGTAGATACGAAAAAATGGAATCACAAAATAAGATTTTTAGCTGAATTTTTCAACAAACATACAGTTTCAAAAATATTGCTATTGTTATATTTATAAATAATATATTGCATCGGTGTGTGTAAAATGGGTGAGGATCGCTCAACACAGACGCTTATAATTTCCAAAAACTCTTATGGTCGAAATTACTAGAATGAACTCTAACACGTACTGCAAGAGTCGTTAAGAAAGAGTGCATTTGTGAACTAAGCCACGCCCACTATTTGCATATAAATGTGGAGGAAATCGATGATATGAGCTTTTAATTTTTGTACACATAGTTTAGAAAATATCAGCGCTTAGCAGTAAGCACCTAGAATGCACTCTGCCATTCTTACCGCCCGCAGAATACATGTTTGCTTAGTGCCTTAAGCGGAAAAATGTTTTGGAGCTCAGTAGCTAAAGGGAACATTATGGATCAAAACTTGTTTTTCTTTTTCAGTTTTGAGGCTTCTAAATATTGCGGAACCTCAAGCGATTACTTGGTTCACGTAAGGTTAAATCCGCCACTGTCCATTATCATCATCATGATTAGACGATTACTTTTTAGGTCTTTGATCTATTGAAAACAGAATACCACAGCCTTCGCCACTGCCATAGATAGATTTTAAATTAAAACGTCCACTTTCTAAGCAGTTCCGGGCCGACTTTTTGCATTATGAGGCAATTGAAATGTTCGCTATGCTGTAGTTGTCATTAAAAAATGAGGCACTTATATATTTGTTAAGCGTGCATATTAGGTATAAACGTGGATTACACCTTATATTTGGTCTAAAAAATACGTGTTTTCTATGTTTTTAATAGATTGACACTCAGGAAAAACTACCGTAAGCATTAGACCCGTCTATTATTATCCCTAGTACGTACAGCTACAGATCTAATGCTGCTGCTTATCTCATGCACGTCAAACCAGCCTTCTATTTTTAACCATAATGTCTTCTTGGTTTATGGTCTTATGCTGTTCGATCATGGACTCATACTGACTTTTAACTGAACAAATCAACTACTAGCTATTGATTATTAAAGAAAAAAAAAATAAGGAGAAACACTTCTTTATTATTTATTCCATGGATTTTTAGAAGTTTATAAAAATGTAACGAGATTTTTCACCACTGAAGCCGCTGGACTAGGGTATCTCGCCCATTTATTTTTAATGAAGCACCTACCAAATTATACCTATTGGTTTACTGCTCAGCAAAAGTGTGTAGCGAAAGTAGAGGTCGAAATACCGACAATAAAAACTTAACAAGCTATTTTTCTTTGGAAGTATTGGAATCGCGTTCCACTATACTTTGGAATGAACACGATGACGTGGCGGTGAGTAGTAGCTAGATCTCTCTTAATCATAAAACTTCAACCATATTTGTTCTTCTATATACAATATGACTTATGGTAAACTAAGAATAGTTGGCGGGTAAAACGAGGCAGGACTTTCCTCTTCCCAAATACGTTTTTTCCGTAGGCTTACAATTGAGCGTTTTTCCAAAGATTGATCTAATATATTTGAATTAGATGAAGAAGAAAAGAAGAGGGACTAAAAGTCTTAGATGCATGCATAACTGTAATAATTCCAATATTTTATTTATTCAACGATTCCATTAAATATAAGTTGGAAAAAAGTAATTGCTTTAATAATTCATTCAATATGTTGATCATAACCTTTACTTGGCTTTCTGGTAGAATAAATTCGAGTTCCTTCTTTCTTGAACGTTATTCTATTACATCAGTTTGATCCTGTGAATTCATTACGCAATGAAGATAGTAATTACATTTTAACTCACAACTCGAAAAACTTTAATTTCCTTAACTTTCTTAATGAACTTTAAATGGATTTTAGGACAAATCTATTTTGATGCTGGCCTTTGATCGCAACATTTCCTCTTTACACTCGAAAACTAGATTCCCACATCTACGTCTTTTGTTCTTTCCCTTCTTTATCGCAAAACGTTAACAGACAATGTTACCAATTCGTTGTTGTTTTTTGCTTTGTTTTGTTTAACCATAGATTTTATTCTTTACTTTATATTTGTGTGAAATTTTTATTTTATTTGTTGTTGCTGTTGTTGTTTTGTGCTATATGCTGTACAGATGATAGCTGTTGGCTGTTGCTGGCTGTTTTTTGTTCTTATTTTAACGTGTAAGTGTAAGTGTTTGTGTTGGTGTTCATGTTTATTCGCGCGCTGCACTTAATGTAATTAATTTTAATTAAAATCCTACATAATGGTTTGTTGCGTACCAATGTTACGATGTTGGTTTAGAGATAACGAAACATAGAGAAAGAAATAGGTGGAAAAAAAAAAATTTTTTAAAAATCATAAAACTCAAACTAGGTGCAGAAAAGAGAAATAATCCGGACAAATACAACAACATAATTAGAGCAGTATTGAAATTGGTGACAATGTTATAGACGCAGGAGGATACGCTATGTTTAGTAAACTTAACACAAATCTAAATAAATTTTGACACATATAAAGGCCTCTCTTATAATGGAACAATGAGGTGAGATTATAAAAATGGTCCAATTTGGTACATATTCAAGAATGTATTCCTCTGAGGCAAAATATGTCCTTTTATTAAATTTCATCGAAATATATAACAAAAAATGCGGATTGTAAGTTGCACAACAATTTATATGGACACGCAAAAAAATAGATGGACTGCAGTTTCCGATCAGAGGTCCGACTAAGAAAAATTGAATTGCTATATATGGAAAAATCCGCCGGACTTTAACAATTTTTTTCTGAACACAATAAATTTAATGCATATGCCCCGTATGATACGTATGTGATGTAAAGCTTTACAGATTTTCAGTAATGAGATGAGTTTCTGTTAGAAAAATATATAAATAAATACAACAACAAAAGCACAACTTCAACTTCAACTAAGCTAACTGTGCATAGCAGCGTATGTGTGGACGTATGAAAGATATTTTATTCATCATCGCACATAACGAAACGGGGTTGTATGGTTTTCAACAGAGAGCTCTTGTTTGCTGCATGGTGCATACGTTTTTTAACCCTCGCTTATACTCATTATGCTCATATCATGTCTTTCTTCATTTTTGTTGTTGTTGCTTCAAAAGAAATTGTTGTTGTATATGAACGCAATTTGCAACAATTTGAGTACGACCAGCAATATCATCATCAGCAACCTTTTAAGCGTTGGCGTGCCAACTTTTATACCCTTTACTTCCACTTGCAACACCCAAAAGAGGGCGCTTCCACTATGTTTCTTTGGTACCAAGAATTTTTAATCGATCTACTTCCGACTGTATGCCCGGAAAGGTGCAAACATTTGTATTTTTCCTGTCAAGCAAATTGTTAAAAATAAACTCCCACCAAGCAGCAACAAAGATTTTGTTTATATGTGCCTATAGTTTTGGTCGAACTCAATTTGTCACTTGTTTCGATTTAACTACTTTAATTTTTTAATATGTTCAAATTTTGATGATTTCGCAAAATGCGACTTGCACCACTTGTATATATTTTATCAGTACTAAAAATTGAGTTTTAAGCGTGAAATTTTTTGATTTTTAGTTTAAATAAGATTATATAAGTGTAGTGTTCAATTTTGTACAGAAACAGTGGTAGTTTAACTAAAATTTATCTAAAGTGCCAGATATGAAAAAATCATTTTGGCCCTAAAATTTTAGCTAAAAACTTAGTAAATAAAGCCAATATTATAACAGTAGGCGCGTAAGGTTAAAAGCCACACCCACTATTAAAATATTGTGATGGTATCTGTTTTTTCATTAGAAGTGAACTTCAATAGAAATATAATTTTCTACTCGCTTATACTCCTTCTTCTGCTAATACTAACGGCGTTTGGCTTAGATTGCTTACAAGCCACTTTATCCGATGTTATTATTATCATCATGTTTCTCATTATGGTCATTGGGAGATTATTTCATTACTCTAAAGTGCCACTTGGTTGTTTTGGTATCATTTGCCCAGGCTACAAGGAAAACTCTTCGTATATAATACACAGAAATTTGATTATGATTTTTTGTCTTTAAAGGACTTTTCAAGGCTTATTTATTTATATGATTTTGTTTTATTTAATAAAGAGAAAATACTCTTCACAACCGTAGAACTAACTAAGTTTTGAGTATTTTGTAAATATTGAAATTACAATTTCATTTATAAACACTATATGAGGTCAATGGTTACTTAGTTAGTTAAATATATATTTGAACCTACCTATCTAGCATATCAAGATAAATATGGTTTACTTAGTTTATACCCTACGTTGAGTTTTATTGGGTTAATTAATTCAGAACAAATTTCTGAATTAAGATAAAATAAATTAAACGAATAAAATATACAAGATTAGGCTTTAACCACAAGCTACAAGTATTTTCATTTGCTTAAAAAAAAAGAAGTTTGAGTGAAAAGATCACAAAGTCAAGTGGTAAGTGTAAAAGGTTCACCCATCACTGCGGCAATCCGCTTTTAATGCTTTTGCAAATATTATGAGGCTCCAGCAGCAAAGGGCGCTGAAAATAAATAAATGAAAGTGCATTAATAAAAAGAAATCACGTTAATATTGATGAAACCATTATGAATATTACAGAGGCAGACACCAACAAACAAACAGAAAAATATATGTACGTATGTGTGTCTGTACAGATGTAAAATTATAGAAAAATGTAAAAGTGGAAAGTTGAAAAGAGAGAGAGAGAGAGACAGAGACAGAGGTAGAAAGCACTTTTTTATAAAACATTTCATATGACGATGATGCATACGCTGTAATATATATTAATTTCACATCAAGTAGACCATTGGGCATTGGCATGAACTATTCAGAGAGAAAGAGTACACGTTAGGTGAGGGTCATGGTTATGGTAATTCTAATGGTGGTGCTGGTAGCAGCAAATGATTTGCTTACACAAAGAGTCAGTTGTGTTGGGTGTGGAATAAATCATCAAATTGAAATTTGCAGAATTTTTTTTTCATTCTTTTCATTCCACCCAGCTAGGGTATCTTTCTATTACTCAGTTGGTTTGTGGCTATTTTCTGGCTGGCCAGAGTCCAAAGTATTTAGAGTGTTGTGGATGCTGCTTATACTTTAGTATGTAAGTATGTATGTATGGATGTGTGAGGGTACGGTTATGAGTATTAAAGTCAATGTTTACGTAATAAATTTACGTGATTGAAATGTTGGCTTGTGCCGGCTGACTGTTGTCGAGGTCGATGATGGCATTATTGTGTTATGACTATAAAATTCTGTAAAAAGAAAAAAAAAAAAAACTGAATAAAAACTATAAGAACAACACTCGCAGAAGAGAAGAACGAATCGATATGTTGTACAATTGTTAGAGCACTTATGTAAAATGAACGGTTACGGTTATTAAGGCCATTCAGGGATATTGTGTGTATAGAGCGATATGAACAATTTCATTAGGATGCATGCTTACATGAATACAAAGCGTATAAGCAATACTAATTTATATTAGTTTTAATAGGAATAAAAGACAACAAAAAAAAATTCTGCAACTACAACAACAACAACAACAACAACAACAATAAAAAAATAATAACAATGAAGTTTTCATAATGGAAATGATAATACATACAAGTACATATAGATGGGTGCTTACGTATATATATATGTGGAGAGCACAAAAAAAAAAAACGTATAATCACTCATTTGCAATCATATGCAACATTTACCCACTTTGACTTTGATATATGTAAACCCGTGTGTGTATATATTCCCCACTTGTGTTTTTCTATTCTTAGTGTGTGTGCTTTTAGCACCAGTTATTCACACATCCATACCTCGGGCCATCCCCCGCCACGACACAGCTTTATTGGTGTGTAGGCGTGCGCGTATGTGTGGTTAGCGCACAGTGCGTATGAGTAATGTTTTACATTGAGGTTTCAGGGGTTTAGCATACCCATCACATTACATCACCTACACATATGTTATGTGTGTGTGTGTTCGTGTTTCGTTACAAAAAACCGCAATTTGGCAAAATTTTATAAACGAGACTCTGAACAAACACTTGACGGTTGAGTGATTTTGATAATTTTGTGAAAATCTGTAAAGTACACATAACGTGTGTGTCGTATTGTTGTTGTTGTTATTATTATGCGTTATAAATATTATTAGAAGTAGGAGCTTTAATATCTTTCAAAAATTGGATAAAACCAAAATAAGTAATTTAATTAAAACAAGTGAAAATATTATATTTTAACCGACCCTTTAGTACCCTACACATTTTACTTTCGCAATTATGTTATGCTATGATTAGGAGAGTTGTATCAGCAAATGTGAGTTACTTGTAAAAGGTTACTTTGTGAAAAAGGTGTTCTAAATATAGTTCGGTCGGGTCCGAATTTTACACAATTAACTATTACGGTCTTTAACACAATTTTTCATGAAATTTTATTAAACAACAAGTAAGAAAACTATTTGTGGCTTAGGCCACATCTACATGCAAAGGGTGGGCGTGGTAGGTATATGATTACGCCCTATAAAAGTGTATGTATTATGTATCAGCTTACATTTTTAGTTTTAGGTGGGCACGTCCATTATTCGACCACGTTCATTTTTGACACGTTTGTATTGTAGATGACTTATTTATGAATATGAATACCAAATTTCAACACGATAGCTCAATTTTTGTGGCAATTAAATAGATTTATGTCGATTGTGGGCGTGGCTCATTTTAAATAGCGTTCTACCTGCAAAACTAAAATTGTCTGTTCAAAATTTTAGCTCAATACCTCAAAATTTACGCTTGATAGAATGCCAACAATAAATAGACACATGAACACATGCACCCATAGATACACGGACATACACGTATATATCGATTCAGTTTTTGATGGTGATCAAGAATGTATATACTGTATATATGTATATATATATACAGGGTTTCTGGCGCCTTCTTCTTGATGTTGCAAATGGAAAGACAAACTTAGCACAATTCTCATCCGATGAGGAGGGTATAATTAATATTTTCGTAATTTAATGGGGAGTTTTGAACCAATTACGTCTATTTAAAATGGAGATCGTTCTTGGCCTGAAAGGTATCCCTGTTCCATCGTTCGTCAAAAAATATGAAAATTGTGACCTGTTAGTTGATTACATGAAATACATGAACGGACATATGGTTATGGGATATGGTTAAATCGGTCAGATTTTCATTCTGAATCGATCGGAGTAATTAGAGGTGATTGGGGCATTAGTCGTTTAGGAATTACAAATATCCACATGTATAAATACATTTCATTTCATTTCATTTCATTTATTGTTTTAAAGTTAGCTAAAATTACAATACAGCCAACTAAATTAACTTAAAACTAGAAAGCAGCAAACAGCTCCTCACCACAACAACAACAACAACAAACCACCAAAACAGCTTCGATGAATTAAATTATAGATTAAATATGCTTACAGCTAATAAGTAACAATATATAACAAAATAGACGAAAATATATGAACAATATAAAATTAATTAAGATTAAATAAATTAAATGAAATTTTTAATAAAACAAATATATAAAGATAAAATATAAGTTATTAAAAAGTGTTTTATAATAATTTAACAAACAAAAATGGCAATGTTAATATGTACAAGTGAATATTATAATAAATAAAAGATAAGAAATAAGAAATAAGAAATAAGAAATGAGAAATGAGAAATAAGAAATAAGAAATAAGAAAGTCTGGCAGGCAATATAGGCTATGAATTAAAAACCACATCTTTCAGTTTATTTTTATTATCATTTAAATCAAAGTTATCACAATACTTATTATAAATAGTAAACAAATTCCTCAATGGACTGTACAATTCGTAATTCGTGCGACACTGAGATAACTTTAAAGAGCTAAAATTTCGCGTTTGACGTTGAGGAACGTTAAAAAAAACTTCACCAAGCAAAACTGGTGAATTAATAAAGCCTCTAATCAAGTCCACCATAAATGACAACCTAAGATAAACTCTCCTGGTTTCAAGAGAGGGTAAATTAATTAATTTTAAGCGATCAGTATAATGTGGTAAAGGGATATCCTGTCTCCACCCTAGACCACGTAGGGCAAATAAAAGAAACTGCTTCTGAACAGATTCCAAACTGTCAATCTTATTTCTGTAATAGGGAGACCAAATAACACATCCATATTCTAGAACAGGCCTGACAATACTAATAAAAAGGGTTTTAAATATATATGGATCATTAAACTCTTTACTCCATCTTTTTATGAACCCCAACAAAGCCATAGATTTACCTTTGATCAATTGAATGTGACTGTCAAAATTCAATTTAGAATCTAACAGAATACCCAAATCTGTAAAAAAATCCACCCGTTCAAGCATGATATCAGTTATAAAAAGATCGTTAAATACAATTGCACGCTTAGAAAACGACATTACTTTACACTTTTTTACATTTAGAGATAGTAAATTCGTGCAACACCATGATATTAAAGCATTTAAGTCGACCTGAAGATTATTAAAAGAATTTTGATTAACAATATGACAAATAATTTTCACATCATCCGCATACATCAAAATTTTAGCATATTTAATTACTTGAGGTAGATCATTAATAAATAATGTAAAAAGAAGTGGCCCAAGATGGCTACCCTGAGGAACGCCAGATGTAACAGGTATCTTACGGGACTTATTGTTGAAACATACAACCGATTGGAAACGATTACATAAGTAAGACCTAAACCATTTCACCAAGTTTAAAGGCAACCCCAATTTATCTAACTTATACAATAACAAATTATGATCAACTCTATCAAAAGCTTTACTCAGATCAGTAAAAACTACATCCGTTTGAAAACCAGAAGAAAAGCCTTTATGAATGTAGTCAACCATTTCAAGAAGATTCGAAATTGTAGACTTTCCTTTCATGAAACCATGCTGAGAAGGAGTAATAACGGAAGTTAATGCCATCGATAGATAATTACAAATTAGTTTTTCAAAAAGCTTTGGTATAACACTTAATTTTGCTATACCCCTATAGTTCTCAACTAGAAGTCTGCTACCAGATTTAAAAAGAGGCATAATAAAGCTATCTTTCCATATAGATGGAAAAATACCATTAGATAATGATAAGTTAAAAATTCTGGTCAAAGGTTTATATAAAAGTTCAGCTGCAGACCTAAGGATGCAAGATGGGATTCCATCGGGACCTGGGACAGTTGAGAATTTTAACCTTTTTATTTCCTTCAAAACATCCATTTCATCAAACAGAAAAGGAGTAAAAAAATTATACGATGAGATGTTATAAGGATAATTCAATGGACCGGTATTTTTCGAATAATTTTGTTCAAAATAAGTCGCGAATAAATTACACATTTCAAGAGGATCACTAACTGCATAATTTCTAAGCTTCAAAAGTGGAGGAATAGAGGACACTTTCCTTTTAGACTTAACAAATGCAAAAAAGGATTTAGGATTCTCTTTAAGATTTCTACTAATTCTATTTAAGTAGTTTGTGTAACATATGATGTTCATTTGAGAGTATTTTTGGCGAGAAACGGAATAATTTGAATAATCAACCACAGACCCAGATTTTTTAAATTTTTTAAACAATCTGTTCTTCTCATTTTTTAAACGTTTCAGCTCACGCGAAAACCAAATAGGACAATTTGAGCAAATTCTGATTGTCTTAAAAGGTACACAAGTTGAGATGGCATCATTAAGCATGGTATAAAATGAAGTTACACATAATTCTAAATCATCAGTTTCGAAATTAAAGTTAATTAGTCGTAAAATGTTCAACAGCTTAGAATAATTTGTCCTGCTAAATTGACGCTGATTTTTAACACAACTATTACGTTTGACGGGAAATAATTCAAAAGAAACGAGTATGCTAGGATGATACCTATCTTCAGGTGTAACAAGTGGTTGACACCGAGTTACAACAACCTCTGATACACTACAAAAAACCAAATCAAGATGTCTATTCATAAAATTTGATACATCATTTACTTGATAAAGACCTAATTCCAAGAGTGAGTGAAGAAAACTTATATCATGATTAGTAGCTTGAGGAATACACCTACTGATGTCAGAGTGGAAATTCCAAGTTACAAAAGGCAAATTAAAATCACCTAACGCAATAAGAATATCGTTAGTATTCAGTAATTGAAATACGCTTTTTATATACTCAAAATGAACATTGTAACACTCTAGACTAGAGGATGGAGGAATATAAGAGCATGTTACGTAAATGTGCCTATTTCCACTACCAATACGAACTACCAAAATTTCAATATCGTTATTTAACGGAATATCTATAACTTCAGAGGAAAGTTTTAAATTAACAGCAATTATAACACCTCCACCCATACGATTTGGTCTATCGTATCTATAGACTAGATATTCATTACAAAAAAGTTCCAAGTTATTAACATCAGGTTTTAACCAAGTCTCTGTCAAAACTATAATATCATACTCACAACCAACACTATTTAAGAAAAGCAATTGCATCTTAGTATTCAATCCCCTAACATTTTGATAAAATAAGGCAAGAGATTCTATTAGTTTTTTTGACTGTTGCTAGAGGAAGGTAACGTCGCAATATTCCTACGCGTTCTTGGAATAAATTCTTTAACAAGAGTACCAGAGGGCCAAACCATTTTGTGAACCACATAATCAAAACATTCAAGTGGCACTTGCAGTTTAAAAGAAGAAATATCCCTGGGCGAAGAAAAATTGATTTTAATTACCTTTAAATCACTTCCATTAATAGAGGGGTTATTAGACCGAATATAGTTGACGATTTGATCAGTAGTAGTGTCGGGAACCAGGCGAGATATAAAAACAGTTTTGCGAGGAGGAACAGCTTTTAAGCAACAGTTATCAACATTTGAAATTGTACAGATTTCATTAGTATTGTTGTTATAAGCAACATTATCACGTACATCTGAAATATTGCTATTCACATTATTAACATCATTTGCAATAACGTTAGAGGGACTCAGTTGTAATAAATTAGGTGATACAGAATTAGATGCATTAGAATGACACTTATTAGTAAGTGGAATCACATCGTCATTAATTATGATATTTGGGACATCATTAATTAAAGTATTTGTTGCTGATTCAGGGGGTTCAACTAACTCATCATTGTTGAGTAGAGGCATTGAAGGCGTAATGGATGTCACTGGTGAAACAAAATTAGAACGACTAGTAACAATATTGTTACATCCATTTATATTAACATCATCACAAGCATTAACATCAACACCCTTTCTAGAAAATAAAGCCATTTCAAGATTATTGAGTTTGTTGAAAGCAGAGTTAACCTCTTCAAATTCTTTAGCTAAATTCTGAAAACACTTACTTATATTAGAAAAGCATTTTTTTGTATGATGAAACAGTTCATAAAAGTCGGTATCTATTTTTCTGCAATCCATACAGGACCAACGCAAACCTTTAGATTCATCAGTTAAAACGTCAAAAACCCGACCCGAGAAACCTGCACACTTAAGATGCATATATTTATCACACAATGAACAAGCAAGAAATAGTTCATCGGATTTTTTTATTTTGCATCCAGAATAAGAACAAATCATGATATCGCCTAAAGCTATGCTACTAAAAACAAGAAAATAAGAAACAATTTATAAGCACTCAAAATTAAAACAACAAAAATCGAAACACACAATAAATAGTAACAAATTACCCGCAAATTGCTGTACAACAATAACAATTAAAAATGTAGCACCTAACCAAAGTACCGTAAACTATATAAAAATAAAGATTATCAAAACAAATTCAATATAAAAATTATCACGAAAATCGTATTATTAAGAAAAAAATGCACAAATATTATGAACAAATTAAAAACCAAACAAATAACTTAAGTAATATCCAATCAAATTAAAAGAACATGAAAAAATGCAAATATTTGTGAAATACAACAACAAACCTACAGAAGAGGTTGTTGGCAGACAATTCACCAAAAATTAGGCAAACCCAAGTACACAAGTATCACAGTGTCTGCACAAGTTAATATATAACAACTCACTCTTTAATTATATCAAAATTTAAAAATTTATAAATTGAAAATAACAAAGTTAATTAATATTTTGTACAATAATAATTAAGCGCGTAGAAAAGTAATACCGATCACAATCGCGTTGCCAGACTTCTATAATAACAATACAATAACACTTTGTGGTGTAGGGTATAAAAATTTTATCTTAAACACCTAGAACAGTATTATGCAATATTTGTATGTATTAAATCTAAGGTAAGTCTTGTAACACAAGCCACAACTTTAATATTTCTTGAAAAATTTTCAAATAATACTAAAAAAGTAAAAGCAACTAAATAGAGAAGGCATTAAAATCATTAAATCTTTAAAGTTCATTTTTCAAAAATCTTACACAGAAGCTCAAGCTTATGCTTCCGTCAGTAAACAGCCTGAAAAATACATAAAGCTCAAAATTTATATACATATATATAAATTTATTATAAAAAAAGTACATCGCGTAGTTAACAAACTACAAAAATAAAAAATAAAAAAATTGTGATACAACACTTGTCCCAAAATATTAAAAAGTTTCATTCTTTCCATATTTTGCTAACAATCACTTTATTCGGGTTTTTTCTACTCTTTTCTGAGCAATTAAATGTTGCCCATTTTTAAAAAGAACTTATGTTAGCTGCTCCGTTATATAGTATATTGGTACTACGTACCATTCATGTTGCCGTCTCTCTTCAAGGGATGCACTCCAATAATAATAACAATAATAGAAAAAAATGAAACAAATTTTCAATTTATAAAACTTTTTACTGTTACACAGTACTTCTCTTGCTGTTTGCTGGGTAACCTGACACAACAAAGTTAATTTTTGGAAAATATATAAAATAAGGAAAAAATACTCAAATAAAATTTTAACAACAATGGTTTGTAACGTAGAACACGTATAAAAGTAAATAGGCGTATGCCAAATCTAGATGACCCACCTTCGTTACTTCTTTCTATTTATATATAAGTTATGTTATGTACGTGTTACGTAAGACAAATCACATATTTGTACAAAAACAATTAACACCTGGTCTGTACACGTACATGAGTACAAATTTGCTTTTGTGGAAGCGCAATATTTAGCATAGCTTACGACGTTAAACCTTACGCCGCGTCTATGGGAAGATTTTGCCCATTTGCAAACACAAACTGTAGACAAACTCAAAAATTATGTGTGTACAAATTTCAGCTTAACGAGTATCACAGTTTCATGTGTAGGATGTCATTGTGGTTGTGTCCGTGTGCGACGGTCGCCCATTTGTAATAACAAACTGAAGACAAATTCGAATATTATGTTTGTCAAATTCTAACTCGATATCTAAATTTTTACGAGTACCAACAAAAACGAAAAAATTCACACCAAATATTTGAACAAATCCAATATACCCCCATATCAATGTGATAGTGGGTATATAAAGAGACCAGTTTTTTATATTGGATGGTTTTCTCTAAAATGTAATTGTAACGTTATGAAGTTGGTCCTTACCCAACTTTTTGTTTAGAACTCAGACTAACTGTTACTTATTACGGCATTTCTATATTGATGCTATTGTTGTTGTTATGTACAACCAATTAAATTGTCGCTTGTAATATTTGCTGGACCATCATCATAATAAAAAAAAAAAAAAATCCTGTTGGTGTTGCTGAATATTTACATTATTTAAAAGAGTAAGTCAAACAAAAAACCCATCAGGGATGCTACAAACTATACATTTACATATGTTCCTGATAAACATAAAAAATTTAAATTGATTTAACGATATTCGTGTGTTCGTTATTTCCTGTATGTGATGGTCAGTTCGTTTGTGTTAAAACGCTCAGGGTCGCGATAATTGAGATATTGAGCTCACTTTGGTGCACATGTTCTTAATCAATGTCTCTAGATTTTTACTTAAAGTGAAGATAATTAATCAAATGCCACGCCCACAATCGACAAAAATCTATCTATCAGTCACAGAGTCAAGCTGTGAAGTTCTTGCATACAAAAGATTAGTCCATTTATGGATGTGATAGAAATAAGTAGGGGCCTGCTAACAAACTTAGAATTTACAAATACTTTTAGTTTTTGCAGATAGCTGTTCAAAATCGGTCAAGAGCTCCACAATTTACTTTAAATTTGGTACTTATGTTTAGAATTATTTCATCCATCAATATCTGAGAAAAGGGCGTTTCTGAATAACAGACACGCCCACAATAGTTAAAAATCTATATAAATTAATTTATGAAATAGAAATTTTGTATATATGACTATAGTTATCCCATCCATCGGATAACAGACACGCCCACGATTTACGAAAAACCTTATCTTAGGTAAAACTAGACTTGTAAGCTGATATGGAATACATACACTATTATGGGGCATGATCATGTACCTGCCATGCCCACTATTGGAGAAAGTTTTGGCTTAAGCCAAACTTAGATTTCTTACCTGTAAAGGGAAACGTTATCATATACTTGCCAACTTCACACTGAATGTTATCTAAAATTTTTGGTATTTGAAAACTAATTTATAACGCATTGATATGTAATCCTAAACATTATTGATTTGTTACCATAAAAATATCTTAAAAAATAATAAAAAGAAAATATTTCATACGCCATGCAAAAAACTTTTACCTTCTGTTAACTTCTTTCAAAATTATATGAATCATAAAGCACGAAAAAAAAAACCACATTTTTTCAAAGTAAACGAATCGAATTAACAAGGCATTGCTCTCTGCTTAAAAAGTCTCCTTAGCGGATTACCAAGGCAACTGTGGATGTGTTATGCTGTGAAATTTCTATAAACGTTTCTTGCTTTCCACGACAACGCAATTCTTTTACCTTCAGTTTGTGATCAAACTTATCTCATAATGATTATTAAGTTAAACTTTACTTTGCTGATGAACATCTGCATCTACAATTTACTTTATATCACAATCAGACCATATCATCGACATTGATGTCACCGGAACGAACCACCATTACACCCACTTCCCGGCACTCTTCTTCAAAACTTCCATCTATCTGCTCAATTACTTATTATTCATGGGATTCTATTTCAAGGTGAAAATTAATTTGAGGAAAAATATTTTGTCGCTGTGAATAATATTATTGGAAAATTTATGCGTTCGTTTTCCAAACTCATTAAGATTGACAATTTTTTGTTGGTTTTTTTAAATGTAGGAAATAATAAGGAGAAGCTAGAAATTTATGGGTAAAGAAATTTGTTAAGGAATTTATTAATAATTTACTTTTAAGCAGACAAACTCGAAATTCATTAAGAAAACATTTTATAAATATATTAAAGCTGTAAAAATTTTTGTTCAAATTGAAAACTTTTCTGAAAAATACTTAAGCGGTATTCTTTAACAATTTAAGAGGGCGTTATATACATATATTGTTATATAATAATCTTTGTAAGAGAAACTGCATTTTAAGTTTATATTTGCTCTAGAACGACGAAACCTTTAGCAAAGATATCAGGAGAACAATAATAATAATTTCGTTTTTAAAGACATGTTGGAATTTGTCGTTAACAACTTAATTAGTGTTATGCCTTAAACGTATATGTTGCTACCACCACTTCTTCTTCATTTTTAACCATCGTTAGCAACGAGAAAACGACATCATCGTTTGTTTACTCCTCAACATGATGAAAATGACTTTTCAACTTGTACACAGTTATAGTTTTTGTTATGACACTATTCATCATCTGCATATACGCCAAGTAAGTTAAAGAATGCTAAAGAGAGAAAGAGAGGAGGAAACGTGTAGCAGCTACCTTGACAAAATTTTGTACCTTAAGGAAGTTTTCGGTTTGAACATCAATCCATATGTTTTGCTGCATGCAAGTATTATATAGTTACATATAAACGTCGGCAGTAGAAGTGGGAGTGTCATGATAATAGACGTTTTGCAGTAGTACGAATACCTGCCAGTATCATGTGTTATAAGCAAGTTTATCATATGTTTGTCTTTAATTAAAGTTGATGTCTATATATCTGTTTTCTGTTAAAATCAATAATTATTTTATTATATTTTACATAGCTAAAGCACGTTCTTTTATCTACGATTATAATGAATATAATTTACTTAAAATTATAAAATAGTTAGAGAGGGAGGGTATTTAAAATTTGGTTAAAGCCAAATTAAAGTAAGAAAACTAAATTTGGTTAAGGCCAAATCTTAAATACCCTCCACCTCCACAAGGGTGAGTGTGGCAAATGAATACATTTCGCCCTCTAATATTGCATGTATTACGTATCAGCTTGCATGTCGGGTTTTACATTGAGTATAATTTTATGTAAATTGTGGGCGTGTCTGCTATCCGACCATGCCTACTTTTGGCACATTGGTGAATGAGTAAATTGTAGATTATAATTTTTTTTATAATACGATATATGTTGCTGTTTAAGGGCGTGGCACTTAAATATTTAGCTTGTCGTATTTTACTTTTATTTGACACAAATATCAAATAGATTGTAAAGAAGTTGGTAATCGGCCATTTCGTGGTGTCCGCCATATTTGATTTAGAATGACAACACATAGCTTAAATTATTATGCTTATCAAGCCCTTTCATTTGACATCCATATCACATACATTATATAGTAATTGTTCGTATGGCGGCCGACATTTTGTATAAACTTGTATAATATTATACATATATGTTAAAGCAGACTATAAAAATTTAACAATCGAATCGAATTCGAATCTGTTATTCAAGCCAAACATTATAAAATTATTTAAAAAGAAAATATTATTCTAACAAATTCGTCATTATAAAAATTTTTTCTTTTTCTTCTCATTACAGATGGTGTGTTTCACTTTAAATAGAAAAAAATGTGTTTTAAATAATTTTCAAGATCATCTGTATGTTGGATGCAAGTGTGTGCATGAGTGTGTGTAGATGTGTATGTTTAGAAAAAAAAAAATATTAAAATATTAATTTAAAAACACAATTAAAATTAAAATATCAACAACTAAAAATTAATTTATTAATAATTAAACAGTTAGTGGAAGAACTGCAAACAAACATGAATTATCAAAAAGGTAAGCAAGTGAACGTTAAATACATGTTAATATAATATTAATCACTTTCATTAAAAACATTTTCAAATTTTGTTGTACTCAATTTTTTAAAACGAAAAATTTCTCTTCTTTCATAAAAAAAGTTCGATTTGTTTGGTAGTCTCATGTGCAACCAACAACAATATAAAAACTATGACAACCACATATTACTAAGGGCACGTAAAATTGAACCCAAAACAAGAACAACAACAACAGACATAACAAATTTTCAATTATGATGAAGAAAGGACTTTTTCATGTATGCTATTGATGCATACTGCGAGTGTGTATGTGTAATGCCTACTGTTGGGCTCTTTTGTCTGGCAATTTAACGACATAAATGCTGTGAATGCAGTTTTTTGCTGCTTCAACTACTACTAGTACTACTCATCATCATCATCATCATCATCAACGCATGATTTTACTTTTAAACTGCTATTCATCAGTTTCTTACCATTCAATAAAGATGAAAACAAGACTTACAGACATACCCGTACATGAACCAAGTTGACAAACAATCCATAATTCAATTAAATCAAATTGTAGCCACAAACGTACGAATGTGGTGAAAGTAAAAAGAAGTAAAGAAGTAAATAAATGCTGTCGTAGAAAAATAATTATGTGCTCAGAATAAATTATTAAGGTTCATAGCACAATTTATTGAAGAAGAAGATCTGTAGAATAAAAATAGGCGTGTTTAAGTTAATGTGAATTTTAAAAAAGCGGATAAATTTGGTTTGGACCGAAACTAAAATACCCTCAAGTAATCAATAGGCGTGGCATATATACCACATGTGCGCTTTCTTCTAGATACTATTACAGTATACGTTTGGAGCGTTTAATAAATTTAAAGATAACTTTATATATTTTATTACAAAATTTATTAAAATTAAGATTTCATAAAAAAAGTTGTCTAACAGAAAGTTTATGCTTTTGTTTCATATTTACTTCAACGACTAACATAAAAATTTTCATAAAATCATCACAACAAAGGCAAAGGCATATTGATGTTTTAAAATATTAACATGTAACATACTTATTAATACAGTGTTTGTGTACTAAATAATTTACTGTCCACGTCTTGTCCCGTCTTTGTCCCTTCGTATACGGGTCTATTACTTAACCTCATCATCGTAAAAAGATTTATAATTAGTTGTGCCGGGGTTAAACCGTCGGCTCCAGAGTTCACAGAGAATTTAACACACTTTTAAAGTTTTATTTTTCTTTCAGTTTATTAAAATTTTCAATTTTAAACAAACTTTATTTTTTTTTTTTTAATATAAATAGAATTTTTCACACACTTTTAAAATAATAATCAAGATTTACTTTTAAATTCTTAGACTTCGACTTGACTGGAATCTTTTGATGTTTCGTCTTTGAATAACTCGACTAGAATGCGTTTTCTCAACTCTGTTCGGCTTCCTTTTATCCACCGAAATCGCTCATACGCCCTCTCGAACGTTCGATTTTCGCAGATCTCGAACGTTCTTTTTCTCGTACGAGAAGTAGGGTCTTTTGTTAAAGTTGGCGGCCCTGACTCGGCAGGGTTGCCAAAAATCATAGTTGTGGTGAAAACCGAGCGATTGTAAAAGAAAAATAGGGGGCGCTATTTTTCTTCTTTACAATCGACAGCACATCGACACATAATAAACTTAAAGTTTGAACCTTAATTATTGAGTCCGTAAAAGATTTTTTATAAGCTCTGCACAACATATACATTTGTGTGAGTGCGAGTTACTTGCACTCACATAAGCGGAAATGTGTTGAAGCAGATGTTGATATTGATCTAGAATTTACATATTTTTTAAGATCTCTGACGCCTGCATAAGCAAAGACAAATTTATACCTTGATCTAGATAGAGTATAACAATAAGAGGTTAATAGAGAATAGACGGAACTTGAAATATTTAACACGGGGTTTGAAAATATTAGTTTTGAACAAACATAAAGTGATGGAACAGCTTAGGCAGTTTTAAATAGTTTATTTATGCCACTTTCAATTAAGGAAAACTTTGAGAAATTTCTCAAAAACAATACAAAAATAATTTATTTAAATTTCCACTTCACCTCAAGTTGCACTTATATTAATTGAATTTATCAATATTGTATTTTGTGGGAATTTTTCATTTATAGCAACAGAATGCCACAAATGATTGGTGGCAAACCGCCGCTTTCATAAGAGATGTCACGAAAACCCCATTTTCGGTTCAAATTGCCTGATAAGCGGCTTTTGTGCGCGTTTCAGAAAGGGTACGAAGAAAATAGTATTAATAAAAGCACTTGAACTTGTGCTGCCAATCAGTAGACCAAAGAGATAGAGGAAAACTCAAACGCACACACGCTCCCAAATTGAAAAAAAAAAATATCCGAAAAAATTGAATTCATATCCTGCCATTGAGCACTTGAAAGGCATGCCATTTTCTGTTTTAGTTTTTATTTTCTCACATTTTGCTTCATCCACTTTTTCCATTATCACATACTGGACGACCTTCCACGTGATTTCATTGTTTTTCAATTTTCACCCAAATCGATAACACTTATGTTCATTCAATGTCACATAATCATCGTCATAATCATTATCATCATCATGATCATTTTTGACTGACTTGTCAGATAATGATAGCATTCGTACGTGTGTAGTTTAGGTTAAAATGTGCACATACCGAAGAGTGTGTAACACACACGCTTCTCTCATCTACCCACTGGTTGCTTGTCTATCATCAGCCTTGACAGGCGACCAGCTCTACTTCTATTATTTCAGTTATGTCTGCAACGTGTGATGGCATTGTTTTCAATATGGTTTTAAAAGAAAGTTGTAGCTTATGAAAGATGTGGAGAAGCCGATTACGTTTTATGAAGATTGTAATCATAAGTGATTAATTTTTTTCTGTTTCTATGACTCTGACTTTGGTGCACATTTGTCTGCGGCCCTGGCTTTCCATTCAGAAGGGGGAGCATCTTATTACAATCTTTAAGCTAACTGTTGGCAGTTTGAGAGTATAAATCAAGTTTATTAGAGGATAGGTTTTATTTCTTAATTTAGACAGTTGATGAAACATGAACCGCGTTTCTTTCGAAATGGGTTTTGCACAGACCACAGTGAACACAATTGTGGCAGCGTATTATCTTTATAAACTTACATCTCTAGTACGGTTACTTGGATTTCGATAAAAATTGCTCGGTACGGCGCTATAATTTCTGTTGATGACCTTCTTAAGAGACATAAATATGTATATAAGATTTTTTTTATTTAACTCTAAGCGATAAGGATCAATTCAACTGGAAGCAAATCATGCAAGTGAACGATTTTTATTTTATTTTTTTATATTACTTTTATGTTGTAAACCATGAAATTTTCCATTTTTATAAAACGTTATATAAACCTTCTATCTTTACTTCTCTATCATAAATGCGTATAAATATCAATAAGTAATAAAATATTTTTTTTATACATGTGTTGTGCTGGCAACATGTTGACTTGACAATTGATAACAATCTCAAGTACAATTTATAAGCAATTGACACCCTTTTTATATAAATCAATACATCTCGAATATACAGAAGACCCACTGACTTAGTGTAGACTTTGTGGCTGGAGTCAATATAAGGGTAATAATTCTACACATATACGTGCAAACATATTTTTGTCTAACATTCAGCCTTTAGGTATCATTTTCTACTTAATAACATTTGCTTGATATATGACAATACAATATTTCGCACATATTCAAATGGAATGTTACAACAACAACAATAAAAAAACATATTTTCTGTGTATACACAGAAAAAATAATATAATATGTATGTAAAATATATATATTTTTTAATGTCATCCCTAAAAAGTAAAGTGAGAAAATAACACGTAAGAAAACTAAGATTTTAGGCCAAATCTTAAATACCCTCCACATCTACAATAGTAGGCATGGCAGGTATATGATTATGCCTTCTAATAGTGTACCAATTATGTACGAATATGCAATCGAGTTTAACACTAAATATAGTTTTTTCTAAATTGTGGGCGGATTTCTTATTCGACCACACTCATTTTTGTAATATCGATTAGAAGGATGATTACAAAAATGCATACCAAAATTCAAGGTAATCGCTTATTTTATTTGTGGTATTTCGTCGTTCTTCGGCGTGTCTTCTTTAAAAAATCATAAAGTGCCTGTTCAAAATTTCTGCTAAATATCTTAAGTTTTGCGCCCGTAAAAATGCCAATCACAGACAGACACACGGATATACATCCGACCATGCTCTTTGTTTTGGCACAATAATAGTTGAGGTAATTATATAAAGTTAATGAGTATAAAATTTATACTTAATTTTCAATTTTTGTAGCAAATAGTTGAATTAATGTTGTTTGTGGACATGGCTCTTATTTTAATTCAATTTAAATACATATAAATCTGCTTGCAGAAACTAAATATGTTTGCACAAAATCCCAATATTAGCTATCGTAAGAGAGACAGCAAAAATTGATATCACGTCTGATGTGGAAGGTGTGAATAATTTTTTAAACAAATGTCTTTTCAGTATTACCACTAAGTATTTTTTTAAAATATGAGGCAAAAAAATTCAGATTAAGTTTTTGTAAAATTTTTTGTTGACCAATGTTAATATTGGGTAAACTATATTTCCCAATTTAACATCTGATTTGTAGACACACAAAATCGCATACATTGCCAAAAAAGTTAATCTGTTTGGTAACAATTAAAATAGATTTATGTTAGTAACACGATCTCCTGAACAACAAGAATTGCTTCGTCACGAGGGTTTTTATATAACTTTTCAAAGCAAGTAATCGCACAATAAGCAGCATATAAAAAAAGGAACAAAAAACGAAAAATCACTACCTAAATCATTAACTGCACCAGTATAGTTATTAACTTCATTTGATGTCTTTTCCCAGCTGTGTGATTCTGTGCTGAAATTATTCCCTTTTTATGAAAACCTTCCTTTCATTGTAAGTGAGTTCTCATTAAAAAGCTGACTTTTAATTTATTCTCGCAAACAATTGTTTGTTATTCTTCAATCTTTTAAACACACATGCTACAGCAAAACAGTTAAACAGCCTCGCATACACACGCACACTTGGAAACAACCAAGTAAATGTGATTTGGTGTAGTTACTACTAAAAATGGTGCTTAAGGGTTATTTGCCTACACAAACGTAAATATATATAAAAACAAACAACAATAGCAAAATAAAATACATTCCATATATAAATTCTGCTCAACAGCTCAGGGGGTAAAGAAGATTGTTGTTGTTGTTGTTGTTGGTATTAAAGTTACTCTGCATTCTTTCTCGTTCTAAACAATACATTTTACTAGTCGTTCAACATAAATAATTATTTGCTGTCAGTTTAAATGACTTTAGATTACATAGAGATAGAAAAGTTGCAGAAGAAGTATAGAAGACATTACAACACACACAACAACAACACACTTAAAAACAATACCGAAAAAGTTTTCCTTTACCACGAATTTTTCTGTGATTGCTTATAAATTGGGAAATTTATGTGTATGTAAAATGTTATGTCGTACATCTGGCAT